>JAUCBN010000022.1:12102500-13352500 GCA_035048815.1 Abelmoschus esculentus | reverse complement strand
CCTTACAAAGTATACACAACGGCCTACGAAAACCGTAAGAAAAAAGATATGTACACAAATCCTTACCACTTCAAAACCATGAGCTAAAGGAGGCTTCCAAGGGTAAGGATTTGTGTACATACATAATTTCCTACAAGAATACACAATATGGCACGAAAAGGGTAAGGATTTGTGTTAAAATCCGTAAGAAAAAAGGTATGTACACAAATCCTTACCACTTCAAACCATGAGCTAAAGGAGGCTTCCAAGGGTAAGGATTTGTGTACATACACAATTGCCCACAAGAATACAGAATATGCTACAAAAAGGGTAAGGATTTGTGTTAGTACACAAATCCTTACAAAGTATACACAATGGTTTACGAAAACGGTAAGAAAAAAGGTATGTACACAAATCCTTACCACTTCAAAACCATGAGCTAAAGGAGGCTTCCAAGGGTAAGGATTTGTGTAAATACACAATATGACACCCAAACAGTAAGGATTTGTGTTTATACACAAATCCTTACAAAGTATACACAACGACTTACGAAAACCGTAAGAAAAAAGGTATGTACACAAATCCTTACCACTTCAAAACCATGAGCTAAAGGGGGCTTCCAAGGGTAAGGATTTGTGTACATACACAATTGCCCACAAGAATACAGAATATGCTACAAAAAGGGTAAGGATTTGTGTTAGTACACAAATCCTTACAAAGTATACACAATGGTTTACGAAAACGGTAAGAAAAAAGGTATGTACATAAATCCTTACCACTTCAAAACCATGAGCTAGATGCGGCTTTCAAGGGTAAGGATTTGTGTACATACACAATTTCCTACAAGAATATACAATATGACACTCAAACGGTAAGGATTTGTGTTTGTACACAAATCCTTACAAAGAATATACAACGGCTTACGAAAACCGTAAGAAAAAGGGTATTTACACAAATCCTTACGATTTCAAAGCCATGATTAAAGGAGGCTTCCAAGGATAAGGATTTGTGTACATACACAATTTCCTATAAGAATACACAATATGACATTCAAACGGTAAGGATATGTGTTTGTACACAAATCCTTACAAAGTATATACAACGGCTTACGAAAACGGTAAAAAAAAAGTATGTACACAAATCCTTACCACTTCAAAACCATGAGCTAAAAGAGGATTCCAAGGGTAAGGATTTGTGTACATACACAATTTCCTACAAGAATACACAATATGGCACTCAAACGGTAAGGATTTGTGTTTGTACACAAATCCTTACAAAGAATATACAACGGCTTACGAAAACCGTAAGAAAAAGGGTATTTACACAAATCCTTACGATTTCAAAACCATGATTAAAGGAGGCTTCCAAGGATAAGGATTTGTGTACATACACAATTTCCTATAAGAATACACAATATGACATTCAAACGGTAAGGATATGTGTTTGTACACAAATCCTTACAAAGTATATACAACGGCTTACGAAAACGGTAAAAAAAAGGTATGTACACAAATCTTTACCACTTCAAAACCATGAGCTAAAAGAGGATTCCAAGGGTAAGGATTTGTGTACATATATAATTTTCTACAAGAATACACAATATGGCACCCAAACGGTAAGGATTTGTGTATGTACACAAATCCTTACAAAGTATACACAACGGCCTACGAAAATCGTAAGAAAAAAAGTATGTACACAAATCCTTACCCTTGGAAGCCTTTTTTAGCTCATAGTTTTGAAGTGGTAAGGATTTGTGTACATACACAATTTGCTACAAGAATACACAATATGGCACGAATAAACACAAATCCTTACAAAGTTTACACAACGGCTTACGAAAACCGTAAGAAAAAAGGTATGTACACAAATCCTTACCACTTCAAAACTATGAGCTAAAGGAGGCTTCCAAGGGTAAGGATTTGTGTACATCCACAATTTCCTACAAGAATACACAATATGGCACGAAAACGGTAAGGATTTGTGTTTGTACACAAATCCTTACAAAGTATACACAACGGCTTACGAAAACGGTAAGAAAAAGAGTATGTACACAAATATAATAATAAAATAAATAACTAAAAAATCAAATAAAAAGATAAAAATACAAAAAATAAAATAAAAAATAAAAAATAACAGAAAATTTGAAGATATGGGAGACTTTTAGATTTAGTGGGGATTGTGTTGAGGGATAGTAGGAGAATTTTTAGGGATTTGATAGTTTTTGATTTAAGTTAGGATTGTTGAAAAATCCTTTAAATAGAGACCTTCGAATCTAAAAAAAAGGGGAATTGAATGAAAGAGCTGAAAGTTTAGATCGAAGAGTTTGGATCGACAATAGGGCAATCGAAAGAGATTTTCGGTGGATTGAGGAGGTAAGCCCTTGTTTTGTTTTTTCTCTCTCGTTAGTTGCTTTTGGTTCATCTCTGTTATTTTTTGTTTTAAGGAGAAATCCGGGTAGATTTAAGTGTTTTTAGGGTGTCGTCCGAGTGGTGTTAATTTAATCAAATATTAGATGTTAATTAGGTGTTAATTTAATTTTAAGGCTTATAAATTATTTAATTAGGTTCTTGGTTGAATTTAATTTAATTTTTAAGGTATGTTAATTAGGTGTTAATTTAATTTTAAGGCTTAGAAATTATTTAATTAGGTTCTTGGTTGAATTTAATTTAATTTCTAAGGTTGAATTTAAAATTATTTTAATCTAATTAAATTTAGTTTGAACCTAAATTGAATCCTAAAGCTCAAAATTAGTTAATTTAAATATTAATTAGGTTTAAATTTTTTAAAATGCTTAGAAATTATTTAATTAGGTTCTTAGTTGAATTTAATTTAGTTTATAAGATAAAATTTAAAATTAATTTAACCTAATTAGATCTAATTTAGCCTAAGTGAACCTTAAAACTGAATTTTCATCAAGTTTGACTTTAATTAGGATTAATTAAAATTTAAAGCTTAGGAAAATTAGATTAAGTGATTAATTTAATTAAAGATTCTAAACCTTAAAATTAATTAAACTTAATTAAATCTAATTCTTCCCTTGAAATTGAACTCTTGTCTTTTTTGTCTTTACCATGTAAGTCCCTTTGTGCTTAATTTTGATCATCTTGGTTGTAATTCGAACTCTCATATTTTCTAATAAAAAGTAATCAAGTTCCTTTATTTTGTTTATTTATTTTATTTTATTTAATTATGTTTCATTTTAAAAATCACATGGCGTAATTAGGAGATCACTTAATCATCATTTAGTTAATTAATTTAGAGACTTTTAAGATTAGTTGCTTTAATTAATTAATTAAATAGGGAGATAATTAGTAACGATAGTATTTGAATCTTATACCTCGGATACACTAAGAGGCCGGTGTTTTGACGTACCATGATGTTGGCCTAAAGAGTGTACCTTGGTATCAAATTCATGTGCTATTAAAACCTAGAACTTGATAAAATAACTTAGGTTTAGAATTAAATAAAATTAGTAGGTAAAAATTAGTGAAATTAATAATTTAAATAGAGTTTTAATATTTAATTAATAGAGCCTTCCTAGGTTAGAACTTAAAATGAACAAGATAATAAATGGTCATGCATTTAACCCTTTTGAGGCGGGATTTATATTCCTTTAAATTTGGATGAGTTTTCCTATCTAGAGGACGTCTCGTTCAATCCAAGTTTAAAGGTGATGTAATTTCTTAATCAAAAGGATATCCTCAATTCAAGCAGTGTTTAATTAACAATGAAGAATTAAATTAATATTTATATTCAAAATATCAAAATGCCACGTGAAATTAATAAGGTACTAATTTTTGGGCGTTTGTAAGGATCGTCTTTACACGTAACCGACTACCGAACCCAAATGTGTTTTTAAACGAATCTCTGGTTTGTTTTATGGTGTCTAGCCTACCAAAGTGGCCAGTGACGACTCCAAATCAATTTTTAAAATTACATAATATATGTTTTTTTAATAAAATTTGGGTTTTTCAAGATTAAAAGTAATAAAATTTGGATTTCTCAAGAATAATCGCCAGGCTATTTATCCACACGTTTTCGGGTTTAAAAAGGTCGCGACAGTGTACATACACAATTTCCTATAAAAATACACAATATAGCACGAAAAGGGTAAGGATTTGTGTTTGTACACAAATCCTTACAAAGTATACACAACGGCTTACGAAAAACGGTAAGAAAAAAGGTATGTATACAAATCCTTACCACTTCAAAACCATGAGCTAAAAGAGGCTTCCAAGGGTAAGGATTTGTGTACATACACAATTTCCTACAAGAATACACAATATGACACCCAAACGGTAAGGATTTGTGTTTGTACACAAATCCTTATAAAGTATACACAATGGCTTACGAAAACGGTAAGATAAAAGGTATGTACACAAATCCTCACCACTTCAAAACCATGAGCTAAAGGAGGCTTTTAAAGGTAAGGATTTATGTACATATACAATTTCCTACAAGAATACACAATATGGCACTCAAAAGGTAAGGATTTGTGTTTGTACACAAATCCTTACAAAGTATACACAACGGCTTACGAAAACTGTAAAAAAAAGGTATGTACAGCAAATCCTTACCACTTCAAAACCATGAGCTAAAGGAGGCATCCAAAGGTAAATATTTGTGTATATCCATAATTTCCTACAAGAATACACAATATGGCACGAAAACGGTAAGGATTTGTGTTTGTACACAAATCCTTATAAAGTATACACAACGGCCTACGAAAACAGTAAGAAAAAAGGTATGTACACAAATTCTTACCACTTCAAAACCATGAGCTAAAAGAGGCTTCCAAGGGTAAGGATTTGTGTACATACACAATTTCCTACAAGAATACACATATGGCACCCAAACGGTAAGGATTTGTGTTTGTACACAAACCTTTACAAAGTATACACAACGGCTTACGAAAACCGTAAGAAAAAAGGTATGTACATAAATCCTTACCACTTCAAAACCATGAGCTAAAGGAGGCTTCCAAGGGTAAGGATTTGTGTACATACACAATTTCCTACAAGAATATACAATATAACACCAAAACGATAAGGATTTGTGTTTGTACACAAATCCTTACAAAATATACACAACGGCTTACGAAAACGGTAAGAAAAAAGGTATGGACCAAAATGATATCGAATTTGTGAAGGATTGTTTCTACAACTATTTGAAAACTTAGGAACATTTATAGATTATAAAAATATGGTATGTATAACCTTTAGACTATTATCTAAAGGTATTTACTAACAATAATTGTTTTTCCCTTGAAAATGCTTAAGGAAACGTATCGTGGCTTACTGTTTTAACTTACAAAAATTTATCGAGTTGTCAATAATTAACTTTTATTTATTTAAAAATTATGTAAAAAATCTAAGTTTAACACTGCGTAAATGATTTATAACGATATATACATACCAATCCGCTAGTGTAGTAGGGTAAAACATTCGATCTCTTAAGCAATATCATAGCACTACCACTCTGCATAACTTTCTAATGAAACGCATAATCCATATCATTAAACATGAAATTACTATCCAAATACAAAATAAAGAAAAGTACTTAAACATGAAATGAGTATCCAACTAGAAAGTAAAAAAAAGTATTTAGATATAAAAAGTTGAGTAAGTTTTGCAACCATAACATGATATTGTACCAACCCCATCAGATGACATAGCTACTCATCCGCCCCGTCGTGTTCATCATCAGCAGCAGCAAGATTTGGAGCTCTAGAACGACGTCAATCGTCATGAAATGCTCCAATGGACATAGACATGAGAAAGGATTCGATAGCCAACACTTTACTTTTATCTTTAGAGCAAATGCAAATGGAGTTAGCATAAAAGATGAGAACAAGATTGGGATAGAATTTACCGGACAACGCCAAAAACTTCATGAACTTCCAATGTTCGAATAAAGAAAGATATTTGAATTGAAATTTGTCAGAGTCCATGAAGGTTATGTCTACACAATGCTCCTTCTTAAGCTTATGGTTGCGATATTGGTTATAATTCTCGTACGATCCCTCATCCATAAATGATTTCTGATATATATAATCCATATTCGGACGGCGGGAATTCTCGACCACCTTGGATGAACTACCCACCTCTGCTCTTTGTTTTTTCTTATAGGTGCCATGAGCTACATAAAAAAATAGGAGATCAGTTAGACAACGTTACATAAATACATACATAACATTATTATATGAAATGATAATCAATATCCAAAGTTGAAACATTAAAACAGGTTGTTGGATAAAGACATTGAACATATAAGACGTTGATCAAAATAGCGCAAGTTCATCCATGAGAAACCATATATACATATAACCCATTGAGCATATCAGTACAGAATCAGTAGCTCAAGTATAATATGCAGATTGATCTTGGAGCATAAAAACAAACTCAATCAGTAGCAATATCTCATGGTTGCTTCAATTTTTTCAATCTATATACATACATCTTAAGATTCCATGAAATGATAATCGGTTGCTAAAAACCTAGGTGTATAGAAATAGCCCAAATCATATACCACATTCACATTTTAATCTTTCAGCATAAAAACAAACTCAATCAATAGCAATATCTCATCGTTGCTTTGATTTTTTCAACCTATATGCATACATCTTAAGATTTCATGAAATGATAATCGGTTGCTAAAAACCTAGGTGTATAGAGACAACCCAAATCGTATACCACATTCATATTTTACCAATGATTTTTTATTACAGAAATTCCAGTATAGAAACCATACAAAACCTATACCATATTCACATCACCTAACATAATACCAAAATGTCGGACTTTTAATCAAAATTGTTGTTAGATTTAGAAAACACATAAAGAAAAGAACATTAGATCAAAAAATTAATAGATTTTAACTTCTTAAAACTATCCTAAAATTGTGTTTGGCGAGAATTTTACCTTGATAAGAACTTTTTAGAAATCTGATGTTGTGACGTAAAAGGAATCGTGGATGCTCAAGCCGTGCGGTTAATTTGAAGAGGCTACAAACTGAATCGGAAGTGGGTTTTGTGTCTTACAATTGTGATTGTTTGGCCTCGAAACGAAACATTGATTTTCTCTGGTAAGGTTAGGGAAACAACCGTTATAAGAAATAAGAGATTAGGGACAAATTGGGCAGTCAATAGAGTTTAATAGTAAAAGTACGAATTTTCTGTTTCGAAACGTAAACCACGAGTTTCAAAACCTAAATTGATAGATTCAAATTGTTTCGGAACGGATACTTATTGTTTCGAAACCTAACTTCAATGGCTCAATACGTACCGGAACGATAGTAAATGGTTTCAAAACCAGAAATGATAGACTCAAATCATTACGAAACAGTTGAAAAAAGTATCGAAACCACCATAAAATCTATCAACCACTGTGCTAGAACTACCAAAAGGACGTATTTATTACTTCCTTTACTTCCAACACCTACCTTCCAGTGTGCCTTTACTTATGAGTTTAAACATTTGGCAAAGTTCAGATCAGAGCAAAAAATAATAAGTTATCAAAGAAGTTCACATTGTGACTCAAGCCTTGGATTTGAAGACTCTTTCATTCCCTTTCCACCAAGTTGAAGGTAATGATAACATAAATTGGGTTGTACGTGTTATTAACATTTTGGGACCTTTCTTTTTTCCATTTTTTGAATTATAATCATATTTTTGCCTAGGATTTCCATTCTTCTTTCTATAAGAAAATGGGGGACACCACTGAAAATGATCTTCAAGGGAATGTTATTCAACTATCCACAAGTAATGAAAATGTGGGTCCAATTGAAATTGAGCTAGGCTTGGTCTTCGATTCTCGTAACGAGGCTTGGGAGTTTTATAAGGAATATGCCACGAGTATTGGGTTCAGTGTGTGTCGTTCCTCAACTAGGCATGATTAACATGGTAATGTGAATGAACAAAGATTTTGTTGTTCCCGAGCAGGTTTTCGAAACTCAACTGTTAACGATTTAGAACGAAAACGTGCACCTCAAGCAATCACACGTATCGGCTGTAAGGCGAAAGTAGTTGTGAAACTCACAATTGTTGGTAATTGGAGGATATCATTTTATGAAAGTGAACATAATCACTCTTTATGTCTGTCTGTTTTACAACCATTTCTCAGATCGAATAGACAAGTGACTGAAGATGATATTGTTAAAGCACGAGCATTGAAAAATGTCGGGGTCAAAACATCACAAATAATGGACTTTTTCACGCAACAATCAGGTGGTTTCCATAAGGTTGGTTTCATAAGAAAAGATTTGTACAACAGATTACAAAAATTCACGAATGATGAAATTCTTGACGGTGATGTAAATTCTCTCCTCAACTACTTTGAATTCAAGAAAGAACAAGATGTCGGGTTATACATGCAGTATAATGTTAATGACTCGGACATATTGCATAATCTATTTTGGTCTGATTCAACATTGAGGTCTAATTATGCATGCTTCGGGGATGTCATTGCATTTGACACAACGTACAAAGCAAATGCGCATGAGCGACCTGTAATGCCTATAGTTGGTATGAATCACCACCATCAAATCATTGTCTTTGGTGTTGCACTTCTAGCTGACGAGACTGCAGATACTTTTAAATGCGTATGGCTTCTTCTCAATATCACTCATTGCATCCCATTGTAAACCAAGGGCTTTCCTCACCTTTACCAATCAAACAATTATTAATTTCAAAGGACATGTAAACATAAGAAATTAAAAACAACACAAAATCGTATTTATTTTATCTCACTTCCATCATTGTTGATTTTCTTCTTCTCCTCTTTTAGTCGTGAACATTCACTGATACTATACAAGAATAATTTTAGAGTTACAATATAAAAAAAATACGCGAACAAAATAATAAGCTCAAAGATGTCATGTACATTGAAAGTTAACTTACTAGAACTGCAGATATGGTGATAAGATTTTGTGTGTCCTCTACACTATCTAGATCTTCATCGCCACGAGGCGCCATCTACTTTTTTGTTGGTCTATGAATTCAATTTCAAATAATTTAATCACAAGTCAAGGAAGATCGTTACTCTACTACACTATAATGAGAGAACTCAAGCAATAATATAATTAAAATTCACATATACAAGATTATAATAATGTTAAGGACTTAATATAAGTGACTTTATTAATAATAGAATTTAATGATGTAATTTGAATAAATTAAAGCTTTTTAACTGAAATGAAAATTGAAAGGTAAAGAACATAAATTACTCATACAAGTCTCGACTTACATAGTTAGTAGGCTTAAACTTTATATGGATAGCCATTTTCTAAAGAAAAATCAAATTCTAGAATAAAAAAAAAACAAGTGTAACTGCTAGAATTCATATTTTGGGACCTATTAAATACAGTAAACCATTCAACCTTGGCTTTGCAGTAGAACTCAACATATGCACAAGTGTTTAAACAATGAGAATTATTTAGTATGAACCATGATTCAATTTAACTATGCTCTATCGTATAAGTTGAAGGGCATTGGACGAAATTCAACACACTATTCTAACTTGACGTAGTGGACTAAAATTGGGTTGCAACACATGTAAGTTGGCCAACTAGTTCCCTTATAGAAGGACCGAAATTTGCAATTAGAAACACTGGTATTTGTGTTATTACAAAATTTTAAGATTGGATATTGGACTGTTGTTAGAAAGACCATCAATTTTAAAGAGGAGTTTACTGAAACTTGAGCTATTTATTTTTCAAATTCTTTCTACCAGCTTAGCTATGTAACACCTATTTTTAAAGCCCTTTAAATTGGACAAAAGTCAATTATTAAGTTGTGAGATCAATATTGTTGATAAGAGGCATAAGTATGTCATAAGTGGCAGTGTCTATTATTTGTCACATACGAAACAAACAAATTTAGTTGGTTACTCATGTTTTCTTCCATTTCTTGGTAGCAAATGAAGCAAGCATTTAATAATTGAATGAAGGTTTTGAGAGACCTAAGTTCTTACTTCCTATAATCCTGAAGTGACTTCCTTTCTCATCTCATTTTATTCACATTACCAGGAATAACTCTTAACTTCTTGTTAAATTGAACTTACACTTCTTGTCAAGTAACTTACAAAGCTAAGGTTTTAAAGAAAAAACTTCACTGATAAGGAGCATAAGAACTTCAAAATAAGGGGATATCTTCTAAATTCCTAAGTTACTTGACAACTCTTTCAAATATGGATTCAGTGACCTAAGTTCCTACTTCCTATAATCCTGAAGTGACTTCCTTTTTTATCTCATTTTATTCACATTACCGGGAACAACTCTTAACTTCTTGTTAAATTGAATTTACACTTACAAAGCTAAGGTTTTAAAGAAAAAACCCTCACTGATGAGGAGCATAAGAACTTCAAAATAAGGGAATATCATCTAAATTCCTAAGTTACTTAACAACTCTTCCAAATATGGATTCAAAATAGAAACACTAAGAAAAAAAACATTATACACAAATTCAATTGGAAACATAGAACCCTAAAATAATACGAAACCAGAAAAAATAAGTTATACTTAGAAGATTTTCAAACAAAAATAAAGATAGGAAACTTACCTAAAATTCGGTCTTCTTTGGAACGACGGAACAAATAATGAGTGGAAATAACAATGGTAGCTTCTACCAAGATTGGGGAACAACATTAACGAAAAAGATAAAGAAATTATAATAACACCAGGAAAATAAATATTAAACCCAAAACGTTGAACAATAAACTAACCCTAAACCAAAAAAATGAATCTATTTAGAAGATTTGAAAAAAAAGGTGAAAGTTACCTGAAATTATGTCTCCCTTTCAACGTAGAGAGTGCGCTTACAAGAAAAAATAACAATGGAAGCTTCTTGGGGAAGAGGATTACCGACTAAATGCACAGAAATTGGGGGTATCGTGAGTTGGGTTTAGGGTTGGGAAGAAGAAGCACGAAAAAGAGCGGGGAGGGGGGTGATTTAGATTATACAAATATTGGGTAACCGGATAATTCATATTGGAACCGGTTACCAAGTTATTCTCCAGGCTCAATCGGATGGCTACAATTTAACCGTATTAATCCAACGGTTTAATAAATAAGGGTTTTTTTTAGACTTTTTTTAAGATGAGTTTTTTTAGAATTTCCCAACAGAGGTAAGGTTTATTTTTCAGACAAAATGATGCCAACTTTTACTGTGTAAAATAATACTACAAAACCCACACAAACACAAGCCCCGATGCATCTAGGTCTGCCTGTCATCCATTGATTCCAAACAAGGAGCTTAAAGCTCTTTCTCTAAGCCTAAAACCCTGAAAAAAATTTGTTGTTTAATGGAGATGATTATCTTCTCCATGTTACTCTTCCTCTTCCTCTTCCACTTCTTCCTACTCTCTCAGTCTGCAACAATCATGGTGGATGGTGTTTCACAACCCACTGCTACTGCTCATGTTGGCGACTCACTGAGTAAGTGCACTTCAAACAACCTGCTTTGAGTTTAGGGTTCCGAGTTCCAACTACTTGTATATTATTTCTTTGCTTTGCTTTTACATGTCCTCAGTTTTCAAGCACAAGTATGAGTACAAGCTCTATATTTTCCACAACAAAAATGCCTTCAATCTATGCAATTTCACCCAAGCTTCTCTTCTTATCAAACACAACTCCACTTCCTATGAGGTAATCTTTTCCAACCTACATTCTCAAACTACAAACTCTAATCGAGTTTTCGAGTATCAATATTGTATCAATCAAGTCATGTTGTGACTTAAACGATGAAGTGTTTAATGTCAACTCAAATGAAATGTACAACGTATCTAAAATATGTGAATCGAATAGTAAATGTATGCGTATCTAAGCTAAGAAATTAAAAGAATGAAATGGTTCTAATTTTTGTTAATTAACACTCGGTCCAATAAGTAAACATATGCTTACAATTTAATCGAAATGTTAAATATGTTTGATCTTAGACTTGAACCGATGTTTAACACCTAAATTGACGATTAGGTCGAGGGAACGGACGAATTGAAAATAACGATATGAGGAGTGAAATAGAATGTTTTTAAATTTAACAACGAATTTAAAATTTTGACAATAGATTAAGGACTTTTGGTGGAAATAACCCACATCTTTGTTTATACCCTGCGCAGTGGCACCCTTCTCGCCCTGGTTTCTTCTACTTTACTTTCAACAATGGCTCTACCAAAACATGCCAAGGCTCTCAAAAGCTCTCTATAAAAGTCACTCCGGCAGAAAATGAGACAGCCCTGTCACCTGAATTGTCTCCGGAAGGTGCCCCGGCTCCGACTTCCGGTGGAACCGTCGTGTCATCTTCATCTCCTGCATATCCATGGCCTTTCCATCCTCGGCAGGCGGTTTCACCGTCACCAAGTGTCGTGTCACCGGTTGCGGTGCCGGATAAAGGTGTTGATGATGGCATCCCTTTTATCAACAGTAATCCAGCAGTTCCATTGCCGACAGATGAAGTTGATTCTACCACTATTTGGCCTTTGCCAACCTCTGGCCATGGAGGAAAGGTACATTTTGTCTCTCAAGGAACAGTTTAAATACCTTAACAAATGGAAGAGCGGTAAGAATGTTTGTAGGGTTCTCTCCTCAAATTTTAAAGTACTTCAAAATAGTTTAATAGAATTTTAAAAATATTAATATAAATCTAACGCTAAGCTTCGGTGCTATAAATCTTAAACATATTTATGATCGTCGTAATAACAGTTTAAATATGATGTGTTAAAAAATAACTCTCGAGTACATAGATTTAATCTGATTGGTCAAGTTATTTATTTTTATTATAAATTTTTTAGACTCACTGAACATCCATTCTTTTCTTTTTAAATAAGTCTAGAATTAAAATTAAAATTTATAAAAATAATTAAAAATTAACTAACTCTATAATTTTTAGTGAAACAATTTTTTAATATATAGCGAAAAAAATTTGATATACAAAGTTACCGGATTTAAGATTTAAGGTTTTAGTTTAGGGTTTAAAATTTAAGGTATATTATTAGAGTTTAGGGTTTAAGATTTAGGATATATTATTAAAGTTTAGGGTTTAAGGTTTTATGTTAAAAATTTATATTTTATATTTTATAATTTAAATAGGAAGAGTGGTACCAACAAACAGTTGGTCTAGTTGGATGAGACACTAGTAGGAATATTTATTGGTCAATTAAAATTGAATTAACTGACCAAACTAAAATTTTGGTCCGTAGTCAGTTGATTAATTAGATGTTAGATATATATTTTTTTAATTTCGGTTATCGGTTAATTCAATTCTAAATAGATTAATTAACCAAATTAAATATAATATATATTAACCTAAAATATTGGTTAAACTAAATTAAATAAATTAAATAAAAAATTAACTGAATATATATACCAAAATTTAAGTGTTTCATAATTATTTCGGTTATTTTTTAAAATAATCAATTCTATTAACGATTAAATGGTTAAAGTTTTTATTTAATGAAATTTAGTTAGTTTGGTTTGATCGATTAATTGAATTAATTAATTGAATATCCTAAATATTAAATCTCTTAAATAAAGTTAAAGATTTTTATTTTGGGCGTTGCGAATAAAAATTAAATTAGGAGGATTATCCTATAATAAGACTCTACAAAATTCGATTCGAAAGTTAATACAGTAATTAATAGTTGTGAATAGTAGGTAGGCACAAGCCTTTACACTTGTGAAATTAACCAAAGATTTAATATAATTGGTGTGTGTCTATTAGTATTACAATTAACCTAAGATTTAACAAAAGAAAATCACATAAAAATATATAGAAATTCTTTTATATAATTTTCTAATGTCATTTCAAGCCATTAAACTTATAAACTTTTTCAAATTGGTCCTTGTTTGCATCTGAGTTGATGTGAGTGATTTCATTGCAGGCAGTGGTGGGGATCTTAACAGCTCCAATGGCTCTATTTTCTATGGCTTTCATAGCTTTGTACAAGGAAAGAAAAAAGGTGAATAAAATTTAATTAATTTGAGTTGATTTAATATTTTATGAGGATTATATTGAAGGTTTTGTAGTGTGAAATGGTGATGCCATGCAACATATGTATGAGTAAAAAAATTAAATTAATCGAGTTGATAAATATTATTTTATTATTTAAAATTTAATGTTATTTTAGATTTAATTTATAAAATTTAAATTGTTTTGAATTAATATATTTGTTTAATTTTTGTTAAAAAATTAATTAAAATATTTATAATATTACGATACTAATTTAAATGATTCTCTTTAATTATATATTTTATTTAATAAATTGAATAACATATAAAAATATATAATATACTACTATTTTTAAGAAGGGATTTTAATGATAGAATATTGAGGTGGTTATAAATGAGTTAAAGAGTTGCAAATGAAAGGATAAATTTCAATAAAATGTAAAGTTTAGAAATAAATTGAAAAAAAATTATTGTAAAAAAAATTAAAGTTACATAGATAAAAATATGATAAATTAATTTATCTAAGTGTTAAATAAATTAATATTATTTAAGTTTTGAGTTTGAAGTATTGAGTATGTAAAAATATTTAATAGAAGACTTACCTTCTAAAATTATTCGTGTAACACAAATTAATCTGAATTAGTTATAACAAAATTCTAAAAAATCAAATGAAAACAAAAAAATATTTTGTACCCAAAATATTGAAAAATTAAAAAAAAAACTAATTAAATGAAAAAGAATGTAATTTTAATATTCAATTATTTTAATTCGTAAGATTCAAACTCAAAACCATTAAATTAAATTAAATTAAATTAGTTAGACCCACCTAAAATGTGAATAAAAAACCTTTTTAAAGTTGAATTAAATTATGTTTTAACAATATCATACCAGCAGAGTGATTGAACGATCAATGTTAAAAAATAAAGATTATATTTTAAAACAGATACAACTGTAATTACTAATAATTTGTTAAAAAAATTGTTTTAACAATGATCGTCGCTTTGGATCTTTTATTTTTGTCTTGCAATTGATTACTTCTACTTTTACTTTATTTCCTTTTTTTGATCTCTTTATCTGAATGGTTATGGACTATTGATAAAATCAAACTATTATTATATTTCATGAGTTTTAATTATGTTTCACTCATATTTTAATCATAGAAAAATTAAAATATTATTCAAAAAAGATATATCTTCATTTAATTAATGATTGTATATTAATATAGTTAGATTTAGATAACTGTATAATTTGTCTGATTATTTAAATTGTTCATATTTTTTTTAATTCGTAAAGAGTCTCGTTTAGATAGAAACATAAATTTACGAAGACTTTTAAATTTTTGTGGTATACTAATATTTATGAAAGTATTTAATTTTTTACACTTTAAATTTTTGTACGAGATTTTTGGTAAACTAATCCTAATATTCATTCTTTTGAATGTATCATATTTAAGACATCTTCTTTGATTTTTTAATAAAATTCAATTATCGTTATAAAGAATAAAACACGAATTAACATTCACTTAAATCTCTTTTAAATTATAAATCAAGGATTTGTTTTAATAAGGCATAAAGATAATTTTAACCTTTAACTTTTATAATTTTTATCATTTCGACCCTTATTCTTTTTTTTTTTTGATAAATTTAGCCCTTAACCTATATCTTTTTGACAAATAGCTTATTTTTAACTAGTATGATAACTAGATCGTTAAAAATCTAACGATGATGACATGTCATATGCATATGATAATATATTTTAAATGGCATGGCATCTAACCTATCAAATACATATATAGAGAATATAATTTTATTCTAATATAAAATATAAAACAATTAAAATTCAAATAAAATATTAAAAAATTAATTAATTCTTAAATAAAATATTCCTAAACATTCGTAACACTAACCACGATAAAATCAAAATCCTATCTTAAAAATATATAATTAATTAATTTTTTAATATTTTATTTGAATATCGTAGTTAGAGTTGAGAATGTTTAGTAGCATTTTATTTTAAAATTAATTAATTTTTAATATTTTATTTGAATTTGAATTATTTTATATTTTATATTGGAATAAAGTTATGTTTCATATATATATATTTGATAGGTTAGATGTCATGTCATTTAAAATATATTATCATATGCATATGACATGTCATCATTGTTAAATTTTTAACGGTCCAGTTATTATGGTAGTTAAAAAATAAGTTATTTGTCAAAAGATATAGGTTAAAAGCTAAACTTATCTTAAAAAAAATAAAGACCAAAATGATAAAAATATAAACGTTAAGGGTAAACATAATCTTTATAACTTTTAATAAATGCATAATATTTAATATTTAATTAAATAATTACTTTAATTTATATTATTTTTTAAAAATACTTTATTTTTTAATGTTTTATTTTAAATCAAGAAACTCTATTTATAAATAAAAATAAATTAACATACACAAGAGACTCTGGGGTGCGAGTGTATTTTCAAGGGTATAAATTGTCTCTCTTTTTTATGTTTTTATTTGTGTTTTTGTTTTAATTTAAGTTTAAAGTTTTAGGTTAGGGTTGTGGTTAGGGTTTAAAGAACTAGAGGTATGATGTATTTTTTAGAGTTTAAGATATAAAAAATAAGAATTAAGATTTATTTTTTAATTTTTTTAAAGATATAAAAATATACATGATAAAAATGTAGATGATTTTTATTCATTTTCAAGGTAGGCTTCCACTGTTCCAGAAGGGTCTGATGCTCTCAGTAATTCCCAGAACCATTTTGAAAATGTTTAATTTATTTATATTTTAAAATTTAAATTAAATGATGATTTAATAAGGTTATCCGAAAAAGAAAATACTACATAAATCAAAGCATTGATGCATTCAATGAGGCCACTCACGTGGGGCCAAAGCTGAGACCTCAGTCTTGTCAATACAATGAAGAGTGACAACTCAATGTAGAGTCACCTATTGAAGCGATTAACCATATGCAGCTTTTGCCTAAATAATCCACAACCATTGATCACAAGACTTGTAGCTTACAAAAGATGTGTGCAGACAGCAGACAATGTGAATCTTGTTGTTTAGGCACACATCTCCTTCAAAAATTTATACTTGTTTTGGACAACTTCAGATGGCTACCTAAACCAGAAGAAATCATTGGGAACCATGTTTCTGTTGGAGGATGCAATAACCCAAGCTACGGTTTACCAGATACTAGAGGGTTCGAATATAGATCGGATTTCAAGAAAAATGAAGAGTCGGAACAACACAATTCCTAATGACACCTGCTAAATAGAATGATTAACACAAGACCTCAAATCAAATTTCTCTTCTTTTTTTCCCTTCTAAGACTCCAGCTTGGACATGCATGCTATTTAGCTGTCACAGCAAAAGAGTAGATTGTAAGTAGGCAAAGACTTACAGATCATCAACCGGGAAACCCTTGATGTGTAAACTGCATTTAATGCAGAAATATAAGAATTGATCAAAATGTCAAGCAGAGTATTGCACAAGCTTTAGTTTCTTTACCAAGAATGAGATTTTTATAAAGGTGTGATTAATCTGCAGACTGCAGGTGTAAATGGAGTAGCTGAGAAAAAAGAATTTGATTATACAATGACAAATTGCTGTTTTATCATCCTTTTCAGCATTAAAGAACTTGAAAAAACCATATGGGGATACCTGGTTGTTTAGTTCTGTGCTATATAACTTTATTCCCTGTCATTTTCACATAGAAAGTTTAATGGTTAAAAAAAGCCGACTAGGCAACCATAGATGTTCTTGTTCTTGAATGTGCACATAAATAAGGTCATCTAGGTTGCCAGACAATATACAATAACAAATAAATAAGAAGCTCATATTCGAATTACAGTGTAAGTGTTAGATAAGTATATGCTTATTCGAATCAGGGTGCAAGTGTTACATGAGCAAGCTATGAATATGTGATAAAATGAATCAAATCCTAGAAAACATCTTTCAACTTTGCTAAAATGTTCAAGTCAAAAGAGATCTTTTTCATTTCCATCTTAGAATTGCATGCCAGAGGCAGAAATATGAACAAAGAAGTACCATATAGCATTAACAAGTAAGCAAAATTGTCAACATAAAACCAACTACACAACCAAGATTGTAGATTTACTCAGAAATTTGATTACAATATAACAACACAGATGAGCACAGTATCAAGACCAAAGATCCAACTACATATCCTGTTTTCTTTACACTGGTTACACTGATATATAGTGATAAATACAAGCAAATTCTTTTTTCCCCCTACTTACCCTGTTTTAGATATTGTGGCGCATGCCTCAAACACTTGTTCATTTCTTCTCCATCTTCATCTTGTTCATGATCATCGAGTTCCAAATTTGCACATTTGTAACCAATGGATTCCCCTTCATAAAGAATCAAGACCTTCAGTTCGACTACGGACAATCCTATGAAACACCTCCCTGACCTGCTTTTCCAGGGGTTCTAAATCTTCCTTCATTGCATCAGAAACCTGCTTCAATTCCTTCACTCTTTGCTTAACTTCCTTTCCCTTTTCTTCGCTCAAAGGGAACTGCACAGAATCGGCCAATTCGCCCAACAATCGAGAACACTTCTCCATTTGGTAAAGCTCTCTCAATAGTCCACAAGCATTTTTCCTATCCCTCTTCTTAGACTCCTCCAATATCCTCTCGTGCAACGAGAGTATCGGAGCCGCCCACGGAAACTGCCTGGGAACATTAAAATGAACTTGCAAGCCACGATCTTGACAGGGAATTGCCGCCACCAATGCCCACATTACAAACAACATAACACTACCCATTGTGTAAACGGGCATAGCAAGTCCATTGGTAGCCAAAATCTCATTTCCTCGTGGCACGGCCAAGTTGTTCCCCATTGCCTGTAGCTGCCTAGCGGCAGACCAACCCCTCGAAACGCTCCAAGACAATGACCTGAAATGACCCAAAGACCGATGATGATGATGATCCTTCGAGTGACTGCTTCCGTTGTTGTGCCTCCCAAAGGAACGATTCCTATGAGCCAAAGTTTGACCCGAATCCTTCTCGTCGAGCATCGAGATCGCTAAATCTACCATCGCCTTCCTTGCCCGACGGAATTGACCTTCACCTAGACCTCTCTGATAACCATTACAATCATCATCCAAAGCGCAAAGCACGATTTCAATAAGCTTCTGCCATTGCCTGATCTGTTCAACCCCATCACGAATTGCATTACAAACATCGAGCGCCTTAACAGTACGTTCATTATAATCAGAGATCAAACGGTCCAAGGGAGGATTTTTCACTTGAGTTTTGTTGTTAAGCAGTATGACCCGAAATTCCTCTTGACAACAAAGATAAACGTCGAGCAGTTTCCGCACCCACGGCAGAGAAAGCAATTCATCGGAATGAACAGAAGCTAAATCGTGGAATCGGTCGGCCACTTGCCTTTGAAACGACTCGAGCTCCGCATCGTTCGAGGGCGATCCACCGATCGGCGATTCCATCGAGTGAACTTGGTCCCTCCTCATGGGTAAAAAAGAACGGCCGAAATTTGCCAACGGTGAAGAATTTCCTTGGTAATCCGTCGTGGGCATTATCGATCGAAACAATAAATGCAAAATCAAAATCGAGTTCCGATTAGATGGAAAAATTTGGGAGAATTGAAAGTGGAGATGCAGAAACCCTAACGCATAAAGATCTCCCTTTTATTGGGGGATTTTTGGACCGTGTTTTTATGGTTGACACTTGGGAATAAAGAAACGGTCCGGTTTTAAACCGAGGAGTATTATTATTTATTTATTTATTCTATTATTCAAAATTATTAAAATCAATTATATTAAAAATATCAGGTAACATTGTGAAAAGTAATTCTAAAAGCAATGAATTTAAAACTGAAATTTGAGATTTAATTAATTAATTTAGAATTTAAAGTATAATAATTTTAATTTTAAAATTAAAAATTTACATATCAAAATTTAACGCATAAATAATTAAATTAAAAAAACTAAAAGAAGTTATATATATAATTTAATACGTGGGAACCTTCTGCCACGTGGGAAAGGACCGAGTCAGTATACACGTGGGAGGTGATAGAAGCTGGGTCTCGCGAGGAATCGGTCCGAGTCTGACGACGGAGAAGCGAACTCACTCCGTTTCGTTCTTTCTATAGATGGTGACGTCAGTTATTCTTCTCCCGAAAATACCAAATTATCATCCTTCTAGAATGCTGGAGCTTTTTATAGGTTTAAAGTTAGAAAAATAATATATATTCGACTAATTTTAATTCGAAATATTGTTTTATAAAATTTAAATTTGAAGTGGATAAATTTTAAATTCAATTAGATTATATTCGAGCTATTATATTTAAAGTTGAATCGTATTAAGATTAAGTTTTCATTGAAATCATGGTAGATCAAATTAAGTATTTAAACTATTTTTTCATTATTATTAAATTTATAAAAAATAATAAAGATGTAAAAAACTAAAATTATCAAAAATTATTTAAGAATATATCAAAATTCCCAAAAATATTTTTTTCAAAATTAAATATATCAAAATATAAGCATGGTTAATTAATTTTAAAGATTCATAAAATCCCAAAAAAATCTTCAGAAATTCTAAAACGCTTGAGAACTTTGAAAAAGAATATACTTTTTTCATATATGTTTTAGAGCTTTTAAGCTTTTGCATTGATTTTATAAATATGTATTTTTAAAAGAAATTAAACATAACTATTATTTTTTAATTATATAACTTTCGAAAATAAATTTTAATATTTTTAAAAAAATTATTATTTCTGGAACTATTATAATTTTCTTTAAAATTTTCACTGTCTAACACATGAAAATATCATGACAATACTATATTGTAAAATTATTTTTCTAATATAATTTATTTCATACAGAACGTATAAATTAAAACCTTCTATCTTAAACTCTTAACTAATATTGGAATGTACTTTAGAAATACTCTATATTTTTTCCTCAAAAATCTAAAAATATGAGATTTACCCTTATATCATTGAGATTTTTTTTAATTCCCGAAACAATTCTTAATGAAAAATTTTGATCAAGATACAAATAGTTCGATCTCATTAAAAATATTTATATAAATTTAGTTTTAGAGACGATCAAAATTTGATGTTAGAAAATAAAATATAACTATTTAAAATAAAAATAAATTTATAAATAAATTAAAATTTAAAGAATTAAATAAAAAATAAAAATATTTTTTTGAAAGTGAAAGAAGAGATTATCCTTCTCATCCTACTTAAGTTCGTCCATGCTTATGCTATATAAATCTGAATCCCAACATAAATTTTATTTGATAAAAAAGCAATAAAGAAATTCATCTAATAATTAAAATATTTATATTATTCTTTAAGTTCAAATTTTAATATAAAAAAATAATTTTCTATTTAACAAAAAAAAAAAACAGTCGAGAAGTGTAACAAATCCTGTTAAAGGACACAAGTGTCCCATCATCTTCCTTGAAACTCATTTTCATACATTGTGGGCCCATGTCATGTCGACGCCAGACACAAGTTGCTTGTCCCAAAACCAACAACATTCATTGCCATTGGTTTTATATTTATTTGTGATATTAAATAAATACATGTGAAAACGAATCGTTTTGGACACTTTCACACGTCTCTTGGATCCACACGACAAACAAAACAAAACCATCAATTCTTCTATAAAAGATGTGTGTTCATTGGTTTGGGAAATGAAATATTTTATTAATCCCAAAAATGACGAGGTACTAGGTGAAGTTTAATTATCGATGCAAATAAATTATTAGAATTTAATTTTTTTAAAGAAAAATAATTTTTTTTGAACAATATTATTTTTCAAATTAATTAATCAATTAGTCTTAACAGGATAAAATATTAGATCCCTTAAAGCAAGATCAATGATTTTAAGTAACACCATAAATAAAAAATTATTCTCATATTAAACCTCTATAAAATTCAATTTATATTAATCGACTAATGAGTTGAATATCAATAATTAAAAAAATTGACATACAAATTTTGAAAAGTTTTGACTGAACTAAAAATCAATAGTTTCTTCGACATACAATTAGTACAAATGGTTATACTACCTAATTTTTTTTACTCATAAATCAGATGATATTAAACATTTAAATATATTCAATCTTACATTTATATATATATATATATGAAACTCAATAGTTAATAGGGGTGTGCATTCGATTCGATTAATTCGGCTAACCGACCTAACCAAAATTATTTCGATTAATTCGATCGGTTAATTTTTAATAAATTCAATTAACGGTTAATTTTTTTGATAATTCGATTATCAATTAATTCAGTTCAAAATCAGTTAATTAACTGAATTAACCGAAAATATATATTTTATAATATTTATTTTTAGTCATTTAACTTTTAAAATATTATAAAATATTCATTAATTTTTTATATTATAAAATAATCACTAAATTTTGTACTAAATTAGTATAAAATAAGTTTAGTGACTAAAAAATTATTTTAGCTTAATTTAGTGACCTATTATGTAATTTAACCAAAATTTATAATAAATTTCGGTTAATTCAACTAATTAACCGAAATAATATCGGTTAAAAAAATTTCAGTTTGATTAACGGTTAAGATTTTATAAATTTCGATTAATTCGATTTTGATTAATTCGGTTCAACCACCGATCAAATTAAACCAATGCCGACTCCTAATAGTTAATAGCATAAAATATACTTGAAATGCAAAAACGATACTTGAAATGTGAGATGAACGTGACCTGATTGGCCAATTAAAACGATGGATACATGTTATCAGTTATCTCAAGTCTTGACTGTTGACCTTTGACCTTGAAAGTTTCATCAAAACTGAAACACTCGCAAAGAAAGAGTCAAACACATTGAATGGTCAACTCATATCCTTAGAAATTGGAAGTTGGAGCCACAACAAACTTCTTTGATAAGGAAACAAATCTGGGGTTCAAATTTATCGATTCGAGTCCCGAATCGGATTGAAATTTGAATCTCAACTTCTATAATCCGATCTTTCGATCATTGACCGCATGTTAAAGCATTAAGGATTAGAAGAAAACACTCACAATTCACAAGTTGGGATTGATCGAAACCGAACATCGACAAGCTTGCTAAAGCATATTGTTACGAGGTCAGAGTTTTCGCGCAGGGACTTCTACCCGTGCGGCACCTCGGGACACTCGCATGCCCGAGGATCAGCCTGAACGATCTCCGATGCTTACTGGTTTCGCCCTCCCATGGGCTTATCAGGGAAGCGGGGACAACTCCCGACCAGTGTGGTGCACGATCAACGCGCCCATCCCAGATGGGACGGCTGCTCGGCACGTACTACACTCTTAATGCTATCCCACTCCCAAGCTTTACGCACCACCAGAAAGCATCTCGCTCGGTCCCGCGTAGTCACGACTCACGGTCCGTGACATTCTCCTCCACCCAATTCATGCACGCCCTCGTGCATGGGGAGGAAACTCTTTCCCTCTCTAAAACGTGCCAGGAACTAGTGTGCAATTCTCCCAAACTAGCCCACTAACCTGGGGCCGCCCTCCAATGTCGGGCAAAGGACTCCCTGCAATCACTTCATGGCCACCTGCCACTTTACCGAGGTGTCCTATTGCAGTTCACCTAACCGGAGAACTTTCGCTGCGGCTTCCTGCCTACCCGTCCTCGTCTCTTGAACTCCGGTGTTCGGAACTTGGCTCGGATACCACTTGTCATGTTCGTAGAACTCTTCTACTCAGGAACGTGCGGCCTTAGACGCTCTTGCTCGATGCAATGCCTAAGTAAGCCTAAACAGATCAAAGCTAGACTGCTAAGATCTCTGCGGAAATGAAAAGAACTTTGAAAGATAAAGAAGACAAGAGAGATTGAGTGAATGCTCTTAATTCCTCAAAGAAGAAGTGTGTCAAATGAGGTGGGGGAAAGCCTCTATTTATAGTTAGAGCCCCCTAATCTGAATAAGGTACTAGTACCAACAACTAGTTGGTCTAGCGGAATGAGACACTAGATCTTTTAAGCAATGACGAAGATTCGAATCTTGGCATTGTGAATGAAGCAAACTGGCTTAGGAGGGTTGTCACCAATAATAGACTTTTGCAACACTTGATCCAAATTAGTCAGCTAATAAATCAGATATCGATGGTTGTACTTAATAGTTGTCACCATCTGCAATGTTTATTGCTACGAATCAAACACCATTCCAATTGTCAATTATCCGGAAGTACTGATTGCTGAAGTTATATTTAAACAACACATGAATCTTAACATGTATGAATTATCAATAGAGGAATTGAGGTCCAACAAGTAAGATCAGTGCATTATCAATAAAGTACTAAATATATTTGCAAACAGATCCTGAACTTTGTGATTTTATCATCTAAATCTTATAATTCAGTCAAATAGAAAATAAAATTAAAGCACCATACTTAAAAACATAGTTAAACACAAATTCATCAGCTAAGGATCATCAAAATACTGGATCTTTAAATAAATCATATGGTGAAAGAACCTGCAAAGCCCTTAAAGGTCAGGTTAGACCACACTCCACAGAACTCAACCATTCCGACAATTCATCGATGGATGATGCTGTGGGATTTCTAGCTGTGCCATAATCAGTCATAGGATCATGAATTATATTAAAATAATTACAATAACAAAGAAGAAAAAAAGGAAACAAGAATATCTATAACCCAATGATGGCAAGTAGTATAGAGGATTGATGTCATAGCAACCTGTCCTCGGTAAGCATCCATAAAGTAGGGCAAAGGAATCTGAATTATATTAAAATAATAACAAACAAAAAAGAAGAGAGAAGGAATAATCCTATAAACCAAAGATGACAAGTATTAGAAAGGATTGATGCCATTACAACTTCTCTACAGTAAGCATCCACAATTTAGCATGTCAAAGGGATATGGGAAAACTAATTCCTAATTGCCTGGTAAAAAAATATCTTTCAACTCTGCATGGAAAAACAGTCTCATCATATAAGTCTTACATCGAAACATCATTCACCTTGAACTTTTGACTAAACAGGCCTAAAGGCTAGGGATTTAAATTGCAGTTGCGGTCGCGTTGCGAACATAACATATGCTAATGTGGTTAGTTAGGGTATAACGATCATGAATTTTTCAAATAACAGATGCTATGGCGGAGACAACGGTTGCATGTATCACAGTTTCAGATAGTGCCAAAACCGGCTATATAATGTCAGTTATTTAAATCACTACTAAAGGCAACATCTAGCATTGACAACTCTAAAACTAACTTAGAAAGAGCCCTCAGATCTCATAGCTATGTCAAAATCATGAATCGTTCACAGTAAAGGCATTCATCAATAGCTTTTCACACACCACCAGTACCAAATAAGATACATATATATGAAGAAAGAAAGAAAGAAAGAAAGAAAGAGCTATCTACATACAATAAACATGTGTATATGGAGAGAGAAGCAGTCGGTGTGTAAAAGCTAGAGATAAATCGAAAACCAGAACGATTAAATCAACGCTGAGTTTCCATCATTGGGCAAAATACAATAGGATTTCAATGAAACCCAAGACAATCATCTAAAAACATGAGGTCATTGGTTACAAAGAAAGGATCTAACCAAGCTATATATAGTTATACACCAACCCTGAAGTTAAAGAACTTAAAAACTGTGACTTTGAATTTCATCAGTATCTTAATTCAACAACGGAGAGCCCATGATTTTCATAAAAACCAATATATGTATTTAGAGACAAAAGAAAACAAACTAGAAAACAAAACAACTATCCCACGTACCTTCTCATCATTTAAGCATACACTGGTAAGATAGTATCAACGCGGGGATGAACAATAAGGATTACCAAACAACATACCTTTCTTAATGTTTTAAGAGATAACAAACAAATAAAGTATTAGTTCGGATTAAACAAGGAAAAGGTTGACTCTCAGACAACTAAATTTTCAATGTTTTCAAAGTAGCAACTCAAGAAGAGACTATGATTAATGAAATACACAAATGAAGCACATCATTAAAGGCATGAACAAAGTTTAATAGAACTGTGCACTAGAAAATACATTCTGCATAAAGAAAAGACTTTTATCGCAGTTTTTCTAAGATCAACTAAGCCAGAAAACTCATGCAAAACATCCCGATGAGAAAAACATACCAGCAATCAGTCATTTCCACACTGAAGTCGTCGATGAGCAGAATCACAGCCAAAAAATTTCTATTGTAGAGCGCTGATATATGCTTAATATGAATGTGCATCATGATTATAGCTACTTTTTTTTTTTAAAAAAAAAACTATACAACCGAGTAAAAGAAAAATGATTTAAGCATCAAATATAGAAATGGGTATTTTACAAAAAGTGGTATTTACTCACCAAAAAAGATTCCGCTCAATGACCTGTATTTCTACATCATCATGAGTTACAGAGTGAAAAAGCAAGGGATTAGGTTTGGGTTTTGTTGATTTTGAAGGTCCATTAAACTAAAAGGCTTCATGATTTTACTTGAGCCGAGTAATTGTTGGACATTGTGTCGTTGAATCAAGTAAAAAAAAAAAGGATAAACTACACGGATAATTATTATATTATAGAGTTAATATCGATCTGATTATAATGTTTTAAAAAGAATCAAATACACCGATAAACTATTAATTTGGTATTAAAATAGCCATCTTTATTATAATAAAATAATAATTTATTTTTATCCTCCATGTCATCACCTGATTGAAGAAGAAAATATAAAATCTGAACTCTTGCATCCAAGGGGAATCGAACCTGGGTATTCAAAATGAAAACCCTATGAGTCAACAACTAAACTAAGAATAACTTTAAAATATAAAGCACAAGTACATGTATATATTTATGGTTCGTTTACCTTTAAGATATAAATTATGTTATCAAAGACCTATAACAAATATATATGGAATAATGTTTTCTATATATTTGGATTTAAAATTTTCGAATAAAATATTTAAATTTTAAATATTCGAAGAAAAAATGGTATATTCAAATAAAATATTCAAATAATAAATATACAAATAAAAATATTCGTATAATAAATATTCAAATAAAAATCATAAATATTTGAATATTTAGATTTAAAAATATTCGAATAAAAAATTTATATATTTAAATAAAAATATTTGAATAATAAATATACAAATAAAAATATTCATATAATAAATATTCGAATAAAAATATTTTAATACTTATGATTTTTATTCGAATAATTTTTATTTAAAAATACGAATAAAAATCATAAGTTTTTGAATATTTTTATTCGAATATTTTTATTTGAATATATAAATTTTTTATTTGAATATACGAATTTTTAAATCCAAATATTTGAATTTTTATAATTTTAATCGAATATTTATTATATGAATATTTTATTCATATTATTTGAATATTTTTATTTGAATATACGACTTTTTTATTTGAATATTTAAAATTTAAATATTTTATTCGAATATTTTTAAATCCAAATATATAGAAAATATTTTTAATTAATATTTAAATTAAATTAAAAAATAAATATAATATTATATATGAAATTAATATAATACATATAAAAAACTGTATTCAATATATATAGCTTATGGAAACTTGAATCACAACAATTACCTTGGATCATTGGTTTGGGCGTTGCCCATTCATAAAAAAATGTATTCAATATATATAGGTTATAGTGACATGTGTCACCACCTAATTAAATAATAATTTTATTTTATTATAATAAAATTAGGATTAAATTAAAAAAATTTATGAATAACAGAGAGTAAATGTGTACTTATTCCATTTTAATTTTAACGGCCACGTCATCAGTCCATTTGGTTTTAATGGCCGGTGGCTATTTTAATACCAAATTAATAGTTTACCGGTGTATTTGATTCATTTTAAAGCATTGTGGTCAGATCGATACTAACCACATAATATGGTGACTATCTGTGTAGTTTACCCAAAAAATTAAAATCAGTTAAATTTATAAATAATATTTTAGAACTTATTTTTTAAAAAAATAATATAATTTGAGTTTTTTAATTTTTATATAAATATAATTTTTATTATTTATAAGGTTATACTAATACATATTAATTATAATTTAAACGACTTTTCAAATATATATTAGTATAGTCAAAAAAATGTAAAAGTAATTTGAGTTTTATACGATGTAAGTGGATCTTAACTCACATTGAGTAAAATGTAATTACTTCTATATTTTTTGAATCATTAGATAATAGTAATAAGTGATTAAAATTATTTCTCACAAGTGGAATATGGAAAGCACTTGAAAAAAAAGTAAAGAGTTAATTTTATCATCTATTTTATCCATCTAATGACAATGAATTAGTGTAAAACAAGTTAAGTTTCATTATAAGTAGATCATAACCATACATATTATATATATACACGCTTTTCACATATGATATACATTTATTGACATATTTGTGATACTTGAACTGAAAAATCGATCCGTTAATTACTACTTTTTATATTTTTCTACAATAATGCATATACCAAAAAGATGTTTTGGATAAATTTCTTTTAGCATGTATAGTATCAATTCAACATAGTTGATGCTTATTGTCACGGACCGTGAGTCGTGACTCGCGGGATCGAGCGGGATGCTTTCTGGTTGTGCTTAAAGTTTAGGAGCAAGATAGCATTAAGAGTGTAGTACGTGCCGAGTAGTTGTCCCATCTGGGTGGGCGCGCTGATCGTGCACCACACTGGTCGGGAGCTATCCCCGCTTCCTTGATGAGCCCATGAGAGGGCGAAACCAGTAAGCATCGGAGATCGTTAAGGTTGATCCTCGGGCATGCGATAAACTTGAGGTACCGCACGGGTCTAAGTTCCTGCGCGAAAACTCTGACCCCGTAACAAGTGGTATCAGAGCGAGGCTGTGTGCTAGCTGTTGGGCTTGCCAAGCGCCCCATGTGCTGCGGAGCGAGTCAAGTGGACGAGCGTGTTAGCTCGCACCCCAATGAGAAGAGGGTGTTCGCAAGTGGGTCCTCTAGATACGAGGACTTGTAGGCAGGAAGCCGCATCGAAAGTTCTCCGGATTGTTTATCTACAATGGGACACCTAGGTGAAGTGGCGAGTGGCCATGAGGTGATTGCAGGGAGACCTTTTCCCAAGGAGGGCAACCCCAGGTAGTGGGCATATTTGGGAGAATTTCACACTAGTTCCCGACGAGTTTAAAGAGATGAGAAAGAGTTTCCTCCCCATGTACGAGGGCGTGCATGAATTGGGTGGAGGAGAATGTCACGGACCGTTCATCGTGATTACGTGAGACCGAGCGAGATATTTTCTAGTGGTGCTTAAAGCTTGGGAGCAGGATAGCAATAAGAGTGTAGTACGTGCCGAGCAGTCGTCCCATCTGGGATGGGCGCGCTGGTCGTGTACCACACTGGTCGGGAGCTATCCTCGCTTCCCTGATGAGCCCATGGAATGGCGAAACCAGTAAGTATCAAAGATCGTTAAGGCTGATCCTCGGGTATGCGAGAGACCCGAGGTGCCGCACAGGTAGAAGTCCCTGCGCGAAAATTCTGACCCAGTGACAAGTGGTATCAGAGCGAGGCTGTGTGTTAGCTGTTGGGCTTGCCAAGCGCCCTATGTGTTGCGGAGCGAGTCAAGTGGACAAGCGTGTTAGCTCGCACCCCAAGAGAAGAGGGTGTTCACAAGTGGGTCCTCTAGATACGAGGACGGGTAGGTAGGAAGTCGCAGCAAAAGTTCTCTGGTTGGTTGATCTGCAATGGGACACCTCGGTAAAATGGCGAGTGTCCACGAGGTGGTTGCAGAGAGACCTGTGCCCGACATAGGATGGCGGCCCCAGTTGGTGGGCGTGTTTGGGAGAATTGCACACTAGTTCCTGGCGAGTTTAAAGAGAGGGAAAGAGTTTCCTCCCCATGCACGAGGGTGTGCATGAATTGGGTGGAGAAGAATGTCACGGACCGTGAGTCGTGACTATGCGGGATCGAGCAGGATGCTTTTTGGTTGTGCTTAAAGCTTGAGAGCGGGATAACATTAAGAGTGTAGTATGTACCGAGCAGTTGTCCCATCTAGGATGGGCGCGCTGATTGTGCACCACATTGGTCGGGAGCTGTCCCCGCTTCCCTGATGAGCCCATAGGAGGGCAAAACCAGTAAGCAGTGGAGATCGTTAAGGCTGATCCTCGGGCATGCGAAAGACCCAAGGTACCGCACGGGTAGAAGTCCCTACGCGAAAACTCTGACCCCGTGACACTTATGTTTACGCAATAAAAGCACGCTCTCAACTAAGGAAGGAGTTAGGATTTAGAGTTAAGGGGGCAAAACATAAATGTTTAGAATTATGAGGCAAATTCATAAAAAAATAATTTTAAAAAATTAAATAAAATAAAAAAAGTGAAAAAATCTTCGGGGGTGTAGGGCGATTGCCCCTCCCACCCCACTTAGTTTCGTCCCTGCTCTCTACATAGTCTGCCCATTCTATGTGCAATACTTCAAGATAAGAACAATTACAGCTTACCAACAAGTGAATTTTCTATAAGTCACTTGACTTTAGTTAGAATCCAGCTCCTTTCGCTTCAATTCTAATTCAATTTGCTTATTCTCAACCTTCATTCTCTTATTTTCCATTCTCATCTTTTCGAGTTCACAATCCCTCTTCTTATTAAATATCTGTCACTTGAAATGTTATTTCTCTAATTCCAACATCTCAACTTGAATTTTTTTCTTCTAGTTGAAGCAAGCGAGACTCGATCCAACTATTTTTGTATCCAAGTAGCTCTAGAGTTTTAAGGCGAAACTTGATTTATAGCAACTTGAATAATTGGAGGATAAGAAAAATGACTTCTGTTGCAATCTTGGGAGTTCGAAGAATCCGCAAACAAGAATCTTCATGAATATGGCCTTGTATGGATCTCTTTGTTGATCCCTTTGTTAGCCCATATATTCTTCTATTATCCCCATGTGGAGTATAAATCTCCTCAAATCCATCATGGTCATCAGTTTTCATACCTTCATCATCGTCAACGTCTTCATCATCTTCTTCATCACGATAATGTTGATTCCTCCATACATCATATCTATCATGATCATTTCTACTTCTAAAAAGCCAATTATTGATACGATGTAGCCTGTCGAAATGAACTTTCTTCGTATGTTATGGATCTAGGACTGTTGTAAGTACGTTCCTGCAACAAGAACAACATGAAAACAACAAGGAATTAAAGTTATAATCATGATGAAATTAGAAAATAAAAGGGAAAACGAAATTAAAAAAAAAAGAAAAAAGTTGGCGTTTTGATAGATTTCAAAACAAAGAAGATGAATGCTTCAAGAAACATCCATGGAAACAACTCAAACATTCAACAATGGTGAATTATGTTGCTGGAATCAAAATAAAACGCTAAACTCAAAAGAACCTGCACAATCTACTGACCAAACCCAAATCGAATCTGTTTAATGTCGAAAGGACTTAAACCCTCTAGATAGAGATCTAGGAACCTAAAGTATCAATTTTGACAATAAAAACAAGTTTGAATTTCATAAAAGTTCTAAAAAAAACCAAATAAGAGAAAACTCTTAAAGTAATTTTTATTTCACAAATGTTTAACCTTTTTACAATGTTTGTAGTACAAATATATAGAAACAAGAGTGTCAAACCGAAATTACACGTGTGGCTAATATTAAAGGAGTTTAAAAATTAAATTTGAATAAAAATAACTCATTTTGGCCGTCGTGCTTTCTTAGCGACATGTTTTGAACGAAAATGACACTTAAAACACATTAAACATGTGTTTAATGTTTGAATTTTGAATAATAACCACTCATTCTTTTCTTCTTGGATGTTTGACCTTCAAAAACAAGGGCCTTGTTTGGCTTGGAGTGTTTTGAACGCTCATACATGTGCACAAGGCTGCCATGTGTGTCTCACATGCCTGACACATGCCTAGGACACCTTCCCTTCGTATAAGATAGGTTTCAATTGTCTTAGTTGAGTTGAAACGAGCTAGATAAGACTGTTAGGAGCTGACATGAGCTTAGAGCTAAGTCGTTGAGCTGCCTCGAGCTAAGGTGAGCTACGTGCACTTCGTTGAGCTTCTTCCAAGCTAGGTTTAGGTCCTTAAGCAGTTGTCCTTTATTGTTCCTATATGAAAACAAATGTAACACTTTCTCAAGCATCACAAACTTATAGAAAATAATCAAATAAGCTAAAGACACAATGCATTCTTATTGTTTAAGATACACCAAGCTATAAATAACCTCTAAATACACTTATAAATAAACTAACATTATCAAACCAATCAAAAACACACTTAACTTAGGATATATATATACACAACATAAGTAAAGAAATGTTACACATTAGTATATAACAAGTGAAAAACAAACTCCCCTAAATATTGAAGTTACTTTGTTAGGTGGCATAAACGTACTCACATCAACTACTGTAAGGAATGCTGCAATTGTGGATCATGAGGCAGATGTAATATGTTCCATTATTATAAGAAGTTCCCCTACCAAACATATAATTTTGTTTCTTATACCTCTTATTCAAGTCATTGAACTTATCCTCGCACTGCTGAGGTGAAACATGATAACACCTTTCCTCCATGACTATTAACACTGATTTTGACCTACCTTTCTTCTGTAAAATAGAAAATTTCCTCTTCCTCCCACCATCGCACCCCTAACTGCATCCTCTCTTATATAAGACATTGTTTTAATTAGAAGCATCACCATTTTATCACTTCACTTTACACACTGCCACGAAGATCTCTTCTTGCTTTTAGTTCCGTTATTATGACTGTCAACACTCTCATCCGTAAAACTTGGTTCATCCTCATCACTTATTGTGCTTTTTCCTCTAACCCTCTTGTTGTAGTCAATCACCGAAATAAGTTGCTCGCAGTTTTGCATATTACCTATTTTGAGTACAAAATCCTCATTAATAAAATACACTGAAAAACCCTGGAAAGTGTTTGGGTGGTGATGTTGAGGTATACAATGAGGGTTTTGTGCATGATCATAAACTCTCATTGTTCATCGTGATTCAAGGCCTCCATGAGAACTACCACCAAGAACCATTTCTCCTTGTGATAAATGGCATTCCATTAATTCTTTAAAACAAACAAATTACTTGTCATTCTATCAAGTTATTTAACCTTAAACCCTATATGTGATTCAAAGACTCAATAAACCTAAATTTAAAAATACCCAATTATTATTATTCACTTTCAAGAAATTTACAATACCAAACAAATTAGCCATGAAATTCCAAAATACTTAGCCCATTACGTTAAACAATGGACATATTTCTATCTTCAAGAACAAATCTCACAAGGAATAAAACTTGATAACCTAATAAATTTTAAAACCCACCTTAAAAGTTACCAGAAAAAGCTACCCAACAATAATATCTCAACAAAATCTTAAATGCCCAGTAATCTGAAATAAAAGAAGAAGAAAAAAATTCTTTGAGATTAAGGTGAGAATCGTGAAGTTGGGATCATGAATCGTATATGCTCAGCCGGAGTTCCATCCAAACACTATAAAATGGGGGAAATTATTAGGGATGTTCAAATATGGGTACCTAAAAAGTCGGGTAATTGATTTTTCAGCCCATGCCTCGATCCGATTTTTCCAGGTATCATACTTCGAGTACCCAAATACCTGGATATCTAAAAAGTCGGGTAATCGGATACCCAAACCATTTTTTACAAATATTAAATTTAGTTCTAAAAAATTATACATAAATTTAAGTGTTCAAGTTACATAATTCAACATTCAAACATAAAATTTAAAAATCTTAGTTACATAATCCAAACATAAAGTTAGATCCAAATTATATAATCCAAAAAACTCAAATTTAGAAATAGAAAATCCACGATATAAAATTACAAATAAAACATAAAAATTCATAACAAGATAGATAAAATCAACTTTCTACCAACAACAACAAAAAAAAAATCCTACACTCATGAATCATGGTCAATGGTCATTTTTCTTCATTTGTCATTCTCCTTATCCTACAAACAATTCTTTTATTAGATGTAAATAAACAAGGTTACAACTTTCAACAATCAATGTCTTACCAAGATACAAAACGAAAATATAGCAAAACTTTCATCAAAATAAATATTAAGTAAAACTTTAATTAACAAAAATATAACTAAAATCTAATAGCTTATTAAAGCTTAGGACTTACTGTCTATGGCATGACTTTTCAGTCTTTAATACGTGACATCCTAAACTTCATTTGTCTCATCAATGATAATCATCGGTTGCTACAAAATTAAATCTTGCATTTGTACATTGAATATTTCAAGTAAGAAATCATTAAAAATGTATTGCATATATTTTAAAATATAAATGTTTTAAAATCTAAAAGTAAAACTGAAAACTAACATTCTTCTATCTTCTCCAATGCTTGCAAGCTCTCCTCTATCATTATAGTATAATTAGAAAAAAAATCTAATCTTGAGAACAAATAAGAGCCTCCACTAACCTAGGAGTTAAAGAGGTGCGAAAGGAATCAAGCACACGCTCTCTTATACTAAAAGCAGACTCCGAAGCAACAATAGAAACCGAAATTGTAAGTACATCACGTGTCATTCTCATAAGAATAGAGTAGTTCATTGTTTGCATAGACCACCAAGACAAGATATTAAAATCATTAGTCTCACTCTCACGAACACACTTATCCCCTAATATTGTCTAGCTCTGTTGTTTCAGAAGTATCATATAATTCCATCACAGTCACAAAATCTTTTCTCAAATTTGTTCCTTTCAATTTTCTTATTCCTCCATTATCATGACCAACAACATTCATAGAGAAGATTTAATATATGAGGCTGAAAATTGCAAAGAAGAATAAAAATCAAACAACAATGTCAAAGTGTCTTTAATTCGTTGACAGAAAACAAAAGAGTTGTTAGGATCATAAGAACGACGAACGATCCACTCAACGTATCTTAACTTATGCCTAGGATAAAAAACTAAAACAATGAACATCAACACATTCACATTGTTAACATTCCCCCAATACTTATCAAATTTAACTTTTATTTAACTTCTCATGCTTCTAATCACAACATTTGAGTTATTAAGGTAACGATTAATCGTATACCCAATATCAAATATTTCTTTAACAAAATTTTTACTAGTCACATACCTTAATCTAGAAAAACTCAATGTAGCCTCACAAAAGATCTCAAGAAAAAAACAAGAAAACAATGAATTTGTCCCAATCTTCATCATTAGGAGGACCACCAACCTTCCTAAGCTCTTTTGTGTAAGGAATGCACTTAGTCTTCATATTTTTAAATGCATTCCTAAACACTAAAACACTTTTGAGCATGAAATAGGTAAAATTCCACATTGTTTCAATGTTCAAACAAACAAAATTATCAATGCAAGATAATTTTTATCTTTAACACAAGATTAAAAATTTTGTAGTCTTACAGGAAAAGACCTCACATATTTCATAATAAAATGAACTTTCTTAAAAAAATTATCAACATCTTTTAGCCCATCTTTAACAACCAAATTTAAAATATGTGCAGCACATCTCATATACAAAAATTGAGCATCCAACACACTCTCATCCCACAAGTTGACAATTTATTTCAAATACTTGATCGTCAAAGCTTTCGAACTAGTATTATCAATCGTTACTGTCACGATTCTCTTAAAGCCCCATTATAGTAAACACTTTTCAATTTTCCTACCAATAAGTTTCCTGGAATGATTGATAATCGGACAAAAGTTATAATTATCTTATGCAATTTTCAAGTATCATCTATGAAATGAGTAGTAAGATATATATACGATAAATTATGAGCAGATGACCATGTATCTGTGGTAAGACATACCCCTGAGGATAAATTCTTAAAAAATTCCTTTAATGTCTTCCTTTCTTCAATAAACAAAGCATAGCAATTTTTTTGTTATAGTAGACGTGAAGGAGGAATAAAATCAAGAATGACGATCTTACAAAACATACAAAATCTTTCACACTCAACAAAACTAAATGGTTACTTATCAACAATCACTATTTTAGCGAGTGCTTCTCTAATCTTCTCTTGATCAAAACGCCATTATTTAGGAACGCTAACAAGTCTATAGTCTCATCAGTGTTGCACTTCGTCTTGGACTCGAAATCTAAGATTATTTGTGTTTTGTCTAAGTTAAAAGGGGCTTTCTTGCATCGTCCAGTATAACACTTCATTGTATTTGTTCCATTGGTAGATACAAAAGTTATTTTTCAAGCACAATAGATGCATTCGACATGTTCTTTATCACCCTTGATTGCTTTAAAGTTATCCCAAACATAAAAAACTTTTCTCTTTTTGTCTCATTTAGTTGTTGAAGTATCAACAATCTTTTTTCCTTCCTTTTGTTTCTTGCATTAATTGTAGTCTCTATCTCAACCGCTTTAGTATTTTAGGGCTCTTTAGATGACTCAACTGAGGAAGATAGCTCAATATCATTGATATTTTCTCATGTCATCGATATAATCTGAAAGAAAAATTCAACTATTATTTTTGATATATATATAAACAAGTTGTGCTACATGTTTAATATAATGTTTTTTAAATGCCACTTTCAAAACATCTAGACCCTAAACAATAAACTTTAAACTTAATACCTTAAAACCTAAGCCCTAACTTTAAACTCTAAACCTTTGAACTAAACCCCTAAAACTAACTGGATGTGTAAACTTTGAGTATCAAGTTGAAATCGTACAAAAGAAAATACCAACTAACCACCATAATCCATAGATACCAAACATATTTATTGTTGTTTCTAATTGCTAAAACCATCCTATGTTAATTAAAGGAGTAAATCTTCATAAATTGACAAAAGCAAAGAATAAACCAATAAACAACAAAGAGAATTTCTTGTAGCATTCAACAACACAAATTTTGTAGTTATAAACATTGTTATCAGACACATTTTGTAACCCCTAAAATTAACCTAATTACTTAGATTACAAGTTAGGGTTTACAAACTGAAATCTTGTTTCGCAAGTTAGGGTTTTTACAAAAAAATGAATATAAAATTCGGATAATTTATTAAATAATTAATAAATTAAAATAATAATAAAATTAAGCAGTTAAATAATAAAGTTCAACCCATAATTTTTATAAACAGTAAATGTCTCAAAGCCAATAAAAGTCTGACTGTTAGATATACAAAAATATTATTCAAATATAAAATAGTCCAGAATCCGAAACTGAAAACATACTATAAATCAGAAACTGAATCAAGAACCTCCAAGTACCGTACCGAGCCTAGGATTGAGATCTGTAATAAGAAGCTGAGAGGGTGTAAGCTAGGGAGCCGAGTGTGTCTCCAGAACAGTTAAACAAAATTACAGAACAGTAATATGCAGAATATGCAGAGTATACATGATATACACCCATCTCCGAACACCACAGAAGAGTAGGTCCCTAGACCACTCTAACACCATCACACCAACAGAAGTGGTATCTCGACCTGTAGGTGGAGCCACTGAACAGAAGTGATAATTCACTAACTTCCCCGTACACATACAGTCTACCAGATATCATGTTATATGCATATACAGAATCAGAATGCATGATTATATTCTAACATGAGGTAAGCATGACAGATATCAAAATCAGGAAAGATATGTCAGAATGATGCATGATCATACGGGTTTAACAGGTTTCGAATATACAGAATAACAAAGTTAACAGGATGAACGGGAGAGAACACACCTGTAGCAGAAGACTCAACGTCGACTCTTACATCTACTGGACTCGGCTCTACCACTAGGCTGAGCAGGCGTAGAGTCTACAATTAACAGAATACGTTAGACATCCTACTATGCCACAATACCGAAAATATACTAAACAAAATTTATTCGTTACTCACGTGAAGGTCCCGAATGTGAATGAATCGGACCTCGTACAAGAGGAGGGGGAGACAACTGCTCGGGGTCGGAATCCTCGTCACTTGAAGCAAACAGAAACTGGTTCAAAAACCTTACAAATAATTTCCAGATAACTTATCGAACTTAAAACCCCCCAAAATGACACTTCGGGTTGAAACTTCGAAAAACAGACAGCATCGTTGAATTCAGGATGTCGAAAAATATAGAGTAAGCCTGGGTCAAAAAAGTCAACCGCTGACGTCAGCATTAGTCAACGCTAACGTCAGTAGTGACGTCATCAGTCAACGCTGACGTCAGCAAATGATGTCAGCAGTAACGTCAGCGATGACGTCAGCCGAGTCGATAATCGGGTCAGAGATCGGGTTGGGTTCGGGTTAGATAGGTTGGTAGGGTCGGGTTTGGATTTGGTCGGGTCGGGTTTGGGTTCGGTTTTCTGGGCTATTTGTTTCCCAGGAAAATCTAGAAAATTTCCAGATTTTCTCAGGCCCCAAACATGGAAAATTTCGAACAAAAACCCCATCCTCACTCCGATTCGATTCCAAATCCATTCGAAACCCATCCTAGTCGGTTCTAACACAAACCAACAACTGAATCGAATCCAAACCAAGATTAAATCCTTCCTTTTTCCCCCAAACCGATTCAAACATACCAAGAACACTCCCCCTCTATTTCTTTTAACCAAACCAAAGTCCTCTACCCTAGAACCGAATAAAAACAACCAATTCAAATACTCAAACACCAATGAACGGATCGACCACTACCAAAACGAACAGAAATAAGGAGGAAAAAAATGGAAGGAGCTTACCAACTCACCACACTTTCGACCAAGGAAGAAGACAATACCAAGACAAAATCGACAGTAACAGAGAGAGAGAGATAGGTGATTCAAACGATTTGAAACCCCAAATCAAAGCAAAGGTTCAGATTTTAATCACAAACGTTAAAGGAGAATTAATCCCCCATAACCGAAACTGAAACGGAAGCTCGGGGAAGGGAAAAAGATGCTATAACAGAAAATGATATAATTACATGGGAAGGGCTCGAAATTTTTAAAACTTCATAAATAGACCTTAAACTTTTAAAAATCTTCAATTTAGTTCTCATTTTCAGAAATTTTAAATCCCCAAAATTTAGGGCTTCGATTAGGGATTTTGACTTTGAATTGGGGATTTTGACTCTGAATTTTGGGTTATTACACATTTATTCCACACAAGTTAATTCGATTATTTAAAGGTTCATCCATAAAACAAAAGTTATAGAGAAAATACCGTGAACTTGAGATTTTTCCAGAATTACATGGGTTAAATATGAAAAATTTAGAACCTAAAATTGTAAATCAAAATTAGAATGATAAGAGAATCAAGGCTACTTATAAAGCAAGCAAAAAAGAACGCATTGAGCTTGTCTACATGGATTAAATAGGACCAATATTCTAACAAAAGTGAAAAATACTTTACCAATCCATATTGTTCTATAATAATGATAAAAAAAAAAACTCATTTCCTAATGATAGTTCTAGATTCAACTGATAAAATGAATCTTCTTGCAACATAAAAGAAAACAAAAAACGTTGGGTGGTTAATATATTTCGTTTCAACAATCAAAAGATTAATTAACTTACAATTCAGAATAATCAATTGAATGCTAGGGGTTTTTATTTACCTGATTGAATCTATGTTGATCGTGGGGTGTTTGTGTTTGATTGTTGTCCGGAGGAGTATTGGAGCCGAGAAGAGCATAAGTTATCGTCGGTCGTCAATCTCTTATCGGAGCTTCATAGGTTAGGGATTTAGTAAGGGTGTTCGACTGGACTGGGATAATAAAAAAAAGGAACATAAATTTTCTGCACTTGTCGATGACGGCAAAAAGGCAAAATATCAAAATTAACATATTTTTATTAATATTTTTAATCAATTTTATATATTTTAATATTTAAGTAAATAAGTAATTATAAAATATAGGGTACTCGTAATATTTGAGTACTCATATTTTTTATTTTACTACCTGGACCTGACACGTGAAATGTCGGGCAGGGTACCCGACCTGAATTGTTTTCTTAAAAATTACCTGAATTTTTTAGGTGGGTCAACGAGTAGGATCATCCGGGTCCGGTATTTTTGAACATCCCTAGAATTATTCTGATATGTTGTGATTGTGAGTTTTTATGGCAACTAGTTTATAAATTCGGGTTTAATGGAAGAAGAGCCAAATTATGTGGCCAATGTTGTTACAAGTGAGGAAAGTAATGTAACAAATAATAATAAAATGGTCTTAGATTCTTTTTAAAATAAATAAATGGTGAAATTTATAAATTATTATTAAATTTTAATAAATTATTTAATTTTGTAATTAAACTTTCATTTGTATTAAAATGAGAATTAAAATTTTAGTTTTATTTTAAATTGGTGACGTATCGTTAACACCTATTAAAAGAGTGACTCAACAAAATTTATATAAGAATTTAAATATATTTAAATAATTTAATCATAATTTAAAAATAAAAAAAATTAATCCTCTCTATTTATTCATTCATTTAACTTTGTACTTGCTCATTTTGTAACCCACTCGACCCGGTCTAAACGTCACCCGACTCGAACGAGCTACATGAGGAATATCGAGGCTACTCCGGAGACTCACCCCGATAAACGAACATAAAAATTAAACGAATATTTTTTTTATCTTATCTTAGATCCTACATGTTCATGCAAGGACTAATTTTAATTACAACGGAAACTAATGAGAAACGAGTCCTAATTTAACCAAATAAGCTTTAGGGACATAGTTGTAATTTTCTAGAATTTAAGAATTAGTTATGAAATTAAAGTTACCAACATTTAATTAATTTTATTACAAGCCTGTATCTCAAATTTTAGCTTAAAATGATAACTACAAGTCATTTAATTGTATGCTCAAAATTTAGGGGTATTTCCAGCCTCCAAAGGTTTTATGATATTCTCTATATGCAAATTCACCTAAAATCACTTTAAGAACATATCAAGGCATATTAGCTAGATGCAATTTTTAGATGCATTCTAACCTGAATAACAACATCATAGATTCGACTCATAAATAGTCATGTTTCATTATCAACAAAACTCAAATTCACACATAGGGATAACAATAATCAAACTTTAATGTAAATTCATTATAACTAAAGGTATACCAATAGAAAATATTCACTATATGATAAACTTATCCCTATTGTTCTCTCACTACTATTAATGTTATAAAGACATACTTGAGCTTTCACTTGGCGGTTACCTGGATCTTTGCTTCCCTTTGTTGTCTCCACATTAAATACTTTGCATTGTAAGGTAAATGAGAGGGTAAGCATAACCTTAGTGAGTGAATAAAAATATATTTAAAAACACATTGCAATGCATCCCATAATATACCAAAATTAATTTTAAAACAAGTCACGCTCTAAGTAAAAACAATATCCATGTCCATCAATTCCACTATTTGAAAAGATCAACAAGTGTAAATAATCATGTCTCATAAGCCACAAAACCTTTCAAAAATACCTTTTTCAAATCACATGCTTTATAAGCAAAACCAAGTCTTACATGCTACACACAGAAAGACTTATAAATCATTTGCACTAAAAATAATAATTACTTTACACTTGTGTTTTTCTCGTGTTGGAACATTAGTGAACCAGTTACACTCACTTCTAACCGTTAAGATAAACGAAAACTCGCATGAAGATATAAATGTCAAGTCATGCCACGTATGAGATTATACCATCATCATACCATGTATGAGGGCTCTATCACCTACTCATACCACACACGAGCTAAACTCATACACACGAATGGATTAAATCCGATCATGTTTCCCACCTTACCTTCCGGGATAAGCTACGCTTGAATATAATACAACACATATACCATAATTCAATCAATAACTCTAATGCATCACTAAGAAATTTATCCACTTATATGAATTTTGTATTTATAGTACACTCAAGTCCTATTGGTCGATCAAATTATCCATGTTATCATCATGTTCAATATCCAACACAAAACCAAAACGAATCCTCAAGTTTTCCAGTTAAAACAGTATGTAAGCACATGCATCCTACTAACACATGCATCAAATGCATAAACTGGTGAAAACCATTTTTCTTATATTTTTAAAACAAAACCATGGTAGCATCATATGCATGTAAAAACTTTGTAAAACATCTCATGAGAATTGAAACACATACATATTCACATATATACAAGTATAACACGAGCATAACTAAAACACATAGTAAAATCAAGGCATAATATGAGAACCTTTAAGAAAACAATACTTTAAACTTACTTTCAAGTAAAAGGAGGTTTTTCACATCTTCCCTACACCCTCAAAACTTTGAAAACACAATTAAAATCATGCCAAATTAGTAGCCCTCATAATCCATTCATCAATTTACCGAAACTTGCTTGATAAGTCACCCGAAAACGTGATTTGGCTTTCTGATCTCCCTCAAACTTGTTCCTCTACTTATTAACCTAATTAAAGCATCAAAATAAGAGGATTTAATGTATTATAACATAACCAAATATCCCTCAAGTTAAACCAATACATGGCAGTCCCTAAAAATACCATAAATCTTAACCGAAACTCACCGAAAACCTCTCCAAACACCACCTAAACCTTAGGTACGGGATAAGATACTTAAAAAACATCTTAATTACATATAAACACTTCAAATATCATATATTTAGGCATAAAAATTAGCCATGTAAAACCCTTGAACAAAAATAAAAGAACAATGAAATATTTATCAAGAAAACCGATTTTATTGATTCAAGAATTTAAAGATTGTTGCAATAAGCCAAGAACTTAAGAATTTAATTAAAGAACTTAAGGTTTCGGAGGTTTGAATGATTATCACCTCAAAAATTGATCTAACTTCCTTCCAAGGTTTAAATACAAGTAAAACCGAAGAAAACAAAGAGATTTTGAAGAAAAAAATATAGGAAAATAAACCAAAATTTTTTTTATTGAAAAGAATATATATTTATCTTGAAAATATGATGAAGAATATGTCTTAGGAAGGAAGAAACCGAAATATTGGACAAGGGTTTAATGCTTGATGAAAAAAATATAGTTTTTCAAGTAAAACCAAAGAAGAAATTTATAAAGAATTAACAAAACATATTTTTATTGAAAAGATTGATTTTTACCTTTGAAAATATGATGGAATGACTTCAAAGAAGATGAAAAGTATTAATTTAAAAAATAAATTTAAGTTTGTGACATAAAATATGTTTTTAAGATTTATATTAAGTGATTTGGGTTATTAATTAAAATTATGGGTTATAGTTTATTAATATAGGCCACTAGAAGGCTTAAATCAACTAAAATTAGGATTTGATCAAATCACCTTAAAGATTCAAATTTTTGGCTTAGTTTATAAAATTATCTTTAAGTTTTCAATTTTTATAAAATAGTCACTACTTTCAAAATTTTTGGGATTCAAGGCTCAATTTTCGAAATTGAGTTGACCAAATTAAAATATATATCAAATAAATATTTTAGGATATTTTTCCATGATTCATTTTTTATTTAAAACTAATTTTTAAGTATTTAGTCCCGAACTAGGCTATACTGGCAAAATCGGTTCACTAACTTCTAGGCCATTTTTTGGGGCGTTACACATATGCTGGTAAATCTTTTGTTCTACACCTTACATTCAAACAATCCGTTTTTGAAATGGTGACTAAATTATTTGAATACACAAATTTAACAGATTTAATATGTTATTATACATGTTTTATAAATCATCACGTAATATTTTTAACAGTCGTTAATGTCTCGGTGACCAACTTGAAGCAAACTAAATGATCTAACTTTTATATCTCTAAGAAGTTTGTATTGACCTTTTAATTTATGACGATCGTAAAATCCAATATAAAATCCAAAATAAATATACAAACTCGATATATGATAAGGTTCTATGAATACTAAAGTCTAAACTAGATTATCAAGTATTGTATTCTTTACAACTTCAATGTTAGGAAGCCCTTCACGATGTGCTCCTCCAAAGCTATGTGTCATCATCTACGCACAAAATACACTATAATTCCGCATGCTAAGCTAACAAAGCTAAGTGGTTCATTTATGCTCTACCGTAATTCATGAATATCATAAAATAAGGATGTATGACAAGTATAGTAAAGAGTGTACAAAAAGGATTCTAAATTAAGGTATAAAAGGATAAAGTGCCATGTCAGGCTTACTTACTTGGTATCACACAACCCATCGAGTTACTCGAGTTCACACAATCCACTGAGGTATAAGTATCGTACCCCAATCACACAACCTTAAAAGGTCGCCATCTAATGATCCATATAGCATACGTACATAACATGCAACATCCATACCTATAAGCCATCGCAGCTTACCTTACCTTACCCGTTCTCATATAGTTTTCGGGTTGTATCATATCTAGATCATTATAATCATAGATATATCCGGGACATACTTGGATCATCATAGCCACAAGCAGTCCATCCTTAAGGTTACATAGCCCATCAGGTTACTCGATGTCACATAGCCCATCAAGTTGCTTAATGCTCACACAACCCATCAAGTTGTATTTTCTTATCTGGATCATCATAGCTATGGATAGGTTCAAACCGCATCCAGATAACATATCCCATGGATACTTCAGACGTACTCACTCACACAACCAGAAGTACTCATCCCCTTGATTAAGTACCCACACACTGACTATAAGACAACTAGATTCCTTTTCTACCACATACAAGTAACATATGCTTCTCGAGCATACACACATCATACCAAGAGAAAAGAAGCATCAAGTTAAACCATTACCAATGTCAAAGGCAAGTCTCTAATAATTAAGGTTTAATATTCAATTATCCCATTCATATGAGTCTCATTAGATTATTCCATTAGTCAAGTCTATTAAATATATTATTGTCCTATCAAAACATTACAAGGTTCCTAACTATCATATTCTATCACCTAATCCACCAAGGATTCTCAAGGACATGATAAAATCAAGCCATGCATCAATTATTAAATCATTAGTTATGATTTCATCTATTAAGGTATTAAACTTGATTTTCAGTTTTATAGTTTATTTTAGGCCTTTAAAGATCCATTGGAACCTTTATCTTTAATTATGGAATCTTTGAACGTTAACTCAAATTTACTAGACAAATTATTTTACGTGTATCGATACACCCATTTAGGGTATCATTATGCCTTATTAGGGTATCTATACTCCCTATCCAAATATTGATACGCGAATACCATTCGAAAGTCTTAACCCAAAGCCCGTACCATTATATTTACCCTTTGAATTAGTACGTAGTATCGGTATGCGTATACCCTATACCAATCCTCTACCCATACCGATACACCCCTAAGTGTACCAATACTCATAGTCATCTTCAAAAAATAGAAAAGTGGTACTGATACAATCTCTTGTAGCGGTACACAAAAACGATTATGGAATTCAAAACTTGCTATGGGTATCAGTATGCTCTCCCGTGTACCAATACATCTCTCACAAATAGCCTCTCAATATACTCAAACATACCGATACGCTCCATAGTCGTATCGGTATGCACAACCAAAAATAAAAAGTTAAGCCTCTAATCGTTCCTACAAGTTATGTGGAGTATAAAGAGTGAGTTACTACCATTTTTACACCGTAAGAACATTCTAATCTTGAATAGCTATTAAAGAGGGTTTCAAGCATTCAAACATTACAATTATGCATTTCAACAGTAAACCAAGCAAAGTAATTATCTTATGAGGCTCATGAAATATAAGTGTTAGAAATTTACTGACCTCAAGCAAACAAACTCGGATTAATAGCAATCAAGATTCTCTTGACCTTCAAAACCCTTCCTCCATCAACCCAAGAGATATATACCTTGGAATGAAGATCTTGATCTGTCGATCAATTTTTCATTGATGCCTAACCCGAGATTTTCTCTCTATACTCACAATATTTTAAATTTTAGCTTGAACTTGGAGAGAGAAAAGAAGAATAAGATTAAGGGAGAAAGTTTAATCAAATGATATCATATTTTCTCTTTTGAAGGAGAAATAAAAGAGACATTAGTCCCTTTGTCTTCTTTGAGAGAAAATTACTCATTTAGTCCCCTTAGTCTTTCTCTTATCCACAACCTCCCAACATTAAAGCCCATTGACAAGAAAAGACCACCAAAGCCCAAAACTGCTTATAACTCGAACACTTGATCCAACACGATGGTCCAAGACTCGACTCAACACTTGACGTTAACTGAGGAAAAATTGGATCGTTACAAGCCGAGAATATTAATGTCACATCGAAAAAAATCTTAGGTATATAAACGATGGCTTTACAAATCCTATTAGATGTGTTTTTAAGAAGATGATAATACTCCCATGATAAGTGATATCAAAGCAAACCTTTGATTGTCCGATTTCACGAGAGCACCCATGAAAGGAGTAAGTAAGGTGAACAACCGTGATAAGAGGCCAATCACGAGAGAGGAAACTCATGACGAGGGCGTCACCAGGTTGACTGTGGAGAACGTCACGCCTGAAAAGAGATAAAGATCATTAATCCCACATCGAAAAGGAAAATGGACGTCTTAAGGTATATAAACAGTGGCGTTACACATTCTATCATACAAGTCTTTTAAGAAAAAAATTAATGGTCTTGTGACGCTTTGTTTTTAATCTTGTTTCTCCACCTTTTATTTTAGATCTATGTCTTGATGCTTCTGTATACGTTTTCTTATATTAATGATTATTTTTTATTTGATAAAAAATCTATCTTACTGTCTTTAGCTTCTATCACCATCTATTTTAAAGATTTTAGTAATTAAGATTTAATTAATATAATTTAAATAATTTATTATATAAATAATCATTAACTTTAAGATATTTATTTTATTTATTTATTTTTATTAAAATACTAATGTGAGAAGTTAATCTTTCTTATCTATTGCTATTTTTCTCCTGTTACTATATTTTTTATTTACACCAAAAGGGTAAATATAATGAGAAATGATAATGAGATCCTCAAAAATATGAACTACTAGTATGTTTAAAGCTATCATTACGTTGTGAACGATTCAAGGGACCCATAGCTATACGTTCGAGTCTAACCATACAATAAATTCAGGGTATAGTTAAAAAATAAGTTTTGATATTTATTTGAAAATTTAAAATATTAAATTTTTTGGTAATGTTCTATGTTGAGTTTTTTGTTTTGTTAAGTATTAAAAATTTATTTTGTAAGTATCAATATTTGTTTAAAAACTTAAAATTTTATCAATAAAATTAAATATCAAACTTATTTTATAAGTGTCGAAATTTATCAAAAAAATTTAAAAAATTAACCTAAAATATCATAAAAATCTAACATTATAAATTTTTAAATAAATTTTAAAAATTATCATTTTTAGTCACACCGTAAATATGTTGCACCTGTACTCATAACTTCACTATAAAATCCTTGACATACCTCAATCTATATTGTCCTATCAAAAGTCGAAAAAAAAATATAAAAAATAGGTAAACTAGTATTAGCTTCAACACTAGCTCCATAATAAAAAAATATTGAGTAAAAATTATCTGTTATTTTTCGGTTTTTTGTTTATGTTATATGGTTAAAAAATTAACTTTAAGGTTTAATATTAAGATTTAATTGTCTGTTCTCCGATGCTTTTAGGATATATAATTTAAGAATTAATAATATATCTATAAATTTATTTTTTATAATATTAAGATAAAAAATAATACATACAAAAAGTAACACTCCCGCAAGAAAAAAACAAATAGAAAAGCAAGCCAAATTTAAAAACTACACTTAATACCAAAATCAAAGAAATGTAACTGTTCGGTCTCAAACCTATTTATTAATTAGTATAATGTTTACGATGGAATTGGAAGGTAAGGAGAAAAACATGGTAGAAAAAAAAAATAGAAGAGAGGGAGAAATTGGGGTATTTAGTCTAATATTTTTTATTTTTTAATTAGAAGCATAACTTCTTCCAAACTAAATTTGGAAGAATACCCTTTTTGTACACATACACAATTCTCATGTTTTGCATAATGCAAATTATCAATTCGCGTCTAGAAGAATGTGAAATGATTCTGATATGGATTATCATTTTTTTTTAATTTCTTTAAATGATTTTTGTAATTAGTGTATTGCAGGATGCATAGTACCAATCCGTGCTATTTTTCACGATATTTTGGATGTAATTCGTGTTTTATTGGACGCGAATTATTCGAGGTCAAACTTTTTAACAAGACTTAATAGACATGTTTAAGTTGAAATTTCATTATGTTAGAGATTGAGATTTTATATTTTTCTTATTCAATATCGTAATACTGATACATTTCTTTAAAATTGTATAAAAATTGATTTACAAACAACATTGCAAGGGGTTTAGAATTTGCGTTTAAAAAATATCTTGACATATTTTTTGCATGAATCTCATGGTAACACGAGTCTATACTTATGTTTGATGTAATATTGTGCTAGTTTACTGTTTATTTTTTTCTTGTAAATTCACTTTCACGTTAAAGTATATAAATATATGATTTCAATGGTTAATAAATTTGATAGTATAAGACATCCTAAATGCGTTAGAAATCTTGTTTAAAGTGTTATCTAGCCATGTTTGAAATCCTTAAAAAATATGAAAACATGATACGTAGTCTTATTTGAGTAGATTTTTTATTATGCTCATTGATATTTTATTCTTATTATTTATTAGAAATATGAGCATAAAAGGGGTTATAAATCTTATTAAAAATTTTGTTAAAAATAATTTATATTGAAGTTTCTATTTTTTTATAATAATTTTGAATAGTATAATGCACATAATCGTATAATTAGTTGATTCACGGGTAGTTCCTATGATGATATTGTTTGATATCATGTCCAGGTTTTCTATGATTGTTGTACAACTTATGTTGTCATGTCCATTCTCGAGGAACCATATCCTCGAAACAGTGAATCCTACTTGACTTTGACCGTCATTTATTGGTACATCGTAGTGAATAATATGGTTTTATTGTAGGTTCCTCGTCGACCAAATAACAATCGCGTTTATTTCGATTGGATAAAATTCGAAACGATATATCTTGAATACATTTTCTAGTCGGTATATTGGACCAACGAATGTCATTGCATCAAAATAAAAGGATGCACATGCAACGAAGATGTGCACACACGGGTAATTGAATATAGACACCACAATCACATGTTCTTTCTTATAGATTAACAATATAACTATTATCTGCTATTCCTTTAAGTGATCTTAAAAATTTAGAAACCGTAAAGCGATGTTCGTGATGAGAGAAGTAAGTTTCACCTATTGCGTTTGTGTGCGTACGAAACGTTTGAAATGTTAGCTGGAGATCTGGATAAAATGTGTAGCCCTCATTCCAACTTGTTGCTTGTTTTCTCAAGGTTCTCGAATAGTGTAACAAGTCGGTAATATGTTGCCTTGACAACTGATGTGATAGGTAAATTAAGTACTCCCTTTAGAGACGAATTGATCGTCTATACCAATTTTGTTTTCACGCGACCATATCGTCGACCACCATCATAACATCTTTCTCTCAGAATATCTAGAAGATAGTTATATCCAGCTAAATTTTAATCTTATAACACTTCAAGTAGATCTTGAACCTAACTCACTCGATCTGTATTGCTTATCCAATTAAAAAATAAATAATAAATTAGAAATAGTAAAAGAAACAACATTAAATAATAATTTTATCATCCAAAATCTTACCCATATAAAGAACCATTATACACTCATCATCATTTTTATATACTGATAATAATTGACTACAATATGACAAATATACTATCGATGATGAATATATTGAGGTTTTTAAGACTGTATAAGATGTTTGATTGATCCCCATATCCCTATACTTTTATTTGAAATAATACATATCTAGTTTTATCTTGATTATAAAAATCGTTCTAAGACATATGAGCTCAGGTTGATGAGAAAAAATGTCTATAAAGGGATATCTTCCTTCTCAATGATCGAGAATACAACAAGAATACATTTCTTATTATCATTTTATGCAATTGTAATTAGATGAATTTGGGTGTATCCTATACAAGAATGTTTCATCAATTCGCAGCATCAACTTTTAGTAGTGAATAGCCTTAACGCATTGAGATAATGTACCGAACATTTAGAAAATTGGCATTCCCAGGTATAACTTGGTCCTTGAGTATCTTGGTTTCGTCTCAAGTTCCATAATCGTTCATGGGTTATACTTTTACATCATCTTCAACCATGTGCACAACTCATTGTATGATATCTCTCATTGACCATACAATTGTTGGATTGTACGGTATATTATGTGTCATACATTATCTTATGAAAATGTGTGAGTGAAATGGGCCTTAATCGATGCTATATAATACCGGTACTATTACGTGCGGGTTTAATTTGATTAGTTAAAGGATATAATTAGCAAGCACGTGCACATCCAAGTTAAAATGATCTTTCGTAACTTTTTATCTTTTGTAGGTTATTCACCCTCTTCAACCTTGATACAAAGATTATCTATTTACTTCTTTAAGTTTTTAGGATATTTAATGATGTACTTGTTCGCTTTAGTTTTTAATTGTCGATGTAACTGAGTTACAGATGTTATAGTGCTTTATTGCAACATCGACACGTTTTTTATCCTAAACATCATTCTAATTCTTAAGTCACCGTTAACTCGTTCGTTGAATTGCTCCAATTGCGAGAATTCTAACAATTTTATAGCATAGAATTTTTATATATCCACTTCTATGAAGTGTGACGGTGGATCGTAGTATTTTTGATTGTGACAAAGTCTAATCAAACTTAGTGATGCAATAACATCTTTCTCAGAATCACCTACATCATTCTTTATATTTTCTGGCACATCAAGGTGTGAAGTTTTTTTAGGAGATCGATGATAAGGCCTAAGTACATTAATAACAAAATCTACATCAACTTTTGATGAATATTTCTCCACCGATAAAAAATTATTTATGTTTTTATTATTAGGGATATAAGTTCAGTGTCTTCCGGTATTCTAATTCTCCCCCTAGTAAAATTCTTGAAGGTAGGATGACCATGTAGATGATGAAAACCCTACACCTGGGATATACGTTGAGTGACAGTCATCTTTGTAATCATCTATGCGCATTGTATTTTGTATATAAGTTAAGTGTCACCCACTTGACGTTAAATCAAATAGGTTAAAATTATTAAGATTGGATGACCCAGTAACTTCAACCGCTCCAACACTCGTACTATATGAATTGCATGTGAGTGTTGTGTTTCTGGCATGTTAAAGCCCAAGTTGAACCTCTTAATGCAAGAATGCCTTAGCCTGTTTGCAAAATATGATGGTGTATTGTTATTGTTTATAGTTAGGACGTTGAAGCTTGTCTCAATCCTGCTGTTGGACTAATAGTACTTAGGTCGAAGTTAAGATTTGCTTGAACCCAGTTTAAAATTATAGCCTGTCCTTCGATGTTTTGTTCAAAAAATATTACAAAAAACTCTATTAGTCATTTCAAGGAGTAGTCATTATGGGTATCCATCATCATTTGCATATGTCTTGTATATCAAATATTTTAAAATATAATAGATGTATGTTAAAAAGTAGTTGATAACTCAGAGATTGTAATTTCTTCCTAGAATCATGTGATACTTTCCTCGTTATTAGTCTCTTTAACCTTTCTTATGTTACATGCCTTAGAATATGTATAGTAACATTGTTGGTTGACAGAAAAATTACACATTTCAGTATTAGAGATCATCTCATCATCATAGTATACTACAACATCCACTCTTTTAGTCATTGTCGAAAACTTAAATTTTAAGATTTTTTAAAGTTGAAGATTTTGATTTTGCTAACATTTCTGCTACCTATTTATAGGAGGTAACTTGAAGTGTTTAAAACAAAAAATTCACGTTCTACATATTGTGAATTTGTGCCAGCTTTATAATCGAATATAAAAAATAAAGCTTACATTTTTTCTCTAGTAATAGAAAACATGTCTATTGTCTAACCTAATCAGTTCGGATGCGAATATTGAACGTAATTCGCGTTTTGCAGATATAAATTACTTGTAATTTTAACGTGGTTATTTATTTTTTAATCATTCCAATTTACTACAATAATTTGAGTTGTTTTGTAAAATTATCTTTCCTAATTTGCATCCTGCAGGACGTGGATTACATAAAAAATTTAAAGAAATTAATAAAAATGATAATCTACATTAAACTCATTTTGTTTTTTCTCTAAGTGCGAATTAATAATTCACATTCTAGAATGTGAAAATTGTTTACGTGTGTAGAAAAAAAGTATTTTTCTAAATTTAGTTTAAAAAACAATTTTTTAATTAAAAAATAAAAAAATATTGAGCCAAATGCCCTTAAAAAATTAAGGAGCAAATTAAAAAAAATAATGACATTTATTTAATTTAAAAAATAATTAGTAATCATTTCTATAATTATACATTTATATTATATTATAACTATAGATATTTTAAGAAGTATATTAATAATATTTTAGGGTCGAATTACTGTTAGGTTTCAAGCCAAAATGAGATAGATGTTTAAATTAAAATGAAATTATTTTATCAATCTTTTCTTAATATTTTATCAAATTTTTTAATTATTTTAGCAATATTTTTTTATGACAATTTGGATTGTATACAATTTTTTTACGCGTCTCGTTTGGACAAAAACAAAAAAATTCAGAAAATTTTTAAATTTTGTTGGTATCTTTATTTTTATAAAAAAATAATTTTTTTTTATTTTTAACTGTTTAATTAAATTATTTTATTTTTTAGATACATTATAATTATGATTTTTTATAGATTTAATAAAAATTTAAAGGCGTTTATAAAAAATAAATAAATTTATATGAGGTAGAAATTTGAGTAGTAATTGTTTCATTAAAAGTATACATGCGTTATAAAATTTAAAATATAATCTCAAAAGTCTCAAAGATTAATATTTTTTTTAAAAATAATATTACTCCAATAAACTAGTACAATTTAAAGGAAAACTTACTCAAAATTTTTAAAATCCTAGATAATAAGTATTTAATAAAATATAATTTTATACATTAGAGTGGATTAATTTTAAAGGTGATTATCGAGTGAATCGATCATGAGTTGGGTATTGCTCAATTAGTACTCGTTAAAAAAATTATTGTTCGACTCGACTCGTTACTCGTTAAACTCGATTTGTTGCTCGCTTATTAAAAAAACTTATCTTATTTTTAAACTAAAAGTAAAATTTAATCATATCATGTGAGGTTTAATATTAACATAAATTAACAAATTTAACCAAAAATATCAAAAGAGTGTATAAAATATTTTTAAAGTCTAAATTCAAAAGTAACAAACCATAAATACACCAAACTAACATTAAAATTAAAATAACAATTCAAACATTAATGATTTAAATTTAAATTTATTTTTTGAATAAAATTATTTTAAAGTAATTACTAAAAAATATTTTAAAAATCAACGAATTGCTTGCGAACTTATCAAGTCGATTTAAACTTTGCTCGATTCAACCGTTAAGATATTAAGTCGAGTTCGAATTCGAGTTGAGCTAATATGACTCGAGTTTTTACCGAGTCGAATTCGAACAGCTCACGAACTGCTTAACCTATTAAGCACCCTTAGGTAATTGTGTTATCTTCTACCAACACATATATGATATTCGTTTAAATATTCAAAAATCGAAAAACTTATTAGATTTTAGTTTTTTTCTTCATTCGAAATTGAAGAAAAACCACGAGAGACACATGGCTGAACTACTGTATGTGATAACCACTTAATAAGTTATCATTAAATTTCTTTATCGTGATAAATAGTTACTTGTATTTAACAAGATTAAAATCATTGGATAATATTTTACGAAAAAGATGATCGAATAAAAACAAAAATACTAGATACTAATAAAGGAAGTTGATTATAAATTTGTAACATATTGAATGAAGAATACTTTACTTACTAACATTTAGTCCACTTTGTTTTCATTCAACCATTTTTTTAGACATTTTTTATGGTTTTAACTGTTATAAAAATAATTAAATATTTCTTTTGTGAATAAAATTTTGATGACAACTAATGAAATTGCTATTATAACTAGTAATTCAGCCATACATCTTATAACAATTCGTTTTTTTTAATAAAAAGAGTAAAATATTAATCTATTTGTGAAATTGCTATTATAACTTAAATTTTAGCTATAGCTAGCTTTACAATAAGGAGGGCGATTAACAATGCTTTGTGAAATTGAAGAATTTGTCTAGGGACGGGTGGGTTTCCGTCACCTCCAACCCAATCCGATTTATTAACTTTTAAATTCGATTTCAACTTAATCCAGATTAAAATATTAATCTATTTGTTTTAATCCAAATCGATATACTATTCTTTAAATCTGATTCTAACTTAACTCAATCTGAAAAATTAAAAAAAAATCATTAACGATAAAAATTAGATTCAATCGATTCTTTAGCATAATTAAAAATTATGATTTTTTAAGTAACTTTAAATTTATATAAAAATAAAATAAATTTTAAAATACTCACATGTTAAATTACATATTTAAAAGAAAAACTTGAATTATCGACTAACATAATAAAATATATTAAAACTTGATCAACATCTAATAAATTTTATTATAAGAACAAACTTAGAAAAAAACTTAAAACTCTTAAAAGTATTTATATATAATGATATTTTTTTTATAAATATAATAAAATATATAAAAATAAATAAAAATATACCAAGGCAGGATGGGACGGAAAATTTCAAGCAATACCCGAACTCAATCCGACTTTGTGATTTTTAAATTGCGTCCTGTCCTGATCCTAAAAATTAAAGAGAAAAATTCAACTGGATCACGTTGGGGTCAAGTATTTTACTATCCCTAAATTTGCTCGCGGAATACTCCTGGTTACAATTAACTAGGGGTGTTCAAAAATACTCGACTGGATCGAACGATCTGACTACCCGAATCTAAAAAATTGGGTATTTACCTAAAAAAAATTATCCGGGTCGGGTACCCGACCCATTATTTTTCGGGTCGGGCCTGGGTCATGAAATTAAAAATTTCCGGGTACACGGCTCTTATATTTTTTTTTAAATAAAATTATTATTTAAATAAAATAACCTTATATTCACTATATTCATAAATCAAATAATCTATTTTTTTTAAATCTAGATCTCTTAAACTTATTTCCCCCCCAAAAAAGGCACTCGTCGTAAAAAAAAATTAAAATTTATTGTAAAATAATAAATTTAATTTTACGAGTTGACAAAATTCGAATTTTAACGTGTTTATATATGCATTATTTTAATAAAATAAATTAAACTAATTAAAAAATTAAAATAAATTAAAAATATAAAATAACAAGCTTTATTTTCTAATTAAAAATATTAAAAAATAAATTAAAAATATTAAAAAAATCCCTTACGAGTTACGCCTATGTTTTTATTTAAATTAGATTATATCATTTAGATCTTAAACTTTATGTTTAGATTATGTAAATAGGATATTAAAATTTTATGTTTAGATTATGTAAATAAGATATTAAAATTTTATGTTTGAATATTGAATTATATAATTAAAATTTTTAAATTTATGTATTTTTTAAGATTAAATTTAAAATTTATATAAAAAATTAAAAATTGGGTACCCGTTACCCGCATTTTTGGGTACCTGTCCGGGTACCCCAAAGATCTGGGTCAAACACGGGCTTATTTTTTAAGTACCCGAACCTTCGGATTTCGGGTATTAGAATTTTAACACCCTACAATTAACTAGTGTAATCACCATTTTTGTTCGGGTCCAACTTATTACTTTTATATTTAAAATAAAGGGTTTTAATTAATACATAATGGGCATATATAAGGTGTGAAAAAGAAAAAAAAAGGAAAAAACAGATAAGAATATAAGTATATAGTGACATGTGTCAATTAATATTATTATGTGTTTGTTAGTGTCACCATTTAAGTCTATAAATATATGGATATATATGTTTTGTGTCATATATCCTTTGCATATTAAACGTCATGTATATGATATTTTTGCATGAGATTGCATGTATATTAATATGTTTGCTTGTATAAGTTGCACGTACTTATATACTTATGTAAATTAATTAAACGAATTAAACGCTACTCTAATGTTTAGTGTGTCTATATTATATGTATTTATCAATTATATGCATGTATCACATGTTATTAATATTGTATGTATAAATACATATATTGTTTGCATAAATATGTTGTCACAAATATATTATTATTATAATTAATGTTATAATTATAATAAAATAATAGTCCATTTAAAATACAAAAAGAAATAAAAATCTCAAAAATATTCAATCCAAGTCTTAATTTACAAGCTCATTAAAGAAATAAAATACAACTCAATCACATGGAGGCCCAACCGACCAACTTTTTAGCCCATTTTTAATATAATTTCATCATTGTTTCTGGTTACAGGAACCAAATGAGAGCAACCAGATTGAACCAGATTGAGTGGCTAAGATTAAATGAAGGATGCCGTTTGACCTTTCATGGGCGTGGTTAACCGTTCGACTATTCTTAACCGTCCGTCTGATCTTCCAGCGACGTGGCTTCATGAACAAATTTTTCGGTCGCCGCTCAACGAGCTATCAACTCTTCCAGAAAACCCAGACACGTCAAAATCAAATTAAAGCATCAGAGTCAAATCCCATGAAATCTGGAAAAGAAAATATCATATCATTGTACTGGAATGGATTAAAAAATCCAGAATAGAGGTGTTTGTTAAAAGGGGGTTCAGTTTTGTAATGAGGAATTATCTAGGAACTCAGAAATGAGAGCAGAAGGAGAAATCAGAGAGGAGAATATTAAAGAATGAATCTGTTATAACAGATTTTGCACAACTGAATGTTTGTTAATATTGACGCTAAACCAAAACTAACATTGTGGATGTTTCTCTCCAGCTATATAAGCATGTATTGGTTGAGCTTAATTCACAGCGAAATGAATATTTTTCATTCAAAATTTTATAGTATTTTATGTATGGTTTAACATAGTATTATCCGCCTTAAGTTTCCTGATTTCTGGAAGCTTCTGTTGCCATCATTCTTCTTCATCGTTTTCTCCTTTCTTGTCCCATCTATGGCTACTGATATTTCTGGTGATGGTGGCTCTTCTCAGGCTTTCTCCAACAAGCAGATAAGCGTCAAACTGGACGATCATAACTTCCTTCTTTGGCGCCAGCAGATGCTTCTTATGATACACGGTCAAGGCCTGAAGTATCACCTTGATCATGAATTCTCTCCATCGGAGAAGTTTAGCGTTGATGCTGCTGGTACAAGATCTCCCTATCCTGCTTATCAAAAATTCATTATGCAAGATAGCTCTCTTGCCTCATGGTTGCTCTACACAGCGAGTATGACAGTTCTTCCTCACTTGGTTGTAACACTTCCACATCCATTTGGCATACTCTTGTTTCTCGTTATTCCAAACTCTCGACGACTCGAGTTATGCACTTGCATTGTAAACTGTGTTCGCTCAAGAAAGGCAACCTCACAATCTATGAATTTGCTACTCGGATTAAGGAGGTTTGCGATATTCTTGTTGTTTGTGGGAGCCCTATCTCTGAGATCGAACAAGTTGCTACCATTCTCAATGGTCTCCCGTTGGAGTTTGAATCTGTTGTGACTGTTATTTCGTCCAGCAAAGAGCCGTACACATTCGATGATGCTGTTTCTCTCTTGGCTGATGTTGAAACTCGATTGAAGGACCCCTTTTGGTTTGCTATTGGTGTCAACAATACTGCTGTCCCACCCAAAACTATGATCTTTGATTCTCGTCCTGACTATGTTTACAATCGTGGTGCTCGTGGTGGTAGATCTGGACCATTTGATCGATTTTGTGGTGGTCGCACTCGTCTTCAGTGTTAGATATGTGGCAAGCTTGGTCACTTAGCTGATCGCTGTTGGCATCGATTTGACCAGAGCTATCAACTTCCATCTGCTACTCCTAGTGACTCTTATGCTTGCTGTTGCACTCATGATCAGCTTGATGGAGCTTATGTCCCTTTTGTTGCATCTGGAGCGACTCACCATGTTAAAAATATTTCTTCATCTCCTGCAACACAAAAATACACAGGCTAGGGTAAAGTATTCATTGCCTTGCACTTCTCTCCCTATTTTATATCTTGGACAATCGTTTATATCCACCACTACTTGAACTCTTGTTCTGCATAACCTATTACATGTACCTGATATAACACGTAACCTAATGTCAGTATCAAAATTTACGGCTGACAATAATGTTTACTTTGAATGTCATTCATCCTATTATGCTATCAAGGATAAACGTACAGGTGAAGAGCTGTTGATAGGAGCTAAGAAGGATGGTCTCTATGCTCTTCCCTCAACAAGTTTCCAGCAGTTGCTCATTCCACAGTGGTTGATGACTATTTGTTGTGGCATAATCGATTGGGTCATCCTTCTCTTGAAGTTATTAGTTGTTACATATAAGAAGTTCTTTTAGAAATGCTATTGATGTTTGTTCTGATTGTCAATTAGGAAAGAGTCATTCTCTTCCTTTTGATTCATCTGAGATTGTTTACTCCAAGCCTTTTGAGCTAGTTGAAATAGATATATGGGGTCCTGCTTTTGTTGCCTCAAATGGATATGGATATTACATGCCGTGTGTTGATTTGTTTACCAGGCATGTTTGCCTTTATCTTCTTAAAAAGAAATCTGATGCTTGTGCTACCTTTCAAATGTTTTATGCCTTAGTCAAAAATCAATTTAATACAAACCTGTTAGTTGTTCAAGTGGATGAAGGTGGTGAGTTCAAATTCTTAGGCTCACTACTGTCACAATTGGGAGTACAGTTACGAGTTACTTGCCCACACACATCAAAGCAAAATGACATAGTGGAACAAAAACATAGACACATAGTTGACACAACACTCACATTGTTGTCTCATGTCTCTTTGCCCATTCAATTTTGATCGTATGCCATGATCAGTGATACTTATCAATCGTATGCCCACAAAGATTTTGAATTATCAGTCACCATTTCAAGTTTTGTTTCAGAAACCTCCTAAATATCATTTTATGCGAGTATTTGGTTGCCTATGCTACCCACATTTGAGGCCCTTTAATCAGCATAAACTTGCCTTTCGATAAGTCCTTGTATCTTTTTAGAGTATTCTTTTACTTACCATGGTTATGTTTGCCTTGATCAGAAAATTTCTCGAATTGTCATATCCAGGAATATTGTGTTCAGTGAGACTACTTTTCCTTATCGAGAGAAGTCTCCTAACTCATGTTCCAGTGGTGCACTTTCTTCTCCATTGACAGTTCATGAACATACTTTCTTCTCCATTGATTTTGGCCTATGGTTTTCTCCTCAATCATCTTTCCTTACATGAGGTTCACTCTTTTGCTGATGCTGATTGAAGTAACGATCTTAATGACATGAGATCTATTTCTGAAAATTGTTCTTATTTTGGTATGCATTTGATATCATGGTGGTCACGTAAACAAAGAGCTGTCTCCAGATCAACAGCTGAAGTTGAGTTTCGCAGTATTGCTGATGCAGCATCTGAGGTTCTTTGGATTCAAGCCGTGCTTAAAGACATGTTCATATTGGTTCTAGGCACTCCGGTTATCTGGAATAAAAACAATGTTGCCATGGCAGCAAACCCATTTATGCATGATAAGACTAAGCACGTTGATCTTGACCTATTTTTTGTTCGAGAGAAGGTGACATCTCACACCTTGGAAGTCAATTATGTCCCAGCTGCCAGTCAAGTCGCTGACATCTTCACCAAGTCTATCGATTTCTCAATTTCAGGAGTTCCGTCAGCAGCTTTGTGTTTACAAATTTTCAGACGTTGAAGAAGTAAGAAAAATATTAAAGAATGAGGAATAAATTTGTTGTAACAGATTTTGCACAGCTGGATGTTTGTTAATATTGGCGCCTAAACCAAAACTAACATTCTGGAGGTTTCTCTCCAGCTATATAAGCATGTATTGGCTGAGTTTAATTCACAGTGAAATGATTATTTTTCATTCAAAATTTTATAGTATTTTATGTATGGTTTAACAGAGAAGGGTTGGGTAGTTTGTAATCAACTCAAAAATCCATTGTAACCCTTTGTTCTTTAGAAATCAATAAAAAAAACTCTATTTCTTGGAGGTCTAAAATCGTTTATAGAATCTTGTTCGAAATCTTAAGAAATAAAAATATAGAAGAGAGTTTAAGCCGTACTTGCTTCACTTGTCTCGCCTTTGAACGTCCGTCGGAAGGCCACCATGGCCGAGAACCGATGTGAGATTATTGGAGAGAGCAGTCGTCGTCGTGTATGGGGCAGAAAAGAGAAAAAGAGAATTGAGGGTGATGAAACAAAAAAACTTAAATGTTTAGTATGCTATATATTAAATATTTATCATTTATTTTATATAATTAATATTTTATTTGTGTATGCCTTTCTGATCATATGATACGTATTTGTACATCATTATTTGTGTATATATATGCTTAGTAAGTGTATATCCCGTAGCGCCTTTCCTAGACATATATATCAGTGTGTATACATTTTGCTTTTATTGTTGATATTTGTTCATGTTTTTCCGTTGTATTTAAAGCTTAAATGTTTTAATATTTCTGTTTATTATCGTCGTACAATAGGATTTTCATTATAATTTTTATGTAATGATATAAAATGTATGATCGTATGTTTATGTCTTTATGAATTCATGCTTGGTTTTAATGGTGCTTATACCATGTCATTCACGTTTCCTTGTTTTTATATATGTTCGATTGTTTTTTATTTTCATTTATGCATGTATTTATTCACATAATTTTTTGTGCATCATGCATTTTAATTTGTCATTCATGTAACCTTATAAATTTATTAATCAATTCTTAAAAATAAAAAGAGAGTTATTTATTAATTTTGATATTTGTGTCATAACGTTGACCGAATATTTGAATTAATCATTACTGTCTTAAGATGAACAATTTTTAAAATTGACAAGATCATGACATCATATATTATTCATGTTTGCGTTATTCATAAAGGTGACGAATGGGCTCCGAACCCTAAACTAACGCGACGGTCAGTATTATTTGACGTCGATTTAGTCTATGGTCCGGGGTATTGTCAACCTTATTAATTAAATGTCTTATTAATTCGAATTCACCAATTAAATTAAGCTCGTTTAATTAAGGTCAATTTTGAATTTAAAAAGTAATTTAAAATTAAGTTAAAGTTCAAAATGATTTTTGGAAATATTTTTGGTACCGATTTCCGGGCACGATGAGGTGCTAATCCTTCCCCACGCATAACCAACTCCCGAACTCTTTTTCAAAATGAATTTGTGGTTTCCGTTTTTAAGATGTCCAGTCCACCTAAGTGACCTGTGACGTCTCTAATTTTATCTTTTTTAAATGGCATATTTAAAGGAATTAAATCGTAACAGCAAAGACCTTTTACTCCACTTTTACACTCACATTTCAGAATTAATTTCCGTTTTTCCATCTTCGGACCTAAAAAGGTCGCTACAATTAGACCTTCCATAATATAATTGAAAATCGATCATCTTATTCGTACTTAGACATATCACTTGAATCATAATAAATAAAACTTAGGCATAAAGATAATTTTAACCCTTAACGTTTATAATTTTTATCGTTTTGGCCCTTATTCTTTTTTTGGGATAAATTTAGCCCTTAACCTATATCTTTTTGTCAAATAGTTTATTTTTTAACTACTATGATAACTGGATCGTTAAAAATCTAACAATGATGACATGCCATATATGATAATATATTTTAAATGACATTGCATCTAACCTATCAAATATATATATATATATATATATGTGTGTGAAATATAATTTTATTCCAATATAAAATATAAAATAATTAAAATTAAAATAAAATTTTAAAAATTAATTAATTCTAAAATAAAAGGCTATTAAACATTCTCAACCCTAACTACAAAGTCCTATCTTTAAAAAATATGAACACAGTTCGAAATTAATTAATTTTTTTAGGTAGGATTTTAATTCTATCGTAATTAGTGTTAAAAATGTTTAATAGTATTTTATTTTAGAATTAATTAATTTTTTAATATTTTATTTGAATTTTAATTATTTTATATTTTATATTAGAATAAAATTATATTATATATGTATTTGATAGGTTAGATGTCATGTTATTTAAAATATATTATCATATGCATATAACATGTCATCATTGTTAGATTTTTAATGGTCCAGTTACCATGGTGTTAAAAAATAAGTTATTTGTCAAAAAGATATAAGTTAAGGGCTAAATATATCCCAAAAAAAAGAATAAGGACCAAAACAACAAAAATTATAAACATTAAGGGTTAAAATTATCTTTATGCCTAAATCTTACAAAAACATTCACATAGTCTAAAAATAAATGAAAAAACGAGCCATGCTTTTAAGATTAAATCCCATGTGAAAACCAACCTCATTGTTGCCAAGTGATTATAAATCACATGTGGTTTATGTCTATTTTTATGCCGCATATGATCAAGTAAACCACATGTGCTTTACATTGTCAAGTACAAGCTCTGCCTCTCATGTGCTCTGGTTATGCGGCATATAACCCTGTAAATCCAGAAAAATGCATGTGGTTTATGTTGCACATGTACTTGTTATGGTCCAAAATTGTGTAGTACAAAATGCATGGATGGATCCAGAGAAGTGGAGGTAAAGATAGACAACGAAACTGAGAAAAACGAAAAAATCAACTTGAAACGAGTTATATATTTTGATTCGAATTTATATGTTGAGGTTTAGTTTAAAAATCAAACTTCTTAATTTAGTTAAATTTTGGGTTTTTCATATGAAATTCATTTATTCTATATTAACCCGAATTAAAAAATTATATTACGACTCATATTAAATATATGGAATAAAGATAAATTTAACCCTTAATGTTTTTAGTTTTTATCATTTTGGTTTCATTCTTTATTTGGGATAAATTTAGCCCTTAACCCAAGTCTTTTTGACAAATATATCATTTTTTACTATTATGATGATCACACCATTAAAACTTAATGATAATGACATATACTAAACATATGATAATATATTTTAAATGATATGGCATCTAACCTATCAAATACATACCTATGAAATATAATTTTATTTTAATATAAATTATAAAATAATTAAAATATTAAAACTTAATTAAATCTAAAATATATTTATTCATGGTGAATATCTATATATTAAGTTAAAGTTTAATGAGCTTTATTATTAGGGTTTAATACCCATTGGAATTAGGGTTTCCATCTTATACCTATAAATATAGACTTTTGGACAAAGCATTATACACAACCCTACTTTGAGAATATAATACAAATCTCTCTCTTTTGTCTCTCATCTTTATTCTTCTATTTTATTCTTGTTCTTTACTTTATTTACAACACGTTATCAGCACGAGACTCTAACCAACGGAGGTATCTGTCGTTCGAATCTTGAATGAGTTTTTAAAAAGAATTTGTTACTGACATAAATCAAAGATAAGTTCTTCTCCCTCAATTATATTTTAATTATCAGTTATTTTTCTCTCTTGATCTTTTATTTGATTTTTAATTTATTAAAAATCTTTTGTTATTTGATGTTTGTGTAGCGATAAAGTTATTCAATTACCGTGGTTCTTATCGACAATTATCGAAAAAAGATTTTAACATAATATTGGTAACTAAATCTACCATATATTCAAGTTAGTGGAAAGTCCGATATGTTTTATTTATTTAATTTGAGATTTTTTTATCTTTATTTATAACCAATATTTGTTTATTTTATTATTATGATAAAAATTTATGTTTTAATCATGTTCTAAATATTACATGATATTAGAACAAATATTAAACCTTTAATTAATTAATATGTTCTTTATTATATTGGTTTAATTCGAGTATATTGGTTGAACATCCCGTTCTGCGAGGCTACTGGTCTCAAAGGAGGTTCTTTTTAAAGGACCTTGTGGACTGGTTTAACAACGTCGTGTATAAGGATTAAATTTTTGTTCTTTGTATGTATTGTATATATATTAGTTGATCAATTATTATTTAATAATATGAACATTATAAAATTTGTATTTGCTTGAAAGCAATACTATTTTTATATCGAAAAACTCTACTATAAACTTCTCCCAAATTCAAGTTAAGAAAATCATCTTGATCCAAGAATTTTTATGGAAGGCATTCCCTGAAGTGAATGCATGCGTGGTGCTTATTCCATGCAATTATTGGATTTATGTCATTCCTTGAAGTGAATACAAGTATGATGTTTATTTCATACGATTATGCAAACATGATGTTTATTTCATGCAATTATACAAGCATGATATTTATTCCATGCGATTATTGAATTTGTTTCATTCCTTGACGTGAATACAAACGTGATAATTCACTATATGATTAGTGAATAAAACTGTAAACCCCTCGACCCGGTCTAGACGTTGCCCGACTCGAACGAGTTACACGGGAAATACCAAGGCTAATCCGAAGACTCGCCCTGATAAACAACCCTAAAAGAATAAATTTTATTCTTTTCTAAATGCTTTGATTAGATCCTACATGTTCATACAAGGATTGAATTCAATTGCAGCGAAAACTAAAGAGAAACGAATCCTAATTTAGTCGAACAAGTTTTACGGACCTAATCGTAATTTCTAGAATTTTATACCCTAATTGTAAAATTAATGTTATCAATATTTAATTAAGTATATTTCATGCTTGAACGTAAATTTAAGACTTAAAATAATATCTACAAGTTATTTAATTGCATGCTCAAAGTTTATGGACTATTTCCAGCTTCCAAAAGTTTCATGACATTCTTTATATGCAAATTCATCTAAAAACACTTTAAGCACATATCATGGATATTATCTAGATGCACTTCAACCTAGTTAACAACAATATATTCAACTCCTAAGTAGTAATGCTTCATTATAAACAACACTCAAATTCAAACATAGAGATATTAAGAATCAAACTTTAAAATAACTATATTAATACTAAAGGAATATCAATGGGAAATTTAATTCAAAGTCACAAGCTAACATCAACTTTGATATTCATCAAATATGTATAAGCATATAACCATTTCAAGTCTCAAAAGCATAGACATTATTCACAATATGATAACTCATCCCCATTGCTCTCTCACTACTACTAATGTTATAAAGACACACTTAAGCTTTCACTTGATGGTTACCTGGGTCCTTGCTTCTCTTTGCTACCTCCACATCAAATACTCTGCATTGCAAGGTAAATGAGGGGGTAAACATAAGCTTAGTGAGTAAATAAAACAAATATAAAAACACCTTACAATGCAGCCCATATTAAACCAATTTCATCAATTTAAAAACATGTCATACTCTTTATAAAACAAAACACACATGGCTAACAACGCTACTTTTAAAACTCAGTAAGTATCATCAAACCAAGGCGAACAACGCCATTATTAGATTTTAGTAAAAACTATTTTGTAATCACATGCTTTACAAGCTAAAACACAAGTCTTACATGCTACTCACATAGCAATGCTTACACGTGCATCTCGATGCACAAAGCTCAAGTCTTACATGCTATCAACATAGCAATACTCAAATCACATGCATACCAATGCATAAAACCTCGATGCATAACACCATATGCAATCAAGTGAAAACCATGACACTTACCTTTGAAAAATAAAAACATATATTGCTGCTAGTGATCCGATTTGTACTACTCCAAATCGTTAGGATAAACAAGCAACCACATGTTAGTACTACTCCCAGAGCATGCGCATGTTGATACTACTCTCAACATGAATTATATCACCTTGATGTCCGGTGACAGTACTACTCCGATCAATCCGTATGTGACAGTACTACTCCCATCATATAGCATTAGAATATAGGCCAAAATGCAACACACAAGGAATTTATACACGTACGACTTTTGAATGTTTATAGTGAACTCTAGACCCCATTGATCGATCAACTTATCCCATAATGTACATCACTTAACTAGCCAATATATTATCAAAAATCAATACTCAAAACTTAATTCAAAATAGAATTAAAATCACATGTATCTCACATTTTACACATCACTTGCAAAAACCGATAAAACCACTTTTATCTTATTTTTCAAAACAAAACCGTGAGAACATTGAATATAAATAAAATCTCTTTAAAACAATTTCATGAGCATTTATATAATGCATAATCACATATGCACAACACAACAAGAGCATAACAAATAGCATTGTAAAAACAAGGCATAATGTGGGAACCTTTAAGAAAGCAATACTTAAAACTTACTTTCAAGCATAGGGAGTTTTTTCACACCTTCCCTACACCCCTAAACCTTTGAAAAAAATATTTAAAATCATGCCAAATTGACAACCCTCATAATCCACTCACCGATAACTGATACTTGCTCGTCAAACCACCGAAACGTACCAGAATGCTTCAAACCCGATCGCCTAAATCTTGTCCTGTTTCAAGCATAAAAACCTAGGGGTTTAATGCTTCTAAACTCACAAAAGAAACCAACAAGTCGAATCCCTACACAACAACCCTTAAAACCTATCAAAACTTAAACCAAAAACTTATCGGAACACACCAAACTTCACTTAAGCCTATAGTCCGGGATTAGGGATATTAAAAACACTTTATAAACATCCTAACACATTAAAAATAATCCATTTAAGACCCAAAAACAGTGGGTAAAAACCCTTGAACGAAAATTGAGATTTTTAGCCGATAAAACGATTTTTATGAAATTTAAAGGATTAAAACAATTTCTCTAAGCCAAGAACTTGGGAATTTCATTAAAGAACTTTATTGTTCTAGAGGATTGAAAAAATCTCACCTCCAAAATTGATCCAATTGCTTTCCAGGTTTTAAAACGAGAAAACAATGAGAAAACAAAAAAATTTGAAGGAGAAAAGTTAAGATAATTATTGCAAACGATTTTTATTGAAAAAGAATGAGTTTTTACCTTGAAAAATTGATGAACGGCTGCCTCCAATGAGGGAAAACGAAAAATAGAAAAATATATGATGTTTAGGTTAATTAAAAAGGCTTTTAAGAGTTTAAAATTGAGTTTAATTAAGTTATTTAGTTTAAAATAGATTTTGGGCTTAATTAATTAATATTTGGAAAGCCTAGACCAGCTAAGATTATAATTGGATCAAAGCCTCTTAAAGATTCAAAATTTTGGCTTATTTCATAAAATTATCCATAAATTTTCAATTTTTACAAAACAATCACTAATTTCAAAATCTTAGGGTTTCAAGGGTCGATTTTCAAAATTGATTTGACCAAAGTCTAATATATATATTAATTAAGGATTTTATAATATTTTTCCATAATTTATTTTGATTAAAAAAATCAATTTTTAAGTATTTAATCCCGAACTAGGCTAAACCGACAAAACCAGTCCACTAGAACTTTAAACCGGCCTCTAAACTTCTAGGCCCAAATTTGGGGTGTTACAAAAACTCTTTATGTACTAGAGTATCACTGATGAGGATATGTTAGAAAAACATACTCAAATAGACACAATATCATGAAAAGATTTTAAATACTTATTAGTCTTCGCTCTATTCCCTGAAGTGAATGTGATATTTTATAGCAGAATGAATAAAAGTCACATTAGTAATTGTGGTTGCGATTGAGGTCATAAAATAAACATGGATAAGATGATTCTTTTGAGAATGCTTATATCCACCAGAAGTGGAATTATAAAGATGACAAGAATGATAGAGATCATATCAAAATCTTTATGTTATCAATATGATGGTACAAACCATTGATCTCGTACTTGTAAAACGCTGAAGTATTATAGACTTTATTCATAATCATGAATGATAAATTAAAGAAAATATAAACATATTTTCTTTGTGGCGAAAATAATGGTGTTATTGATCCAACTCAATTGGATATTGATAATTTTTCTCATAACTCTTGAAGGGAATAGTTCGCCATTTATTTCCTTTATAAATTCTAAAAGGAATAATTGATCTTTATTTTATTTTGTTTAATGTTAATTTATTTATGTTAATTTACTTTTATTTATTATTTATTTATGTTAACATATTTTATATATTATTTATTTATCTTTTATGTTAATTTTTCCTTTAAAAGAATATGATTACTTCCGGAATAAAATATACAATAATTTATGGTGATTTATGCTTACCAGATAGTGCAAGTACTCATACAATATTTAAGCAAAAGAAATATTTTCTCATTTAAATTCAAGGGAAATATGAGTACTATATCTCAAAGTACTAAAATATCAGTGCTTCGGAAGAGCTCTTGAAAGCTTATCTTTAATCCGATTTGATATGATGTGTTATTTTTTTAATATTTTTCCATTCCACGAAGTGAATGGTACAAAATACATATTTTTCATTTCCCAAAATGAATGAAATAAAGAACGTATTAAAAGGTGCATAATTATGCATATTTTTCCATTTTAAATACAAGAGAATAATATGAGTACTATATCTGGAAGTACTAATATCGCAGAAAGTTCTGACTGAGCAAATATGTTATTTTTTAGATGACTTTATCTCATATTTACAGTCATTATACTCATCAAAGTCGCAAAGAGACATTGAGTTTTAAAGATGTTTATAGAAATATATTGAGATATCAGTTAAAGGGATGATGACTATCTCAATATTACGAGTATAACTCAAGGCAATAATGAAATTTTGGCAAAATTACATGCACTGTCATCCATATTGTACTACATAAGAATTAGTACAAATTGAAGCTCATGCTATTGTAAACTAGATGTTTATTGATAATTTTATTTGGCATGACCGGTTAGACCATCCTGGTTCAATTATGATGCGAAAATTTGTTGACACTTTGATGTGGTCATTTATTGAAGAACTAAGATTTTCTTCATGGTAATATTTCACGTGATACTTGCTATGAAAGCAATTTGATTCTTCAATCATCAACATCTAATATATAATGCTATTAATTCTCTGGAACGGATACAAGATGATATATATGGGCTATACACCTTTCTTAAAGACCATCTAGATATTTTATGATTTTTACCGATGCATCGACTAGATGGTTATGTATATCCTTGTTATTAACCCGCAACTTGGTGTTTGCGAGGCTACTTGCTCAGTTGATAAAATTATGAGCATATTTTTCAGATTATTTTCTAAAGACAATCAATCTTGATAATATTGATAACATATAATTTTACGTGTAGTATTATAAATTCGTATCAAGCCAACAAATGATCATAAGTTCTCCCCATTACAAATGGTCTTTGGTCAGGAACCAAATATTTATTATCTTAGATTTTTGTGTGTGTGATATATGTTCTAATTGCTCCACCACAATGCATAAAGATGAGTTTTATTGGGAATGTGTATCAGATTTAATTATCTTGAGCTTCTGATAGGGTATTTATTTACAACCCGATTTATGGACTATCATTTTAATGAGTCAATTTATCCAACATTAGGGGGAGAAAATAAATAGCTGGGAAAAGAAATAAGTTGGAATGAATTATCATTCTTTTTGATCCACATAATACGCAATGTGAACTATAAGTTCAATGGATAATTGAGCTGGATCTGGTGTATCATAAGGGATTTGCCTTTTCTATTGATTCCTACGGATTAGATCAAAAACAATTCTTGAATAAGGTATTCAACTCCAGGGATGAATTGAAAAAGAAATCTTTATCGGTTTTACCTCCTATTTTTTATAAAGAAAATGAATCTTTTTATCGAAAGATCAGAAAAAAATGGGTCCTAAAAGAGTGAGTAAGTCACGTATACCAGCTATGAATGCTTCGATTAAATTTTATGTCATGGAAGGACAAACTCTAGTTGCTAATGAGTCTAACTTACTCTTAAAGCGTAGTAGACAAGTACGTTCCAAAGATAAGAGATCCTCGAAAAAGAAAAGGAGCTATACTTTATGATGGTCTGATCGAGGAATCAATGATTATAAAAATCTCTAAAAGAGATTAAATGGTCTCCAACAGAGAAATTGACATGACTTAGGCATCTGATAATAAAGAGATCTCAATAGATTATGTCATGTCTGGTAATAAGTGAAACTGAAATTAAATCGATGTCGTTAATATATTTGCATGCAATATAGCACTAGAGATTTTATTTGATGATGTGGATCATGAATCATTGTCAATTGAGCAATGTAAATAAAGAAATGATTGTCCAACATGAAAGAGGCAATTGAGACGAAACTAAAATTTCTTTTAAAAAGAGAAGTATTTAGGCCTATAGCTTGTACATTAAAATGTGTAAAGCTCATGGATATAAACGAGCCCTTGTGAGAAAGAAAAATCAATAGGGGAAATCATGAGATATAAGCTCATTTGGTTATACAAGGATTCTCACAAAGACATGAAATTGATTATGAGAAAAATATATTCCTTGGTGGTGGATGCAACTACTTTTAGATTTTGATTAGTCTGACAATAAATAAAATTACTCGGTTTCTGCCTAATGGATGTTGTTATATCATATTTGAATGAGCCTCTTGACAATAATATTTACATAAAACTTTCGGAAAGATTTAGATTGCCATAAGCAGTTCATTGAAGTTCTCGAGAATATTATTCAATCATATTGAATATATCTTTTTATGGCGTGAAACAATTTAGGCGTATTTGGTATGATCACCTCATTGAATACTTATTAGCATAATGCTATATGAATTATTTCCCCGAGCATTTTTATTAAGAGGTTTAGCTCTGAGTTTTTATTGTTGTATATGTCGATGATTTGAATATCGTTGAGACTCATGAAGAGATCTCCTCAAATCCTTGTGCATCAATCGACATATAGAAAAATATAAAAGAGACTTTACATGAATAATGCATATTCATTGATCAACCTTATGGTTGCTAGGTCTCTTAATTAAATAAAGATTTTTTCTACCTCAAGAAAAGGGTAATGATATTCTTGTTCTAAAGCACAATATACACATTATTTGATCTGGAAGCATCGTATCTTATATGGTTCAGAAATATTATTTAAGTGCTACAAGATCATTACCTTTAAATAATTTTTATGCATGAGGCAAAGTCGAAATATGTGTTTGACTAAACATGTCCTGAAGATATGTGAATGTTTTTCACAAGATAAGATGCAAGCTATATTGTAAATAGATAATACAAAATTTATATCTAAAGGTGGATATATTAAATATGATAAAACAAAACATATTTCTTCAAGTTTTGTCCCTCATGATTTTTAGATGAAGATTATTCAATGAATCATTTCAAGCAATGATTTGGAAGATTTATCCACTAGTGCGTGATCTACTTCAACATTTGAAGATTGTATTCAATATTGAATTATGAATATTCAAAGATCTTATGTGATATTTTCATGAGGGGGAGTAAATACGCGTTGCACTCTTTTTCCCTTAACTAAGGTTTTGTCCCAATGGGTTTTCCTAGTAAGATTTTTAATGAGGCAACATGTTATGCGTATCAAAGATGTGTGTACTCTTTTTCCTTCACTAAGAATTTTTTTCTCACATGGTTTTTATCTTAATAAGGTTTTTAATGAGGCAACATGTTATGCGTATCAAAGATGTGTGTACTCTTTTTCCTTTACTAAGAATTTTTTCCCACATGGTTTTTATCTTAGTAAGGTTTTAATGAGACACATTATCTTTATGGATATCCAAGGGGGAGTGTTATGAATATATTTATTCATGGTGGATATCCATATATTAAGTTGAAGTTTAATGGGCTTTATTATTAGGATTTAATACCCATTAGAATTAGGGTTTCCATCTTATACCTATAAATATAGATTTTTGGACAAAGCATTGTAAACAACTCTAGTTTGAGAATATAATACAAATCTCTCTCTTTTGTCTCTCATCTTTATTCTACTATTTTATTCTTATTCTTTACTTTATTTACAAGAACTACTCTATTTTTTTAATTTTAGAGTTTTTTAGATTTAATTAAAACTCAAAACCTTTAACCTCAAATTTACTACTTTTAAATTTAAATTTAAATCTTAAACTATAAATCAAAATCCTAAACTTTCAATTTAGATTAAACACTAAAATACCTAAATTCTAAACTAAAGTAACAAAAACCCAATTGATTAACATCAAAATTCCTCACCTTTGATTTATTGATAGCAATTTTTACAAAATTCTTTATTTTCAGAATATGTTCATATTTTTTTTAGATAGGATTTTGATTCTCTTGTAGTTAAGGTTGAGAATTTTCAGTATACTTTTGTTTTAGATTTAATTAATTTTTTATATTTTATTTGAATTTTAATTGTTTTATGTATTATATTAGAATAATATTATATTTCACGTGTATGTATTTGGTGGCTTAGATGCTATGTCATTTCAAATATATTATCACAAGTTACTATCAGTTAAATTTTTAACGGCCTAGTCACTATGTTAGTTAAAAAATAAGATATTTGTCAAAAAGACAGATTATGGGCTAAATTTATCTAAAAGAAAAGAACGAGGGCCAAAATAATAAAAATTCTAAACGTTGAGGGTTAAAATTATCTTTATGTCTAAATATATTTTAAAGATAGTATCTTTAAATACCCGAACTTTTTTAAAGATAATCTCTTTAAATATTTGAATATATTATTTTTATAATATTAAGTTAATTGAATGTTGTGTCTCAAATTGAAATGCTTTTTTTTTATTTATAATATTTACTATTTACGGTTATTTTATAATGTTGAATATTTGAGTTTGATTTTAATTGAATAATATATTTAATTAGATATTTATTTTCTAAGTTAATATTATAGAATTGGTGAGTATATATTAATTAAATGAATATTTTTATAATTTTTTAAACAAATTATCTATTTTATAAGGATAAGTCTGCAACGTGCGTCAAACATTGTTGAACACCACTAACGATGAACATTGCTGAACACCATTAAACTAATTAATAAGTATTAAAAATTTTAAGGACTCAATATGTAATTAATAAATATTTAAAATAAAATTTCAATTAAATTATTTTCTATAAGGAAAATTACACAAATAGTCATTCAACTATCACTCATTTTTTGGGTTTGTCACCAAACTATTTTTTTCATCAAAAGCATTGCTAATATTTTATTTCATTATTATTTTGGTCATCGACTCTTAAATATTTAACAAAAATTATAATATGACATGGTTTAATAATAATTTTAGTCCCTAAAATTATTATATTATATCATATTAATTCTAATAGAATATAACTCATCAAATATTTGAACTAAACCTCAATTCTTTTTCTTTTTTTTTTCTCTTGTATTATTACTTTAAAAAATTAATTTGTCAATTCTCTTTATTTCTCTTACGTCTTTGAGCAATTTATTAAATTTTAGATTATATAAAATCACTTTAATTTTATGATTTATTCTTTTAATATTTAATCTAGTTTCTTTAACTTTCCCCAAACTACTAGTATATATATTTTCTATCATTTTTTATGTTTATCGGATCTATAAAAAAATCGATTTATCAATTCACATAAAAGTTTATATAGATCAATAGTCATAAAATCTTTAACATGTAAATATAGATCAATTCGACGCATGTTGTAAAATTTTTCTTGGGATTAAATAAAATTTGGTTTCACTTAAATTTTAATTGAGCAACTCAACTTTTCGATCTTCAAATGGATACTCCTACGACTTCACACAAATTTAGCATCAATGACTTTTCAAATGTTGGAACACAACCTTCTTTGGACTGAAAAAAAAATTATTCGACAAAAATGTCATCCCGATTTGAAGAAAAAGAAACTATTATTTTAACATAGATTTTAAAATAATAAATTATAAAATTAAAATGATTTTTTATAATCTGAAACTTAATAAGTTGTTCAAAGACACAAGAAAAAAAAAGAGAGAGTTGAAAAATTAATTTTTAAAGTTGCGTTGCAAGAGGAAGAAAGAAAGGGATGAAAAATTTGAGGTTTAGTTAAAATATTCGATGAATTATTTTTATTTGGATTAATTTGATATAATGTAATAATTTGAAAGACTAAAATTATTATTAAACCAGACCATATCATAATCTCCGTTAAATATTTAACAGTTGATGACCAAAATATAACAAAATAAAATTTTAATGATGATTTTGATAAAAAAAATAATTGAGTGACCAACACAAGAAAAGAATGATAGTTGGATGACCATCCATATTATTAAACCATGTTATATCACAATTTTTGTTAAATATTTAACTGTCGATGATCAAAATAATAATGAAATAAAATGGTAACAATGATTTTGATAAAAAAATTAGTTTGGTGACCAACCCTACAAATAAGTGATAGTTGGATGATCATCTGTGTAGTTTTTCTTATAAAAAATAATTTAATTAAAATTTTATTTTAAATATTTATTAATTATAATATTGAGTCCTTAAAATTTTTAATATTTATTAATTAATTTAATGATGTTCAACAATGTTCATCGTTAGTGATGTTCAACAATGTTCGACGTTCGTCGTAGAATTTTCCATTTTATAATCATCATTATTTTTTAATTTATTTTTATTTAAAATTTTAGATTTATCAATAATTTAAGACACATATTTTCTTGTTTTTAATGATAACATAAATCGATATTAGAGCGTTGATTTGATATATATTTTTTAAAAATTTAAATCGAATACATTTCTGGCAGGAGGGACGGTCGCTTTCTTCTCAGTAAAAAATTGAAATCTATATAATTTTAATAAAAATATTATATATTTTTTAAAATCTATTTTCATCTCGTTAGAATTTTTTATGTTCAACCATTGATTCATGTAATTGAAAGTAACCGATTAAGTTTAGGACGAAACTCAAAATTTAATCGTTGATCCAGTCTCTATTGGATACACCTCAATGGAAGAGTAACGGCAGCAACGTGTCCCCCTGAACCTTCCATTTCCAGCGTATACACCCATTTTTTACCGATCTTCCACTTTCCCTATAAAGAATCTTTATCCTCTTCCGCCTCGAGAAAAGCAAACCCTTTCTGTGTTTTATCGCCTACGTTGCTCTCTTGGGTCACTTTTATTTTTCTTCTATTTTGCTCTTGTTTTCTGTGTGTATTGATTTGGGAGATATCATCATGGATCATGCAGCAGATGCCCACAGGACTGATTTGATGACTATAACTCGTTTCGTGTTGAACGAGCAATCCAAATACCCCGAGTCTCGTGGAGATTTCACCATCTTGCTCAGCCACATCGTTCTGGGTTGCAAGTTCGTTTGCTCTTCTGTTAACAAGGTCTTTCTTTTACATATATTTAATGGGGGTTTCTTTGAATCTTGTTTTTTCCCATAACAAATAAATTCTGGGTCTTATTATTATCTGTTTATGGATATACAGGCAGGTCTAGCCAAACTCATTGGACTTGCTGGGGAAACCAATATTCAGGCAAGTAGATGTTCAAATGGATGTTTTGTTTTATATTCTTGGTGTTAATAATTTCATGTTTCATAGTAAGATTTTAAAAATTTTGAATAAAGGGTGAGGAGCAAAAGAAATTGGATGTGCTTTCGAATGAAGTCTTTATCAAGGCTTTAGTGAGCAGTGGCAGAACTGTGAGTAATTTTATGAATTTTTGTCTTTGGAGATTTTATGATTTTTTTTGTAACATATTTGGATGTTATATCAGCGCATCCTTGTGTCCGAAGAAGATGAAAATGCAATCTTTGTGGAGCCCTCAAAGCGTGGAAGGTGCTTTCAGCTGTTTTCTCCTCTGTTTTTAATGAGTATTGCTTCTGTTAGTGCTAAAAATGTCGATGTTTGATATGAACTTGTCTTAAATAATGTAGGTATTGTGTAGTTTTCGATCCACTCGACGGCTCCTCCAACATTGATTGTGGTGTTTCGATTGGAACAGTATGAGCATATTTTGTTTCATTAGTTCCTGAACGAATTATTTGGCATATAACTATTGTTCTAAGATAACTTGGTATTTTGGTGTTTGGCTGAATGTGTTCCATTTCATCTAGATTTTTGGGATTTACATGGTGAAAGATGACCATGAACCAACTCTAGATGATGTGCTGCAACCCGGGAAGCAAATGGTAGCCGCTGGCTATTGCATGTACGGGAGCTCTTGCACGGTATAATGTCAATTGCAATAAAACCAGATCTATTATTTTCATTTTCTTCGATATTATGGCCCTGCAATTCTTGAACGGCATGGTTTTGTAGCTTGTGTTGAGCACTGGGAACGGAGTTAATGGATTCACCCTCGATCCATCTCTTGGAGAGTTCATACTAACTCATCCAGACATCAAGGTATATGTTTTTTTTCTTATGAGTACTGATTTAATCATAGGATTACCACTTTTAATCTGCTTTGTAGTTCAGCTTCTTACACCCTCAATTGGTTTATCATGTATTTTTCAAAGATTCCGAAGAAAGGGAAGATCTATTCGGTCAATGAAGGAAACGCCAAGAATTGGGATGGTCCAACGGCCAAGTATGAATTAGTTTAGTTTTCAAGTTTCTTATTTTGCATTTGTTTTCCTATGTGTTGCCTTATTCTCTCTCCCGAACTTCAGGTACGTGGAAAAATGCAAGTTCCCTAAGGATGGATCCTCTGCGAAGTCTCTGAGATATATCGGAAGGTACCATTAATTTGTTACCGGACTTACCTTACCGGCTTTGTCTCCATTTATTGGTTGGAATATCACTCTGGTACAGAAAAAAGTACGTCCTTGATTAAATGTGATGTGATGATGAATGTTGCTTATGGAGAAAACGAAAACAACTTCTGATCCTTCAGAAGAAAGGAAACGGCATCGCAGACTAAGGGAACTTTCGTGTATTTAGGTTTTAGCATAAGTAGATTGTTGTTTTAGTTGAAATTAAAGAATCTGATCATGGTCATATTTTGAAACCGGCATATCTGTTCTGTTTGTGGTGCTATTTTGAAACCGGCAGTTAACTCTCTCATTTACTTTCAGGCTTGTCAAATGTGTTTAGCAAACACAAAATTCACTTGCTATAACCATGAGACATAGTTTCTTACCAAGTTGAGTTATTTGTCTGAATCAGTGTTCTGTACGAGGTCTTTCCTATGTCGTTCTTGATCGAAAAAGCCGGAGGTCAAGCGTTCACCGGCAAGCAACGGGTAATAATTTTTATAGTTCCCATAGATAACAACGATTCGAAGCCAGTAAAACTGCAAATATAATGCTCTTGTTGATCTTACTTCTTTTAACCTGATATTTTTTGCAGGCCCTCGACTTGGTTCCAACGAAGATACACGAACGGTCTCCAGTATTTCTTGGCAGCTATGATGATATTGAAGAGATTAAAGCCCTGTATGCTGGTGATTCGAAAACCGAGTAGGTGTATCACTCTCATCTTCACTTGGTTCAGTTTCCAATCAAGATCTAATCCATTTCAAAGCTTATTCTGTAATGTGATATTACAGTCATCTATATTGAACAATAGTTGAGTTGAATAATTTCATTATTGGATTCGCATTGCCTCCTTGAATGAGAGTAAATAAAAGGAAAAAAGGTTCTGCTTGATGTTATATTTGGATTGTCATTTGTCTTGAAAGGAATCATGTTTGATGCATATATGGATATAGAAACAATAGATGACGTTTACTGCCTTGTTTTTATATAATAACCACTAAATTTTATTATTTCTATAAAAAGTATCATAATTAAATACGAATTTAAGAAGAAAAATAATGGGATTAATTCTAAAAATTTATAATCCTTAAAAATAAAATCTTTTTATAGGTATAAATATACATTAAAATTAAAAGAAATTAATTTTTTTGCTTTTATTCTATTGAGACGTTTACTCTGGTATATGATTATCAATCAGGTGAAGATTTAGGTTTTTATAACCATCAATAAAACTATAATAAAAGTACAAAAATAATCGATTATTTGAGTATATAGAATTATACTATAAAAACATACGAAATAAATCATAAGAATAAAAGTGTCTTAAAAATAAAATAAGAATTAAAAAGCGTCTTTTAAAAATAGAAAATTTTATCAAAAAATAAAAATAATTATAAATAACGATAATCAACGACTAATATTAAAAGAATTATTAATTATTGATTAATTTATAAAAATATAAATAAATAAATAAAAATTATAGACGATGATGTCTATTTTTTTTAAATCAGCTACAAGATTATAGTAATATTTGTAGTCTTAATTATTAAATATTAATCGCTCAAATATTGTACTAATATTATTGATATTTGAAACCGTAATCTCTAGGGACAACAACTTTGTTTTAAAGCTCAAGCAATTAAAATGATAAATTTTTTTATTCAATTAAAATCATACTTATTTCTCTATTAAAAAGATGATACTTATTTCTTTGTTTTTTCTAAATGAAAAATCATTATTTAAATTATATTTTTCTTTTCCTTGTATTTTTAATTTTATCAAAATAAATACATCGCTTTAAATATTTAAATTATTTTTGTTCAAAATATATAAATTATATTTTTTTCTTTTAATAAATTAAATTTTTGATCAAAACAAATATTTAAATTTTTGTACACGTCGATATGTAATTGGCTAAATTTTTTAACTAAAAAAATTTTAATAGATTATTTGTTTTGACATAATAATTCATGAACTAAAATCAAAGAACAAACTAAGCATGTACAAAAACAAAGCCTTTTTATATAGACTTTCACCATAGTTTTATTTGTGATTCATCTAGTTTTTTTATAATAGTGGCCCAATGGATTCTTTGTTTAGCTCAACAATTATCCGATTTATATTCGGATTCAGAGAAAATATTTAAGATTTAAATGTTATTGTTGTGAATATTAATAAATTTGATTAAGAGAGATATCTCTATAATAAATTTTATAATATATAATTTGAATTAATCTATCAATAGATTAAATATTAATATTATACTAAAAGTAACAATTAATTGATATATTATAAAATTAAGAGTTATTAATAATTTATATTTCAATCAGTAAAATAATTTAGTAATTTTTAATCAATTTTCATATATATCCATTAAGTCTACATTCATTTGCCTGTCCCATTCAGTAGCTTAAATGTGAAATCAACGTTTTTAAGGGATTTATTTTTTTTCATCATCCTCATCGCCACCATCACCATCATCTTCGTCATCAACATCTTTAAGAGCATTGAAATAACGTCACTCATCATGAAAAGTTTCAAGAGACATTCTCATGGAAAGTTATTGAGCTTCACAAGATACGTCAAGCGTGTATCAATGGTGTCAAGATCATTGTTGAAGTGAGTGTTCATAGCATCAAAACAAATGGTCATACGAATGCCCAAACTTTCAATTTGAGATGTGAGATAAGCCATAAGCTCGACATTGAAAGCTACTTGATGAATCGGATCAGATCAATAAGGAGGAAGTTCCTCTCCACGAACACATTCACCTTCAACAAATTAAAAGTGAGAAAGGTCGAGGGAGGTCTCACCTATTAGCTCCTTAACCAACTCCACAAGTTCATAAGAGCAATCAATCTTCAAATGCACAAAGAGAGCACTCAAAGCATAAGCATATGGGAATAATTGAACCTACTTGGTTCCATACAAGATCAAGCCTAAAATCAAACAAAAATAAGGATTTTCAAAATTATCTTGGATTAGGAGAGAATTTGAGTTTTTTTTTAGCACAAAAACTTGATATAGCTTTAGTTTTGATTGTTTGATTAAAAACCCTCAAGAAAACTTTGTGTTTATGTGAAAAAAATTGGTGTATCGAGCGGTGTTTATATAGGGAAATGACTAGGGTTTTGAGGTAGAAGTTTGGAAGTGTTTTAGTTATAATTAAATTCGATTTTTAGAGTTTTAAACACTTCTGTCATCGCACGTTTCGATTCTCCCCTTAAAGGGTGTTTCAAAATGGTCTATTTTGGAACACTTTCAACCTGTTTCGATACGAATATGTTTTCATACAGACTTCACCCATATCAGAACCAAACGAGTATCGAAACACATTTTGGGCATTTCGATATCAGCTTGTCTAGAAATGTCTTATGGATGAACTTTAAGAGCATGTATCGAAATCTTACGAGATCGTTTCGATACCACTTAGCTATGCTTTGTATTTTAGGCTTCTAAAGTTCTAGATATGAGTCTCTAAAGCGCCCCTAAAAACATTCATATGATGATATGACATGATTAAACAAGCACCATATGTATATTTCCTATGCATTGAACAAAGAGCATCTAATTTCATAAATTCAATGTCATGTATCATGCATGCACAATCATCAAGCAGGAATTAGAATTAATTTTTTTGGTAGAACAAATTCTCAACCAAAACCATTGACAAATAAGAAATATTCAATAGAGGTAAAGATATAAATATCGATAGAGCTTATAATTTTAAATTTCACTTTAGAGTTGTCATCAAACATCACAACTCCACTAAATATCAAACTCTAGTTCCTTTGATTTTATTTTATCTTCGGTCATTTTTCTTGAGCATCTACTATCAAGGTATCGCATAATTTGACTTGAAGCTTTAACCTTGTAAGCAATGCTCAACCTACAAACATAGAATCACGTTTTGACTTTTGGTACCCAAAATTGTTTGGGTCCATGTGAGTTGGTTCCAAAGAGCTTGGTTCCCTTAGAAAGCCAAGTGGCATAACACATACATCATTAGAAGTAATAATATTCTTTAGAATCCATATTCTTCTAATTATTTTACTGTTAATGTGCCTAGGGAATCTTCCATGTTCATAGTTCATAAAGGTCTTCTTAACATGATTAGTTTTAGAGGATTCACCTTTAAAGTAATTGTTTGAACTAATCTTACCTAGGGTACCTTTTAAGTCACCAATTTTCTTTTGATTATCTTCTTTTACCTTAAAAAGTAAATTATACATGCGAAAATTTTTCTTTTTTAATTCATTAATTTTTTCATGCATTTCTTTTAAATTACTTTCTAATTTTAAATTAGTTCTAGCTAAGAAATCATTTTTATTCTTTTAAGTTTGAAAGCATTTTTTTATTCTTTATAAGAGATTTTTTATACTCTAAAACTAATTTATCATAACTGTAATCACTAATTTTATCCGGGGGTTTAAACTCGGGTTCATTTTTAATTTTTCTTTTCAATAACGGGCTTGTAAATAATAAAAAGAAAAGAAGAAGAAAAAAATAAAAAGTTACTTTATTATGGTTGTTTTTATCCAAAAATCAAAAAAAAAATATTACTTTATGTATATATTTTTGAAAGATTAAAATTGTACATACTAATCTTTTATTTTTTTTTCTTCTTTTTTAAAAATATATGATATATATTATTTTTAATTTTAATTTTCAGTAAACTTGTTTATTATTTAAAATTTTTTTCCTTTTTGTTTATTATTATATTATTAATATTCTATTATACTTATCGTGATATATATTTATATTTCTTTTCTTTTTATTTGCTAATTAGTTAATGTTATTATTATTACTCTATTATTATTATTTTATTTGGTTTTTGGTTATTAGTAGTACTTATTATTATTATTATTTTACTTTATTATTATTATTATAATTATTATTATTATGATAATATATTTGAACAAATTAAAACCCAATCAGATAAATAAACAACCCATATTGAAAATAAAACCCCATCCTTTTATTAATTCAGTCCAATAAATAAAAACTCAATCTGAAAATAAATAAAAGAGTCCATCAAAGATTAAACACTGGCTCGTTATAATTATTATACCAAGCCCGATACATATTTTACTTACAAGCCCACACATATCTAATTACATAAGCCCAAATTCGGACCCTTGATCGTTTGACCCATCAGCTAACCCTAACAGAAACCCTAAGCTGATCAACTCTATCTCCCTTGCACAGCTGAAGGAGAGCTATTGAATCCAAATCGGATCCAACGATCCAGATCAAGACCAGGAGATAATCCCACGCCCCACACGCCAGCCTTTCAGCTACACCACGTGCGTGTCATGCCCACACGCGGCCTTTCGAACGCCAATCCCCCTTTCAACTTGCGGTCATCGTCCGATCACCGGTGTTCGATGGTCCCCCCTCCTCCGACGATTGACACATGCACAACAAACAAAAAGTCAGACTTCGGACAAGGGATTAACATACCAAAATACCTGAAATGGCAGAGGCTGTAACAAAAAAAATTGCAGAGATTATCAGGGGAAAGACAACAATTCATAGAGCCAAAAAATTACAACGGATTATCAGAGGCAACAAATACATCAAAAAAATCAACAAATCAGAGGAGGGGAGGGATTTTATTTTTTTCCTTTTTTTCCACTCATGTAACCGGCTATAAAAGCCTAAATCAAATACTTGTATAGGATTCTTCACCCACCATTGAATAATACAAACAAGTTTTCAGAGGTATCCTCAGTCTTTTAAGCATGCATTTGAAAAAAGAGGAAGCTTTTAAGTTTTTACCTTTTTGATGTTCCTGGTCATCCTCTTCAATCGTCTCCGGTAACAAACCTCCGCCTTTGTGTGCATCGGTGAACCGAGAGAGAAGAGAGACCGGGTTTTGACATTTTCTCTCCTTCAAAAAAAGGAGTTTCTTTTTTTCTTCGTTTACAAAGAAAGGAACGGTTTTGGTTTACGGTTTTATGAAACAAAAACTTTGATTTCTTTTTGATTTCGAAAAGGGTTGAAGGAAGATTTTCAAGGCTTTTTTTGGTATTCCGGCCATCGTGGGTGGTGGCCGGAATCTGGTAAGGGCGGTGGTTTCTGGAAAAATACAAGAACAAATGAATGTTCTTCATCTTTGGTTTAAACTTTGCAGAGGGCTAAGAAGGGGGATGTTTTCGGTCTTAAAAAAAATAAAGGAAAGGGGTTTTAGTTCCTTTTTTGTGTTTTATACTCAAGGGTTTTAAAAAAAAGGTTTATTTACTTCATTAAACGATCTCGTGTATTCAAAATCACCCCCAGGTCCCCAAAACCTTGTGTCATATTTTATTTTGGTCACCAAGATGACCGATTATCATCTTTTTTATTGGTTTTATTTACTTTGGATCCTTCCATATTTTGGAGTTTATTTTTCAGGCCCTTCCCCATCTCGTAATAATATCCTGAGGGTTCAAATGTTTTTTTAATCTTTTTATTTTAGCCACTGTTCGAAAATAAGTTTTTTATTTCTTTTGATTTTAATCTAAAATCGGTTTTCTTTCATATTAGTCCTTTCCAGTTGCTTTTTTTATTTTGGATTATTGTTTTATTTATTTATTTTTATATCATTTATTTATTTATATTGTATTTATTTATTTTATTATGTTTTTTTATATACTCATGCATTTTACACATGTTCTTTTTATTATATCATGTTCATGTCGATATTTATTTTTATTATTTATGTAATAATTTTCATGTGCATATATTTGTATTTGCTTGTAACATGTTTTTTATGCATGCTTGTATGCATTCATTTTGGTCATTTTTGTTTCTTTATGTGCTACATATTTAATTTTACTAGATTCTTATTCTAACATGTCATGCATTGCTTTTTATTTATGTATTTTAAGTACCTTTTTTACACATGTTTTACTTTATGTTTTTTATACTTCTATTTATGCCTTTTTTTGTTATATTCATCATGTTTTTATTTGTACATGTATATTACATTATGTCATATGTTGTATACGTTAGTTTATTTGCTTATGTTCATTTTATTATATTTTATTTAGGAACTATATTTATTTATCGAATCCATCCTTGAATATATTAGTCTTGTGTTTTTTGGTCATGTCTTTAAAGGTTTTTCTCTTCATGTTGTTATGTTTGTATACATGTTTTATTATGCTTTTATTTATCATACTTTGCTCTTTTTATGCCATACATTATTTATTTGAATATTTTTATTATTATTTTCATGGTGTCGCGTATTTATCTTCTATTATATTTACTTTATATATGTCGCTTATGTCTTATTTTTGTCATCTAATCCATACCACATCAATAATTAATGAATTAAATTTCCAACGTCTTTATTCGGTCGTAACGGGCCTGTGTTCTAATATAGTGGCCTCGGTGTATGCGTTGCCTTCGAATAAGGACACGGTAAAAATAAAATAGATCCGAATCATTAAACAAAAATTAATTTAAATGCCATTTTAAAATAAAAATTCCAAAATTAATTAAGCAGTATTTTAAAGGTACCAATTTTGGGCGGTTTTTAAATCCTAAATCCATTTTCAAATTGTAACCGACTCTCGGACTCGCCTTTTTCGAATCTCTGGTTTTTACGGTGTCCGGCCTACCAAAGTGGCCAGTGACGACTTCCAGGTTTTTGGATTCTCAATTTTCAAGTCCCAATTTTATTTTCAAACCCTAGATTTTTGGATTCCTAATTTTAAATCCTAATTTTTCAATCATTTCGAAATTAGCACCATTGTCACTTAATTAATTAATAACTCGATTTTAAAAGGGTCGCTACAGTTGGCGACTCCGCTGGGGACAAATTTTCAAATGAGTCAAGCCTTATTTTTAAATACTGCTTAATTAATTTTGGAAGTGTTAGAATAAAGTGACAATTAAATTATTATTTTTTTATTAATTCGAGCTTTCAACATATCCCAACCCGTTTCTCTAAGTGGGGGGAAAACGCTACTGCTTTCGTAAGGATATTATTCCTTTGTATGGGTCTAGCAAAGTACCTTCGGGGCTCGACTACCTTATGCTTTCGTGAGGATATTGTTCCTTCGTATGGGCATAGCGAAAGGGTCCTCCCGGATTGAACTCGATTGAGATGAGCCTATAATGGATGATGATCGAGGGCCTTGCTACTCTTAGAAGAGGAAAACAAGGACAATTCAGGTACCTCCTAGTACTAAAACTACATGTAGAGAACATAGAAGACCCACCCCATTAGACCCATGTGGATAACCTAGGGTTTTAGATAAAATAAATAGGGTTGTTTTGTCTCTTGCTTTGTTGGCCCAATTATCTATTTATTTTCCTAACCTTTTCGTGTATCTTTTTATTTGCATAGACACTTCATATTTAAAGGTGTTGATCTAAGTGGTTTGTCCGATTAGAGGTTTTCATTCCGGTTAGTGTAAAAGATAGAAAAATAAGAGAAAGAAAGAAAAATAGAAGATCTAGAAAGAAAAAGAAACAATAGAAATTTGAGGAAGGAAGAAAAGAATAAAAAGAAAGAAGATTTGAAAATAGAAAAAAAAAGAAAAGAAAAAGAAAGAGAAGAAATTGAGAGTCAAAAAAAAGAGAGAAAAAAAGAAGGAAAAAATAGAGAAGAAAAAGAGAGAAGAAAAAAATAAGAAAAAGAAATTGAGAGAAAAAGAAAGTAATGAAAACATAAGGAAAAGAGATTAAAAGAAAAGAAAAGAAAAAGAAAATAAAAGAAAATGAAAATCAAGAGAAGAAGAAGAAAGAAGATAGAAAAAAAAAAGAAAAAGGGAAAGATAGAATAATAAAGGGGCACTAAGACCTCTTAATCGATGAAAGTTGCTCAAAGGGCGATCACTAGCGTGATCAATACCTTTAAGTACATTCATGTATTATCATTTCATTCATTGTTCATCTTATGCATTTATTCGTGCATTTTTATCCCATGAATTTTCAAGCATATAACTTGCATTAATTAATAATACAAGAAGAATAATTATGGGTACCATGTGGCAACTTTCAAGGACTACACCAACCAAATGGATAAGAATTTCGCTAGGCAAGGAGTGATCCCAAAGGGGGGATTCATGTCTGACGCTAGGAAGAACAAGGGAAAGACCTCAGAGCAGTACAACTCTAGCGATCTTGTGGCGAGGGTGAGTAAACTTGAAGGATTGCATGAGCTAGTGATCAAAAATCAGAATGAAATACTGCTAGGCATGAAGAGTCTTCATGATGGCCGATCCGATCAAGGGAAAGGGTCCGATGGAAGGCTCTTTCATGAAAGAAAATGAGAATCGGGAAATGACTCTATCGGAAAAAGACAAAGTCGTCCTTCGCTAATATGAGGTAGCTTGTAATGCTTCTGTTTGCCCCACTGAACTAGTGATGGACAAAATTATTGTCGCTCTTTAGAAGATTTTGTCCTCTTCGGTGGGTGGGAGACTTGAAGGGTGTTTTAAGGGGCAAAAATGTCAGGTGGACTATGAAGTTACCCACCCAACTCCTGAAACCTTCAAGAGTTTCCCACCGCACACAAGAAGTACAACTCAAGTTCCTAAGAGAGAGAAAGTGAAGAAGACCTTTACCCCTCTTCCATTTTCCTACAAGGAGATGTACTCTATTTTGTATGAGATAAATTTGGTTCGACCCACTTGTGTCACTCCCTTCATACCGTCATATCCTGCTTGGTACGATGTTAACACACGTTGCGAATACCATGCCGGCATAACAAGACACTCGATAGAGAACTGTATGATGTTCAAGAAGACAGTGCAAAACTTGATTAACACCGGGGTTGTAAAGCTTGATGCGACAAGCATGGCATCCTGCTCCTCCCCTAAATATGGTAAACGCTAAAGATACAGAACGATCAGGGTGATTCAGGAGTAATGCCCAAGCTAGAAGGGGTATTAGGCGCATCTCCGTCTTTCTTGTCCTAGATGATCACTTGCATTAACAAATCTTGCATTTTTTGTATTTTATGTTTTAATCAATCTTGCTATTGTTGGCCTAAAAGTAGCAATGACTTTATGTAAAGGCCTAATGTTTTTAACTTCAATCAAGAGATGCCTTTTGTTAAAATGTTTTGTATATATTCCTTTATTTTCAAAATTCCTTGGATGTCACGTGCTTAGGACTCGATTATAAAGTTGTTGGAATGTTGTGATTACGATGAAGTATGATCCCTTAATCGGTAGCTTCGGTCAGTAATGCACGAGAAATGAGAATACTACTCCTTCAGTGATGTTCAATGATAAGAAAATCTCCTAAAAAAAGAGGCTCGATAATATTAGATGATCTTGAGAATCCCCTAAGAGCATTCAGATTGCATCTAAAAGAAGGGAAGAGAGGAAAAGCAAAGAAAAAGGAAAAGAATAAGGAAAAGAAAAAAGAAGAAAAAAGAGATTGAAAAAAAAAGAATAAGAAAGAGAAAAGAGAAGAGAGAACAAATATTAAACAAAAAGCACTCTAATATTCGAAACCTGATAATAGGTATATTTGAACAAGAGTGCGGAAGTATTCGGGGCACTCCTCTGAAGTGATAGATCTAATAAGGTAGCAATGCGCCATCCGAAGTCTTTGCTTCATGAGTGATGGTAATAGTTTCAAATTCATGACTATGCCGAGTAAGTCGGAGCTCAGTTGTATGCTCCATCTTGATCTTCGAGACAAAGAACTGTGATGAGTTGATTTCCCCGAATAAAAATAAGGAAAATAAAAAATAACGAGAGAGAGAGAGAAAAAGAAAAAAAAAGAAAGAAAAAAGAGAGAAAAATAAAGGAAAGAAAAGAAGGGAGAAAGAAGAACAAAGGGAGAAAGAAAAAATATTTCTATAGTTAGATGCATTCTGAAGCACATCGAATTCTCAAGAAAATACTAGTGGGGGTAAGTAGGAAAAGCTTGAATATTTATAAATAGAGGAAATATTGAGAACTAGAAGGAGTAGTTTTCAAATAGATTGAGCAAATACGATAATCATGAGGATGAACTGAGCAATCTGAAAGGGATCCAAAATCTTCAAATATCGCCACAACTTTCAAGGATTAAAAACTGAGCTTCTAGGGTTAAATCTAAAACACTCGATATCCAAGGAAATTTTTTCTGTCTTTTATTTGTTATTCATTTTCTTTTTGTTTACCAAAACCCATTTAAAGTTTGTTCTATTTACAAATATTAAATTGTTTTATTTTTGTCCAAAAGTTTACAAACAAGACCATTAATGCAAATGATCATCTTTGATATAAACCGAGAAAGAAGGGGCAATGTGTGATATTAGGTGTTGTCGAAAAAGATTACTCTGATTATAAGGTGACACATTTCAAGAGGTCAGGCCAGTGTGAATAAGTAAGGATTACTTGAGCCTTCTAAGATTACAATTTGAGTAAAGATAAACATCAAGCCTTAGGTATAAGAGTATATTGGGGGCAATAAAGAGAGTCAATCAGAAGGCTCAGAGACAGAAGTCAATGTGGAATCCAGGAGGGTAATCCTAAATGTACAAGCTGAAAATGAACGTTAAACGACCCAAGCCCGAGAATTGAGAGCCATTACCATAAGCGGGAAATAAGAGTATTCCGTGATTGATACTTCAGAATCTCATAATGGAATAAGAATTAAAAAAAGAGGAAGAAAAATGTCAAATTTCAGATGCTAGTTAGTCTTCTGCCATAATGTTTTGAATGTTTTTAGAAATTCAGATCGAGTCTTAATTGAAGAAGCAGACCCGAGAACTTGGGGGTATGCATTTACCCTAACATTGCAATCTAAGACTTGTCGCAAAGGCTTAGTGAGAAACTATGGTTGGGACAAATCTTAAAGAAATGAGACATTTCTGAATAAGAGATTCTAACCCATCAACGCAAGTCAGTTTTAACCTCTTGAAAAATCGAATAAAAGAATAACAAAGATGAGGATGATCTTTACTCCAAAATTAAACTCTGGGTAGTTTGGGGCATGTGTCCATCTTAGTCCTTGGGAAAGAGAAAGAAAATAAAAAGGAAAAAAGCAAGAAAATAGGAGTAAAGAAGGAGAAAGAAAAAGGCCCCCCGGGTGAATGTTGCACCTATACCAAAAGAGGATAATTGAATTGAGACATTCTGTTCTGACCGACGTAAGAAAAAGCAGTCCTTTTAGACAAGATAGAGAAGGAAGATCTAGAAGAGATGAAAGCCCGATGCGATGGGAAGCGAGAATCATTCCTCTAAAAAAAACATTCATGCATCATTTAGGGTAGATATTCATGCATCATTTAGGTTAAGTATTCATGCATTATTTTAAACATTCATGCATCATGAAGGTTAAATGTTCATTCATTTATGTTAGATATTCATGCCTCATAGCATTCCCATTTCATCCCATCATTGCATTTTATACATTTTAAATAGAAATTCTTAAGATGGATCAGCAACTTAATCTACAGCTCACTGAAAAAGAAACAAGTCTAGAAAAATCATGAGTCCGTAAATTTGTTCGACGCCAGACAGTATGAGGAAGAGAGAGAGAAAAGGAGAAAAGGAAAAAAAAAGGGAAAATAAGAAAAAGTAAAGAAAAAAGAAGAAGAGAAAAACAAAAAGAAAGAAGAGAAAAACAAGAAGAGAAAGAGAAAACAAGAAGAAGAAGAAGAGAAGAAGAAGAATAAGAGAAAGAGAGAGAGAAAAGAAGAACAAAAAGAAAGAAGAAAAAAAGAAAAAAAAAGAAGAAAAAGAAGAAGAGAAGAAGAATGAAAGGAAAGGAAAAAGAAAAAGGAAAATAACACTCACGCATTATTTAGTTCCACGAGAAGAGAGATGGATTTCAGCAAAGACCAAACGTTACGATCGTGGTTTTTGAAAAGCCTTCCAACCTCTAGTTATTTGGGGGCAATGAGCTTTCTGTGTCAAGGCGATCAAATATCAAGACATCCATATGAGACATTAGGCATTCTCTAGAATGAGATATTATATTCAAGTATTCTTTAAGCAAGATACCACTTTACATTCAAACTTCTCAGTGTGATCCTTCCTTAAGGATATGTATATAAAAAAAGAAGAAAAAGAAAAAGAAAAAGACGAAAAAGAAAGAATAGACACATAAGAGAAAAGAAAGGGGGAAAAAATAAGGAAAAAAAAGAAGGAAAAAGAAAAAGAGAGAAGAAGAGAAAAAATGTGAGAAAAGACTATAAAAAATCGATACTTTCATAAGGTATTCAGGGTACTAAAAAAGAAAAAAGAAAAAGAGAGAGGAGAAGAGAGAGAAGAAGAATGAAATGGAAGAGAAGAGAAAGAAGAAGAACGAGAAGCAAAAAAAAGAGGAAAAGAAAAGAAAAGAGAAAAAGAAAAAAAAGGAGAGAGAGGGAGAATGAAACAGAAGAGAAGAAAAAGATAAAAAGAAGAAAAAAGAAAAGCAAGAGAAAAAGAAAAAGAAAAAAGAAGAAAGAAGAAGAGAAACAAAAGACGAAAAGAAAAGAAAAGGAAAAAGAAAAAGAAGAGAAAAAGAAGAAAGCAAAAAGAAATGAAAAAGGAAAAGAAAGGAGAAGAAGAAGAAGAGATGATCGAGGTCGACCAATTAAGAATACATAGAGACAATAAAGGATTTCTTTAATATCGAGACGATATACGCTCGAAGAGAGGGACCATTCACTATGATATACGCCTGAAGAAGGGAGTCATGCTCTATGACATATACCCGAAGAGGGGGGTCATGCTTTGCAACGTACGCTCGAAAAGAGGGGTCGTCCACCACGGTATACGCTTGAAGAGAGGGACCATTCACTATGATATATGCCCGAAGAGGGAGGTCATTCTTTGCGACATACGCTCGAAGAAAATGGTCGCCCACCACGGTATACACTCGAAGAGAGGGACCGTTCATTATGACATATGCCCGAAGAGGGGGGTTATGCTTTGCAACATACGCTCGAAGAGGGGGGTCGCCCACCACAGTATACGCTCGAAGAGAAGGGTTGCCCACCACGGTATACACTCGAAGAGAGGGACCGTTCTCTGTGACATACGCCTAAAGAAGGGGGTCATACTTTGCGACATACGCTCGAAAAGAGGGGTCGCCCATCACGGTATACGCTCGAAGAGGGGGACCGTCAGATGCTGCAATGATCAGAAATTAGAGCATCTCGAAGATGTAGATTCTATGGAGAAGGGATCAACAATGCTAGAATTCTAGATTTAGAGTTTCATATAGGAGAGACACAAGTCGAAGATTTTCAGAGACTGGTTCTATATAGGAAGGACCAAAATTTCAAACAGTTCAGAGCTGAAAGTTTCATAGAGGGGGGACCCACAACTCAGAATCTTTAAATAGCTAAATAAGGGAATCAAAATTCGCTTCTGAAATCTCTCTTTATGTGTGCAGGTGAGCTTAAGTCGGGATGTTGTTCGCGATAAAGCAAATCAGGGGATCAGAGGACAAAAGGGCTATCAAAACAGTGAAGAAAGGGTTTCCAGATCAGAGTCTTCACACAGGGAAGTCGGATAAAATTAGTGTTTTTTGTCTTTACTTCATCATTGTTTTACAACGATAAGCAAATAAGGGCAACTGTAATCACTAATTTTATCCGTGGTTTAAACTCGGGTTCATTTTTAATTTTTCTTTTCAATAACGGACTTGTAAATAATAAAAAAGAAGAAGAAAAAAAATCAAAAATTACTTTATTATGGTATATGTGTTTTTATCCAAAAATTACAAAAATATTACTTTATGTATATATTTTTGAAAGATTAAAATTGTACATACTAATCTTTTATTTTTTTTTCTTCTTTTTTAAAAATATATATGATATATATTATTTTGAATTTTAATTTTCGATAAACTTGTTTATTATTTAAAGCTTTTTTCCTTTTTGTTTATTATTATATTATTAATATTCTATTATACTTGTCGTGATATATATTTATATTTATATTTTTTTCTTTTTATTTGTTAATTAGTTAATGTTATTATTATTACTCTATTATTATTATTTTATTTGGTTTTTGGTTATTAGTAGTACTTATTATTATTATTATTATTTTACTTTATTATTATTATTATTATTATTATGATAATATATTTGAACAAATTAAAACCCAATCAGATAAATAAACAACCCATATTGAAAATAAAAACCCATCCTTTTATTAATTCAGTCCAATAAATAAAAACCTAATCTGAAAATAAATAAAAGAGACCATCAAAGATTAAACACTGTCCCGTTATAATTATTATACCAAGCCCGATACATATTTTACTTACAAGCCCGCACATATCTAATTACATAAGCCCAAATTCGGACCCTTGACCGTTTGACCCATCAGCTAACCCTAACAGAAACCCTAAGCTGATCAACTATATCTCCCTTGTGCAGCTGAAGGAGAGCCGTCGGATCCAGATCGGATCCAATGGTCCAGATCAAGACCAGGAGATAATCTCACACCCTATGCGCCGGCCTTTCAGCTACACCACACGCGCGTCATACCCACTCGCGGCCTTTCGAACACCAATCGCCCTTTTAGCTTCCGGTCATTGTCTGATCATCGGCGTTCGATGGTCCCCCCTCCTCCGACGATTGACACATGCACAACAAACAAAAAGTCAGATTTCATACAAGGGATTAACATGACAAAATATCTGAAATGGCAGAGGCTGTAACAAAAAAAATTGCAGAGATTATCAGGGAAAAGGCAGCAATTCATAGAGCTAAAAAATTACAACAAATTATTAGAGGCAACAAATACATCAAAAAATCAACAAATTAGAGGAGGGGAGGGATTTTACTTTTTTTCTTTTATCCACTCATTAACCGGCTATAAAAGCCTAAACCAAATACTTGTATAGGGTTCTTCACCCACCATTGAATCAATACAAATGAGTTTTCAGAGGTATCCTCTGTCTTTTAAGCATGCATTTGAAAAACAAAAGAGGAAGCTTTTAAGTTTTTACCCTTTTTAAAGTTCCTGGTCGTCCTCTTCAATCGTCTCCAGAAACAAGCCTCCGCATTTGTGCGCATTGGTGAACCGAGAGAGAAGAGAACCGGGTTCTGACTTTTTCTCTCCTTCGAAAAAAAGGGTTTCTTTTTTGCTTCGTTTACAAAGAAAGGAATGGTTTTGGTTTACGGTTTTATGAAACAAAAGCTTTGATTTCTTTTTGGTTTCGAAAAGGGTTGAAGAAAGATTTTCGAGGCTTTTTTTGGTATTCCGGTCACCGTAGGTGGTGGCTGGAATCTGGTAAGGGCGGTGATTTCTAAAAAAATACAAGAACAAATGAATGTTCTTCATCTTTGGTTTGAACTTTGTAGAGGGTTAAGAAGGGGGATGTTTTCGGTCTTAAAAAAATAAAGGAAAGGGGTTCTAGTTCCTTTTTTTGTGTTTTATACTCAAGGGGTTTTAAAAAAGGGTTTATTTACTTTATTAAACCATCCCGTGTATTCATAATCACACCCAGGTCCCCAAAACCTTGTGTCGTATTTTATTTTGGTCACCAAGATGACCGATTATCATCTTTTTTATTGGTTTTATTTACTTTGGATTCTTCCGTGTTTCGGAGTTTATTTTTCAAGCCCTTGCCAATCTCGTAATAACATCCTGAGTGTTTAAATGTTTTTCAATCTTCTTATTTTAGCCACTGTTCGAAAATAAGATTCTTATTTCTTTTGATTTTAACCTAAAATCGGTTTTTCTTTCATATTAGTCCTTTCCAGTGGCTTTTTTTTTTATTTTGGATTATTGTTTTATTTATTTATTTATTTATTTTTATATCATTTATTTATTTTATTATGTTTTTTTATATACTCATGCATTTTACACATGTTCTTTTTATTATATCATGTTCATGTCGATATTTATTTTTATTATTTATGTAATAATTTTCATGTGCATATATTTGCATTCGCTTGTAACATGTTTTTTATGCATGCTTGTATGCATTCATTTTGGTATTTTTGTTTCTTTATGTGCTACATATTTAATTTTACTAGATTCTTATTCTAACATGTCATGGATTACTTTTTATTTATGTATTTTAAGTACCTTCTTTACACATATTTTACTTTATGTTTTTTATGCTTCTATTTATGCTTTTTTTTTGTTATATTCATCATGTTTTTATTTGTACATGTATATTACATTATGTCATATGTTGTATACGTTAGTTTATTTGCTTATGTTCATTTTATTATATTTTATTTATGAACTATATTTATTTATCGAATCCATCCTTGAATATGTTTGTCTTGTGTTTTTTGTCATGTCTTTAAAGGTTTTTCTCCTCATGTTGTTATGTTTGTATACATGTTTTATTATGCTTTTGTTTATCATACTTTGCTCTTTTTATGTCATACATTATTTATTTGTTTATTTTTATTATTATTTTCATGGTGTCGCGTATTTATCTTCTATTATATTTACTTTATATATGTCGCTTATGTCTTATTTTTGTCATCTAAGCGATACCACACCAATAATTAATGAATTAAACTTCCAACGCCTTTATTCGGTCGTAACGGGCCCGTGTTCCAATGTAGTGGCCCCAGTGTATGCGTTGCCTTCGAATAAGGACACGGTAAAAATAAAATAGATCTGAATCATTAAAAAACAATTAATTTAAATGCCATTTTAAAAAAAAATTTCAAAATTAATTAAGCGATTATTTTAAAGGTGCCAATTTTGGACGGTTTTTAAATCCTAAATCCATTTTCAAATCGTAACCGACTCTTAGACCCGCCTTTTTCGAATCTCTGGTTTTTACGGTGTCCGGCCTACCTAAGTGGCGATGGCGACTCCCAGGTTTTTGGATTCTCAAATTTCAATTTTCAAGTCCCAATTTTATTTTCAAACCCTAGATTTTAGGATTCCTAATTTTAAATCTTAATTTTTCAATCATTTCGAAATTAGCACCCTTGTAACTTAATTAATTAATAAGTCGATTTTAAAAGGGTCGCTACAATAACCATCTTGCAACCTCATAAATATCATATATTTCAATTCATCTTAAGATAAACTATTGCAAGAGGTATCAAGGGTTACCTTTGGTTCATTGTCAAGAGTCACGAGACACAAGTTGACTATATCATCTTCATCGGATGATGATTCTTCATCTCTACATGTATCAACATGAGCCTTGTGCTTCTTTTTTCTCTCGAACCCTTTAATCTTGTAATGAGGGCATTCGATTCTTATGTGACCCAGCTTTTTGCATTCATAACAAATAATTTGGTCTTTTTTATTGTAATGACCTTTTTAAAAAATTAAAATTAAAAAATCGTAAGTGTGTAATAAAATTGTAAATGAAAAAAGGGGGTCACTAGTGAAAACTTCGGAAATTAGGTTAAAATTGAGAAAATTAGGTTTAAATTGAAAATTGAGGACTTTGAAAACAAAAAGGGAAATTTATTCAAAATTGAGAATTTGAAATTAAAAGAGAAAGTTAGAATTTAGGGTTAGAGATTTGAAAAATTGGTTTTAAAAGAAAGGGATGGAGTCGCCATCGGTCACTTTTGGTAGACCGGACACCGAGAAAACCAGAGATTCATTAAAATTAGGTTCGAGAGTCAGTTACGGTTTAAAACAAGGTTAGCGCTGAAAATCGCCAAAAAATTGACACCTTTATCAAAATAGCCACTTAATTAATTTTGGATTTTCTAGATTAAAAGTGGCATTAAATTAAAGTTTGTTTAATGATTCGGATTTATTTTAATTTTATCGTGTCTTTATTCGAAGGTAAGCTCACACTGTCGACAATACGTTTGAGGACAAGCCCGTTATGACCGAATAAAGACATAATCATTAGGTTCATTAATTAATGGGGTGTGTCGCGTCGCTTAAGCAAAATAAATACATCATAATATATACGAGATATAAAATAAAAGTACAATAAAGTAAATACATATATGAAACATGCATGGCATAACAAAATAAAATATGAACAATGTTTCACAAATAAACAAATGTGCACGATAAAGTAAAAAGAATAAATATAGATGCATGGTATAACAAAATAAGAGCATGATAACAAAAAATATACAAGATGTATACAAAAATAAAATACACAAATAATAATAAAAGATGCATGAAAAACATATTAATTAAAACAAACAACATTAATTAAAAGCAAGGATAGATAAATAAACTACTAGAAAGGACTAAATTAAAAGAAAATAAAATGTAGGGTCAAAATGAGTGAAAAAACAGTTTTGTTTTTTTTAAACAGTGACTCAATTAAGAAGATTTAAAAATTTCTAGGCCCTCAAAGCGCCATTTTAAAGCGAGGAAGGGCTTGAAAGTACGTTCCAAAACATGGAGGGACGTAATATTAAATAAACCATTTTGTAAAACTATGATTATAACATTCTGGTGACTAAATTGAAAGAATGAAACAAAACTCCAGGGACTTGGGAAGTGATTTCGTTAACACGGAGGGGTTTAAAACGATATTAAACCAAATTTAAAATAAAATGGGAATATAAAAGACACTTGAAAATTAAAAAAAAAAACCTTTTATTCTTATTTCAAACCTGAAAACAAAGAGGAAATAAATCCTCTGAAATGTTCAAGCCAAAATGAAGAACAAAGGATGAACATTCATCATGTTCTTCATGAACCCAGAAAAAGCCACCCCTCCGCCGTGCTTTTGGACAAAATAAAAACCTTTTTTTTTTGAAACCAAAACTTTATTAAACCACTTTGTATCTCAAAACCAAAACAAAAAATCATTGATTTTTGAAAGAAAACAAAATGAAAGACCCTTTTCTTATGTTCGAAAAAAAAGAAAAAAAAGGAAGTGGTCCTCTTTTGATCTCGGTTCTCCAATGGCAGAAGATACCAAGGCTTGTAACCGAAGAACTTCAAGGATCCGACCTTGACACAATAGGTAAAAGAACAAACCCTAATCTATTTTGGTTTCCCTTTGCATACAAACTAGAAACTTGAGAGGATTACCTCTGAAATTTTTAGGTTTCTATTGATGTTCGAAAAGATGGGGGGAACCCCTTACAATGGTCTCGGGTTTTCTCTCTTATAACCGAGTAATTACATTTGAAAATCATAAAGAAAAAGGCTATTGGTTCTGATTTTCTGCTGGTGATTTGTTTGTATGTTGGTATGCTTCTGATATTTATTGCTATTTGGTCGATTTCCTCTGAGATTTCGTATGAAATTTGTGACCAAAATTAGTACTCTGAATATTGTTGTTGTTGCCTCTGTTTTTGTACGAATTTGGTGATAATTCTCTTTTTTTCTTGTGCATGTGTTTCGGACGAGAGAAGGGGACCATCATCAGAGTGGTCATCGTCGCCAGCGTCGGAGGAGATGAACGGTCATCGGGGTATCGAAGAGTCAGAAGGTAGTCGAAAAGTCGGCACGTGCATCACACGCACGCGTGGGACAACCGACTCGCGTGGGGCAACCGACTCGTTAGTGCGTGGAGGAGCATGGGGCTTCTGAATCCTTCCTCGGTGTGATCGTGACCGTTGGATCAAGATCTGATCCAACGATCAATATTGGGCTGCGCATGGATAAACAAGGGGTTAGGGTTTTCTTTTGGTTAGCTATTTGGCTTAGCGGGCTTAGACAGATTTGGGCCTTGTAATTAATTAATTGTATCAGGGCTTCAATAATTTATTATTTGGTTTTTATAATTATAATTGGACTGATAATTTAATAAAGTTTTAGTTTGTGTTTATTTACTTATATTTTATTGGATTTATTATTTTATTTAGTTATAATAATAAATAAATAAATAATAATAATGACAATAATAATAATAAAATTTAATATTTATAGTAATATTAAAAAACATTGATAAAAACGTAAATAATAAAATGGATCAACGGCTATAGTATATATATATATTTAAAGTTTTCATACATGGGTTATGACAAATAAATCTACATGTTAAATTTTTTTGCAATCTTCAAAGCAATATTAAATAGAATAAAAACAATTAAGTTGCAACTAAAAATATGAATTTAATAAGCCCATTATTAAAAAACGAAACAAAAGTTAAAATGGGTTTAAATCCTGGATAAAATTAGTGATTATATTCATCTTCTTTGCTCTTCCCTTTGAAGTTATTCTTTCTTTGATATCTTCGATTTCTACTTGACCTCATTAGGCGGGTGAATTTTTTGCTACTTGAGGTAGAGAGGCCTTGAGGGCAATCCCTTGTCTTCTCACTTCCACCCCTTTTTTCTAATCTTTCTTCTTTTCTTCTTCCCTTTCTTTCTTCATAATCTCGTGGTTGAGAAGTGATCCCACAAGAGTATTGAGCTTTAAGGTCTTTAAGTCCTTAGCTTCTATGATAGCAGTTCTCTTATTATCCTAAGACTCGGGAAGAAAGTATATAGCTTTCGAACTAATTTTTCCTCCAGAATGATTTCACCAAATTCTTTAAGTTCGTTGACAATTACTGAGAATCGATCAAACATCTTGGTGATATCCTTATCCGAATTTATCTTGAAATTCTTGTATTTGAGATTTAGAAGGACGATCTTTGTTTCCTTTACATCATTTGTGCCTTCATATGTTGTCTCTGAAGAATCTCATACTTCATTAGCACTCTTGAAATATGACATCTTTGAGTAGATATCGGGACCAAGTGCACAAAACAAAATATGCAAAACTTTGTCGTTTATTGACATTCTCTTTCTTTTTTTCTAACGTCATCTCGCTTCTAGTCTTCGAAATTTGCTAGTCTCCTTGTTTAATCGGAATAGTTGGGTCATCTTCAATTATGTCCCAAAGTATATAATCTTGGGAGTCTATGAATAGCCTAAGCCTATTCTTCCAATAGGAGTAATTATCTCTATTGAAAAAGGGTGGCTTTGTTATGGATTGAGATTCGTACAAGCTTTGCTCGAAAATGGATGCCTTGGCTTGATTTGTTGGATTGGTCAACACTTCTTGAATCTTCTCTCGTGTATGTTAATCCATTGAAGAGTGAGTCTCTAATACCAATTGTTGAGTGGATCAAACAATGTATTGTCCAAGAGTGATTGAATTGACACTTTTAAAATTTATGGGATGATTGGAAAAATAGGAAAAATAAAGAACATATGATTTATAGTGGTTCAAGCTTCGAACAAGCTCTACATCCATTACTTTAGCTCCCACTAAAGATGTAACCCCCTCAACCCGATCTAGACGCCACTCGACTCGAACGAGCTATACAAAGAATACCGAGGTTAATCCAGAGACTTTTCTGAATAAACGACCCTAATTTTGAACATTTTATCTTATCTAAATGCTTTAATTAGATCCTACGTGTTCATGCAAGGAATGAGTTCAATTGTAGCGGAAAAAGATGTGAAACGAGTCGTAGTTTGGATCGGACTAATTTTAAGGACCTAATTGCGATTTCCAAAATTTTATACCCTATTTTTGAAATAAAAGTTTTCATTATTTAATTCAGTATATTTCATTCTTACACTTAAATTTACATCTTAAAATAATATGTACAAGTCATTTAATTATTCTCTCAAAGTTTGGTGACTAAAACGTGAAGTTCTAAAGTTTCAACAAGCTTATACCGACTTTGGCTGCAGAGGTTTCAAAATGCCCTATCTCATTTTCGATATCAATGTAATAATAAGGGGGTATTGAAACGAGATTTAAGTGTTTCGATACACCTTCAATGACTCGCCCGATTGTCTACTTAACAAAACTGTGTTCTGATACAACTTGGTCCTCATTCCGATACGTTTCGTTACTGTAAAAATGGGTTTCAAAACTCGAGTTAAGCGTATCGATACGCATGCAAAAATTCACACACCTATTTCAAAACCAGTTCACGTGGTTTTGATACTTATGCCAAGTTTTCCAAAAATCCTTCGTGTTTTTGACTAGGTATCTATACCCTATGAGGAGGTATTGAAACCCTCTGCCTAAAAAGTGCAGATTACACAAGTTTCATGCCTTGGACGAGATTCTAAAGTTCTCTATATACATATAAGTTCCTAAAGGCATATTTCACACTTCAAACATTATCTCTAGATGCATGACCACCTAATTCCATAAGCAGAACACATAATTCACAAGAAAATTTCATCAATAACATCATGGCATAACATACTTCAAATTGTCATATATTAAACTCAAATAACTCATCACATAAAAGTTTACCAAAATCATAAGTCCAATAAAAGAATTCTAAAATACATTGGTTCTCTATTCCACTGCTCTCAACTACCTAAGTTCACAAATTAAGAAAAATAACATACTTGAGCTAAAGAAAAACACTAAAATGATCAAGTACGACTCCTTTGCTTTCCGTTTGTTTCCAACACTTATCTACATTGCAAGAGAAAAGGGAGAGTGGTTAAGCTTGAAGCTTAGTGAGGGTAATAAAACATTCAAAAACATCACTTGCAATATAGCCCATATATACTCAAATATATCAAGTAAAATAATCATGTCATGCTTCTTTAAAACAATGAGAACATGACATCAATACCAACAATAAAACGAACAAGTGTTAACAAAAATCATGGCCTAAAATGCTAACATAAATTACCGATAAAAACTCTTAAAAATTCCACATGCTTTCAAAGCAAAACCAAGGCTAACATGCTATTGACCTATCAAGGCCTAATGTAACATAACACTTGCAATTAAAAAAAGAAAACGTAAGTTTATATAGATGCTAGTGATCCGATTTGTACTACCCCAAACCATCAGGATAAACATGCAACCGCATGATAGTACTAACCCTAGACCATGTGTATGTTGATATTACCCTCAACATGATAAGTCTCACCTTGGTATCCGGTGACAATATTACACCCATATTAACCTGGATGTGACAGTACAACCCATATCACATAGCATTAGACTAAGAGCCAAAATGCAATACTCAAGGTATTTACACACGTATGAATTTTGAATGTTTATAGTACACTCTAGTCCCTATTGATTGATCAACTTATCCCATAACGCTCATCACTTAACTGTACAATATATTATCAAAAATCAATACTCAAACTTAGTTTAAAACATAATTAAACATTATGTGTTCCATTATTTCTTGCATCAAAAGCATAAACCGATAAAATCACTTTTATCTCATTTTTAAAATAAAACTATGGAAGCATCAATAATATACTAAATCTTCATAAAAACAGTAACATGGGCATTTAAATACCATGCATAATCAAGTATACAAAATCAACACCAAGCATGACAAAATTCATAGTTAAAGTATAGAGTAATATAGGACTATTTATGAAAGCTTAAACTTTTACTTACTTTCGAGTATAGGGAGGTTTTCACACCTTCCCTACACTCTCAAACCTCTTTAAATCAAGTATAAAACACTATCGAAGCAGCCACTCACCTGAGATGTTACTTGCTCGTTAAGCCATTGATACGAGCCAAAACACCTTCAAATGCGATCACCCAACTCTTGTACTGTTTCAAGCATCAAAACCAAGGGATTTAATACTCTTAAACACACGAAAGAAAACCTCAAGTTGGATTCCTACACATCAACCCTTAAAACCTATCAAAACCTTAACCGAAAACTTTCTGAAACACACCAAACTTCACCTAATCCTAAAGTAAGGAATTATATATATTTAAAACATGTTATAATCATCCTAATACATTCAAAAACATGAATTTAAGCTTTAAAAATAGTGGATCAAAACCCTTGAACAAATATTAATATTTTGGCTGAAAAACCGATTTTATGAAATCGAAGGATTAAAAACAAATATTTCAAGTCAATAACTTGTTAATTTTAATAAAGAACATAAATGTTGTATAGGATTGACGAAATATCACCTCCAAAACAGATCCAATCGATTTCCGAGTTTTAAAACGAGAAAACAATGAGAAAATTAGAATTTTACAGAAGAAAAAGTTTTAATAATTAATCTAAACGAAATTCAATGAAAATAAATGATTATTTACCTTGAAAATTGATAGAACAACTGCCTCTAATGAGGGAAAATGAAAATTAGAAAAATATATTAGATTTTTAATTTTAAAAAGGATTTTAGTATTAAAATTAGGTTTAATTAATTATTTGAGTTAAAATTTAAATTTTGGGCTTAATTAAATAAACTTTGGAAAGCCTAAACCAGTTGATTGATCAAAGCCACTTAAAGATTCAAAGTTTTAGTTTATTTTATAAAATTGTTGTTGCGTATTTTAAGTGTTTGCAATTACGTGCAAGTATACACTTTTCAAGTTATAGTATAGAAAGATATCGTCTCCACAGGGATTGGTGCTTCTTCCGGAATTTAATTTCTTGTATTGAAAATAAAAACACAATTGGTTTATAGAATTGATTTAATTGAAAAATAATAAAATAAACAAGTGAAATAAAGTAGAGTAATCGATAAGAGAGATTAGGTTGGGTTATCCTGAATTATGAAATGATGGACGAATGAATTCTTCCTTGCAATTGAGTGCTCGCACCGCTCAACTTGTTCCGGTAATTAGGCTTAAACGGATTGCCTATTTCAGTTCTTTGAGTTGTCAGTTCATAGAATGTTTGGGCAATTGCGATGAGGGAATTGCTTGGGTAATTTGGGCGACCATCCTTAAGGTTCGGTAAAGCATAACTTCTATTAGCCGTTGAAATCCTGCACTTATCCCTAAGACGGATCAGTTCTCTCGCACTTGGATCGAACTATGCCTATTCGTTTCATGAATCTAATCCTCCCGAATCTAGATAAATGAATCACTTATCGGGGTCCTTTCACAATTCTCCCATAAACCAAATTAACACCAAGAATAGACAAACCTTAATTAAGAACACTCAAAAGCTTAAATAGAATTCTACTAAATCAAACCACAAAACAAAATAACCCAAGCCAACTTTAAATTAGTTCATTTCTGGGCAAAATATCTAAAGAAATATTTTTCTCATCACTCGAATAAAACAAGAAAACAAGAAGGAAAATACAAAGGAAATCGACAGTCCCTTGTGTACTCTCTCCCACTCTATCGACTTCATTTGTTTGGACGACAAACTCTCATTTTTATAGGATGTTCCTAGGTCAAATTATGTGATGAGAATTAATTTGATAAAGAGATAATTATCTCTTTATAGAATTCAAATTAATTTAAATATTTATTTCCTTATCAAGTCTAATCTCCTAGAATCTCTCCATGATCTTTTTAAATCAACTTTATCTCCTTATCTCCTTGTAATTCGTTTCAAATTAGCATCAAATCCTACAAATAAGGAAAAACACAACCACAATATCTTTTTCCACATAATTAACTGAAATATAAATTAAATATAATAATTAAAGAAATTATGTAAATATGCATGAATGACTAATTATGCAATTAATAATATGCTTAATTCTAACAATAATAAGAGTAAAAAGGGTAATAAAAATAGTACTTTTGGACACTCAACACACCCCAAAACTCAAACTATTGCTTGTCTTCATTCAATACGAACCTAACAATTAATTGCCAAGGCGTCCAATCTTCAAAGACATGCTTCAAAATTTAACTTCCAACCTCAGAACCAGGGCACAAAGTATGATCATCTTTGATTTTTTCGAAAAGCAAAGAAATTTTCTAGAATCAAACTATAATGCTTATGACAAAGTGTGTTCGTAGTTGTCTACAAATTAATTTTCAAGATTCTATGTAAAAAAAAGTTTTAACAACAATTGCCCGAACATTAATTTTTAATCTTACTAGAGCCAGTTTCGGGCACCTCTAGCAATTAATCAATCCCTTTAATTTTTATCAACTAGAGCCAGTTTCGGACACCTCTAGTGATTCGTCAATGCACACAAACTAGAGTCAATTTCGGGCACCTCTAGAATGGATATTACTTATCCATTTTTTTCTTTTTTTTATTTACCCAAAATTCTAACAACCTAAAATCACAAAGTCTCTATCAATAAACAAGTCATAACCGTGTAAAAAATCAGCATCATAGTAAAACTCTAGGTTATTCCCATGCAATCTTAAAATTAAAGACAATTTTAATTAGGTGCAATGGCAAAAATCTCATCATTAGTTATCCATCAAATTTAAAGAAATTAGATCAAATTGAAATTCTTGACAAATAATTTATGCAATGTATATGCAATAACTAACTATGAATGCAACTATCAAGAATCAATTAAAGGTAAACACCCCTCCAAACTCCAGATGAGCATTGTCCCCAATGCATGCAAAAATAAAAATATAAATGAGTTAGAAAGGTCGTCACCTTGAGTTAGTAATTTCCTGCTTGTCATGGATTTAACTTTCAGTCCTCGTAGTGGTGTTGTTGGTGGATTAAGTCCTCCATTGATGCTTTTGTATTATCTTGAGCAGTATTTGACGAAGCAACACCCATTGCTTGGGCATATGAAGTTGCGAGCATAACATCACAACGAATTGATTCAAAATTTTCAATATAATAACAACTCCACTTGCCTATAAAGAAAAACGAAAATAATATTGAGGAAGGCAGGTGACAAAGATCATTAGTGAAGGAAAGAATTTTGACTAGAAATAAAAAGGAAATAAATAAGCCAAAATATGGGTAACTTTTAGATTTAATTATGAAATTAAACTCTTCAAAGTTTAACCCATGGAAGTCTATTCAAATCTGCAAGCAAATCTTCATTGATCTTGATTTCCGTTCTGTAATACTCGAATTTCGTCCGGTTTCGAATATAAAATAAGGTCACGAGTAAATATTAAATATAGATGTAATATATAAATAATATTAAATAAATAAAATAAAAGGAAAATAAATAAATAAATGAAATTCAAAAAATAAAAAAAATAATATAATATAAATATAAAAGATGAAACCGAATTGATGATGGGCGGGGGAGTTAAAAAAACAGTTACCACCATGGGATAAAGAGGAGAATTTGAGTCGGTTATGGGGAGGTTGGTGACAATTACTAGGATTTTTTTTCAGCATTCATTTTGGCTCCGGGGTTCTGAGTCTGTTTCAACTATTTTTCGCTGTGGAGGACCTTGTACATGGGATGACTCAAAAAGCAGAGCTTTGGTTCTTGACTTCATAATTGAATGTTAGTAAACCAAAGGCATGAACAATATACTTAGAAAGTTGAATGGAACTTCGCTTATCCATTTTTTTATTATATCTGTCGAATAATATTAATTTATTATTGTTGTAGGTTTAAGTATTTTTAAGATTGAAATTTCTGCATCTAAAATTCATGTAGTTCGATCCGAAATATGCTTGGTCTTTGTTTTTTTAATTAGTTGTTTCACTTAATTATTTATTTTATTATTTGTATGCATATTTTAAAAATCATATAGTATATATGTTTAGGTTATCATCTAATTCACACGTAGTTAATTAAATTAGAATCTTTTTAGGGTTAGTCACTCTAATTAAATAATAAATTAAATAGGGAGATAATTTAGTAACGATGACGTTCTAATCTTATAACTTGGATATAGTAAGTGGTCAGTATTATGAAATGGCATTATGTTGGCCAAGAGTGTACTTCGGTATCGTATTCGGCGCGTCATCGAAACGTAGAAAATGATAAATAATTTAAGGTTAGAATTTAATAAAATTAATTAGGTAAAGATTAATAGCACCAGTAGAATTATTAATTTTGTTTGGTGTCGAAATGGTAGTGTCCGTGCATTCGGATGTTATCATAATACACCCAATAAAATTAATAATTTAATAGGATTTAAATATTTAAATTGATGGAGCCTTTTTAGGTTAGAACTTAAAATTGACAAGATAATAACCAGTCATGCATTTAAAACCTTTTGGGGCAGAACTTATATTTCTTTAAATATGAGTTAAGGTTTTCTATCTAGAGGACGTCTTATTAAGCTCATATTTAAAAGAAATGTATTTTCTTATCCAAAAGGATATTCTTATTCGAACGATATTTATTTGTCAATGACGAATTAAATTAATATTATTATTCGAAATATCGAAATGCCACGTGTAATTAAAAGGTACCGATTTTCGGGTGCTCGTAAGGGTCGTCCTTACGCGTAACCGACTCCCGAACCCAAATATTTTCAAAATGAATCTCTGGTTTATTTTATGGTGTCTAGCCTACCAAAGTGGTCGGTGGCGACTCCAAATTAATTTTAAAATTAAAGTGTTTTTAATAAAATTTGGTTTTTCATAATTAAAAGTGATAAAATTCAGATTTTCCAAAATCAACTCGCCATGCTATTTTTTTCACACTTTTCATTTTTAAAATGTCGCGACAGCTTGGCGACTCCGCTGGGGACAATTTTTTTTGCGAGTCAGGCCTAATTATTAATTACACGTGGCATTTCGGTATTTTGAATATAGATATTAATTTAATTCATTATGGTCAGATAAATATCGTTTGGATAAGGATAATATTTTCATTTTGTGTGATATATATGTCATTCATGCATCAGCTCTCGACCCGAGCTTTTACCCTTGAGTGAGAGTTAGATATTGTCCGACGTGATGCTATCCAGCTCCGAGTTTCGGATTTCTATCTACTTCCGGTATACTAACCTTATGCGTCGTGAGGTCTTCACCTCCGTTGTAAGGGACCTATACTACCGAATCGATATCTTATCGTCGTAGTAGGCGGTAACGATAGTTCGGGAACCCAGAGTCTAGACCAAAACCCACATGTGTAGAGTAGAAATCTACCCCTAATAGAGCCAGACAGGGACCATAAGATAAGGTGGTATGCTGCCGAAATACCATCAAAATTAGAATTTCTGTGTTAAATTGCTCTCTGGTTATTTTTACGCAACATAATATGCTCTCTGGTTATTTTTACGCAACATAAATTGTTCTCTGGTTATTTTTCGCAAGTTAATTTATTTTTGTTCAGATTATTGATTCACCATACTAACACTTTTTTGGTGGTGTGTGAGTGAGTTCATATAGCATGCATTAGAGATATCGATTCATTAGCTAGTTGTATAGAATTGGTCATCAACTAAAGGGTTTGATATACAAGTGGAAGACAATATGCTGAGGGATCATATTCAAGAAGACTCAGTACGAGATCAGAGTTAGTATTCGAGAAGAACAAATATCAGTAATGCAAGGGTGTTTTAGAAGACTTCAAGGACAATGCATGTCTGCTAAAATCAATGGTAATTTGAGAATTCTTGGACGATAACATGAAGAGCTGTTTTCGACAAGGTTTCTTAGTTGTTGTCATGATGATGATTATAACACCAACAATAGGAAAATATGAGGTTTTGTCACACCGTTTCAATAGGTGAAAAGAATTAGAATTATATTGGGTTCGTCATTCGTTTGAGCTTCAAGTCGGGTACCGGGGCAAGTGTAAACATAAGCGAGACGCGATAATTAGAAGGCGAAGATAGTCAGAAATTAGATATTTGGCAGATAAATTAGGGGCATCCCAAGGTTAGTGTTGACGAATAAAGACTCAGAGATAAGAAAAAGAATTGTGAGCCGAAGATCGATGCTCAATTTTCATGGATGACAGGAATTATCGAAGGAAACATCAGAAAGCACAACACATGGAAAATCAGTTTGCAAGTTTTGAACCAGCGTTTAAAGTGAAGAACAATTTGTTGAAAACTAGACCTAACCAGTCACCAAGGTTATGCCGAATGGAATTAGTGATCAACTTCAGAACCAAGTACATGAAATGTCAGATATATATGGATTTTTGCTTGATAAAGTTGAAGACTTGTCAGATTTTCATCGACATACCAGGACAAATACCGGACCAGACTAAACGAGGTGGTCAACCAAGAAGCTCAGGCCAGTTATTTCCTATAAACAAATTGACTTCTCCTTCTATTCGATCTTTTGGTTATATGAGTGTTGTCTAATGACTAGCTCTTGAAATCGATATCTCTTGCATTCATGCATTATAGAGTAGATTTATATTTAAACATATTTTTTGTTTATAAAATCATTTCATTATTCTGACAGGTTGACATCTTCATACTACTGCATTTATGCATATGTTTATTTCATATTTCATATCATAATATTATTATTTATCAACATTGCATTTTGAAATGGCATAAATATGTTAAGTTTAGGAAATTTCAAAAGTTGTTGAGGATCACTTGGGTTTACATGAAAAAGATCAGCGATCTCAAAATCATACTCCAATTTTCACATTGCTTGGAGTCAAGTAGATCAAGAAAGAAAATCATCCAGATGAAATATAGATGAAAGAGAACTGAATGGAAATTTATCTCACACAAGGGTACAATTTGAAAGATTTTCTTACAAAAAAAGAGAGAAAAAAGAAGAAGAATAAAGAAAAATAAAAAAAATGCAAAAAGAAGTTGAAAAAAGAAATGACAGTTGAGTTTTATAGTTGAGGCATTTGTTGAAAATCTAGAAGATTAGAGTTTGAGCTATTAAAGCAGCAATAAAGTGTTTTATCATAATGTCGATAAATTGAGAAGACTTCAGGCATGTGTTTACCCTAAATGATGTAAGTGGGGCAAATTTTGAGTCATGGGATTATTAGCATCATTCTGGAGATGAAAACCAAGAAGTTTAGACCAAAAAGGGGCAACCAAAGGAAAAGTTACATTGATGCTTCGAAAGTCGAGAATTTAACTTTGAAATAGAAGTAAAAAAGAGCAAAGTCAATGGTAAAAAAGGGTGGTTGAAATTCACTCCGGTTTTCTTTGATGGATGATAGACAATTGAATCACAGGGGATCTTCTGTATTTTTTGGACCGTTACGGAGTAATACCCTGAATCATCCCAGTTGCTTTTGCCCGCGAGCATTGGGTGTCTTTTGCAAGGGAGGTTATTTCAATTTATTTGTTTAAGATGTTTGTTTCATATTTTTTTTCTTTCTTCTTTTTTTCTTCTCAAGTGGCAAACATTTCATTTCTTTAATTCTTTAATTCATTTTATTATTTCTTTTATTCACTGCCATAGAAAAACATTCTTTGTTATGGGTTAATTTTTGATCGCCCATACATTTATATATATATATATCATCATTAACTTATTTTTTTTTTCAGGTCTTGACTACTAATTGCAGAATTGACCTTAAACCAAATTCAGAGATCAACTTCAATGATGTGAATCATTTTCATTTTATTTAGGCCAAAAGGAGAACATTAATGAGTGTTCAGGAATCACGGGAAAATCCTAAACACAAATTTTGAGTGAGTTTCCTCTCAAGCATTGTTGACTAAGATTTTTGAATGAAGTGATAATTCAAAACTTCATCCAACTGAAGGCTGCTTTTCTTCAAAGATATCCAAGTATGGGATGATATTTGGCATTCCTTGATCTCCCTTCTCAAAGAAAGAAAATAAGAAAAATATCATTTGTTATCCCCTTTGAGCCTAATATTGTTTTTCTTTCAATTCAACCCAAACGAAGGATCACCCCTACACTGGGGGCAAAGTGGATGAAAACATGTTCGAAACTAAAATACATTTGGGATGCCTTGTGAATCAGGGGAAAAAATAAAGGTGAAATGAGAAACCAAGAAAAAAGATGAGTGAGGAGAAATATTCTGAATCAACACAGAAAAAATAAAAAAAGAGTAAAAGTTTGTTTCTAAGAAGTCAAGTTCAAATGATTGACATGAAAGTTGAAGCAAACGACAAAACAAAAATGAATAGAAGGTTTTGTGAGATATTTTGAAGAGATGAACCACTAACAAAAGAAGTGTTGAAAAAGAAATGACCTCTAGGGTGAAAACTCAAAAAGGGCAGTCCAGAGTGATCCGCAAAAAAAAGGGGGGAAATATTTCATCAGAGTATGTCAAGATCAGTGCAACAATGATCCTTGGTTTTACCCTTAAATAATTATTTGAGCCTATATATCCTTTCTTTGGTAACCATAAACCATAGCCACATTACAAGCCACAAAAGACCATTTTGACCATATACGGATATTGGAACAAGGAGAGGTTAGTCTTCAGAAATACATCCCACTTATTAGGGTTAACCTTTCTTCAAAGATTTTCAGTCTTCTAATGCTTGATTGAGATCAAAAAGAGGGAAAATTGGGCATAGTGAGTTAGTCAGGCAAAGAGTGCCACTTAAACGGGGTAGAATTAGGAAAATAGAAATGTTTTTCCTGAAAGTCTAATAAATTTGAAAAGGGACACATTGGAGTTGATCTGTGCAAATTGGTTTGAAGACTTTGTTGCACTTGGTATTCAAAGACCTAATTTTGTTTTCTTGTTTGCCATGACAATCATTTTTTTCTCTCTCTTAAATTTCTCAAAATTAGTAAAATATTATTTTTGAGCTTTTTTGCTTATTATTTTGACAAGTATCTTACAGATAAATTAATTAGATACAAGAAAAGCAAAGGATTTCATGGGAATTACTATGATGTACTAACCCTTTAAGTGCAGACAGAACAAGAGTTGGCCTCGGTACATGATTTATGATGAGAAACAGATAAAGCTCAAAATGCAACAATATTTGAGCAACAAAGATGACACACAGGTAAATTTGGAGCAAAAAAAAAACATTGACCATTATTTGGGGCAAAATATACTAGGATCAATTCCTCAAGTGAGGAAATTGTTACTGTTGAGACACCACAAGACAAAGTAAGCTTTACAGGGTGAATATCAGAATGAGAAAATAAGACAATTATGCTCAAATTCGAGTGGGGCAATGCTGCAAAGGTGTGTCAGAAGAATATACTATCATGAGAAATTCAAAAACCGAAGCAATGGAAAGGAAGAATTCCTTCAGAGCATAGAACAAACCTCCTCTAAAATAGATTTTTCCTGGTGCTCAAAGGTTGAAAATACAAAAGATCATATGTTGAAGACAAGAACAAGTGTCATTGAGTTCATGATATACTTCAGTTGTTGGAAAAAAGAAAAGAAAGGAAAACAAAAAAAAAAGAAAAGAAAGAAAAAATCTAAAGTGGAAACCTGAAAGGGCGCTTTAGAGCAAAAAAGCAAAGATCTTGAGAATTAAACCTGAGTTTGAGATGAATTTTCATATCAGTCAAAGAAGATACATCGGGAGATGAAGAAGAAATTTATTAGCATTTTCCCTGGAGCAGAAAGTTTACTCAAGTGGAATCGAACAAAAATTGGCAGCCTTCTCGGCGTGAGTCCCTACCTTGGCAGCCTTCTCGGCATGAGTCCCTACCTTGGCAGCCTTCTCGGCGTGAGTCCTTACCTTGGCAGCCTTCTCGGTGTGAGTCCCTACCTTGGCAGCCTTCTCGGCGTGAGTCCCTACCTTGGCAGCCTTCTCGGCGTGAGTCCTTACCTTGGCAGCCTTCTCGGCGTGAGTCCCTACCTTGGCAGCCTTCTCGGCGTGAGTCCCTACCTTGGCAGCCTTCTCGGCGTGAGTCCTTACCTTGGCAACCTTCTCGGCATGAGTCCTTACCTTGGCAGCCATTCCAACGTGAGTCCCGAATTATTTGGTGGAATTTGAGGAATTTCATAATAAGAAGAAAAGCCTCAGGTTCCATCACTTTTGATTTGGAGAATTTCATAATGAGAAGAACAACTCTAGATTTCCCGGAGACGAGGAATTTCATAATGAGAAGAACAACCTCATTTTCCACCACTTGATTAGTTTGAAGAAATTCATAATGAGAAGAACAACTTTAAACTTTTCCAAACTTTGGAGAATTTCATAATGAGAAGAACAACTCCAAAATCCATGGGATACGAAGAATTTCATAATAAGAAGAACAGCTTTGGATTCCATCACTTTTTGTCTGAAGAAATTCATAATGAGAAGAACAGCTTCAGACCCTAGAGAATTTCATAATGAGAAGAACAGCTTCAGATTTCACGGAATACGAGGAATTTCATAATGAGAAGAACAACCTCGGGTTCCATCACTTTTTGCTTGAAGAATTTCATAATAAGAAGAACAGCTTCAAGCTTCGTTAGCGTAACAGAAGCCAAGAAGCTTAGACAAAATTTGTGTCTTTTCAATCTTTGCTCGTCTCTTGTTCTACAACATTGAGCAAAGAGGAGCAACTATCATACCCAAATTTTGACCTAAGGGCCTACGTAAATACAACAAGTAAAAAAAATGGAAATAAAACAAGTAAAAAATATATATATAAAGAAAAACAAAAACAAAAAATATATATATGAGAAAAAAATAAAAATATAAAAAAAATATGAAAAGACAAAAAGAAAAGAAAAGAAAAACGAAATATTAAAGATTTGTGTTTTATGCAGGGAAATAAAACCTTGAGCAACATCAATCAGGTTAAACCAATAATGGGTTCAGAAGAAAATGTTCAAGCTTGAGCAGAGAAGCGATGATGATGACAAATGAAAAGATAATTTTTCAACTTAATCCATGTTGAATTTGTATTAATTGATGGTTTCTCTTTTTGCAGAGAAAGATTCAAGGTTCAAAAAAAATTCAATCAACCAATCAAAGCAACAACAATGCAGATTTCATGAGATGCGAGGAATTTCGTAATGAGAAGAACAACCTCGAGTTCCATGACAAGTATTTTGCTTGAAGAAATTCGTAATGAGAAGAACAACTTCAAGCTTTGTTAGCGTAACAGTGACCAAGAAGTCTAGACGAAATTCGTGTCTTTTCAGTCTTTGCTCTTCTCCTGTTCCACAGTATTGAGCAAAGAGGGGCAGCTGTAATACTCGAATTTCGTCCGATTTTGAATATAAAATAAGGTCACGAGTAAATATTAAATATAGATCTAATATATAAATAATATTAAATAAATAAAATAAAAAGAACGGTAACGATGAGCTGGAACAAGCTGCTGGACCAAGTCACAGGTTACGTAGAGGAATAAGACAAAGAAGAGCCCCAAAAGCTTTAACGGATTTTATCCTTTTCTAATTTGAAAAACCATATAAATCAATGCTTGTAAATGCTAAAGACATAGAAAAGACTTTATATGAATCAAATTTCATTCCCTTCTATTATCTTTCTTTTAAAGTTTCGAACATGATAAATTGGTGCTTTCATTGAGAGCCGCCATGGTTAACAACACTGATGCAATTAAAGCTCTTCAGGATACCACGAGCCGACAGGAACAACTTTTGACGAATCTCCAAAAATATGCCGAGGATCAAAATTGCTGGAACGCCAACACCCAATACACTCTAGAGGACAACCAACATACCCTTCAGGATCCTATAAAACAAATGGTTGCCATCTCCGCGGCAATGGGACTGTCAGCACAGTCATCGCAAGATGGAGGAAAAAATGCAGTAGTGAATCGCGACAAGACTAAAGTCAAAATGGAACTCAATGATGCCTTAACGTTTGCATCGCGACCTATTAAGGTGGAGATACCAATATTTACAGGTAAGGACCCAGAAGAATGGCTCGCCTCTGCCCATGATTTTTTTTTAGTTTTATCGTACGGAAGACCACCATCGAGTCACTATAGCATCATTTAGGATGGAAGAAACATCCAAGAAATGGTACCGATGGATGCAACGATAACGATAATTGGCAGGCTGGAATCATTTAGTGGAAGCCATTCGTCGCCGTATTTCCGTCATCGAAATTGAAACTCCAGAAGGGCAGTTAACAAAACTTGTTCAACTTACTACAATGGAAGAATATCAAACGAGATTTGAGGATATGTCTCTACAAACTACTACAAATTTGTCAGATGAATTCTTGACTCAATGCTTCATATCATTAAAAACGAGGTTCTCGCCCAATGACCTCTAACCATGATGGATGTTTTGGCACTAGCTCGTTTTCACGAGGCTAAAATTGGGGAGACAAAGAAGGTTATGAGTCAGAGTTTTGGGTTAAAAACACCACCCTTGTTGCCTACACCGACTTAAGTACCAATTGGACCCAAAACAATGCCTAGTCGACCTCCACCTTTTGAAAATCATGCATTCAAGGCGAATCCTATACAACCTAGAAAACTCTCAACCATAAAGGCTCAAGCACGTAGAGACAAGGGGTTGTGTTATTATTGCAATGAGAAATATAGTTTTGGGCACAAATGCAAAGACCCTCAACTATTCCTATTGGATGATGAACACTCAGAAGAAAGAAACAATCACGAAGAGTTATTGGAAAAGGCTGATCAGGATGAGATGGAGAATCGTGATACAGAAAGTCGGGAACAATGCTTGGTCTCCTTCAACGCACTACGAGTTGTGTGATGCCTAACACTCTTCGGGTTTGTGGTAATATCAAAGGGCGAGAGGTGCAAATTTTAATTAATGGAGGTAGCACACACAATTTTGTGCAAACGAGAACGACAAAATATTTAGGGTTACAAGTTACAGCGGCTCTAAATTTTAGGGTCTTAGTGGGTAACAGAGAGAAACTTCAAAATGAAGGATGTGTGCAAAATCAAAAATTATTAGTGCAGGGAACTGAGGTGAAGATTGATTTCTATGTCTTTCCCCTAGAAGGCACGAAAATGGTATTAGGGGTAGCTTGGATGGTGACACTAGGTCCGGTCACTATAGATTTCTCCAAGCTGCAATTTCGTTTCAAACAAGGAAACATTGAGCATCAATGGCAGGGTGAGACTGGATCAGAACCACAAGTTTTATGTTTCCAAGCTTTTCGTCGAATGACGGAGACACAAGCTATAGCTGAATGTTACTGCTTACAAATAAGTTCTGAAGTGGTAGGAGATCCAACCGAGCCAGAAGATATGATAAAATTATTGGAAGAATTCACGAATGTATTCGTAGCACCGAGAGGACTACCACCGGTTCGAGAGCATGACCATGTGATCAACTTAGCTCCATCTAGCAATCCGGTGAGTATCAAGCCTTATCGATACCCTTATTTTCAAAAGCAAGAGATCAAACGACAAATACATCAGATGTTAGATCAATAATTAATCCGGAAAAGCCACAGTCCATTTTCTTCCCCGGTATTATTGGTGAAAAAGAAAGATGAAACATGGCGATTTTACATTGACTATCGCTCTTTAAATGCGATCACAATCAAAGATAAGTTTCCAATTCCAATAGTTGAAGAATTATTTGATGAATTAGGTGGATCAATGTTCTTTTCAAAACTGGATTTACTTGCAGGGTATCATCAAATTCGCGTCAAGGCTGCTGATGTAGAGAAAACAGCCTTTCGAACACATGAAGGACATTACAAATTCCTCGTAATTCTATTCGGACTCACCAATGCGCCATCAGCCTTCTAAGCAACAATGAATAATCTGTTCCGAGCTTATTTACACAAGTTTGTGCTTATTTTCTTAGATGATATATTGGTTTACAGTAAGACATGGCAAGAGCATCTTGAACATGTCCGATTAGTTCTGCAGAGGCTACGAGATAATGGATTGGTGGAGAAACGATCTAAATGCACATTTGGAAAAAAAGAGAGTTGAGTATTTGGGTCATATGGTATCGAATGAAGGTTTGGCAGTGGATCCCGTGAAGGTGGAAACCCTTAGTGCATGGCCATAACCAACCACAATTAAAGGCGTAAGAGGCTTCCTAGGAATTGTTCGATATTACCGTAAATTTATCAAGGGATTTTCTAATATCACAGCTCCATTGTCTGATTTGTTGCGTAAAGGGGATGTATTCGAATGGACTGAAGTTGCCCAAGGAGCATTTGAGAAATTGAAACAATGTCTTTGTTCCACACCATTTCTAGACTTACCTGATTTTAATAAAGACTTCATAGTGGAGACTGATGCTTCAGGAGTAGGTATAGGAGCTGTGCTACATCAAGGGACTAAACCACTAGCATTCTTCAGTTAAAAATTAAGCCCGTTAATATAGGGAGCTTCGACTTACCATAGAGAAATGTTTGCCATCACACAAGCTGTGGGAAAATGGAGGGGGTATCTTTTGGGAAGAAGGTTCATCATCATTATTGACCAGCGATCCCTTCGAGAGCTCAACCAACAAACCATTCAAACACCAGAACAGCAGCGATGGTTATCAAAATTGATAGGTTACGATTTTGAAATCCTCTACCGCCTGGAAAAAATTAAATGAAGTGGCGGACGCCTTGTCACGAGAGATGACAGCAAGTTATATGGCCCTTTCTCGACCAATGTTTGGTGTACTAGAGGATATTCGCGTGGCAAGTGCACAAGATCCAGAAATCCAACACATAAGTTAGATTATTACAGAGGGAAAACAAAAAGGTTTGGATTATGTTCAACATGAAGGAATATTGATCTTTCAAGGGGGAATCATGGTACCGAATGAGACAGCATTAAGGGCCTTATTGCTACGTGAGTTCCATTGCTCAAAGATGGATGGACACTCGGGAATCAATAGAACCTATCGACGACTTTCATCCAATTTCTACTGGAAAACCATGCGACATGATGTTCGGAATTTTGTGAAACAATGCCAAGTGTGTCAAAGGATGAAGAGTGAGAGTTTGGTACCCGCAGGACTTCTAAAGCCTCTACCGATTCCACAACAGGTATTTGAAGACCTTGCTTTGGATTTTATTGTTGGGTTACCAAGATCGAATGGTAAAGAAACAATATTGGTGGTGGTAGATAGACTTACCAAGTACAAACATTTTTTTGTGCTGCCGAAAAGATTTGATAGTAAGGATGTTGCGAAGGTGCTTGTACAAGGAATCATCAAGCTGCATGGCAATCCAAAGTCATTGGTTAGTGATAGAGATAGGGTATTTATCAGTGAAGTATGGACAGAAATGGCCAAATTATAGGGTACTGAATTATGCATGAGTTCAGCCTATCATCCCTAAACCAACGAAAAACGGAAGCGTTAAATCGCTGCCTCGAAACGTACTTACGATGTATGGAAAATGAAGATCCGAGTAAATGGGAACAATATCTAGCATGGGCAGAATATTGGTATAACATTGCTTACCAAAATTCAGCGGGTATGACGCCATTCAAAGCGTTGTATGGACACGAACCTCCGGTTATGATTAATTATCTTGAAGGAAGCTCGAAGAACGACCAAGTGAATCAAGCATTACAGGAACGAAATGAAATACTCAGGGTATTAAAACACAACTTATGGCAAGCTCAAGTCTGAATGAAAAATCAATCCGATAAACATCGAAGGGAATTAGTGTTGGAAGAAGGTAGTTGAGTCTATGTGAAGTTGCAACCTTATCGGCAACTATCTCTCTGTTTATGACGACAACAAAAGCTTAGTCCTCGTTTTTTTGGACCCTTTCGAGTGGAGAAACGGGTAGGTGCAGTGGCTTATAAACTTAAACTACCAGAAACATCTCGGATTCATCCCGTATTTCATGTTTCTCAACTGAAACCTTGTCGCGGCCAACCCTTACAACAGATTACTCCCTTACCATTTTTGACAAAGGAATTGTCTGAGCCATTGACTCCTACAAACCTTGAGGACAAGGTTACACTTGAAGGAGGGGGTACTGTTACGAAAGATGACATTGAATCACCTAATGCACCTACACTAGGACCGACTCTTGAAGAAGATAATGACAAGGATGATAATGATGAGCTGGAACAAGCTGCTGAACCAAGTTACGGGTTACGTAGAGGAATAAGATAAAGAAGAGCCCCAAAAGATTTAACAGATTTTGTCTTTTTCTAATTTGAAAAACCATATAAATCAATGCTTGTAAATGCTAAAGACATAGAAAAGACTCTTTTATGAACCAAATTTTATTTCCTTCTATTATCTCTTTCTTTTAAAGGTTCAAACACGACATTTTACTATATAGTACCTCTGGCATTATAGAAGGGAGTGGAAAAGTGAGAGAAAAATGAGTTGTTTCTCTTGTTGTGGAGTGGAGGTACAACACTAGGTTGGTTCTTTAAAGGAGAATGCTTATGGAATTGTTGGCAATTGCAGTAATTTATACTTTAATTTAGAGAAATGAATTGTTGGCAATGATAATAGCTCTGTTGGAAAATAAGTTCTGCAAAACAGGGCGTTAGCACTGACTGGGAAAATAATAAACCGGAAAAAAGTATGACCGTGTCGTGGTATGGAGGCCACTGCCTTAGAAACAAATCGCCCCGATGTGTGTAATCGCTACGTCAGGCGGTTGTCCCCCGAAGGTTAGCACGATCCTCCAAAACGATGTACACCCAAGGTTCTGGAGTGGACTGAGAAGGAAACGCTCGTCAGGTTTTTCAGGAAGAAGCTCTCAAATCTCTCAATGCTTAGACAGTCGAAACTGAATGGGATGATTGAAACTGAGAAATATGAAGCATATTTATAGGCTGGACGTGAGGGTAAAATCGTCCAAGCACGCCGATTTTATCTCATTCTGTTTTCAAATTTAAATCATTTAAATTTGAAATTTACTATTAATAACAGATATAATTCAATTTAAACTCTGAATTATTTGTTTATTAAATCCGTTCTGTTAACCGACTTTATCCAATAAAATCTCGGATTGAACAACTCCCGCACAGCCTATAAAAGGAGTGTGACAGACAGAAATAAACCTTCCGCATTCTTTACAAAAAACAAAGAGAGAAATTCTTACGAATTTTCGTTAAAAAGATTCAACACGTGTTACCACGACCACGATCACGAGCCGGACGGACGGCGGCGGCGGCGGCGCGCGAGGGGCTCCCTTGTTCTCTATCACTCAACAAGGGAGTGGGGTAAAGACTTAATAAATACCCTTTGCCAAGGGTGTTTGCTACCAATGTGGGATTCAAGCATTACAACATATCCCACAAGCTCTACCCAACAACTAAAATATGATTCAACACTATAATGTTTTAGAGAAATGAATATTTTTGAAGATGATAAAAATATAAAGTTTTAATTTTTTGAGAGTAAAATTAAAGATGAAACAAAAATATAATAATAATTCAAGGATTATTTAAGTAATTTATTATTTTTATTGTTACAGATCATCTTTTCTTTAATATTTAACGACGTGTAACGTTGGAGTGGCCAAAACTTTACAACCCGAAAATGATAGTGACCTCAATGGTCATTTTTTAAAATCGGTGATTAAAAATATATTAAGAGTAAACGAAAGTGTCTAACGCAATAATTTATCCTATAATTTTTCTTAGACTAGGCTCAAAGTTCCGGGACTCGCCGGTCATTAAAAGATAACAACCTCGACTTTTAGGTACCCAAATCTAATAATGACTGTTAAATTATATACAAAATTGACCATTTTCATAAAACTAGAAGTTGTAAAAAAAATAATTATAACTTCTTAGAGAAACTGAAATAAAAGTACTCATTAAATATATAAAAAAATATTTTTATGTTAACTATCGAGGCCTAAAATTTTCTCCTAGGGTTATTAATTTTTTTAATATTTATAATTAAAGGGCATTTTTTAATATTTATTATTATTAGAGTACTTTTAAATTTTAATTTTTTAATATTTATTATTAAGAGAATATTTTTCAATAATTATTATTAAAATTTAATTTTTTAGTATTTATTATTAAAAATTTAATTTTTTATATTTGTTACTAGGAGACTTATAATTGCAATGATATGGTACTAAACAAATTCACAACTACAGTACAACATCATTGCAAAGATCGTAATAATATTTATTATATTAGTAATTGCGATGAATGTAACACGATCACTACCTTTATAATTTTTTTTTCATTCTAAGACCATTAAAATCTCGATCACCGATCTTTTAGAAGTTTAGTCAAAGGATTATAAAGTATAAGTTTAAATTTTAAGAATTAAAATTTATAAATTTAAAATTTACCGGTTAGAATTTAAAGGTTTAAAATTATAACTTTAGACAGTAAATTTTATAATTTTAATAAAAAATGATGTAAAAATATTTTATTGTTGCCGTGTATTTTAGCGTATTATATTACATCTTATATGTACGTACAGTAGCTTATATATTATTATCATATACAAACGTTTGTTCGTTTTTTTTAATTAGTTATTATATTAAGGGATTTTTTAATTTACTTTGAGAATCAGTTAAAAAGTGTTGTCTCAAGCCATTTGATTAAAGTAGGACGTTAATTTTTATATTGATAACAACAAAATTTTCTTTTTAATTCACTCCATTTTTAAATTGTTTATATCTTTTATCTTGCTTTCTATTTTTTTCAAATTGTTTATATCTTTTCAAAAATAAAATAATTTTTGAATTTAACAAATTTTCAATTTAATATTTGAATATTTTGTTAGTTTATGTTAACAAATCCTTTCTCCAAGTCATTATTAAGTAATAGCTTAAAAGTCTAGATATTGGAATAGGGTTGAACTTTGGTTTCGAATGTTTGCCCGTGTTTGCGTTTCGGTGTATAACATCGTCATATGATACTTTTTTTTAATAGAATATTATTAATTTTATTAAATTAAGATATATTTTAAATTATAACAAAAGTTCACAACTTTATAAATAAAACATTTCAAATCATACATATATTCAGTAAACAAAAATTAACGTCATGAGACCATAAGAAGACCATACAAGAAAAAGGTAAGAATAAGGGTACTTATCGAAGGTGCAAATCGTTTACCTCTTTTTCATTTCTCCATTTGTGCCTCCGTTTCAAATTAGAAAGTTTAGGGTTTAAAGGTTAGGGTTTATGGAATTAGGGATATGGTGTACTTTTTAGGGTGTAGGATTTAGAGTTTAGGGTTTAAGATATAGAAAATAAGAGTTATGGTTTAAAATTCAATTTTTAGAAACTTTTAACAGGTGGTATGGATGAAAACATAATAAAGAGGTAGAGGATTTTTACTCACTTATCGAGTGAGTCGATTACGAGTTGATCAATGCTCAACTCGTTTCTCGGTAAGCTCGTTAAAATTGTGTTCTACTCGTCCTCGTTAAAATATTTTATTGCTCAACTCGACTCATTGCTCGTTATGCTCATTAAGTTTGACTTGTTACTTGCTAAGATCATTAAGCTTGACTCATTGCTCGTTAAACTCAATAAATTTTTATCTTTTTTTAAATAAAAGTAAAATTTAATAATAATATATGAAGCTTAATATTAACATAAATTAACAAATTAATCAAAAAATATCAAAAGAGCTTATAAAATACTTTCAAAGTCTAAATTATTAATTAACAATGCATAAACACATCAAACTAGCATGTTAAAATTAAAGTAACAATCCATAATTTAATAATTACTCGTTAAAAAATTAACGAGTTGCTCGTGAAATTATCGAGTCAAGTTAGACTTCGCTTGATTCAATTTATTAAGGTCTCGATTTAAGTTTGAGTTTGAGTCGAATTAATCTGAATTGAATATTTATCAAGTTTTGACAGAGTCAAGTTCAAGCAGCTCACGAGTTGCTCAACCATTAAGCACCCCTAGGTAAGAACATACTCTAAAGACTCAAAATAAAAAAGTGATACAAACATCACCAAAATCGACAATGATAGGTAAAGTCATCAACGAACAACATATGCATATTACAATGAAGGTACGTTGACAACAAAAACATTACCACAACTCAATCGTGAATAAGGAACGTTAGATGTAATCAAAAATCTAAATTTAGTTCAAGGATCCAAGATATGAAAATTAACAACATAATGAAAAGAGTGTCATCTCCATCCGTTGTGGCATTGATAGCCTAGCCCTAATAAAAACAAAAGAAAAAGAAAAAAATATGTCAAATGACAAAAAATATACCAAAAATAGAATAAAATAGTACTACAAAAGTAAAATAATTGTAATCACTCATTTTTAACCGTATTTTTACCTTAATTTAAATTACTAGCAAATATTGAATAAGCGCGGTATTATTAGTGTATGTCGTGTTATTTTGTGTTATTATTTTTTTATTACGTATAAAACTTGTTTGTGTATTATTATTAGTTACGTAATGTTGTGCATGTATTCATGTTTGCGTGCTTGTGAAAGTTTGTTATATGTATTAGTGTATGTCATTGTTCACATGTCTTATGTGTGGGTATTGGTATGTGCCTGTTTTAATTAGTGTCATTGGTATTTATGTATGCATTGCATGTGATTTTGTATTAATATTTATCCTTTTAATATTTTGATGTTACGTTGTTTAGTATTAATAATATAATCTGGCCCATAAATAAAATTAGTATTAAATAAACAAAGATCCAAAAAAAAATTAATATCGGTCTACTATTATAAGTCGATAAAATATATAATTAATCCAAGAACAATTAACAGTCCATACAAATCCAGCTTGAATCATTTATATAGCCCAACTTGGACCCATCTCACAATGAATATCCCTAAGATCTAATTAGGGTTATATCATTTCCCTACAGCGGCATAGTATCTAGACCGTTAGATGCGGATGAAGGACCCATGGCTCAGATCTACCCGTTAAAGCTTTTCGAAACGAGGACGCGCCCATGCGTGCTGGTTCGCCTCCCTAATTCGCGTAGAGAGCACGTGGGACCCTTTCAGCTACTTGCGACTCCTCGACTGCACCACTATGCCTATCTAACTTTTTCGCCGCCGGCCAATTCCGCTCCCAACTACAACCACCATACCATGCCACCGTCTGAAAAGCCTATAAAAAAAGGAGACATCAAATCCCCTAATCCAAAACAGAAAATGCAACAATTTTAAAGAAGCAAGAGACAGACAAAAACAAAAGCAAACAATAAGAAAATCATTGACAAGGATCAGAGAGTTTAAATCTCTTATCAAATTGTAAAGCAAGATTCATTAGAACACAATATTATAATTTTTTTACTAGAGATGATAATAGATCCTAGATCCGACCCGAATTCATAGATCTAAATCTGTTTTATAGAGTTTATATCCTAAAATTTTAGACCAGATGAATTTGGATCAGATTTAGATCTAGATCTGACATTTAAGACTCAAAACTAGACCCTAACTCGTTTACTTTTTTATTAAAAAACACTCCTTTAATTTTAATATATATAAATATATAGTAATAGATTTTATATTTTATATTATTCTCTAATATAATTTTTATTTATTTATGACAAAAAATTTTTTTAAAGGAATATATGTTTATTCTATTATTAATGAAAATTGTGATGATGATGTAGAAATAGTGAATATCATTGACACGTTATATAAGAAAGTTATTATATTATATAACCTTAATATTAATATTTAAATTTCATAAATACTTTTTTCGTTGGTCGATGGTTTCTTGTTTATTTTAAAATATTTATGATTTAAGTAGTGATGAAGACTAACACTTTAGAAAGTAAAAGTATCGATTTACGAAATGAAATATTTAATGATCTTTATTTTTCATCATCACCAACAAGAAACTAGCACTCTAGGGTGAGATTTGCGTGCAAGAACAAACTTCACAAAGGACCTCTTTTGGTTTTTTTCTCGGGGATTCGTTCTCTTATTTTTCCTTTCCCTCAATTGGTCGATGACGATAATAGTGATTTTCGATTATAACTCTACCGAGACCATAACTCCTACGGTGGATTTAAAGGGGATTTCTATCTTTTTTTTGGGGGGGGGGCTTATGAAAGGTCTTTTCTCCATTTGAAAATCAGAAAGAAAAATAGATGAAGACGAGATAGACGATGGTCAGATCTCGTCGAGATTATGATCCTCCAATAAAGAATAAACTGAAAGATATCTAGAGAAAGTTCATGTTTATGGAAAATAAATTTGCGTTCATGGGATTTTGGGAAATACAAGTTTATGCTTGAATGGTCGAACACACCAAGAGAGTTGAGAGAGCTTTTTCTCTCTAGGTCTTCAATTTTTTAAAGGGAAAAGAGGGAATATCGTTTGAAATACTGGTAAAACTAAATTTTATTTTGGGTAAATCACACTCTACTCCCTTCACTTCACTCTATTCTCAGTTTTAGGATCGGCGCATGGAAGAATCTCCAGATCGGTCCTTCCATTTTTTTCGCTTTTTTAATTTCACCCTTCATCTGAAAAAAATCCTTTTCTCTCAATAAATTGGAGAGATTATTAGGTGAACCATGTTCACCACGTCATCCATGGTTCAAGCAATCAGTACCGTTGATCTTTAAATAATCACCTAATAACTACCCACCTACTAATTCCATGTAGAAAAGAGGTGATGATTCACTTGAAAAAAATTAAGATCAACGGTCCTGATTAATTGGGACCATGGATGACATTGTGAACAAGGTTCACCTAATATTTTTTTCCGGTAAATTGGCATGATCTGTCCTTTAAACTTTTTTCAGCTTTCGATTAGGTCATCAGACTCACGTCTTTTTTTCTTCTTTTAACCTTATTTTCCCCATTTATTATCTCTATGTTGCCATATGTGTAAATATTTTGTTATATTTGTTTCTTGCATCTCTTTATTTGGTATGCATAGTATTCCATGGTCATTTTAGTAACGATATTAAAACTAAATTCTATCGAGTTAAGTTTAAAATAATAGTGAATAAATTTGGTAATAAGATATAAAAATTGTGTGGGTAAACTTTACTTCGTTTTTTAGATGTTAACTTGCTAGACATTAAATTTTTGTTGCCTTGTATTTCGACCTACGACCTCTTGCTTCATGCCTTCAATAATTGTTTCATGTTGATAAATATGTTTTCTTTTAGGAATGCATAATAATTTTTTAAAATTGTTCAATACGTGGGTTATTTAAGTCTATCCAGTTTCCATGGCATCATTTTCATCTATAAAATTGCTTTGATGTAACTCTTCTTATTCTTGTCTTCAGATCATGGATTATTACATTGTAATTAGGAATTGCAAACGACTCTATTTAATTTGTTCAACGTGATTACTAAATTCGGTCACAAGTGAGGTCAACTTTAATTGGTGGTGGTGGTTCAAATGCTTACTTTCAAGTTTAGGTACTCTAAAATAAATTTGTACATTCAATTAAAAATTAATTCGATCGACACTTTAGCCTGAAAAATTTAATATTAATAAAACGATAATCAAATAAAGTATCAATTTTTAGGTGGTGTGGGATGTTAATCCTTCCCCATCCATAACCAACTCTCGAACCCTAATTATTCAAAATCTCTGATTTTACGGTATCCAGTCTACCTAAACGACCAGTAACGACTCCAATTTTACAAAACACGTTTTTAAACCAAAAACCTCATTCGAAAGATGGTCTTTTTCAAAATGACACATTTAAAATGTTTTTCAAATACAAAAAAAATAGAGACACTTCTTATTTTTTTACATCGCTACAATAATGTATTAAAATTAGAAATAAAATAAATAAAATGATAGATCTTAAAAATTGACGATTAATACTAAAATTGATACTATTATTCATGTTTAAAGAAAATAAAGAACAAAATTATAGTAAAGAAAAGGAGAGTAGAGCTGAAAACCTAGAAAGCGTTTTTAGAGATTTTTTTTATATAAATATAAAAGCAAGTAATGTAATAGTATACCATTATGATCGTATAATATTTTTTTGATTAATTTTTTTATGATATATATAATCATGCGTCAGATTCCCTATGTTGACACTGATTATTAAGCGGGCAATTCTCGCTTTCTTCATCGGCTATTTGAAATGAAAACAAAATTAGCTCCAGCCAATTCAATCCTAATTTTGGGAAATTTTAAGGGAGAATCAAATCAACCAAATAAAGCATGATTGATTTTAATAATAAAATTAAGGAAAGCAAAGTTGGTTTTAAAGAGAAAAATGGGAAAGAAGCAGTGTATTTCTACAAATTCGAATCAAATCAAGCAAATGAGTAAGTAAAATCAATCAAGATTGAAGATTGAATCAAATCAGATTTTTAGGATAATATTTTCACAGATTTTAGGTGATTTACTTTGATTTATTCCATGTAATTTAGGTAATAAAAATCACTATATAAACTCACCTATTCCCCATTTCCCTTTGTAAATCATACACCAAGCACAAGAAGCATAAGAAATGCAAAAGTTTCTTAAGAAAATTGTTGTAGAATTACAAGTTGTGGAATTTTGAAGTTAGAATACAAGTAAGCTTTAGTTTGTTTTTAATTTTGTTCTTTCTTTTTTACAATTTTATTGAATTGTTTTGTTGAATTGTCAAAAGAGTTTCAAAAAGCGTAAATATTTATTGATACCGCCATCATATGGTGGTCGACGCCGGTGGAAGGCGATCAACATAGTGGTTAGTTCTCGGTGTTCTTCATTCTTGAAGAACATCAAGAACTTTCAAAGAAAAAAATAAAGTTGGAGTTTGATCCATTTTTTAAAAAAAGATAAATGATTTTTGTACACACGTGTTTTGAATAAGTTGAGCTTATTACCTTCATTAACTCATTTTATTAATTCTATAAAACACTATATTTTCAAAAGTCTTAAAAAGTCACGAATCGAAAACTTTTTTTTGAATCACGAGTTTTAATATGGATGTGCATACTTTCTTTTAAATAATCACGCTTTATCTTTTATATATTTTTTATGATTATATTTTGATTGTTGTGCTTAAACCTTAGGGTTAAGTTCTTGAAAAGCTTAGTTAGAGCCTTTATTTTTGAAAAACAAAACCTTTTTTATAATTAATAAAATACGCTTAAATATATTTAAATATAATAAAATTCACCTAGACTTTTTAGGACTAATAATTGTTTTAAAATAATAAAAGCTATTCAACATAGCTAAATTTCTTTGTTTTTTTTATTAAAAAGTAGAATTTAAGTAATGTTGTGTTCTATCAAAGGGAGGTAACAAGTTAGCGACAGAAATGTTGGCGGTGATTAAAGTTTACTCTCCTGACAGTAGGGCCGTTAAAATGGAATATAAATTCATAAATGAATAATAATTTAAATTTTATAGAAACTTACAAATTTCGACATTAAAACGTTTTGAAAAAGGCTAGCTTCCAATTTTTTGGCATTGTGGGAATGATAACACTTTCTCACATGTAACCGACTCCCGAGCATGTTTTTATGTTTTTCATAGACTAGAAAATTGTTGTGTTAATAAAACAAAATGGCTTTATTAAGATGACCCATTTTTAGGTGATCCAATCACACCTTTTAAAAAGATTGTTGGTGACTCTGTTGTTTTAGTTTTTAAAAGAAAAAATCGTCGAACCACTTGAAAATGGGGGTGCGACAGCTTGACGAATCCGCTGGGGACTTTTGGTAACCCCCTAAACCGGCCTATGTGAGAAGCCAGTCTAGAGGTCACATTGATTGTTAAAACATAAATCGAGTTTCAAGTAAACTAAAAATATCTGATATGAAAAATAAAATTGGATGTCCTCTAAACAAGTAAAAACGTTACTAAAATAGGACGTCCTGAAAACACAGTTGTTCACGAAAAATAATCCTCAAATACGAAGTCAAACGTAAAATATTTAAAATAACATCATTGACAAAAATAGCTCATGTCACCCTAAATATAACAGGAAATTTAAAGTATTACTTAAAAGAATAACTGGAAATGAGTAGATCCTCCAAGTGCCAAATCTGGGACGCCTATCTACGTTATCTGAAAGGGGAGAAAACGGTATGAGCTACGGAGCCCAGTGTGTTCCAACAATGCAAGTAAAATACATGTAAAATCAATAAACAACAATAATAGTAAATCAGGTCATGTATGTGCATGTCATGCTATCCTCCAACCGAACCCCTTGATACAGTTCCCCAGAACAATATCAGACACAGGCATTAACCTAGGCCCACCAGGGCAAAGGTACCGACCTAAGGATTCACCTTAGGGTACAAGTAGAATTACCCTGATCGTAACACGGGAACCGATATCAGGTGGAATTACCCTAACCAAAGCTAGGAACCGTAAACAAGCAGAATTACTAGCGGAATCAAGGTTGAACCGAAACTCTACACAATGTAATATATCCTAGTCCTAAGATATCAGACATGCAGTAATATCAGGTATAATGATAACAATGTCAAGAATTAACCCGATGTTATGATACACCAAAATAGGAAGCATTATAAAGAGTATTTCATGCTTAAAATTCAAATATATATATGTTTACATAAATTCCAGAAAAAGTAGTCATGTGCACATGTCAAGTTTGTTCAAAACAGGAAAACAGTAATACACAATTATATAGCACACAAGGAAACACACCTCGAATGGCAGAAACAGGTAGGTGATCAACTGGGTGTTCAAACCTTGCTCTGTAGCATACTGGATCCTAGAAATATAAGATATAATTTTATTAAAATAGAAACTAAAAACTGAATTGACCAATTAGGGGTATAAGAACATACGGGTTACGATCGGCTCTCGGGTTCATTCGAAACGGGAGGAACTAGGCTGGGTCGGAACACGATTGGGAGAACTTTGGGGTCCTACAAATCAACAGGTATATACATTAGATTTTAACCACAGTTCAGGACTTTACTTAACTTAGAAGAAAAGTTTGACTCGAGACTTAAAATTCTAATTTGGAGGCTTTCGGGTTCGAATTTTGAGAAACGGACTTCACAGATGGACTCAGGACGTCAATAAACATATAATAGAAGTTTTTGAAAAATTTGACTTTTTGGGTCAAAGTCAACGCTGACGTTAGTAGTTGAAGTCAACGCTGATGTCATGCTGATGTCACGGTCAACGGTCAACGAGTCGGCTCGGTCAACGGGTCGAGTCAACAGTTCGGATTGGTTTGACTGGTTCGGTTCTGGTGGACCGGTTCGGCTTGGCTCGGGCTAGACAAGGTTGGATCGGGTTTGGACCGGCTGGCTTCAAGCCACCGTCCAGGGCGGCCAGAAATCTCCTCGGCGGCGTATGAAGGCCACGTGCATCCCCAACGATCGGAAAACCCCCAAACAAGACGATTCCCTCACAGAAACACCCAAAAATACCGAAACAATCTTTTAAACCTAGAAAACAAAACGAGAAAAGGGAAAGAAACGATTCTAACGCTAACCGGACCGAACTTCTCCGATGAAGGAGCTGCTGGCGACGGATGGGTGCAGAACTGGAGGCGTTATGCTCGGCTACGGACGGGGAGCACGGCGAGACCGGCGACGCACCGATTCACTGTTGATTGGAGGCCGATCGAACAGATTTCCAGTAGGGTAGAAACCCTGGGTTCGACGAAGGGTTTTCGGCCCGATTCGCGGCGGTACAGGCGGCCAACCGATGCGTCAGGAGAGGGGTTTTGGTTGGGGGAAGGCGACGGTTTGGATGGTATCGGCGGTGACTCCCACGACGCGGCAGAGACGGAGATCAGGCAGTGGTCGGTTGTGGAAGATGGAGAGTTTTTTTATTCGAGTAAAAAACCTTTTTCAGATCTAAAATTTTATTTATATAGGACCCAACAAGGTTTTAAAAAAAACCCTAAAAATAAATACCTTATTAATATTATTTTTATTATTATTTTTTTATTATTCCAAAACAGTTGTTACAACTCTCCCCCCCTAAGAAGAAATTTCATCCTCGAAATTTACCTAAACTGAACAGATGTGGGAACTGCTCCCTCACTGACTCCTCGATCTCCGAGGTGGCCTTAGAAGGGCTACGGTTTCTCCACTGAACTTTAACCATAAGGATACGCCTTCTTCTCAGGATCCTTTCATCAAACTCCAGGATCTGAACGGGTTCCTCCTCATAAGACAAGTCTGGGCGTAACTCAACATCCTGAACTTGAATGATATGACTCGGATCCTAGTGGTACTGTCTCAATATGGATACATGAAACACGTCATGAATACGGCTAAGCTGAGGAGGTAACTCCAACTGGTACGCAATAGGCCCGATTCTTTTCAGAATACGGTATGGTCTAATATATCTCGGGCTCAGCTTGCCCTTACGCCCAAACCTCAAAACTTTCTTCCATGGAGAGACTTTTAAGAAAACCTGATCACCAACCTCAAACTCGATATCTTTTCTTCTCCGGTCAGCATAAGATTTCTATCTGGTAAAAGCTTCCTTCAGGCGATCCTGGATCAACCTGACAGTCTCCTCAGTCTCCTGAATTAACTCGGGACCCAAAGCTTTCCGATCATACAGCTCGATCCAACAGATAGGTGTACGACACTTACGTCCATACAAAGCCTCATAAGGTTCCATACGAATGCTAGCCTGGTAACTGTTATTATAGGCAAATTCTGCTAGCGGCAAGAAATCTTCCCAATTGCCCCGAAAGTTTAGAACACAACCCCGCAACATATCTTCCAAGATCTGTATCACTCTCTCAAACTGACCATCTGTCTGAGGATGAAAAGACGTACTGAAGTTCAGACAAGTACCTAAAGTAGACTGTAAAGCCGTCCAGAAACGAGAAGTAAACCTTGGATCTCGGTCAGAGATGATAGATAAAGGCACTCCATGCAGTCTTACAATCTCAGAGATATACAATCTAGCCAGCTTTTCCAAAGAATAAGTGACCCGAACAAGAATGAAGTGAGCTGACTTTGTGAGTCTATCCACAACAACCCAAACAGAATCTTTCCTGGACGGGGTCAGGGGCAAACCCGTAACAAAGTCCATCGTGATACGTTCCCATTTCCATTCGGAAATCTTGATAGGCTGTAAAAGACCAGAAGGATGTTAGTGTTCTGCTTTCACCTTCTGACAAGTCAAACACCTGGATACATAGTCCGAGATATCCTTTTTCATACCTACCCAATGGTACCTCTGTTTCAGGTTCTGATACATCTTATCCCCTCCAGGGTACATAGCATAAGGACTGCTATGAGCCTCACCGAGAATGGTCTGTCTCAACTCGGTATCGTTGGGCACACAATAACGACCATTAAAATAAAGAACTCCCTCTTGATCAAAAGAATAATCAGTAGTGGATCCCTCTTCCACTCGTTGTATAACAGGAAGCAAAGAGTCATCTAACCGCTGCTTGGCCCTAATCTGCTCAGTCAAGGTCGGTTTGACCCGCAACTCAGCCAAAAGGCTACCATCACCAAACATACTCATCCTGGCAAACAGGGATCTCAAATCTGATATGGTCTTGCGACTCAAAGCATCTGCAACAATGTTGGCTTTCCCCGAATGATACTCAATCTCACAATCGTAATCCTTATGAAGTTCCAACCAACGATGCTGCCTTAGATTAAGCTCCTTCTGGGTAAGGAGGTACTTCAGGCTCTTGTGATCGGTAAAGATATAATACTTTTCTCAGTAGAGATAGTGCCTTCAGATTTTTAGAGCAAAAACCATAGCTGGAAGCTCAAGATCATGAGTAGGGTAGTTACCCTCATGTGGTCTCAACTGTCGTGACGCATAAGCAATCACTTTACCATCCTGCATCAGCACGCAACTAAGCCCTGAACGCGATGCATCACTGTAAACTGTAAAGTCCTTCCCTGACTCAGGTTGGGTCAAAACTGGAGCTCGAGTTAAAATTGATTTCAATAGATCAAAACTAGACTATTGGGCCCTAGACCACACAAACAGGACACCCTTCCTAAAAAGCTTTATCAGAGGAGAGACAATGATGGAAAAGCCCTCGACAAAGCATCGGTAATACCCAGCTAAACCCAGAAAACTGCAGATCTCAGACACATTCCTAGAAGGCTTCCAACTAGTGATTGCATCAATCTTACTCGGGTCTACCTTGATACCTCCAGCTAAAACAACATGCCCTAGGAACGTCACCTCACTAAGCCAAAACTCGCACTTACTAAGCTTGGCATACAAATGTTGCTCCTTGAGAGTCTGCAACACAACTCTCAGATGTCCCACATGCTCGTCCTTAGAGCGAGAATAAACAAAGATATCATCAATAAAAGCAACAACAAACCGGTCGATGTAAGGTCGGAAAATATGGTTCATCATATCCATAAAAGCTGCAGGGGCATTGGCTAAACGAAAAAGCATCACTAAGAACTCATAGTGACCATATCGGGTGCGGAAAGTAGTCTTAGCAACATCAGAGCCCTTAACCTTCAACTGGTAGTACCTAGATCGAAGATCAATCTTCAAGAAAACTGTGGCTCCCCGAAATTGATAAAACAAGTCATCAATCCTGGGTAAAGGATACTTGTTTTTCACTGTTAGCTTATTCAGCCTTCGGTAGTCGATACACAATCGAAGGAAACCATCATTCTTTTTAACAAAGAGAACTGGAGCTCCCCAAGGTGAAGAGCTAGGTCGGATGAACCCTCTGTCAAGCAATTCCTGCAACTGAACCTTTAATTCCTTTAACTCTTTTGGAGCCATACGATACGGGGCCATAGAAACTGGTGTTGATCCAAGATAAGTCTCAATCTCAAACTCAACCTCCCTGCCTGGAGGGAGACCAAGCAACTCCTCAGGAAACTCACAAACAGTGCGAATCTCCTCAACCATGGATATAAACCCTTTTTTGTTAAGGAAACAAGCAATAAAGGTCTCATATCTCTTCCGGATCATCTTGTCGGCAGACAAAGCCGAAACCATATTAGATAGATAATGTCGTTGTTCACCAAATAGGACTACGGATCGTCCATCAAGAGTCTTTAAGGTAGCCCTTTTTCTCTTACAGTCCAGAATAACCCGATATTCGGTTAATTAGTCCATTCCCATAATTAGATCGAACTCCTTTAAAGGGAGTTCCATAAGATCTGCCACAAACACCTTCCCTTCCATAACAAGGGTACATCTCATGGGTCGGGTCAGTCAACGGGTCGGGTCAACGGGTCGGATTGGTTTGACCGGTTCAGTTTTGGTGGACCAGTTCGGCTCGACTGAGGCTGGATAAGTTTGGACCGGGTTTGGACCGGCTGGCTTCAGGCCACCATCCAGGGCGGCCGGAAATCGCCTCGGCGGTGCGTGAAGGCCACGCGCGGTCCCAACGATCGGAAAAACCCCAAACAAGATGATTCCCTCACCAGAAACACCCAAAAACACCGAAACAATCTGTTAAACCCAGAAAACAAAACGAGAAAAGGGAAAGAAACAATTCTAACCCTAACCGGACCAAACTTCTCCGATGAAGGGGCTGTCGGTGACGGATGGGTACGGAACTGGAGGCGTTCCGCTCAGCTACGGATGGGGAGCACGGCGAGACCGGCGACGTGCCGATTCATTATCGATTGGAGGCCGATCAAACAGATTTCCATTAGAGTAGAAACCCTAGTTTCGATGAAGGGTTTCCGGCCCGATTCGCAGCGGTACAGGCGACCAACCGGTGCATCGAGAGGGGGGTTTTGGTCGGGGGAAGGCGGCAGATCGGATGGTGCCAACAGTGACACCCATGACGCAGTAGAGACGGAGATCAGGCGGTGGTCGGTTGTGGGAGATGAAGAGTTTTTTTTATTCGAGTCAAAAATTGTTTTCAGATCTAAAATTTTATTTATATAGGACCCAACAAGGTTTTAAAAAACCCTAAAAAGAAATACCTTATTAATATTATTTTTATTATTATTTTTTTATTATTCCAGAACAGGTGTACACTTTTGTTTTTGTTTTTTTACAAAAAAAAAGTCAGACCACAATCCGATTACAATTTATTTTGATATCAGGAATTTGCAAGTTTATATAAAATTTAACTTAAATGTCCATTTATGAATTTAATTATATTTTATGCATTTAAAGCTTGTTTCTAAGCTTTTAACTCGGGGGGGGGGGACGCTATTGCTCTTGTGGGAATATTGATTCTCCTTATAGGCCTAGCAAGTACCTTCGGGGCTCATATGGCCTATGTCTTCGTAAGGATATCGGTCCTTTGTATGGGTATAGGAAAATGGACCCCCTTGAGTTGAACTTAGTTCGTTTGAAGCCTGTAATGGGTGAGAATCATGGGCCTTACTACCTTTTGTAGGGGACAGTGAGGACAATTCGGGAACCTTTTAGAACCAAACCTTTGTGAGAATCTAGAAACCTATCCTATTAGAGAAATTTGAAAAATCCTAGATTTTGCAATTGGGTCAAAATTCTTTCGTCGAAATGGTCCTTGTAGACATGTCTAAAAGTGTTGGAATACGCTTCTCAGTTACTTTTCATATAATTTAAGTATTTTGGACTCTTTTTCTGAATCCCTAATCCATTCTTTTTCTTTTTGCATCTTTATGCCATCACTTTATAATTAGAAGGGGTTGATTCTCAAAACGTTAGTTCAACTAAGAAAATAACTTTTTCCATGGATAGGATGTACCTAAAAAGGGAGGAAAACAATGCAAATGTACGTCACTGGTCTGAGGTTAACCAACGTGCTTATGGGGATAGCTTAACAATTGAGCATATGATAGAAACATCAGAATACGCCCACATTAGTATCAAACAAAATAGTATGCATGAGTTGCGGGAAATATAGGATCGTTTGGAGTATTCAACTAAGCAGTTATTCCTCAACACTATCAACGACATATTCTATTTGTTACATGTGGAAGTAGATGTGTCGCTTCTCAAAGCTTTGATCCAATTTTGGAACCCTGGTTATTATTGCTTTACTTTCAATAATGAGGATATGATGCCTATGTTCGAGAAGTACTCAACACTTTTCAAACTAAGCAAGGTAAAAGAGAACTAGGTGTATGCTAAGCCGCCTAAAAACAAGAATGTTCACTTAAGACTCAATTTTTTTGCTGTCATGAGCAATGAATGGGTTAAAGGGTTAATATAGAAGATATGAGGTAGCTTTTCTTTCCCTTGGTGGAGTATACGTGATATAATCCTGCTCACCTGGATAGAAAAAAGAAAGTGGATCTTTTGGCTATAGTAATTTATTGTTTGGTTATCTTTCCAAGAGTATTAGGCAATATCGATGTGGCAATACTAGACTTCTTTGAGTAACTGAAGAGGGAAGTCAATCTAGTACCTACTGTTCTTGCTGAAACCTTTATTTCTTTGAATGCATGTAGAAAATTGGAGGGTGTTCGCTTTAAAGGGTGTTCTCTCTTACTTTAAGTTTGAGACTTTGGTATTTTTGGAAATGTCCAACTTTAGCCTTGCCTAATATACATTCACAGAATTTTTCTCCGCTTCAAGAATTTTTGGCAAAGAAATGGTCGAAGGTTAAGAAGGGAAAATAGGTTGATATTCTCCAGGATCGACGTGATCAAAATATTGTCTGGAGAGTTCCTTAGATGAGCCATGTTAATGTATTGTATAAGTATGGAGGTTATAATCATCTGATGTTACTAGGTTTATGGGGTGGAATTGGTTGTGCTCCTTTGTTAGTAACACGACAGTTTAGTTCTCGATAGTTTGTTCCTTTCACCATGGGTCTAGACTCATCATAATTTGAGCTCCAAGGGGAGTTTAGAGAGAAAATCCAAACCATCAATGATGCATGGAAGCATTGCTACTTCATGGCAATAGAACATGACACTCAACTCTTATACACCCCAGACTATGATACATGGAGACGTACGAGGGTGAATGATAAAGTTTTATCACCTGTGGGTCATACCAAATCTATGGAAGAACACTTGAAGGTAGTCCCATCTGAAGCTGACATTTTGAGAGTCGAACTAGAACGAGCTAGGGCTAAGATAGAATCTCTACAGGAACAATAATCAGAGATTTGTATGAAACAAATCTAGATGTGGAAAAATATAAGGAAGAGACAGACCGAGTAATGAAGTCGTTCAAAGATCTTGAGGCAAAATTTAAGGCCAAAGGGTTGATTTCCATAAATTTCAGGCCACAGTTCAAAATGCAGATATGAGAAAGAGTCCAGAACAGTGAAAACAAGAGATTGAACAAGCTATGCAAAATGAGAGAGAGCATGGAAATAGGGAAATTAAAAAATAAAAATAAATGTTGATAAATGAGAAGAAGAAAGGGAAACAAATCTATGATAGTAACAAGCGAGCCCATGGAAGAGAGAATGAAAATGTGTCTGCATGGAAGAGAATGATCCATGAAAATAAAGATCATATATGCGAGTTACAATCTTTAAATAATGCAACAAATCAAAAGCTAAAACAAAGTCAGGCTATCATAGTTGAGTTAAAGACCAAAGTAATATACCTGAATCACTCGCTTCATGAGCTTCAAGGCCACTACATGAGCATTGAGCTTCAGACTAGTCAAAGTGAAAATAAAAATTAGAAGAAACAAGTGGATGCCATGGAAAAAGTCATCCAAGAATACATAACGAAGATTTTGGTCCTTGAAGACATCTACGAAGACGGTAATGACTACTGGTTCACACGTCTCAAGGACAATGCTAAACATGTTATGGTGCTAGCCAAAGAAGCTACAAATCTTCGCCAATATATCAAGACAATAGGAGATGTGGGACCAAGACTCTTGTAGTTGATTGAAGAAATAAAAGAGTTGGGTGCTCGGGATTAGATTTATTCGTAAATTTATGAAAAACCTTTTGTAATAAGGACTTTTGGCATCCAATAAAAGCTAGTTCTATGAATAATTATTTATGGAATCAATGGTCATTTGTTTGCATGAATACATGAATGCATTTGCATTTTGTTTGTTTATTTGCACATCATTGCATACATTCACATAATAAGGAATTAACTTAAAAATCATATGACAGAAATTTCAAAATAGATAACATTTCACACAAGTACGATACTCGATCAAAAAAACCATAGAAGATAGAGTGACCACGTTCGAGATTAATCACAAGAGTACCTAAGATATACTCGACAAGATAAAAAAAGACTTAAAGGAGGAAATTACGCTTTCACAGAAAAACACGGTCAGCCAGATAACAGTCATGCTTGGGTTTACGGACCCAGATAGAGGAAAGGCCACTAAAGGCATAGATGTGTTACCACAATATCTGGAACTAGCTTATACTATTCCAGGAACTTTAGAGGAGTCTGTCCCGCCTAAAGCTAAATTCTAACTTCACCTTGGTAGAGCTTCAGTTAGTGTTCCAAATCAACAGATCGTCAACCATGAAGGGATACAAGATTATGAGGTATCTGACCTCAATGAAGCTGCTGATAAAAATGACAAGAAGTGGGAAGATTGTTATGAAAAATTAGAATGGATTCTCAAAGCCTTCAAAGGAGGAAACATTCAGGGTGGTATGGATGCTAAAGATCTTAGTTTGGTAACTGCCCTTTTAATTCCTCCTAAGTTCAAGGTCTTAGAGTTTGAGAAATATAATGGAACCACTTGTACCTTGGCACATCGAACCATGTATTACCAAAAGACGTCAATGTATTTGGACATTAAGAAGCTATTGATTCACTGCTTCTAAGATAGCTTGAAAGGGTCTGCATCTCGTTGGTACACCCATTTAAGACGAGCGAACATACGATCATGGAGGGATTTGTCGAGGGCTTTTATTGAGCAATACAAGTATATCACTGACATGGTCCCAAATCGAGTTTTCTTATAGGGTATGGAGCAAAGACATAATGAGAGCTTTCGCCAATACGCACAGAGATGACTAGATATGGTTGCCCAAGTTTAACCCCCATTACTGTGTTAAGTATGGAAAAATAGTTTGTATCTTGTATTTATGGAAAGTCAACTTTATTAGAATATTAGGTCTAGGGTTTTACCTTTTTATTAATTAGTTACCTAGAATATTAGATTAAATCTTGTATATAATAGCTAGCCATCCTATGAATAAAATTAAGGAAAATTTTATTTTATATGGTATCAGTTGTCTAGGTTTCTCTAAAAAATTTTCATTTTTTGGTTTATCTATTCCATCCGCCGGTCCTTGCTTCCAGGACTATTTTTGGATTGGGTATTTGATTTTTTTGCACTATTAGGGTTTTTGTTTTATCTATCCTAGTCGCCGGTCCTTGCTTCCAAGACTGTTTTTGGGTTGGGTATTTGATTTTTTGGTACCGTTAGGGTTTTTGGTTCATCTATCCTAGCCGTCGGTCCTTGCATCTAGATTGTTTTTGGGTTCGATATTTGATTTTTTGGTACCGTTTTGGTTTTTCTTCTTTTTTTAAGACTTTGTCCCTTTAATATTTTGGCTGACAGGAAGGTGCAAATTATGTCTAATATTGCTTCTAGTGTAAACACTTTTTTATCGACTGTTACGATATCTACGGATGAGTATGCCAAGCTTCGTCATCTTCATGAGGAATTATATATGGAGCAACCACCTGGATTTGTTACTCAGGTGGAGTCTGAGAAAGTATGTGAGATTATATGGGTATATCAGCTCCTTGATGAAGTTGGAATGAAAATCCCAATACCGGCAAAACTTTGGTGTGATAATCAGGCTACAATACACATTGCTTTGAATCCAGTGTTCCATGAAAGGACAAAACACATTGAAATTGATTATCACATTGTTCTCGAAAAAATATAACGGCTTGATATCTACAGGTTATGTGAAAGCCGAAGAACAACTAGGAGACATCTTCACCAAATCTCTCAATGGAGTTCGAATCACTTATCTATGTAACAAGTTGGTCATAATCAATATCTATGACCCAACTTTAGGAGGAGTGTTATGTATGGGAATATAGTTTGTATCTTGTATTTATGGAAAGTGAACTTTATTAGAATATTAGGTCTAGGGTTTTACCTTTCTATTAATTAGTTACCTAGAATATTAGGTTAAATCTTGTATATAATAGCTAGCCACCCTATGAATAAAATTAAGGAAAATTTTATTTTACAACTGGAAAGTGAAATTTCTCCTATGTTTGTAGAAACTTTAAAAGACCTTTTTTACGATAGCATGATACATCATGCTATCGAGAGTTTTGCGGATATGTTGATGAACGGGAAATTGATTCTAGCAGTCGTAAAAAGTGGAAAGCTTGATGGGGTGAAACGAAAAAACTCTACAAGAAAAAAGATAATAAAATTAATATGGCCAACGTTTATAACCCCACTCACTCGAAAGGGGTGGTCTTTAATAAGCCCAATGTTCTAGACCCGAGCTCAAATCCTCCAAAAGAGGAGAGAAAGTACCAAGTAAAAAAACTTATTTCTCTCCTATTCCTATGAAATACGCAGAACTATTCGCAGAGCTACTCGAAGCACATATGGTGCTGCCACAACATATCCCTCCTTTCTCACCTCCGTATCCGTTATGGTATGATGAAAAAGCACAATATGAGTATCTTGATGGAATAAGAGGGTATACCATTGAGATTTGTACTATTTTTAAAAGAGTAATGAAAGATTTACGGAATTCATGTATGTTATCTTTAGATACATCTGAGGAAAAAAGGAACCCTTTACAAAATCACAAAATGGCTGGGGTAAATACAATAAGTGAGGAGGATGACAAAGTAATCAAAGAGTATGTGTCGGAGGTCAAAGCACCCATAAAGTGGGTTTGGGACAGAATGGTTAAAGCATGAATATTAGAAGGAGAAATTAAGAGGAAAAGGAAGAAAGATGAGCCTTATTGTGAATATCATGAAGAACAAGGACACAAAATTGAGCTCTCTTTAAAGTTCAGACAGTTGGTTCAAACTAAGATGGACAGAAAGGAACTCGTGTTCTTTGAGGCAAAAGGAATGGATAAGACAATGAAGGTATACACATTAGATGAGCTTCCAACAGGGAGAAAACCCTTGATAATCAAGGTCAAGGATAGGGTTGATGAATCCTCAAGAAATTCAGTGTCGAGACTGATAATAAAGGCACCTACGTCCTTCCCTTATAAAGTTAACAAACGAGTACCATGGAATTATGCATGCACAGTCATTGCACCAAGTGAACCCTCGGAGAATGATGTTTTGAAGGAAGAACCAGTTAATAAGGTAGGCCATTTCACAAAGAGTGGAAGGTGTTATTCACCCTAAATGATTGAAGACAGAGATGTAACTAAGAGGAAGGATACAACTAGTCAACCTGAAAAACAAATTAAAAAAGATATCTTTTTAAAATGACCCCCGATGTATTATGAGCCTGTAAAAGATACTGGGGATCAATAATTCCTAAAAGTACTCAAGCATAGTGAGTATAGTTTGGTTGAACAACTTCAAAATCTTTCAGCACGAATCTCTATGTTATCTCTATTATTAAGTTCTGAGGGTTATCGTGATGCCCTTTTTATGGTTCTGAATCAAATATTTGTGCCCAAAGAGATAACAATCGACAAAATGGACAAGTTGCTATGGATAAATTTATTTCATTTAGTGACGAAGAGATTCCATAAACTGGAAGAGGGTCATATAAAGCTCTCCATATTTCTACCAGGTGTAAGGGGCATCTGCTGCTAGGGGTCCTTATTTGATAATGGTTTGACCCTAAATGTTTTACCCTTAACAATAATGAAAAAGTTACCAATTGATAGCTGTCATAAGAAAGCTTATCAGAATATAGTTAGAGCATTTGGCAGAACCAAAGAGACGTGTTGGGGAAAATAGAAGTACCCTTACAAATTGGACCATCCACCTTTGACGTTGACTTTGTTGTGATGGACATTAAACCCACCTACAGTTGTTTGCTTGGACGTCCTTGGGTGCATATTACAGGCGTAGTCCCTTATACATTTCATCAGAAATTAAAATTTATGGTCGATGGTCACTTGGTAACTATTGGGCAGAGGACATAATTGCCTCAGTAACTACCGACACACCTTATATTGAAATTGATGAGGGTGCACTTGAGTGTTATTTTAGAACACTTGAGTTGATCAATGCTACTTTTGTTACTGAAGGGAGCAAGGTCCCTAGGCCAAGTTTATCCAAGTGTACCAAGATGCAAGTGAAGGAAACATTGGGAAAAGGAGACAAGATTGGAAAAGGATTTGGAAACCATCTTCAAGGAAAGCTATACCATGTGACCATCCCGAAAAAGAGAGATCAATTTGGATTGTTTTCAAGCCAAATGCCCAACAAAGAAAGGTTGCTTTGAAAAGAAAACAAGAAATGAAGATTGCTAGGATAAATGGGGAAGGAATTGAGTGGGAAAAGATGACATTCCCACCTCTAAGTTATAAATTTTGATCAGGAGGATTCATTAATCCCGAAAAAGTGAATGATGAGAAAAAAGGAAAAATTAGATTTGAGAAGATATTCAGGTAATTAAGCATTAATATTATAATGAACGAGGAGGAAGAGAATGAGTACTTGTCCAAGATTCGCCCCACCCTGAGCTTAACAATTTAACTACTGAATAAATTCTTGTAGTCTTTAAATCATTTATAGAGTAATTCCCAAAATCACCTTGTTGTCTTAGGCCAAAGGCAATAAAAGATCTTTTGTAAAGGGCCTATGTCGAACCTATATGGTTCTATTTTCAATAAAAATTCCTTTCCAAATAAATATGTTGTGGCAAACATGTTCTTATAAATAAAATCGTAAACAAAAAAATGAATCATTTCATTCATTCATTCTTTTTATTTGGTATCCTTGTATATATCCTTTTGATAATTTTATTTGCGGGTTTTCAGATATCAATGGTATAAATGACTCAGAGTTAGACTTAAAAACTAATTTTGAGTTGCCCACGTGCTTGGAAGAAGTTGAAAAATGCGATGATGATTAAGAATATGATCTACCTACTGATCTGATTAGGATAATTGAAAGTGACGAGAAATAGATTTTGCCTCACAAAGAAGAATTAGAGGTGTTAAATCTTGAAACCGAAGAAGAAAAACGAAAAATAAAGATTGTCACCACCATCATTAAGGAGACACGAAAAAGTTTGATAGAGCTTTTGAAAGAATACAGAGACATTTTTGCTAGGTCATATCAAGATATGTCCGGCATAGATATAGACATTATCATGCATCGACTCCCTATAAAGTCAGGATGTAAGCTAGTACAAAAAAAGCTCATAAGGATGAAACCAAAAATCCTTTTGAAAATCAAAGTGAGGTGAAAAAGCAATACGATGCCGGATTCCTCGAGGTAGCCATGTATCTAGAATGGGTAGCTAATATTGTCCTAGTCCCAAAGAAAGATGAAAAGTTCGAATGTGTGACGATTATAAAGATCTCAACAGGGAAATCCCTAAAGACAATTTCCCATTGGCACATATCGACACCCTAGTAGATGACAAAGCAGGTCACTCTCTCTTCTCTTTCATGGATGGATTCTTTGATACAACCAAATTAAAATGTATCTCGAAGACAGAGAAAATCACTTTTATAACATTATGGGGACCTTCTGTTATAAGGTGATGCCTTTTAGCCTGAAAAATGTTAGGGTAACTTACCAAAGAACCATGGTGACGTTCCACGACATGATGCACAAAAAGATAAAGGTAGATATAGATGATATGATATCTAAATCTCATATTAGAAGAAGAGCACATAACAAATTTGGATAAGCTTTTTCAAAGGTTGAGGAAGTTTCAATTAAAACTCAATCCTATCAAGTGCACATTCGGGGTTACATCCGAGAAATTATTGAGCTTTATAGTGGGCAAAAGAGGAATTAAGATCGACCCAGACAAGGTCAGATCCATACAAGAACTCTCTCTGCCTCAAACACCAAAAGAAGTTCGAGGATTCCTAGGGCGATTGAATTATATTGCCTAATTCATTTCCCAATTGACAGAAAAATGTGATCCAATTTTTCGATTACTTCATAAGAATAATCTAGGGACATAGAATGAGGAATCTCAGGCAACCTTAGAAAAGATTAAGAAACATCTAACAGATTCTCCTATTTTAGTACCACTAGTCTTAGGGAAACCGCTAATCATGTACCAAACAGTATATGAAAACTCGATGGGATGCGTGTTGGGACAAAATGATGAGACTGAAAGAAAAGAAAAGGTCATATATGTTATACCATACTACCTAGTTAATATCAAAGTCAGATCCCTTGAAGTTTATGATGGAAGAATCAGCCCTCTCTGGTAGGCTAGCTCGTTGGCAAATGCTATTCTCAGAATTTGACATTCAGTACGTAAGTCAAATGACAGTAAAAGGGAGTATCATAGCAGACTTTTTGGCAAGTCGTGCATACGATGATTATGAGGCAAAACTTTGATTTTCCTAATGAAGATCTTATGTGTATTTCAGTCGAGGGAGATAATAAATCAATAGTTTTATGATAGATGAATTTTGATGGCGTTGTAAATGCATTAGCACAAGGAATTGGAGCAGTCTTAATCTCACCATAAGGGGATCATTACCCTTTTGCTAGTCAGTTGAAATTCTTTTGTACTAATAATATGGTTGAATATGATTCATACATTATTGGACTAATAATATGGTTGTAAATGCATTAGGACAAGGAATTGGAGCAGTCTTAATCTCACCATAAGGGGATCATTACCCTTTTGCTAGTCAGTTGAAATTCTTTTGTACTAATAATATGGTTGAATATGATGCATACATTATTGGACTCCGAGCGGACACCGAGAGAAAAATAAAGAAATTATGGGTTTTGAGGGATTCTGTGTTGGTTGTCTATCAAATTCGGGGAGAGTGGAAAACGAAAGACTCAAAGATGATAAAATATCACAAATTAATCCTTGAACTAATTGAAGAATTTGATGAGATCACGTTCAAATATCTCTAAAGAGAACACAACCAAATGGTTGATGCCCTAGATACTTTGGCAGCTATGTTTAAGACAAATGAAGGTTCTGAAATGATGACAATCGAGATAAAAACTTTCAATGCCCCAATCCACTGTTATCATGTTGAAGAAGAGATGGATGGTCTTCCATGGTACCATGATATCATGCAGTATATAAAATGCTAATAATACTCGCCATAGGCAACGAAGAATGATAAGAAGACAATTAGGAAAATGGCCTCGGGATATGTCCTTGATGGAGAAGTTTTGTACAGAAAAAGTCAAGATCAAATACTATTAAGGTGAGTGAATGCTAGAGAAGCCCAAGTGATCATGGAAGAAGTTCATGAAGGATTGTGTGGAACTCACCCCCAATGGTTTTACCATGGTAAGACGAATCATGCATTTTGGGTACTTCTGGTATACAATAAAAAGTGATTGCATCAATTATACTAAAAAATGTCATAAATGTTAAAGCTACACCGACAAGATCTATACACCCCCACAACCTCTTCATGTTATGGCATCTCGATGGCTATTCTTTATGTGGGGCATAGATGTGATTGATCAAATCCATCCTAAAGCATCAAATGGTCATAGATTCATTTTGGTAGCCATCAATTATTTCACCAAATGGGTAGAGGCAGCCTCCTATGCAAATGTTACTAGTTCAATAGTCTGTTCTTAAAAAAAGAAATTATCTGCAAATATGACCTCCCTGAGAGAATTATTATAGACAATATCTCCAATTTGAATAACAAGATGATAAAAGAAGTTTGTGAACAATTCAAGATTAAGCATCACAAATCTGTAACATACCGTCCAAAAATGAATGGGGCTATAGAGGCTGCCAATAAAAATATCAAAAAAATAGTAGCAAAGAAGGTTGACACGTACAAAGATTGGCATGAGAAGTTTTCATTTTCCTTATATGCTTATAGAACTGTGGTACAAACATCTACTAGGGTAACTCCATTTTCGTTGGTTATGGAATGGAGGCTATTTACCAATCGAGGTAGAGATCCCATCTCTTTGTACTTGATGGAAGCTAAGATAGAAGAAGCTGAATGAGTCCAAGCAAGATATGAACAACTGAATTAATTGATGAAAAAAGATTGAAAGTCGTTTTTCATGGTCAAATGTATCAAAAAGAATAATGCAAGCCTATGATAAGAAAATTCGACCAGTAGAATTATGAGAATGAGATTTGGTATTAAATAAAATATTGTCAATTCAAAAAGATACCCGAGGAAAGTGGTCACCTAATTGGGAAGGGTCCTATATTGTAATGAAGGCATTCTCTAGAGGAGCTTTGATTCTGACTGAGATTGATGGAAAAGAGCTCAAAATTCCGATGAATTCAGACTCAGTAAAAAAGTATTATGCATATAAAAAAGTATCAAAAGGATCCTTAGAAGAAAAAATGTTGTAAAAAATAAAAAATAAAAGGGGGTTCAAGATAAAATCCGAAAAGGGAATCCTGAAACCAAAGGAAAGTCTGAGTTGAAAACCCAAAAAAGGCAGCTCAGATAGTTCAACGATTGGGAATACAAAAACCAATTCTCGAAAAGGCTTGGTTGTTTAGAAGGAGTTTTGTTTCTTTATTCATCTTCGTTGTTTCTAAAATCTACTCGGCAAAGGCAGCATTCAAGACTTTTCTGATGCTTTGACAAAAATTTAAACCATTGATATCTGGACACCTATGTTTTCTTTTAACGCTCTAAAAAGCGTATATTTTCTACCATTTTCCTTAAGGTTTTGTTTGGTTTCAAGATCATTTACATTGCATTTCATTGCATTTAACTGCATTTCATGTGTATTTGCATTTAGTTTAGCTTTTTATTTTATTTTCTTTTTATTTTTAAAAGATGCTGCTTTGCAGGGTATGTTGTTGGTTATGCTGTGCAGATGCTGAAGCAAAATTGAAAGAGTGGAAGAGATGTTGTAGCATATTTCTCAAGTGTTGGATAAGACTTTAAGGATGCTACAGCATTGTGGGCGGACAAAACTGAACAGAAGAAATGACACACCTGCAGCCCACTGTCTACACACGTTTTCCAAGCCAGCTATAACCCCTTTGCAAAACCTGCAAACGTCGCATCACCCCCTGCAGACCTGCCACAGTCCCCTGCAGACCAGATATTCCTTCCACCTGCTGCAGCAATTGTTAGGGGATATTCCCTTGGTACCTTTAGGGAACCAAACCCTAGAAGCCTCCTATAAATACAAGGCCAAACCTCCCTCAACAGGAGAGCCGGATGTTTTTGGAGCAAGAAAAAGAGAAAAATCAGTAGCTAAAGAGTCATAAAGGAGTGAGCTTTAAGGAAGCAAGAGGGAGAAGAAAGAAGAAAGGAGGCCACTTTCGGTCGTCTTCAACCTCTGGCCAAGCCACCATTGTAGGAGAGCTTCAAGCAAGGGATTTGCACGACTTCGGGAGGAACGACAAGCTAGGAAGTGTCACGGCACAAGCGTTTGAGACTCCCTTCCTCTTCAAGCAAGTGGAGGCATTTTCAGTAAACTCTGTCGAGCACTAGTAAACCTTGGGAACAGTAACATCCAGGAGAGTAGTAAAGTCATACCATAGAAAGCCTAGCCTGTCTTAAGCTTGAATATCTTTCTAGTGTTGTGTTTGTGCAGCTTTATTCATTTCTCCAATATCTATTTATTGCTACTGCATTTTCGTGACATCCTTTGCTTTGCTCCAACATCTTTGGTGACAGTTATATTTTGCTAAAGCATTTTTGGTGACACTTGCAGGTTTGCTTTAGCATATGACTTTACAAAAGATTATTTTATCTTTTGTGTATGGTAACTAGTCTTGAATTAACCTACCCAATCCTCGTGGGAACGATCTCACTCACACACTTTATTACTTTTTTGATGTGTATACTTGCACACTCTTGCACGTAATTCACAATCATATTTTAAGTGCTGTGCAAAAACCAACAAGTTTTTGGCGTCGCTCCCGGGGATTGAGGCAATAGGCTATTTCAATCATAGTTTTCATACTTTCTATCTTTTTATTTTTTGTTTTGAGTCTTTTTATTTGGTTTAATCTTTGTTTTCTTTGTTTATCTTTTTAGGTTTTTGGTTCGTGGATGCCTAGAGTGAATCGTAGGGAATCCCTCGAACCATTCATTCCAGAAATCGAAAGATATTTTAGACAAAGGAGTCGAGAGCAAAGAACAAGAGCCATATATCAGGATCCACAGAATCAAAATGCTAGAGCAATACTTACAGCAAACCCAAATGCTGCAGCAAATCTGGAGATAGTAGCAAGACCAAGGGCAATTCGAGATCACTTGACACCGATCTTGGATGACCTCAATTCTGGGATAGTGACACCTGAAATACAGGCAGCACACTTCGAACTCAAGCCTGTGATGTTTAATATGCTCAACTCGATTGGACAGTTTGGAGGATCTCCATATGAGGACGCTCGACAACACATCCGTGCTTTCTTGGAGGTTTACGATTCGTTCCGCCAAAAAGGAGTGCACGGGGATGTGTTGAAGCTCAAGCTATTTCCATACTCTTTGAGAGACCGAGCAAGAGAATTATTGAATGGTATTCTAGCCGGTTAAATGGAGTCATGGACAGCTTTGTGCAAAAGTTTTTTGGCGAGATACAACCCACCCAACATGAACACTCAATTGCGAAATGAGATAGCATCCTTCAGACAAGAGGATGCTGAGTCAATGTACGAGTGTTGGGATCGGGACAAAAGCTTTCTAAGAAGGTGTATCAATCACGGTTTTCAAGATTGGACTCAAATCGTGATGTTCTACAGTGGAGCCAATGCACCCACCAAGATGATGTTAGATGCTTCAGCAAATGGGACACTGTTGGACAAGTCGCCAGAAGAAGCATTTGATATTTTGGACAAGATAGCCAACAACGATTATCAGTTTCCAACTACTAAGCTTGGGACAGGACGACGAACTCAAGGAAAGCTGGAGCTCGATGCCAATGATTCAGTCTCAGCACAACTGTCTGCTATCACAAATATGTTGAAAATTTTTCAATAGCTCAATGAAGTACGAGATGCTAAGGCATTAAGTTGTATGCACTGTAGTGGAAACCACTTCGATAAAGACTGCCCAACTCACCTTGAGGCTGCTCATTATGTTGGAAACTTCAACAAAAATTCCAGCAACCCCAACTCTAACACGTACAATATAGGGTGGAGACAACATCCTAATTTTTCTTGGGGTAATCAAGGGTCAAATCAAGCTAGCATCTCGAATAGGCAGCAACCCATGGCAACAAACCAAGGAGTCCAAGGTTTTCAAGGAAATATGCTATGGCAAAATGAACATAAGAGAACAATTCATCATAGAAGTCACAACAATTCTTTGGAAGCTTCACTGCAAGAATTCATGGCTTCGACTAAGAAGTTCATGACATCAACATTATTGCAAGAGCATTCCACCACCATCTCTAATCAAGGCAATCTATTGCAGATCCAAGGCTCACTGCTGCAAAGTCACAGCGCTTCACTGAGATCGCTGGAGACTCAAATGGGTCAAATTGCTCAAGCATTATAAGTAAGACCAAGAGGCAACTTGCCTAGTGATACTGAAGTCACTAAAGGTCATGGCAAAGAGCAATGTAGCGCACTTACCTTGAGGAGTGGAAGATAAATCAACACGGGGAAACAATTCAAACGAAAGGAGAAAGAAGAGACCCCTATTGAAGCGCAAAAAGAAGCTGAACAACAAGAAGAAAAATCTGCTCAAGAAGGAATTGGAGAAAATTTAAATACTGAGGCATTTGGTGAGAAGCTTGTAGATGCTGCAGCAAACGCAGCAACACCAGCGCAACCTTTGGAGGACGCAAGACCACCACCACCATTCCCTCAGTGATTGAAACAACACAAAGAGGATCTCCAATTTCAAAAGTTTTTAAGTATGCTGGACCAATTTCATATAAATATTTCATTTTTAGATGTTATTGATCAAATACCCTCATATGCAAAGTTTTTGAAAGACATTGTTACGAAGAAAAGAAAAGCTGAGAATTTTGAAACAGTTTTTATAGCATCTGAGTTCTATTATGGGAGGACTGAGCTTTCCATGAAGAGGAAAGACCCTTGCAACTTCATCATTCCATGTTCGATAGGAGACAATTTTAGGGGCAATGCATTATGCAACCTAGGGTCGAGTGTAAATCTGATGCCCAAGACAATATTCAAGAAGCTTGGTATAGGGAGTACACAACCTACCACTGTCATCTTGCAATTGGCGGACCATTCTCATATCCGACCAGAAGGCAAAGTGGAAGATGCGATAGTAAAAGTGGGTAAGTTTATGTTCCCTGTGGACTTTCTGATTTTGGATTGTGAAGTGGACTACAAAGCACCCATCATCTTGGGGCGACCATTCCTTGCAACTGGTCGGATTCTCATCAATTGTGAGGAGGGAGACTTTACAATGCGAGTAGCAGATCAGTCCGTGACCATCAATGTTTTCAACACTCTCAAGTACATGGATGATAACGAAGAATGTCACTGTATAGCCGAGATAAATGCTGCAACACTTGAAGAGGATGTAGATTTTTGCTGTGACGATTCTCCGCAATGAAGGACTTTGCAAAAATGCTAGAGGAGCATGATTAGGATGAAGAAAAAGCTCATCTAGAGCTGCAGTAAATTGGCTATTTCAAGCCAAGACCAAGTAAAAAATTCGAATCTATTGATTTCTCTGAATTTATTCCTCCTAAACCATCACTTTTACATGCACCATCTCTAGATTTAAAACCACTATCACCGCATTTAAAGTATGTTTATTTGGGATCTCACAATACTTTGCCAGTGATTATTTCTTCTAGCTTAGATTCTGACCAATAGCTTAGTCTTGTGAATTTGCTGTCACAATATATGAAAGCTCTAGGGTGGATTATGGCCGATTTGAAGGGCATCAGTCCTACGATCTGCATCCACAAGATTCTGCTGGAAGAATGCCACAAAAATTCTGTTGAGACCCAAACAAGACTAAACCCAGCAATGAAGAAGGTAGTGATGAAAGACATTATAAAGTGGTTAGATGCAGGGATAATATACCCAATTTCTGACAGCTCATGGGTTAGCCCTGTGCATTGTGTTCCTAAGAAGGGAGGTACGACAGTGATCACTGATGAGTACCCAAAAGGCAGTTATTTACTACCCTTCTCATGGCACTTTATGCATCTACTATACTCCAACTTGAGCTTAAATATGGACTCTTTTCACAATATTAGATATTTCGTTATCACTACTTACAAAGTCGAAATTTATAGAGAATGTGAATATTATTACATATTCTGTACATGTAGGAATATCCAGGGCCGAAGCAGCGGTGAAGCAGTGTTGAGGCCAAGGCAGGGACAAGGCCACGGCAGCATCTAGAGTGGCAACATCAACATTGTAGGCGAATGAAAGACAAAAATATAAAGAACATTCTGGAAGATGCAGCGCACTAATTGGACCAGGCTAGCACACTGAAAGTCCAAGTCAAAGACCAAATGGGAAAATCCTTTTAGAAGGTTACAAACTTGGAAAAATTAGATCTAATGTAGAAGACTTGCTCCCTACTCCAAGTTAGAGTCTATTTAGGAAAGGTTTGCCCTAGGTTAAGACTATATATAGCATAGCCGGCCACATTGTTAAGAGAGCCGATTTTAGAGAAACCCTTCCCCTAAGATTTGTACTTATCGACATTATGTTCTAAATCTCTTAAGGATAGGTGAAGATTGTAGATATTAGTGAGAGGAGATTGTTTCTTGTTTCTTTGTTCTAATGCAATAATAATATCGAAGTTTGCTTATCCTATTTCCATTCTTTGTTCTTGCATTCAAGCTCAAGAGAGAAGTTTGTAAGTAATCTATTTATCTAGCATCGAGAGAGTTAGATTTACGAAAGGGATAAGTACGGTGTTACCGGCACTAACTCGGCCTAGAGATAGGTTAAGAGTTTCAGAAGCTAAAAGAAGTATTGGATTGGATGGTGATTATCATTGACTCACGCCGAGAGGTATCGTCAAAGACCAGTCATCAACAACGCTCCGACTTAGAGATAAGCAGAGTCAACTACGGACACTTTGCTGAACTTTGATGCATCTGCCCAAGAGCAAGAGATTGCCGCGGCAGAGAACACTAACGCTGCCGAGGTTATATCTGCAGTACTACCGAAGCAGTATTGTGTAATTGCATTGGACAAGAAGAAGATCAATCAAATCCACTGATTGACGCAGATGGATCCTACCCACTTTCTCTATATCGTTCTCCATCCTTTATTTTATGTTTTGTTATTTAGTTACTTAGTTAGACAATTCCACTTATCTGTATGTTTACTTTATTATTCAGGAGCAAGGGAACAAGGGGAGACATATTAAGTATACCAATCCCTGTGGAGACGATACACGATATACTTATCACTTTATTACTTGCAACATGTACACTGTACAGTTACTCTATTATTACGTGCATCAATCATAAATGAGGACAACGAGTTGCTCCCCACAAGGACAGTCATAGGCTGACGCATTTGTGTGGACTATAGGAAGCTGAACAAGGCAACTAAGAAGGATTATTTCCCCTTCCTTTTATCGATCAAATGCTAGATCGATTTGCGGGAAAAGCTTACTATTGCTTCCTCGATGGCTATTCTGGGTACAACCAAATTGCTATAGCACCAATGGACCAGGAGAAGACAACATTCACCTGCCCTTATGGGACTTATGCTTTTCTAAGAATGTCATTTAGGTTATGCAATGCTCCAGCAGCTTTTCAATGTTGCATGTTGGCAATTTTTCCAAACATGGTTGAAGAATTTTTGGAGGTATTTATGGACGATTTTTTTGTGTCCGGAGAATCTTTTGAAAAATTCCTAGGCAACCTAGCAAAGGTACTGAAACGTTGTGAAGAAGCCGACCTTGTACTCAATTGGGAAAAATGCAATTTCATGGTGATTGAAGGTACGGTTTTGGGGCATAAAATTTCAAGCAAGAGAATTGAAATTGACAAAGCAAAAGTAGAGTTAATAGAGAAGCTACCACCTCCCACCATTGTGAAGGGAATTAGAAGCTTTCTTGGACATGTTGGCTTTTATAGGAGGTTCATCAAGGACTTCTCAAAAATTTCTAAGCCGCTCTGCAATTTGCTACAGCAAAACCATCCCTTTGTCTTCGATGAAAAATGCCACAGCGCTTTTAATGAACTGAAGAAGAAGCTTACCTCAACTCCAATAGTAATACCACCCGATTGGACTGAGCCATTCGAGTTGATGTGTGACGCAAGTGACTACGCAGTTGGCACAGCACTAGGTCAAAGGCGAGGTAAACTCTTCCATGTTATTTACTATGCAAGTAGAACTCTTAATGATGCTCAAATTAACTATACCGCTACTGAGAAAGAGTTACTTGATGTAGTATTTGCCTTCGATAAGTTTAGGGTGTATCTTATAGGAACTAGGGTGATAGTACACACTGTTCATTATGCCATCAAATACCTAGTGACTAAGAAAGATGCTAAGCCGAGACTTATTAGGTGGATATTTTTGCTTCAAGAATTTGATATTGAAGTAAAAGATAGGAAAGGCACTGAAAACCAAGTTGCAGACCACCTATCTAGGCTAGAAAATTATGATAATCTAGGAGAGAATTTTGAGATCAAAGAAAATTTCCCTGATGAGAAAATTTTATATGCTACAACATTACTTTGGTATGCCGACATTGTTAATTTTCTTGTTAGTGGTATTTTGCCTCCTAATTTATCTAGCCAGGGTCGCAAAAAGTTCAAACATGATGCAAAATTTTTCTATTGGGATGAGCTATATTTGTTTAAGCAATGTGCTGATCAATTGCTTCGAAGATGTGTATCGGACGAAGAACAAAAAGATATCCTATTCCATTGCCATGCAGCATCATGTGGTGGGCATTTTGGTGGATCAAGGACTGCTGTAAGGGTCCTTCAATCTGGATTCTACTGACCCTCACTCTTCAAGGATGCTCAAGAATTTTACAAGGGATGCGATAGATGTCAAAGAACTGGTAACATCTCGAGGAAGAATGAAATGTCATTGCAAAATATTTTGGAAATCGAGATTTTCGATGTTTGGGGAATTGGTTTTATGGGACCATTTCCATCGTCCTATGGTGATTTGTATATCTTGCTAGCAGTGGACTACGTGAGCAAATGGGTAGAAGCGGTGGCAACACCTTGCAATGATTCCAAGACAGTCTTGAAGTTCTTGTACAGGAATATTTTCACAAGGTTTGGAGTCCCTAGAGCCATAATTAGTGATGAAGGAACCCACTTCGACAACAAGCTCATTGCTATGGCATTACAATGCTATGGAGTCGGACATAAAATTACTACAATATATCACCCGCAGACAAATGGCCAAGTTGAAATCTCCAATAAAGAAATCAAGCAAATCCTAGAGAAGACAAAGCATGTTATTTGCCTGTGGAGCTCGAACACAAAGCTTATTGGGCCATTAAAAAGCTCAATATGGATTTCAAGGTAGCTGGAGAGAACAGGCATCTGGAGGTAAATGAAATGGACGAATTTCGGTCCCATACATATGAGAATACTAGAATTTACAAAGAAAATACAAAGAGGTGGCACGATAAATATCTTTTGCCATGACATTTCTCAGAGAGCCAACAAGTGCTATTATAGACCTCAAGACTGAAACTTTTTCCTGGAAAATTGAAGTCTCGATGGTCAGGACCGTTCCTGATACATAAGGTTTACCCTAATGGAGTTGTAGAAATCAAAACACTTGATGGAGATCGAACATTCAAGGTTAATGGTCAGAGACTAAAGATCTATAATGGAGCTCTCATTGTGCGTGACAAGGAAAACTACAATATGCAAAATGCTTGAGCATTTCTATCCCCCTCTTCTATTTTGATTTAGCATTTAATTTTCAGTTTGAATAAAAAGTAGAAGTTTTTATTTAGGGTTTCTTTTAAGATGCTTTTAATTCCTTTTTGTCTCTATTCAGCTTTTAATTTTTGAAGGTACAAGCTCAGACTACTGTGGGTCCTTGTAAAAGTCTGCATGAGACCAGAGGCGTGGCATACTATGGCAGGACAGTGTGCAGTGCACAGTCTGTACAAGGGAGGCCTGTGAGCTAGAAAGAACTGTACAGCTACCAGCCTTGGAGGAAAATTTTTGGAGTTATTTGATTTGGGCTACCAAAGGAGGAAGATGATGAGCCCATAAAAGAGAATTCGGTTGGTTTTCAAAAGGAAAAGAGAAAGTTTGGTTTAAATTCCACCTTTCTTTACCCATCATTACTTTTCATTAATTACAAAACTGCTTTGTCTCTCCAACTTACCATCCATTTAAACCCCCACAATCCTTTTTACTTTCCCAAGAACCCTAACCGTCCAACACCCTTACACAATACATTATTTTTTTTCTCTTTCCTCTCCCCCTTCCCCAACAAGTAACCGTCATTCTCTCTTCCCCACTACTTTATCTTCTTCTCCAAGATAACCAACACCATTTTCACAAAACTCACCTCTCCTTCGAAAACATAAAGAAATTCTAACCCAAAATTTTCCTTTCACAATGGTCCATTGCAAAAACACTGTGGAGTCCTCTAAGGCTGCTGCTGAAGCGCGGCCGATTAAGATCAGAAAGTTGAAGGATGCTGCTACAAATGATCAATTACAAAAGCTCAAAGAAAGAATGGATCACCAAGAGAAAGGTTTCTTTTACAACACTACGACAATCCAGAAGCTGCTAGAGCAAGTAGCCCTCACCATTAAACACCACAAGTGGGAGGACTTTGCTCGCCACTTTGCAGCAAAGAAAGCTGCGAAACCACTTAACATCTCGCTGGTAAAAGAATTCTATAACCACTACACAAGACCGGGGCAACTGACAGTGTATGTACGAGAAGATGTTGTGCCATTCACCGCAAAAGACATCAACCAGTTCTATGGACTGGATGAAGATGGCCCGCACTCCATCTTTGTCTCATCAATGTTGGGGCAAGATCAAAACTTCTTACTACAAGAACTCTGTGTCGAGGGAACCATTTGGGATGAAGTGAACACAACGGTGGACCGAACTTCTTTGAAGCTAGAAGGAAAAATTTGGATGCACTTCATCAAGCAAAACTTGATACCGACTACTCACACGACCACTGTCAACTTGGGCAGACTATAATTGCTACACTCAATACTGAGGACAAGGAAGATCAATGTGGGTAAGATCATTCTCGAAGAGGCTTATGCTGTATTAAAGAGGAAGCAAAGCCCCCTTCCATTCTCTTACCTCATCACAACACTCTGTAGGAAGCAGAGAGTGTTCGAGAATGATGAGGACTTCAAGATGAAGGGACGACAAGGGATACCTTTGAAGAAGATCCCTGAGTTGATGGGACTAGAAGAAAATGCCACAGCATCTGCTGAGCCATCCGCCAAGCCGAAAATTGCCATAGTAAATTTCAGTGCACTACCTGCCACTGTGCAAGGGATGCAACTACAGCTGCAAGACCTTCAAAGAAAATTCATGTCCAACATGACTTACGTCCAAAAAAGGGACTTAATACTTCAGTTGAACTTTTGAGATTTGCTGCAAGATGGTGGCTAAAATTTTTCCAGCTTCCCAACCCACATCTTCGGCCTAGTCAAGCCCGATCAAGCACCAAAGGAACAAGCCCCGCCATAGCAACAGCAAAGCCAGACTACTCCACAAAGGAATGCACAAGACACCGCCCGCCAACAGGATGAGCCACCAGCAACTGCACTAGCTACAGAACTATCACCTGCTGCTTCTACTACAGCATCATACCTGGTCCCTGTCGGTCCATCAGAACCATCACTAGAGGAAAAAGGCAAGGAACCTACCATGGGATCACCAACCTCTACGCAACGAACAGTTGAAATCAGCAGTGATGATTTCGATCTCAGCTCATCACCACATTAAGAGGTGCCTCCTACATGATGCCCATTGTAGTAGTAGAAACAGAGCAACCATCACCACTGGACAGGCCATGGAAATGCATCAAGATGGTCGTCCACAAGACAAGACTCGCTGAGAAGTAAGCATTTTTTTCTTTTTTTTTTCTTTTTATTTTTGCATATAGATTCATTTTTTCAGCATTGAGGACAATGCTAACCTCAAGTTTAGGGGTAGCAAAAGTCTTCGCCTTAGCATTTTCATTTCATTCTGCATACATACGAATTTGCTATAGCATTAGATTCAATTCAAGACAACTTTTAGGTTAGAATAGATGATATCCGATGATAAGAATTTGGATGATTTTAAGCTGAATTAGTAAATATATTGAGAATGAATTGAAATAAGTTAGGACTTAATGCTTTAGAATTTTATTGACACGATTGTATGTTTTTTATGCTTAAGTAGTAGGAACTTTTTAGAGAACTTAGAATTTATGCCTTAGTTTAGAAAGAAAGAAAAATTCCTTTTTGCTAAAGTATATAAATAAAACGTAAAAAAATGAATAAATGCTTTAGCATAAAACTGTAGAGGGACACTCCTCTATGCAAAATTTAGGTTATACTTTGAACATAAATAATGCTACAGCATATGAGCAAATGAAAGTTGTCATGGGATGACTCTACCTACTAGCTCAAGGATGAGATATTTGCTCCATACTCATCTAGAGTTAAGAATGGTAGGTGTGATGAGCTAACACCCTTCAAAGCAGTTTAAAAAAACTAAGCAGGGGAGTAGACTTTTTTTGGAACTAGGGTATGGTGAATAAGGAAAACTAAAATTTTTCTAATACTTAAGCATAAGTTAGATACAATCCAACACACACAAGTAAAACATCTTGTCTTAGTTCAAGTTCTTGTAATTCTTAATATCGTATAGATTGTTATAGCATTTATATTCTGACGATTGATGTTTTGCCTAAACTGCTGTTAAGGATTGAAAGTAATATCATAGCATTTTTATATGTCATTGCTTTAAGGACAAGCAATATCTTAAGTTTGGGGTGTGTTAACGTTCTAAAAAGCGTATATTTTCTATACTTTTTCTTAAGGTTTTGTTTGGTTTCAAGATCATTTGCATTACATTTCATTGCATTTAACTGCATTTCATGTGCATTTGCATTTAGTTTAGGTTTTTATTTTATTTTATTTTATTTTATTTTTATTTTTAAAAGATGCTGCTTTGAAGGGTATGCTATTGGTTATGTTGTACAGATGCTGAAGCAAAGTTAAAAGAGTGGAAGAGATGTCGCAGCATATTTCGCAAGTGTTGGATCGGACTTCAAGGATGCTACAACATTATGGGCGGACAAAACAGAACGAAAGAAATGACACACCTGTAGCCCACTGTCTCCACACGTTTTCTAGGACAACTGTACCCCCTCTGCAAAACCTGCAAACGTTGCACCACCCCCTGCAGACCTGCCACAGTCCCCTGCAGACCAAACATTCCTGCCACCTGCTGCAGCAATTGTCAGTGGATATTTCCTTGGAACCTTTAGGGCACCAAACCCTAGAAGTCTCCTATAAATACAAGGCCAAGCCTCCCTCAATAGGAGAGCCAGATGTTTTTGGAGCAAGAAAAAGAGAAAAATCAGTAGCTAAGGAGCCATAAAGAAGCGAGCTTTAAGGAAGCAAGAGGGAGAAGAAAGAAGAAAGGAGACCACTTTTGGTCGTCTTCAACCTCTAGCCAAGCCACCGTTGTAGAAGAGCTTCAAGCAAGGGATTTGCGCGACTTCGGGAGGAGCGACAAGCTAGGAAGTGTCACGGCACAAGCGTTTGAGACTCTCTTCCTCTTTACTTTGTTTACCTCTATTCTAAATCGATGAATATGTATTTCAAAGGACGAAAGTTAAATAGTTTTTCATTTCTAGCCATGAACTAAACTAGTATGGCTAAGGCTTATTTTGGATTATTTTCATTTGTTTTTGATGGATGTTTTACTGTCTCCAGTTTATTAAGTATTTTGTTCAATCATGCTAACACTTTTTACTCTAAACCTTGGTTTGTAAGAGCACCGGGAGGTAGCCATAGCTCAAGGGGTTTGGGAAGTGATGAGTGCCAAAAGGTAGTTATTTACTACCCTTCTTATGGCACGTTATACATCTACTATACTTCAACTTGAGCTGAAATATGGAATCTTTGTACAATATTGGATATTCTGTTATCACTACTTATAAAGTCAAAATTTCTAGAGAATGCAGATATTATTACATATTCTGTACATGCAAAAATATCTAGGGCCAAAGCAGCGGTGAAGCAGTGTTAAGGCCAAGGTAGGGACAAGGCCGCGGCAGTATCCAGAGTGACAACATAAACATTGTAGGCGAATGAAACACAAAAATATAGAAAACATTCTAGAAGATGCAGCGCACTAATTGGACCAGGCTAGCACACTGAAAGTCCAAGTCAAAGACCAAACGGGAAAATCTTTCTAGAAGGCTGTAAACTTGGAAACATCAGATCTCATGTAGAAGACTTGCTCCCTACTCCAAGTTAGAGTCTATTTAGGAAAGTTTTACCCTAGGTTAAGACTATATATAGCCTAGCCAGCCACATTGTTAGTGATAGCCGATTTTAGAGAAACCCTTCCCCTAAGATTTGTACTTAAAGACATTATATTCTAAATCTCTTAGGGATAGGTGAAGGTTGTAGATATTAGTGAGAGGAGATTGTTTCTTGTTTCTTTGTTCTAATGCAATAATAATATCGAAGTTTTCTTATCCTATTGTCATTCCTTGTTCTTGCATTCAAGCTCGAGAGAGAAGTTTGTAAGTAATCTATTTATCTAGCATCGAGAGAGTTAGATTCACGAAAAAGATAAGTACGGTGTTGACGACACTAACTTGGCCTAGAGATAGGTTAAGAGTGTCAGAAACTAAAAGAAGTGTTGTATTGGTTGGTGATTATCGTTGATTCACGTCGAGAGGTATCGTCAAAGACCAGTCATCAACAACGCTCTAACTTAGAGATAAGCGGAGTCAACTATGGACACTTTTTTGAACTTTGATACATCTGCCCAAGAGCAACAGATTACCGCGGTAGAGAACACTAACGCTGTCGAGGTTGTATCTGTAGTACTGCCGAAGCAGTATTGTATAATTGCATTGGACAAGAAGAAGATCAATCGAATCCACTAATTGACGCAGCTGGATCCTACCCACTTTCTCTATATCGTTCTCCATCCTTTATTTTATGTTTTGTTTTTTAGTTACTTAGTTAGACAATTCCACTTATTTGTGTTTTTACTTTATTTTTCAGGAGCAAGGGAACAAGGGGAGACATATTAAGTATACCAATCCCTGTGGAGACGATACACGATATACTTATCACTTTATTACTTGCGACTTATACACTCCACAGTTGCGTTATCTTGTGTATGACCAGGGCAAACCCGAGTGTTCTATTGTACGAATTGGATCCTGAAATTTAACGCACAGGACACCATCTAAGGTGCAACTTGTTTCAAGTCATGGATGATCCACAAAGAGGACAAATTCCACCTGTTGATCATAATGTACTGCCACCAGCAATGCCGCAGCAGCAACTGCCGTGACCATTGCAAAGGCAGCTCGCTGTTAGAGACATTTTGGTTGAGGACCTAAACGGACTAAACCCTAACGTAGTCATCCCAGAGATTGAAGCAACTCACTTTAAGCTCAAACCAGGGATGTTCAACATGTTGAACACAATTGGACAGTTTAGTGGATCTGCTACTGAAGATACAAGGCAGCATCTTAAATCTTTCATGGAAATGTGCAATTCTTTCAAAATCCAAGGAGTCCATGAAGATATTTTAAGATTAAAGTTGTTCCCCAATTCACTGAGGAATAAGGCGAAAACTTGGTTAAATGACATCCCAGCAGGATCCATAGGATCTTTGGATGAACTCTACCGAGAATTCATTACGAGGTTCAACCCGATAAATCTTTATGATCACATCCGTAATGAAATCAAATCATTTCGGCAGGATGATGATGAACCAATGTATGAGGTGTGGGAACGCTATAGAGAATTGTTAAACAAATGCCCACTACATGGTTTTCCCTTGTGGACGCAAGTCTCCATGTTCTATAATGCCACCAATGCCTCCGCAAATGGGGCACTTTTGGATAGAGCACCCGCGGAGGCCATTGAGATTCTAAAAAAACTCGCAAGGAATGACTTTCAGTTTCCTACATCAAGGCGAGGAGGAATGAGACGCCATGCCACGACCCATGAATTAGACACAACTAGTTCAGTGGCAGCACAATTGACTTCTCTGACCAAGATGGTTCAGAATATGCAAGACCAGCAAAATATACATGAGGTTAAGGCAGTCAACTCATCTGAGGAAACCAGCCTATATGTTGGAAATTATAACAGAAACAATCATATGATATCCAACAATTACAACCCATCCTGGAAAAGGCAATCAAACTTTTCATGGAGTAACCCCAACAATGCCTTAAATCCAGTCAACCAAGCCCCTAGATACCAACACCAAAGTCAGAACCTGCCGCAGCGGCACACTCAGCAATCCATGCCGCCGTAGTAGTCTCTGAACGCGTTGGCAGATTATCTTATGGCATTCAAGTCAAAGACTGATTCGTAAATGGCCTAGAATAGCCGCTTCATGAAGTGTACTGATGAGTTCATGCACCGAACTGAGATGATACTACAGAACCAGGAGGCTGCCATCAAGTCTTTAGAAAACCAAGTTGGTCAATTTGCCCAACGATAAAACACTCAACCACCAGGGGGTTTATCTAGCAATACTGAGGTTGCTAAGGTGTTAGGCCACGAGTAATGTAAGGTAATTACGACAAGAAGTGGCCTACAATTAAAAGATAAAGAAGGGCCCTCAACCGATAGAGTCTAACCAGAAAAGCAATATCACGAGGACTCAAAAGCTGAGTAGGAGCCTACCGAAAGCATTGCCCTGGTAGCAGAACCAGCAGTACCTAAAAATCCTGCCGAGGAAGCTGCAGATAAGTTCACCACAGGTATTAAACTCAATATCCAAGGAAACCTGGAGGATATAAGACCACCACCTCCTTTCTCGTAGAGGTTAAAAAAGCACAAACAGGATCACCAATTTCAGAAATTCCTAGACATCTTAAAACAAGTCCATATCAACTTACCATTAGTTGAGGCTATTGAACAAATGCCCAACTATGCCAAGTTCTTAAAGGACATAGTATTCAAACGATGAAGGCTAGGGGAATTTGAAACGATGGTAGCCACTGAAGGTTGCATGGTCATGCTACATAATTGCATGCCGCTTAAGCTAAAGGATCCTGGATGCTTTACAATCCTCTGTGCGATTGGGGATGGTTACGAAGGTAAGGCCCTATGCGACTTGGGAGCAAGCATCAATCTAATGCCCAAATCAGTTTTTCAAAAACTTAAAATAGGGCGGGCAAAACCAACAACAGTACTGCTCCAACTTGCGGATCGGTCTTATGTGCATTCTGAAGGCAGAATTGAGGACATTCTGGTTAAGGTCGACAAGTTTATATTTCCTGCTGACTTTCTTATCCTTGACTGTGAGGCCAACGACAATGCACCGATCATCTTGGGTCGACCTTTCCTTGCTACTAGACGCACCATCATTGATGTGGAAAATGGAGAGCTCACAATGCGGATAAACAATCAACAAGTCAAGTTGAACGCCTTCCACAATCTCACAAATTTAGACGCTCCAGCAGAATGTAAGGCTCTTCATACACCAAACCAGGGTGCTAAAATATCCTGCCTAGACAGCATGCTCGACAGACTATTCGGTAAGCGAATAAAGCCCCCAAAAGAAGTCAAATGCACTAAAGGGACTGGCCAACATGCGAAGAGAGATACGAGCCAGAAAGAGATAACCAAATTGGGAGATGCATTCACATGCACTCCACAAATAACATAATCTCTTCTCGTCCATTTTATTTATTATATTAGGACTAGTTTTATATGTTGTTATGTTTTATTTTCAGTATTTTATGTTTTTAAGTTTTGTTTTTTTTAGGATAAATAAAGCAACGAATGCAGAAAAATTATTTCACAACAAGAAGTCTGCTGCCGCGGTAGTGCATTGTGTTAGAGCCGCATAAATCCTAACAGGCAGAAACAGTGTAACGGCTCTCTACTGAGAAATCTGCCGCGGTAGTAATTGTTCAGCAAGGCAGTAATTGCCTAATGGCTAATGTTTAACAGTCATATTTTTTACAGCCTATATAAACAACTCCCTTGCTTAGAATTACCCACTCTTGTATTCTTGCTAATCTTCTTTCTTTCACAATCTTGCTCTTCATTATTTTAGCTCTCATCTACTTCTTGAAATTTTCAGCAATCTTTTCAAGTACTCTAGATTTCGTTCAAGGCATCCAATAACTACAATCATGGTCGCTTACAACCGTTTTTATCCTTCCGACATTAAAGAGCGATTCAACCGTTCTTTTATGGCCTGACAGCTATGGGAGGAGCAAGAATTTCAGCACTTGGATGAAGATAATTATGGTATCGAGCAGTTCTTGTTCGACAAATTCAAATACCAAAATTGGGAAATCTTCTGTCTCCAACCTCCCCCAGCGAATGTCACGATCGTCCGAGAGTTTTATGCCCACATGCCGAGCGAAGGAAATTTATATGTTCACTGCCGAGGGAAGTCAGTCGCCCTTAATACCGAAGCAATCAACCAACGCTATGGCCTCACTCCGTTATCCAATGCACATAGTGATTTTGCGGCAGAGGTTATCGATGTCGACTTCGAGCTAATCAAAGATGATCTTTGTTACGATGATACCCCTTGGAAGATCGGTAACCATAGAGGATCCGTAACAAGATTGAGCCTCAAACCCGAGGCTAAGATATGGTGCACCTTTATCAAAAGACGTCTAATGCCCACATCGCATAACAACACAGTCGACAGGAGACGTTTGGTGCTCATCCAGTCCATAATCAACAAGAGGACCATCAACGTTGGAGAAATTATTCTCCAAGAAATTTATGATTGCGGTAAGAAAGACAAAAGCCCTTTATGTTTCCCTTTTTTAATCTCTGCTTTGTGTATTGCTGCAGGTGTACCAGTCGAGGCTACAGACGAGTACACACCGAATCGGCCGGAATGGTCTAAAGATTTCTGTCGCCGAGTCATACAGATAACCCAGGTAGAACCTGTCCAAGCAACACCACAGTAGTTCACTGCAGACTTTACTGCCGGAGGGCAATACTCGACAGAAGTACCCACATCTGCCCAGGGCCCTGCCGTAGCAAACCCTTACCAAGAAATTCTGCAAAGGATGGCAACCATGGACCTTCACCAGCAACGCTACATGGAGTACCAGCACGACTTCAACACATCTCTCGCCCACATGATGATGACAAGCTTCTCAAATCAAGGGGCGCAATTCCCAGAATGCCCAACTAACATCTTTGTCATTGTCGCTCCTTATACCGAGATAACACCTGCCTCAGGGCCGCAACCATTTTTCCAACCACGGTCGCCTCAACAGTTTCATGCTGCCGGACCTTCTAGGCCGGCCAAGTCTACTAGAGTATCCTCTACCAGCCAAAGGTCGTCCAAGAGGTGAGTTGTTTTTAACTCTCCCCAACGGGAACCAATCCCTATGCCCAGTCTAAGGAGAGACATTATGTCTCGCGAGATTGATGAATACCACAGTTCCTCACATGAACCAGCAATACCCACTGCCACGGCAGGGGGCAGGACAAAAATTATGCATACAGAAAATATTGACGAATTGGAAGAAGGGGATGAAGTTACTGCATCACTGCAACGTACACCGCCCAGTCGAGTTCAGCCGTATCGACAAGCCAAACAACAACAATTACGAGCACAAGGATCTAGACGGAAGGAGTCAGCAACACGACCTAAGAGACTGTTCCGTACAAGCAGCTCCTCGAAGTCGTTATAAATGATTTATTTTAATGCTTTTGTGTATTTCCTTATTGAAATTGTTGTCTGCCGCATATATTGAGCATTAAGGATAATGCTCGGTTTGAGTTTGAGGGTATTGTAGGTGTAGAAGCACTGTCGCGACATTACCACAAAAAAGGGAGTATTTTTTTTGAATTGTTTTTGGCAATATTCTCTTTTCTTGAATTACTATTTTTAGTCTTGCACTGCTCTACATCAGCTTTGCTTTAGTTTATTCCTTTAAGGCTATAGAAATCTTTCTCCTTACCTTGTCCAAGTTATGTTTTAAAGGGATAACCACAGGATACTCATGGAATAAAACTTAGAAGCTTGCTTTAGGGTTAGAAAGAAAATAAACACTTTTTGGACTTGCTTGATTTAGGAGTTCTTTTAATAAACTTATGTGATAAAGACTTAGAACCTTTTGGAAAAATAACTAGAGGTGCCTAACACTGGCTCTAGTTTTGCTCTCCTTCATGCTAGAGGTGCCCGAAATTGACTCTAGTACGCTAAATAGGTGGTTAAAAAGAAAAAGAAAAAGAAGAAAATAGAAAACGCATATCTTGAGATGCCCGAAATTAGCTCAAGACTTGTTGTTTTAAGGAATTAGCTTTAGTCCAAATTCTATTTGTCTTGAACTTAGAGTTTATCTAAGAAAGCCTTGAATCAACCTTGTCCATAAAACGCACACACTCACCTAGCCTTATAGCTTGTTTCTTAGTAAAAGTCCTTGGGTAAACTAGTGGCTAAAACGGAGAAATAGTCATGACCATGGTGGGGAGAATAGATGGAAAAGTAAGACCAAAGGGGAGTAAGGTTCGACAATTTGATGTCTTGCATTGCTTGAGGACAAGCAATAGTTCAAGTTTGGAGATATTTGATGAGTGCCCAAAAGGCAGTTATTTACTACCCTTCTCATGGCACGTTATGCATCTATTATACTCCAACCTGAGCTGAAATATGGGATCTTTGCACAACTTTGGATATTCCGTTATCACTACTTACAAAGTCAAAATTTATAGAGAATGCGAATATTATTACATATTCTGTACATACAGGAATAGCTAGGGCTGAAGCAGCGGTGAAGCAGTATTGAGGCCAAGGCAAGGACAAGGCTGCGACAGCATCCAGAGTGACAACATCAACATTGTAGGCGAATTAAAGACAAAAATATAGAGAACATTTTGGAAGATGCAGCGCACTAATTGGACCAGGCTAGCACACTGAAAGTCCAAGTCAAAGACCAAACGGGAAAATCTTTCTAGAAGGCTGCAAACTTGGAAACATCAGATCTCATGTAGAAGACTTGCTCCCTACTCCAAGTTAGAGTCTATTTAGGAAAGGTTTGCCCTAGGTTAAGACTATATATAGCCTAGCCGGCCACATTGTTAGTGACAGCCGATTTTAGAGAAACCCTTCCCCTAAGATTTGTACTTATCGACATTATGTTTTAAATCTCTTAGGGATAGGTGAAGGTTGTAGATATTAGTGAGAGGAAATTGATTCTTGTTTCTTTGTTCTAATGCAATAATAATATCGAAGTTTTCTTATCCTATTGTCATTCCTTGTTCTTGCATTCAAGCTCGAGAGAGAAGTTTGTAAGTAATCTATTTATCTAGCATCGAGAGAGTTAGATTCACGAAAGGGATAAGTACGGTGTTGATAACACTAACTCGGTCTAGAGATAGGTTAAGAGTTTCAGAAGCTAAAAGAAGTGTTGGATTGGTTGGTGATTATCGTTGATTCACGCCGAGAGTTATCGTTAAAGACCACTCATCAACAACGCTCTACTTAGAGATAAGCGGAGTCAACTACGGACACTTTACTGAACTTTGATGCATCTGCCCAAGAGCAAGAGATTGTCGCGATAGAGAACACTAATTGACACAGCTGGATCCTACCCACTTTCTCTATATCGTTCTCCATCCTTTATTTTATGTTTTGTTATTTAGTTACTTAGTTAGACAATTCCACTTATCTGTGTTTTTACTTCATTTTTTAGGAGCAAGGGAACAAGGGGAGACATATTAAGTATACTAATCCCTGTGGAGACGATACACGATATACTTATCACTTTATTACCTGGGACGTATACACTACACAGTTGCGCTATTATTACACGCATCAGAAAGCTTAGATCTAGGGATAGGCAAAGCTAGACCAACTTGAACAATGGGGTTGCTGCGAGAGCAGAATCCTAACTTGACATAGGGATAAGGTAGAGTTTCAACGACTAAAACGGTAGTACTTCATCAACATTAGGAGTGTTAGGGTTGAGATCGGGAGGTAATGCCTTAACATTTTCGAGTGTTAGGCCTTCTAACTAAGGATAGTGGAGGCATTTTCAGTAAACTCTGTCGAGCACTAGTAAACCTTGGGAACAGTAACATTTAGGAGAGTAGTGAAGTCATACCATAGCAAGCCTGACCTGTCTTAAGCTTGAATATCTTTCCAGTGTTGTGTTTGTGCAGCTTTATTTATTTCTCCAATATCTGTTTATTGTTACTGCATTTTCGTGACATCCTTTGTTTTGCTCCAGCATCTTTGGTGACAGCTATATTTTGCTAAAGCATTTTTGGTGACACTTGCAAATTTGCTTTAGTATATGACTTTACAAAAGATTATTTTATCTTTTGTGTATGGTAACTATTCTTGAATTAACTTACCCAATTCTCGTGGAAACAATCTCACTCACACATTTTATTACTTGTTCAATGTGTATACTTGCACACTCTTGCACACAATTCACAATCATATTTTAAGCGCTGTGCAACAACCAACATTTTCCTATTGATTCTGTAATCTTTCTTTCGTTTGTCACAATATTAATAAAATAATTGTTTTAGAGAAGATTTTCTCATTTGTATTTTGTTTTTCTTTCTCCACCCATATATATGTCTTGCATTGAAAAGAGAACCAATAAGATTGACATTATTTAAAATACAAAAGATTTTTGTGTATTACACTAAAAATGGTTTAGAAAGTAAAGGGACTACGATGCAATCAATGAGAATAAAATTTTGTTTAATAAAGGGGCATCATAATTAAGGTAACCCATGATGACTTAAAATCCTCAATAAAAATGGGACATAGAAAAAGAAGATCAAAATACCTAGAAGAAGATAAACTTCGTTACAAGCATTTGCATGTAAGTGTATTAGAGTGTTCAGCAAGAGGCAAAATTATGAGAACTCACGAGAAACTTAGAAGATGTTTGGTACCAATATGCCATTAGGATAAAAATATCTTATGATGTGAAGATTTTTTCATCCGATTAAGCAAAGTTTTCTTATCCAAACAATAGAATAAAAAATAAAAGTTGATCCTTCCCATCGGTTATATTGGGCGAACAACACGAGCAAATAAAAAAAGATAAACAACAAAGTATGGTTGTCTATCTGGGTTGAGCAAGCAAATACGCATGGAAATAGAGAGAAACAATCCTAAAGAAGAAAGAAGAATACCCAAGCAATAGAATAAAAAATAAAAAATACATATTAGGCATCCCTAGGGGCATGTACATTATAATTGTGTCATTTATTCAATTTTGACAAGTATATGAATTGTTCTCAGCAAATAGAACCAGCTTATCCATCCGAGCGTGAGGAAGATGGAACCTTTTTTAGAAATCTACTTATCTATTCGAGCATGAGGGGAATAGAACATGCATATCCATTCGTGCATGAGAAAAATGAAACTCTTTTTTTGAAGATGCTTATCTACTCAAGCATGAGGAGAGTAAAAATTGTTTATTTATTCGAGTATGAGGAGAATAGAACATGCATATCCATTCGCGTATGAGGAGAATGAAACCTTTTTTTTTAAAGATGCTTATCTACTCGAGTATGAGGAGAACAGAACCTGCTTATCTATTCGAGCATGAGGGGAATAAAGCTTGCATACTAATTCGTGCATGAGGAGAATGTAACCAATCAGTTTATGTATTAACGCATAAAGAGAATGGATCAACTCAAAGAGTTTTACAATGTTGAAAATTAGTGTCTTTTGTTCTTTGCTCTATCCTTGTTTCACCGGAATGAGCAAAGAAGGGGAAGCTGTTGACACTGATTATTAATCGGGCAATTCTCATCTTTTTCACCAGCTATTTGAAATAGAAACAAAATTGGCTCCAACCAATTCAATCCCAAATTCGTGAAATTTCATGGGAGAATCAGATCAACCAAATGAAGCATGATTGATTTTAATAATAAAATTAAGGAAAGCAAAGTTGATTTTAAAGAGGAAAATGAAGAAACAGTGTATTTCCACAAATTCGAACCAAATCAAGCAAATGAGGAAGTAGAATCAATCAAGATTGAAGATTGAATCAAATCAAATATTTAAGGCAATATTTTCACAGATTTTAGGTGATTTGCTTTGATTTAATCCATGTAATTTAGGTAATAAAAATCACTATATAAACTTTTCATTCCCCTTTGTAAATCACACACCAAACACAAGAAGCATAAGAAATACAAAAGTTTCTTACGAAAATTGTTGTAGAATTACAAGTTGTGGAATTTTGAGTTGAAATACAGGTAAGCTTTAGTTTGTTTTTAATTTTATTCTTTATTTTTTACAATTTTGTTGAATTTTTTTGTTGAATTGTCAAAAGAGTTTCGAAAAGGGTGAATTTTTATTGATCAGCGCCATCATATGGTAGTCGGCGTCGGTGGAAGGCGATCGGCACGGTGGTTATTTTCCGGTGTTCTTCATTCTTGAAGAACATCAAGAACATTCAAAGAAAAAAAATAAAGTGGGAGTTTGATCTATTTTTTTAAAAAAAAAAGATAAATGATGTTTGTGCACACTTGTTTTAATTAAGTTGAGCTTATTAGCTTCATTAACTCATTCTTTACCATTTTATTAATTCTATAAAACATCGTATTTTTAAAAGCCTTAAAAAGTCAATAATCGAAAACGTCGTTATTTGTTTTTTACTTTGAATCACGAGTTTTAGTATGGATGTGCATACTTTCTTTTAGATAGTTATGCTTTACCTTTTACATATTTTTTTATGATTATATTTTGATTTTTGTACTTAAACCTTAGGGTTAAGTTCTTGAAAAGCTTAGTTAGAGCCTTTATTTTTGAAACAAGACTTTCTTTATAATTAATAAAATACACTTAAATATATTTAAACATAATAAAATTCACCTAGACTTTTTTAGGACAAATAATTGATTTAAAATAATAAAAGCTTTCAACACAGCTAAATTTCTTTGTTTCTTCGTTAAAAAAGTAGAATTTAATTAATGTGGTGTTCTAATAAAGGGAGGTAACGGGTTAGCGCCAAAAATGTTGGCGGTGATTAAAGTTTACTCTCCTGGCGGTAGGGGTGTTTAAATCCGGGTACCCGGGGTTTCGGGTACCCGAAGTATCGAGTACCCAGAAATTCGGGTAGTTAAAAAAACGGCCCATGTCCCAACCCAGTTTTTTTCGGTACCTGGTACTTCGGGTACCCGAATACCCGGTACTTCGGGTACCCGAATACCTGGTACTTCGGGTAACTGGGTACCCGCATTTTAATTTTTTTTTACAAATTTTAAATTCAATCCTAAAAATATATATATACAAATGTAAAAGTTCGAATTACATAATCTAACATTCAAATATAAAATTTTAAAACCTAGTTACATAATTTAAACATAAAATTTAAGACATAAACTACATAATCTAGTTCGAATTAAAACATATAAGGGGTAAGAAAAAAATTATAAATATTTTAATTAGTTTAATTTATTTTAATGTATAAAAATTAATGATTTAAATATTTAAAGAATATTTAGTTGATTTTTATCTTGGTTAATGCACATACAAATATAACGTGTATATATAAACGAATAAAGTTTAAATTTTATCAACTCAAACAAATAAATTTATTATTTTATAATAAATCTTAAAAAAAATTTTACAATGATTCCTAATTCTTTTTTGAAATTAAAGTTTGAGGGAATGAAATTTAGGAACTAAGTTGTTTGATTTATAGTGAATATAAAGGTATTTTATAAATAATAATTATATTTAAAATAATAAAAAAATAGGAACCTGGTACCCAAAAATAACCAGGTGCCCAAAAATTTTCAATATTGTGACCCGGGTCCGACCCGTAAAATGACGGGCGAAGTACCCGACCCAAACCTAAAAATTTTTCCGGAAAAATACCCAGTTATTTATGTTCGGGTAGTCAGGTTGTCGGGTCAACTGGGTCGGGTATTTTTGAACACCCCTACTCCTAGTATAACCAAAACAAAAGTTGAGTGATAAAATTGAAATACTTCAACGATCGAATAAAAGTGAAAATAAAATTAAGTGATAAACGATGTAATTTACTCTATTAAATAAGATTAACATGTTTAATGCATCTGTCATATATACCAATTCCAGGGAATTATTATTCTTCTAAATATAAAGATTTCTAACAAAATAACAATCATCCACCCATCCATTATGATGCTATATAATTGGGACCTAATCTCTTGAAACAACACAACTCGGTTCGTTTCTCAACTGTATTGGTGATAAAGCTGTGTGAAACAGATACAAAGGGACGGGATCGCTGCAAAACTCTTTCACAACCTTTAACCTGCAATGCCTACACATATTTCTATTTACAAGATGCTTACATTGAATGATCTCTTTTTTGTGCTTACAGCGCGTTTCTTTCCGACATGTAACTATGCCCTCTGGTTGAAATCAGTAAAGCGAGGATGAGGCTGTCCGTTCAAAGTTTGGTTGTTGGTGGATGGCTGAGGCATCTGCTGTGGCTGATGTGGTGGTGGTGGTCTCTGCAGGACACCAAAGGGGTGTGGAGCAGGTTGATGGGGTAAAAGTTGAGGCACTCCTCTATTGAAAGGATTTCCATTCACTGTGGACACCTGGCGGGCTTGTATCCTAAGCCGTTGCACTTCTTCCCTCAATTTTTCATGCAACGCTACAGACAGCAGAAAAGTAAATGCCAAGTAAACAAGTACCTTCAGGGCCTAACTTGTTTGTTATCTTGCCTATTTTATGAGATAGTAGGATTTGGTCACATTGAAAATTATATAATAATGGCATTATCTATAGCGCATCTGAAAACCATATACAAGCAAAGGAATGACAAACTTTTCCATGCCATAATACTATCTTTCCTGTACAGCTTTTAAATTTAGGGGTTAACAGTGCCTCTTTTCCATGCCTTATTAACCAAGTCCTTATCTTTGAATTTCTAAATTTATGGTTTATTTACTTAAATTACAAAACCCACAGGATCCGCATGATAGAATCACTTAACTATGAAATGACACAGTTTTGATGGTTTTTAGAAATCCATCATAACTGATTAAGAATACAAAAATGATGTCGATTCATTAAGGTGCTCCCAGTCACAGACAGTATAGTTGAAATGTGTAGTAGAAAAAAATGAGAAAAAGAATGCTTACCATCTCTAAGATGAGCTTAGGATACAAGCTCATCTGCATTATAGTTGAAATATATTAGAATTGTTTTCTTTCCTTCAAAACAAATATTTGAGCCTCAAAGATGCAAATCAGCTGCTTTCAAGGTTAAAAAATAGATGCCATGGATTGAAACCCAACCGAGACTGTTTCATCGCAGGAATGTTATTGGCTGGTGCATGGCTGAGAAGGCAGAAGCAGAACTGAAAAAGGATTGATAGGGAACAGTTTAAAAGTTATGCCAAAATGGAGAATCAGGCCTTTGATTCCATTGTAAGGCATGATTAAATTAAGTGCATAATGTTGTCTTTTTCCTAACATTCAAGGACCGATCAATGATTGTTGTTATGCAAGGTAATTAGGGGCGTCAGAAACACAATTTCACAAAACAAAAGACACACTGGAACTTCTCAAAAAAGTGCATAGTGGCTAAATAAATTGCCAACATTAATTAGCTTATACAGAACAAGAAAAAGCCTTTATTACGGCTGACCCTTCTTCCAATGAAGAAAAATTATGCATCCATACACCGAAGAACCGATGTGGGTGTTGAAAATACTCTCATATATGTGATATGACCTATAAACAAATATGCAAGCATGCATTTCATCCATATAATCATATGTACATAAAACCCCAATCACTGGCAAAATTCTATTATAATTAAGATATAAAAGACAATCACAAAGAACAGACTTTGACTTGAAATTGGAAAATTGCAATTAAATGATTAGGCATTATATTATAATATGACCAAGTAAAAAGAACATTTGATTACATGAACCAAGAAAGTTGATATTCAAGATATGAGCAAAGGATCACGTAAATGAGATGCAGAGTAAAAGTTGTAAAGCTAAACCGAAAAAAGCCATAAAGTGCATTCACCTGTAGCATTGTGAACTGTGCGGAAAGATTGGTAGCTTCTGTCTGAAGACTCTGAACTTTCTTCTCCAGTTCACTCGTGTATCGAATCTTCCTCTCCTTTGAACGTGCAGCCGATTGCCTGTTAGCCAAAATCCTACAACACCGAGGGGGGACTTAATTTAGTCGACCAAAATTATTGCATCAGCTAATTTAGATTCACAAAACACCATGTCTTCTACCATTTTATTATTCAAGCAAATTAATTAGTACAATATCATTGTTCTTGGTGAAGAACAGACAAAAGGAATTAACTGGAATAATAAATTTTAATTGTGGTGGGAAAATTCTACCTTTTAGCTCGTTTGGGATCGATAAGGGCAAGCTCAGCGAGTCTATCAGGAGGTATACCTTTCTTGATACCATCAACAGCCATGAAGGACTCAAGATCAAACGATGTCGTAGTCGAACCATCCATCGAGTTACTATGCCTATGGTGAACCCCCTTCTCTCGCACACCTCTTTCCCCGCCAAATTTCTCATCTCCGGTTCCTCCGGAATTCGCGGGACCAGTCAACCCAGGTCCGTCGAAGAAATCAGAGTCCACGGAAAGGCTACGACGGTGGGAAGAGATTTGCTTAGGGTTATTTTCGGCGGAGCGAGGAGGGCAGTTGGATGATGAGTCGTCAGAGGATTCAGCCGGCACGTGTGCGACAGATGGCAGAGCAGGATTGGGGAATGAATCTGGAAGGTCAAGGCATGAAAGATCGAGATCCGACGGGTCGAAGAGGAGAAGATCATCGAAACGGAAAGTTGTGTCTGAATGAGCTCGTCTATGGTAAGCCCCACGTGGAGGCATCTGGTCTATCTCCATTCTCATCTTTCTCTCCATCTTCTTTTTCTTCTATCAATAGGCTGCGGTTCGGTGGAGAAAATTATTGGTATTATTGTTACAAGGGATGATAAATACAAGTGGAGTGGAGAGACCTTCTCCTTGACGCGTACCGAGGCCGAGGGTGAGGGATTCTGCTTGAAATATATATGGAAAGTATTTCGACAGTAAAAAAGAATTTCAAGCGAGTTTAGACGTAAGATTCTGGGCAAATGGGGTGTGAATAATGGGTTGTGGGAAGAAAAATCATGTTAAGGAGGAAGAAGAAAACCGAGAGTGGAAATTAAGGATTTCAGAGATGTTCTTGATCGAAATGGGTTGTGGGACATTAAACCCTCCCAAGGCTGGTACACATGGCATAGAGGAGAGAATGTGGAGAACCATGTTAAGGAGAGATTAGATCGTTTTATTGCTGACATTCCATGGCTTCATAAGTAAGGACAATGTGTTATTGAGACTGAATATACTATGTCCTCTGACCACTGTTTTTTATGGTTGGATACCTCAGCTGATAAACAAAACATGGGGAGATATAAGGATCACTTTCGATTTCATGTTTGTTGGGCTGCTGAAGAAGGTTGCATACAGAGAGTTGGAGAAATCTGGGAGGTTTTTCAGGGGTACAAAAATTAGATTGTGTGGGAGAGAATCTGCTGGATTGGCAGAATAAAAGAAAAATAAAAGAGATGAAAAGGAAAAAAAATACAAAAGAGAATTAAAGATTTATTACAAAGGGACAATTCTGAAGAACTGCTTACAGAGTTAAAGATCCATAAAAAAAATTGAAATTGATTAAAGACAAAGAAAAAATTTATTGGAAACAAAGATCAAGAGTCATCTAGCTCAGAAAGGGGATAAGAACACAAGATTTTTTCACGTCAAGGCTAATGGTAGAAGAAAGAAGAATTCTATAGCAGGATTGTATGATGCAGAAGGAATTCGGAAGAAAGAAGAACATGAGTTGTTTAGAATATAGCCCAATCTTTTTTCTCAAACTTGTTCCAATCTGATGGTGGTGAATCTTCAAGTCAGATTCTTCAGAACATCAAGAAGTGCATAACATCAGAGATGAACTCCAAGGTATATTCTGAATTCACGGCACAGGAAGTAAAGCAAGTTTTCCTTCAAATTAACCCCAACAAAGCCTCAGATGGTCTTCCGCTTCTTTTTCTTTTCATTCTTTTTGGTCTATTATCAAAGATGATTAACCTTTCTTTGGATATTCTTGCTGGTAAAATTAATATGGCTGAAGTGAATAGGACGATTATAGTTCTAATCCCAAAATTAATAAACCTCACCTTCATGAGATAATTTAGATCTATTAGCCTTTGCACTATGATTTATAAAACTTGTTCTAAGGCTATTGTTAATAGGATGAAACCTTTAATGCCTTTATGTATTGATGAAACTCAAAGTACCTTTGTTCTTGGGAGACTTATTTCTGACAATATCCTTGTGACTCATGAGGTTCTGCACTATTTAAAAGATTCAAAAAACAGTCCTAACAAAGGTGTTGCTATCAAGATAGATATGGAAAAAGCTTATGACAGGGTTGAGTGATTTTTTGTGTGTGAAGTAATGAGACATATGGGTTTTGCTGAACAATGGACTGACTTGATTATGTCCTACATCTCTTCTGTATTCTTTTATGTGAAAATGAATGATAAATTAACAGAATCTTTTAGACCAAGTAGGGGACTAAGACAGGGAGACCCATTATCCCCTTATTTATTTTTAGTCTACTCACAAGGGTTATCATCTTTGTTGTTCGCTGAACAAGTATCATGTAGAATAAAGGGAATCCGAGCTAGTGTTAGAGGCCCTAGAGTGAATCATCTCTTATATGCAGATGACAGTCTTCTCTTCATCAAAAACTCCATGCAGGAAGCTAGTCGACTTAAAGAAGTGCTGCAGATTTATGAATCCTCCTCTGGGTAAAAAATAAATTTGGAAAAGTCTTTTATTTATTTTAAATGGGATAACGGAACAAAATAAATTAGATATCAAAAGTATCCTTGAAATGAGAGAGAAAAAGAAGATGGGAAATTACTTTAGACTACCTCTAATTGTAGAAAAAAATCGAACAAATACTTTAGGATTTCTTTCTAATAGAGTTGATAAAAGAATGAGATCTTGGGATAAAAACTTGCTTTCATATGGAGGTAGAGAGGTACTAATCAATGTCGTTGCTTAAGCCCTTCCAACATACGCAATGAGTTATTTTTTGTTACCTTATTGTATTATGGACCCGATAATTTCTACGTTAAGATCTTTTTAGTGGTCAGGAAAGATCAAAGAAAGAGGTTGGGCTCATGTGGCTTGAAACAAACTATGTAAGCCTAAAAAAGTTTAGAGGATTTGGTTTTCGTGATTTGAAGCAATTTAATAAAGTTCTCCTGACAAAACAAGTGTGGAGATTACTAAAGAACACAAACTCTTTATGCTTTAAAGTGTTGGATGCGAAATATTTTCCGAAGAGTTCAGTGCTGAAAGCTAAAATGGGAAATAAATCATCCTTTATTTGGAGTAGAATCTTTAAAGTGAAAGAGATTTTTAAGAATGAGTTCCATTGGAGAATTTACAAAAACAGTAAGGTTAAACTTTTACAAGATAATTGGGGTGGTGATTCAAAAATTCAATTGATTGGTACTTATTTAGACATCCCAACAACCTATAATTTGTGGTGAATTTATGATAGAGGGGACTATTTTTGAGGATTCAAAAAAGATCTATCGTATTTTTAATCCCGAAGATGATAAAAAGATTTTAAGTTGCCCAATAACACTTGTGGAGGAAGATGTTTTAGTCTGGTTGAACTATCCAATAGTATTTATTCTGTCAAATCTGGGAATAGATGGCTAGCCATGCTAGAAAATGAGGTAGATGATAATGCTAGAATCCGGAACATCATTGCTAAATTGGAAGGTTTGCCAAAAGTTAAAATCTTTGGCCGGAGATTATGTCATGAGGCGTTTTCTCTAGGTTCAAAGTTATTAGTTGCTTCACTTAGTACTGGTGTATGCCCATTATGCAACATTGAGATTGAGACAGCTTTACATGCATTTAGAGATTGTAGCAGCTTGAAGGAAATTTTTGATTTATGTAATCTATCAGTTATTTTGAACTCTTTACAATCAATGTCTTGCAAGAGTTGGATGGAGGACTGTTCTTCAAAGATGAACAGGGAGCAATTCACTTTTTTCTTAACACTACTTTAGAATGTCTTGTATAGGAGAAATAAAATGGTACATGAGTCTTCTTTGATTCCTGCAACTGTGGTTGTTGATTACGCTCAACTTCTCACCTCTGAATACATTGTAGCCTCTGATCCTCTTGTTAAAACTTTTTCTTATAACAGGTCCCAGTATTGGAAATACCCTGCTATTGGACAAATTAAAATTAATGTGGATGGAGCGTTCATTTCTAATGATGGAAGTGCTGCAATTGGAGTTATGGTAAGAAATTCCAATGGATTATAGATAGATGGAGTAGCGAAAATCATTAACGGAACTCAGAAGGTAGAGACCATTGAAGCATGGGCGTTCGTTGAAGGAGTAACAATGGCGATTAGGAACAATTGGGGTAAGGTTGTGACTGAAGGGGATGCTATAGCATCATTAACAAGTTGAACCAGTCTAATCAAGATCTTTCAGTTGCTTCAACCATCTTGACAGACACTAAAGCTCTCTTATGCAAACATCCCGGACTTGTCATCAAGCATGTGGTGAGAGTGGCTAACCGTGTGGCTCATAAGTTAGCGCATTGGTCAATTACCTCGAAAGAGGATTTTTATTTTGTTCTAGATGTTCCTATTTGTATTTTCTCGGATATTGTTGAGGATGCTATTCATAATTAATCAATGTTTATTTCAAAAAAAAAGGTAATGACAATCGTTAAAATAATAAAAATATATTATATTTTTAATTTAGTTAAATGACTCACGTAAAATTCGTCATCTGTAGATACATGAGTTTTAAGTAGGGGTGAGCAACGAAACCAAAAAACTGAAAAATTGATTTGAACCCAGTTGTGTGGTTCGTTTCGAGTTTTGGATTTGGTTTAAAAATCAAAATTTACAATTCTGTACGGTTTCGGGTTTTTCATATGGAACCCCTTTATTCCATATTAACCCGAATTAAAAAATATTATGTTTTTATTCTATATTAAATATATTTAAAAATAATATCTTAAAATATTTGAATTTATATTTTAAGATAGTCTCATAAAATATTTAAATATATTTTTATAATATTAAATTAATTACATAATATATTTTAAATTCGAATATACTTTAATAATATTTACTATTTAGGGTTATTTTATAATATTAGATATTTGAGTTTATCTTTAATCAAACAATATACTAGGTTATATATTTATATTTAAGTTGATAATATAGAATCATTGAGTATATATGAATTAGATAAATATTTTTTGTGATTTATTTTTTAGATATGTTATTTATTTTATAATAATTATTATTTTTTAATTCTTATTTAATATTTTTAGATTTGTCAAAGGAAGACATAAATTTTTTGGTTCTTAGTCGTAAAATAAATTGATATTTAAAGATCAGTGGATACGCCGAACTCGCCCAACATGATGCATATCATAAGCAACAAAGCATGGCATATAAATCTCGTGCATAATATGATGGTTTAACATGCTTGCCTATTACATGGCATAAAATAGATGTATATTATCGCACACATCATATACAAATCAAACAGATCACACAAGGTAGTGAGGCCCGCGTCCACACAGCATCAGGATCCTATACTACGAGTAGGGCCTGCGTCCATACAACATCAGGATCCCATACTCAAGGATGAGGCCCGCGTCCACACAGCATCAGGATCCTACATTCGGGATTGAGGAATGCGTCCACACAGCATCGGGATCTTACATTCGAGATGATTGTCAAATCATCACCCAGAATGTTACATCGGATGGACTTCAACTTGTTGCAACACTTTTGGATATCCGGATTTCCATCACATATGGACTCAAACCACACAAACGATTCACCTAGGATCTTAGCACAACAAGACGTATTAAGATCATCTCAATTTAGTATTTCATGGTTATAATTATCAATAGGGGTTGAACAATTCCTTTTATTGTTTAAGATTCATTAGAACTCTTAATTACCATTATCGAGCCTCAATCTCTAATTACCGTGGCAAAATTACGCATGGGTATCGATACCCTTATGTGGGGTATCGAAACAGACAACATCGATACCCACCTAAAGAGGGTATCGAAACATGGGTATCGATACTGGCATCGATACCCTTTGACCAACTCAAAGGTCAACCACGAAGGTCCTCCAGATTTGAAACCATCATCGAACCGGAAATGCCACTAGAGGACTCGATATCAAACCATGGTTCGATAACCTTAGCCAAGAAACCCATTTCCCTCTCAAGGGTATCGATACTCAGGTCATCGGTATTGATACCCCCTACACGATTTGTAGGTCTGCACTTAGAAATTTAGATATTCTCCCCCAAACTCAATCTAATCGATCATAAAGTGTTCCTACTCAATATTAATGATGTTTAGAGTGTTTTAACACCAATTTCCAACCCTTAATCACATTAATACGAATTTCACCATTAAAGCTCATTAAGCAACAAGCCAAGCATACATGCACAAAATCTACATGAATGTCACTACCATGATGTGGATGATGAAAAGAAAGAGTTGGGAGTACCAACCTTAAGCTAAAACAACAGCAAAACGAGCTCTCGACTCTTCTTCAAGCTTTCTCATTCCCCAAGCTTTTGGAAGACTCTCCCACTTGTTTCTCTACAAGGGAAGATGTACAACGGATTAGGGACAACTTGGAAAGATTTTTAGAGCTTAAAGACACAAAAAAAAAGGTTTAAGTTCTTAAAAATCAATTCCCGAACTCCATCTAAACCCCCCACCAAAACCTTCATCCTTATCAAAACAACACTTTGTTACCTATTTTTAAAGATCCCAAACCCCTCTACAACTTACCCTTCAAGCACAAAATGAGATTCCACCATTAAACCCTAAAAAACCCTACCTTTGATGGTTGTTGCAATGGCAAAAGATGGAGAAAATGAGATTGTAGGGGATGATCTCATACCCACTACAAAGTGCAAAAAATAATATCCCTAGCCCCCCTTTTTTTCATCCTTTAGTTATTTACCAAAAAGCCCCCAAGGTCACAACCACTAAACTCTACCAAAGCACTTTCAAAAATAAATAAATAAACTCTACCAAAGCCCAACAACCATGCAAGCCCAAAAGCATAAGGCCCAACACTCAAACCCGGGGCCCAAAACCAAAGTCTAAACCCCTCGGATTAACCCGACACTTAGATCCGAATCTGGATCATTATATTTTAGTTTTTTAGTTTTTATACAATTCGATTTTGGTTTATTTTTTAAAAAACCACAGACAACGGTTTGGTTCTTATTTTATCAAAAAAAACAAAACGAACCAAATCAAATACACCCTAGTTACCTCATTACTTACAGGTGGCGAGGTCAAAAAATATTATTTTTTAATTTATTCTTAAATATTTATAAAAATAATAATTTAATATTTTTAACTTTATTATTCACCCAAATTTATTAAAATTTCGATAAATTTTAAATTTTACTATTTAAAATTTTAATTAATTATAAAGTTTATTAATTGTAATTATAATTTGAGATTTTTTATTTAATTATTTAATATATTAATTAATTAATTTGAACTAAACATATTTGTAAATAATATTAAAATTTAAAATTTTAATATCGTTTAAGTTAAATATTATCTTATTCCCCTAGAGTAGAGTTTAACCCTAATAAATATAAAATAAGAAAGTTTAACTAATTTAATAAGAGAAAATATTTTCAAAAATATAATGAAAAAAATAGAGTTGCATCTATATATTTAAAGTTTAAGATTTCTTCAACTTTTGAAAAAAGCAATTAAATAAAATTGTTATGGCTTTTCAAAAATATTTTTATTTTATTTTTTAAAATATATATAGTAAGAATTTCATATGATAGTAATATATAAAATAAAAAAATAAGATATAGTGATTAAAATTAATCAAGAATATATTTTGTTTGATATATTATTTAAAATTAAATAATTAAATAATATTTTTTTAAAAAAGTTATGGTTTAAATTTAAGGTTTAATATAGGTTAAGGTTTAAAGTTTAATGTAGTATGGTTAGAAATTTAGGTTTTATATTATAAACCTTAAATTATAACTTAAACTCTTAAATTCTAATTACTATCCACGAATTTTAAACTAGTAAACCTAAATCCCTGATCTTTTAAACTTTAAAATCTAACCATACTCCTAAAATTGAGACACTTATAAAACTTTTTTATTTTTACCACTTATGTATAATGTATTATATAAGGATAAATATTTGATATACGGGTTATATAAAATTAGGGTAAACTACATAAATGGTCACTGAACTTTTAGGTCAGATTCATTTGGGTCATCAAAATATTTGATAAGGTTACCGAACTTTTAGTTCGTATTCGATAAGACCAATCAACTTTTAGTTCTCATTCGATACGATCCGTATCGTTATATACTGTTAAATTTTTTGTAAAAGTTTAATTTTCCTTGATAAAAATGGGTAAAGTACAACATTTATCACTCAACTTTTATCTCACTCTTATTTTGGCCATTAAACTTTAAAATTTGTATCAAAATCGAGTTTAATTAGTCTTTAAAAAAATATTTTGCTTAATTGTTAATTTCAGATTATTCAATTCTCGATCTTATGTTGTATCAAATAAATTTGTAACACCTCCTTCCTGGTGTGGTGGGAAATCGGGTCGAAAAATGCTACAGTAAGAAGTTTCGGTGATTTCGTGACATTTTCTAATAGCCTAATTCGACTTAATTATTACTATTAATCATTCTTTTGCTAACCAATCCATTGTAGTGTTAGGAGAGGTCTTACTCTGGTTGGGGCCAATTTAAAACTTTTCATCGTATAGACACCTATTTTGGAATGGTTAAAGGTTGTATACCGATACAAGAATGTCAGGGTCGATAATGCAATTATCTTGAAGGTCGGTATCGATATGTCAAAGAGGTTGTACTAGAATGATAACATTTAGTTAGGTAATTCAATTACCCTTTGCTGCGACCTTTTTTTTGAAAAATTTAAAAAAGTGTAAAAGTTTGGTGGTTCGATGGTATTTGAAAATTTGGTATCCCTGAAAGATGACACCTGGAAAATAAGATGTCACTCCTAATAGAATAACGTTAAAATTTCAAAGTTCGTGGTAATATTTAAAAAGTCGGTATCCCAAGAGATGACACCTGAAGAACAGGATGTCACTCCCATTGGAATACCGTTAAAATTTGAAAATTAGTTAATTGGTTGGAGTCGTCATCGATCGTTCAAAAAGGTGGATTGAACACCAAAAAAACAAAACCAGAGAAAATTGAGTTCAGGAGTTGGTTACGTTTGGGGAAGGATTAACACCCCATAACGCCCAAAATTAGTACCTAAAGGTTCATATCATAATTATTTAAGAAAATATAAATTTTAGATTAAATTAATTTTTAATTTACAAATGCATATCCTAATATCCACAGTAATTCAAAGAAGATAACACCCGGAGACCGGGATGCTACTCCCAATAGAATATATCTAGATAATAATTTCTAATAAAACATTAAATCGTAATATAATATTAAAACAATATAAACGGATAATAAACACATATATATAACAAATATAAAAAAACATTAAACATTATCTTCCTATACTATATAGTATATACCACGTAGCTATGTATAATAATATAACTTCACCAAATATATAATATATTATATAAATAAAATAAAATAGTATATAATAATGTCATATAATAATATAAGGTTATAATATATAATAAAATATGATAACAATAATATTAATATTATAATAATAAAATGATAAAATATAATAATTATAGAAATGTGATAATAAAATTAAAATAATCATAAGATAATAAAAACATTATAAGACTAAAACATGAAAATAATGACTAAATGTGAAACAAACTGAAAATGTAGGACCAAAACGCAAGGATACGTTGAGACTGGGAACTGGAAGTGTGATTTTCCCTCTTTCTTGGGATAAGTGCGGGTCGGGGCAGGTTTCTAGAGTGATTGTCGGATATCCAAGGGTAAAACGATGTCGTTTTGAATAAGGTATAAATACCCTTTATTTATGAGATTCCATCGTCTTCTTTATTTCTCACTTGATAAAGATTTCAGAGCTTAAAAGCTCTCACCTTCTTCATCCTCTCGGGTCGATGGGTGGCTAGGGACCACCGTGTCCGATCATCGGTCACCCTGAAGGACGCCGAAATTCGAAATGAGGTACCTTTTTGAAATATCTCGATGGGGGGAGTATGAATCCGGTCTCGGATTTTCGAAAGAAGCAACGTAAAAGCGTAGATCTACAAATGAAGATTCGAATATAGGTATTTTTTTACCTTTTAATTTACGGTTTCTCTTCTCGATCTCACTCTTTCTTGCTCTCGATTTTGTTTTCGAATATAATGATGATTTTGTTCTTGGATTTGCTTTAAAATTTTCTCTTTTTTCGATTGATTTTCGTAACATTTACAAAGAGTTTAATCCGGTATTTATACCCATATTTTTTTACATTATAAAATACACAAAAACCAGTTTAGATCTAATTAAATCTAGTCCTACTTTTTCTTTGTAGATCTGAGGCGACAAAGGCGGTAGAGCAGTGAATGGCAGTGGAATGATCGAATAATGCAGCGCGTAGCGGTCACGCGTGATTCGAATCGCCGCACGTGGCAGCCACACGCGCGAATTTTGCTGACCATGGATGTGGATGGCGGTGTCTAGTTACTATAAAGATTAGGTTAGTGTTATCATTTTTTATTAGGGTTTATTAGTTTACATTGGGTCATTTAAGTGTTGGGCTTAATGGGTTAAGTTATGGATTTGGGTAACAGGCTGTAATGTAATAGATTTTATATTGGATATTAGATTTGTTTAATTAAATGGGTTTTTGGATTTGAAATGGGTTATTACAGCTGTCCCTCTTTGCTCATTGTTGTGTAAAGATAGTAGAGCCAAGATAAAGAATAACCCATTTCACGTAGAATGGTTTTAGGGTTCATTTTGGTGAGTTGGAGTTCTTTTTGGTAAAGTTGTGATTCTTTTGGTAAGGTAGGGGTAAGGTTGGAGTTCTTTTGCTGACACCGCCTCTTCTCAATGTTCGCTTGATCTTCTCTACTTCTCCGGGACAAAAAATCTTCAAAACTGGGGCTCGAGCTCACAAATTTTCCTTGTTCGCTCTTCTATCAGGTGCCTTAGATGAGCAGATTCTTCTTGTTGTAGAGTCATGCTTGTCTTCGAAAAAGTCTTTAGGCTACAAGTTCTTGTTGTTGAAATTTTTACCTTCAAATGTCGACGCCACAAATTCTTCCTATATATAATCTTCTGCGTCTTGAGTTGAGAGTCCTTCTTGTCTTGAACTTCTCGGTTGATTTTCCTCTTGAATCTTAAGCTTTGCTGGTTCTTTATGCAATCTTCATCTTGCAATCGTGAGTTCTCTCTGTGCAAAACTATTCTCAACGCTTTGTTCTTTGATGTTTTAAATTTCAGCAACTTCTGTCTGCAATGATTCCCTAATTACTGATACTCTTAGCATCATTGATTAGATATATTGGTCAAATTTTGCTCTTGCATCTTTCTCAAGATCTGTATTGTCTATTGTGTAGACCTAATTCTCTTTTGATTCTTGAATATCATCATCGCTTCGGTTTGACTCATGGATCTTCTTTGTATTTTTCCCAAATGCATATGGTTTAACGGATTTAGATTGCCTTTACTGGTAGCCGTTTGTTTTGGGCTAGTTGTACCATTTCCCTAGGTATAATCAATTTGTACCAATCAAGAGATTGAATTTTTTTCAGAAGATTTATTTTCTTTCAACCATTTATAAAAATGGATTTTGATGGACGTTTGAATGGTCCTTATCTTAATCAATCATTTGATCTTTGTAATTTTCTCAAATGCACAAGGATCAACGGATTTAAGTTGTCTTTACGGTAGCCGTTTGCTTCAGGCTAGTTGTACCATTTCCCTAGGTATAATCAGTTTATACCAATCAAGAGATTGGATTTTTCCGAAGGATTTATCTTCCTTCGACCATTTTTAATGTAACCCCCAAAATTTATCTAATTTCTTAGAATAAAAGTTAGGGATCACAATATTAAAACTTGATTCGCAAGGTAGGTTTTTATTAAAAACATAAGACAAGAATAAAACGCTTAAAATAATTATTACCAAACATACTGAAATATTATCCAAATATAATAAAGTCCAACCCAACAATAAATCGTAAAAAGTCCAGAAAGTCCGAAGTAAAATTCTGAAACCAAAGTCCAATACAGATAATAAAATATCCGAAAATAATAAAATAGTTTGAAACTATAAAAACATACGTAATAATCTGAAATAGAAACCTCCAAGTACTGAAGTAGCCTAGGTCAAGGACCTGAAACAAGAAGCTAAGGGGGTGTAAGCTAGGGAGCCTAGTGTGTCTCTAAAGTACAAATAAAACAGGATTTTAGAACAGTATATGCAGATGATATAGTGTATGCATGAAATACACCTATCTCCGAACTCCAACAGAAGAGTAGGTTCCCCTGAACCCCTCTAACTCCATCACACCAGCAGAAGTGGAAACTCGACCCGAAGGTGGAGCCACTAATCAGAAGTGGTATCTCAACCCGCAGGTGGAGCCACTGAACAGAAGTGATAAGTCACTAAACTTCCCCGTATACATAGTTTACCAGATGTAATGAATATGCATAAGCAGAATTAGAGTGCATGTATTACAGTGAAACATAAGGTAAGCATACCATGTAACAGTAACAGGAATGTGATGTCAGAATGATGCATGAACATACGGATTTTAATAGAAAACGGAACGTACTGAAAAACAGAGTAAACAGAAGAGAACACACCTGAACAGATAGCTCAACGACGATACTGACGTCGACTGGACTCGACTCTACCACCAGAATGCACAGGAGTAGAACCTACGAGTACAAATTATCGTTAGACACCCTACTATGCCATTTCACCGATAAGTACACTAAACCGGAAATAACTAAAACTCACGTGCGGGTCCCGGATACTACTGGACAGGAGGTCGTCCAGGAGGAGGAGGAGGCAGATGCTCGGGCTCGGAATCCACGTCACCTGAAGTGAACAGAAACTGATTCAGAAACCACTAAAGATAAATTCCAAATAAGCTTTCGAACATAAAATCCCCAAAAACGACACTTCGGGTTTGAATTTCGAGAAACGGACAGCGCCATCGGACTCAAGACGTCGAAAAACATAAAGTGGGCCCGGGTTGAAAAAGTCAACGCTGACGTCAGTATGGTCAACGCTGATGTCAGCAGATGACGTCATCAACAATGCTGACGTCAGCATGACGTCACCTGATGACGTTAGCGGATCACGGGTCGGGTCGGATTCGGGTCGGATGGGTCGGGTTTCGGGTCGGTCGGGTCGAGTTCTGGGTCAGGCCGGGTCGGACACGGGTTGGGTCGAATTTTCCCGGGAAAATCTGGAAAAGTTCCAGATCTTCCCAGGCCGACAAGAGAGACCGATGCTTAAAAACCTTCTTAACTTCGATAAAACTCGATCAAGACTCCCCCCTAAAAACAGATTCGAAACAACACACACCCCTTAACCCACACAAAACCGAACAGAATAAAAAGGGTAAAAGCTTACCAGATGATTCTGAGGGAGAGGTGACGCGAACAGGAAACACGAAACGAAATAAAGGAAAGGTGTAACATCCCGTTTTTGGGGTTATTAGTTAGGCTTAGTTAGGTGAATTCGATTCGGGTTGAATTGGGTTCTCTGGTTCATTAATTACGGAAAAAAATAAAATAAGGATATTTTTAATTAAGGAAAATAATAATTTGGAAGGTGGTTTGAAATATTAAAAATATGTTTCTAAATTAAAAGAAAATAATTTGGATTTATAATGATTTTTAATTATGCTTAATTATGCATAAATGACCAATTTGTAATTTTTGGAAATTTGGGGGACTATTTTTTGTAATTTTTGGCAATTATGATGTTTTAGTGACTAAATTGAAAAGCAAGCTAAACTTAGAATCCTTAGAGGGCCATAAACCCATTTCTAATTTTTAATGATGATTTATTCACCAAAATATATTTTTAATTACTTTAATTTGGTTTTTAATCATTTTCTACCAAAACCACTTTTCTCATCTTTTTCTCTCATTTTCTCTCCACTTTCTCTTCATCTTTTCTCTTCAATTCCTTGCTGATTTTTGCATCTTTTTCCACAAAGATTACATCCTTTGCATCATCCTTCCATCCTCTACAAAACCTAAGCATTGATTTCATCAAATCTACATCAAATTGCAAGGAATCAAGAAGGGAAAAATCTCATATTTTTGGTGAATAGATCTTGAAGAAGAGGTACAAGAAGAAGCTTGATTGCTGGTGCGTTTGGTGCGATCATCGGAAAGCGGCGAAAGCTTGTTTCGCTTGTTGGTGAGTGGTTACGGATTTAAAAGCGAATCGCGTTTGGTACGTTCTGTTTTTGGGGGCTATGGAAGTGTGTGAAAACCTTCCATAGTTCAAGAGTAAGTAAAGCATTTGTTTTAATGAACCGATATGAGTTTCGGCTATTTTCGACAAAGGTATTTCATTGATAATGTATGAGATTTATGGAAGTGCATGAGCATGATTTGAAATGATGCATACATGAGAAATTACTTGCTGAAATGCATAGCTTATTTAGCATCCATGATTATGGAAAATTATAAGAAATGTTTTGGAATACAATATGGTTATTTGCCTTATACATGATGGTGCCTTTGGGCATGGCTTTTGGTTCATTTGTTGAACATTTTATACATGCATTATAAGCAGCAAGTTATCATGCACAATTGATTATGATATTGGCTTAGTTACACTAACTTTTGGTTCGAATACGAATGACGTCATTAGGATTGTCTTAAATGCACTATAATCAAAACTGAGAATACAGAGTATTGCCTACACGTAACAAGGGTGACTTTGTGTCCAATCGTGTGTGGTAGAGCCGTCTACACGTAACAAGGGTGACTATGTGTCCGATCGTGCGTGGTAGTGCTAATGGTGACTTAGTGTCATGTCAATGGTGACTTAGTGTCATGTCAATGGTGACTTCGTGTCATGACGAGACAAATTTCTCATGGATCCGTGTATTCGGTGAGCTCAAGGTTCACATTAAGTGATCACTAGAAAGCCAATATACATACTTGAAATTGAGAAGAGGTTTAAGCATCATTCATTATTTGTTTTGATATGGTTATGTGAACTCAAGGATGCATATGTTTTCATGAACTTGGGCATGGAATTTTAGCAAGCATGATTTAATTATGAAGTGCAAATTATGTTTCCTTCATGGTTTTAAATAGATGCATTGATGATTATTTGTGGAGCTACCTCACTAAGCATGTTTGCTTAAGCTCTCTTTTCATCTTTGCAGAAAAATAAGGGCACTTGGAGCTTCGTTCGGGGCAAAGAAACCAAGGGGAAGATCACTTGGAATTTGGTATGTTTTGGCAAAATAAATTGGGCAAGGCAATGTGTAACACAATCTATGAGAGAAGTGAGGTTTTAGACTTTGTTACATGTTGTAATAAGACCATTATTGTTGGTTATTAATTGTTGAACTTTTGTTATGTCTGAATTGTTGAAGCATGATCTAGTATGTTTGCTATGTTGCTATTCATCTTTAGGAAGCATGCCTATAGGACTTCTTGAGATATTTTTTGGTGTTATGAGGTGTGTTTATGTTGCTGGTGATGCCTAGGAATGTTGCATATAGTTTTGGCTTATTAAAGTGTATGCTTGGGTGGTTTAAATGAGCTTAACATGTCACACTCGAGCCAGGACACAGGGGGTATCGATACACCCTGAGGCTGTATCGATACCATTATGCCACTGGATGTGCTTGTATCGAACTAGGGTTCGGTACCATTATGCCACTGGAGTTGACTGTTTCGATAAACCTTAAAGCCTGTTTCGGAACAGGTGATGTGTTCCGAAACACACTAAGGGCTGTTTCGAAACACATGGCGTAAAAAGGGCAATTTGAGTGTTCTAAATGCATGAAACATAGGATTCAACTTAGTAAATGTACATAGTGGATTTATGTGTAATTTTAGGAGATGACTGTGACACTTTAATTCATGCTTTAACCCGAACACATGTCGTATGATTTAAAATGGATGAAATGCCTAATGTTTCATACTTTGCAATTAAGTCCATGTATGCTAAAGCGTGAAATCGATTAGTTAAGACATCCCGTATAATTTGAAAGGTATGATGAATATGTTTTAAGCTTACTTAATTGTTATCCGACGAATTGTTTGTGAATATGATGATATAGATTTGTTCCTTACGTGTTTGGTCCCTAATCATGTATGCATTCGATTGACTTATTTATAATGGTTGAAGTGCGTGTGTTTTTGTCTTACTTGAGCTAATCACACATAGGGAATTAATCGTGCGTCTAGATAAGATAAAATAAAAAGGAAAAAAAAGTTACGGTTTTTAGGGTTGTTTATCGAATCGGACCTTCGCAGGTTTGGTTTGATATTCCCCGTGTGACCCATTAGTGCCGGTTTCGTCCAGACCGGGCTAAGGGGGTTACATTTGGTGGTATCAGAGCCAGGTTGAATAAAATGCGTTGTTGGTTTGTTGCCATGTTTTGTGTTAGTATGTTAGAATGTTAGGTCGAACATGATATGTTGATATTGCATGCATACTTATAGATTGTGAGTGCATCTAGAACGAATATGAGTAAAGAGATGGTCAGTTACACATTGCCTATGCCAATATGTTTTAACTGTACTTCGGTTTCCCTTGGATCTTGCCCGAATGTAAGTTTATCATGTTTTGATGTCTTGTTTTAAAATTGCATGTTTGAAGTTGTTAGACGATGCCTCCGAGACGCGAGACTCGTGCTACCGCGAGCTTGATCACTGATGGTCAGGCCGAGGGAGAGGCTAATGTGAGGGAGGAACCGCTTCCACCTCCTCCACCAGTTGGTGTGCCACCCGTTGGAGTGCCTCCGGTTCCAGTAGGAGGCCAGTTCGCAGACTTTGCACCGTTCATACAGGCTATGACGGGTGCGTTTCAGGTAGCTATGGCTGGAGTGCATGTACCGGCTCCCGCACCTGTCGTTGTTGTTACTCAGGGCTACCGCTTGAGCATTTACGTAGCTTGGGAGGTGTTGAGTTTCGTGGGTCTGACCCGAGTGCAGCTGAGGAGTGGTTGGCTAGTACTGAGAGGATTCTTGATCAGATGGACTGTCAGGATACCCGTAGGATGGGTTGTGTAGTTTCTCTGCTTCAGGGGGATGCTTATAGATGGTGGACTACCACGAGAGCAGGTGTAGCAGCTGCTAACCTGACTTGGGAGTACTTCAGGACCGCCTTTGTGAGGAAGTTCTTGGGTCCGCAGTATGAGGATGCAAAGAAGAGGGAGTTTATGTCCCTGGTGCAGGGAACTGAGAGTGTTGCCGATTATGAGATACAGTTTATCCGGTTGAGCCACTATGCTCCTAAGTTGGTTCCCACGGAGCATAAGAGGTATGATAGGTTCCGATATGGTTTGGATCCGGAGATCAAGACGTACTTGTTGGCTACAGAGTACACCGAGTTTGATGTGCTCGTTAACCGGGCTAAGGATGTTGAGGAGTCCCTGAGGGAGGCTCGAAAGTCTTCCGATGTTGGAAAGAAGCATGTTGAGGCTAGTACCCAAGGTGGTAAGGGTAAGAGGTTTCGGGATAACCGATATAGAGATGATCGACGCCGAGGTGACTTTGGACACAGTGGTCATGCTCAGCAGTATGGTAGAGGTGGTGGTGATGCAGCAGTTTGTAACTTATGTTCTCGACGCCATCCGGGAGAGTGTTGGTGGGCCACTGGTGCCTGCATTGGTTGTGGATCTAAGGATCACCGAAAGAGAGATTGCCCGAGGTTTGCTGGTGAGGCTGGTAACCGAGCTGAGGTTGTCGTGGTACCTGGCAGAGGATGTGATGGTGGTAGAGGTCCTTTCCAGAGACAGGGAGATGACCGTAGAGTGTATGCTCAGCGTGGGACCCGTAATGCTACAGATGTGGTTGCAGGTACTTTTTCTTTACAGAATGTATCGTTGTTTTCTTTGATAGATTCGGGATCTACGCATTCTTATGTTTTGAGTGAGCATGCATATATGTTGGATACCCCTGTTGATGTTTTAGATGTGGGAGTTGTGGTTACTAGTTCTTTGGGTGAGACGGTGACCGTAAAGAGGTTGTACAGGAGATGTCCGTTGGAGGTGCAAGGGCATGTTTTTGAGGTTGACTTGATGGAGTTGCCGTTTCGTGGTTTTGACCTTATCTTGGGGGTTGATTGGTTGACAGAGCATAGAGCTGTAGTGGAATTTGAAAAGAAACGGGTTACTTTGAGGTTGTTGGATGGTAGTGAGGTTGTGGTTAAGAGTGAGTATTCGGGATTCTTGTCTAATATGGTTTCGGCTTTACAAGCAGAAAAGTTGATGCAATATGGTGGTGTAGCATATCTAGCTTATGTGATGAACCCGGGGATAGGAGAGGTTCGGGTGCAGGACATTCGAATAGTATGTGACTTTCCGGAAGTTTTTCCTGAGGAGTTGCCAGGATTACCTCCCGACCGTGAGGTGGAGTTTAGTATCGAGCTTTATGCTGGTACTAATCCGGTGTCCATTGCTCTTTATCGCATGGCAATTAAGGAGTTAAAGGAGTTAAAGATGCAGTTGCAAGAGTTGCTTAACCGTGGTTTTATACGACCGAGTGTTTTACCATGGGGTGCACCGATGTTGTTTGTGAAGAAGAAAGATGGCACAACGAGGATGTGCATTGATTATCGGCAATTGAATAAGTTGACCGTGAAGAATAAGTATCCTTTGCCGAGGATTGATGATTTGTTTGATCAGTTTCGAGGAGCAAGTGTGTTCTCGAAGATTGATTTGAGATCGGGGTACTACCAGTTGAAAGTGAAAGAGGAGAATGTGTTGAAAACGGCTTTTCGGACAAGGTATGGTCATTATGAGTTTTTGGTGATGCCGTTTGGTTTGACGAATGCCCCTGCTGCTTTTATGGACATGATGAACCGGGTGTTTCATGAGTACTTGGATCAGTTTGTGGTAGTGTTCATAGATGATATCCTCGTGTATTCACGTATCGAGGAAGATCATGATCGGCATTTGCGATTGGTGATGCAAGTGTTGAAAGAGAATCAGTTGTATGCTAAGTTGAGTAAGTGTGAGTTTTGGTTAAGAGAGATGGTGTTTCCTGGTCATATGGTGTCGGAAAAGGGTATTAGTGTTGATCCAAAGAAGATAGAGGCTGTTATGGGTTGGAAGCAACCGAGATCGGTGTCGGAGGTTCGGAGTTTTCTAGGTTTGGCTGGATATTATCGTAGGTTTGTTGAGGGTTTTTCAAGCATTGCTGCTCCTATGACTAAGTTGTTGCAAAAGAAGTTTCCTTTTGAGTGGAAAGAAAGTCAACAAAAGAGTTTTGAGAAGTTGAAAGAAGTGTTGACTAGTGCACCGGTGTTGGTTCAACCCGAATCCGGTAAGGATTTCGTGGTTTATAGTGATGCATCATATGTTGGTCTTGGATGTGTTTTGATGCAAGAAGGGAAAGTTGTAGCTTATGCTTCGAGACAGTTGAGGGTGCATGAAAAGAACTATCCGATGCATGATTTGGAGTTGGCGGCGGTGGTTTTTGCTTTGAAGATTTGGAGACATTACTTGTATGGGGAGAAGTGTACTATATACACGGATCATAAGAGTTTGAAGTATCTCATGTCACAAAAGGATTTGAATCTTAGGCAACGAAGATGGATGGAGTTGCTTAAGGATTATGATTTATCGATTGAGTATCATCCGGGGAAAGCCAATGTAGTGGCCGATACTTTGAGCCGTAAGGCGGCGGTTGAGTTGAGAGCAATGTTTGCTAGGTTGAGTATCTCAAAGGAAGGTGGTTTAGTGGCGGAGTTGCAAGTAAAACCTGTTTTGGTTGAGATGATCAAGGTGAAAAAGTTGGAGGATGCGACTTTGGTACCTTTTGTGGAGGATATTGCTGAGGGTAGACCGACTGATTATCATTTTGATGATGATGAGGTGTTGTGTTTTAGAGGTCGGATTGTGGTGCCCGATGATCAGGAGTTGAGGCGAGCTATCTTGGTGGAGGCTCATACTAGTCCGTTTGCTATGCATCCGGGTAGTGTGAAGATGTATAGAGATCTCAAAAGTGTGTACTTTTGGGTTGGTTTAAAGAGAGATGTGACGGAGTTTGTTTCTCGGTGTATGGTGTGTCAGTGGGTCAAAGCTGAACATCAATTTCCTGCAGGTTTGTTGCAACCAGTTCAAGTTCCGGAATGGAAATGGGAGAGAATCACCATGGATTTTGTGACGGGGTTGCCTTTAACACCGTCCAAGAAGGATTCTATATGGGTGATTGTTGATAGGTTTACGAAGTGTGCACATTTTCTTGCTGTGCATACGACGTACTCCATGGATAAGTTGGCGGGTTGGTATGTTTCTGAGGTGGTAAGGTTGCATGGGGTGCCTAAGTCGATCATATCGGATAGAGATCCGAGGTATACGTCTAAGTTTTGGAGGAGTTTGCAGACAGCTTTGGGTACGAGGCTTAGTTTTAGTACGGCTTATCATCCACAGACGGATGGACAGTCTGAGCGTGTTATTCAGACTTTAGAGGATATGTTAAGGTGTTGTGTTATCGAGTTTCAAGGTTCTTGAGAGAAGCAATTATCGTTGGTAGAGTTTGCTTATAATAATAGTTTTCAGACGAGTATACAGATGGCACCGTTTGAGGCGTTGTATGGGCGTAAGTGTCGTACACCTTTGTGTTGGAAGGAAGTTGGACAGAAGTATGTTTCTTTGCCTCAAGTGTTGAAGGATACAGATGAGAAAGTTAAGTTGATATGTGCTAAGCTTAAGGAAGCTTCGGATAGGCAGAAATCCTATGTCGATTTGAAGCGTAGGGAGATAGAGTATGATGTTGGGGACAAAGTGTTTCTTAAGGTTTCTCTGTGGAAGAAAGTGATGAGGTTTGGAAGGAAGGGTAAGTTGAGTCCACGTTTTATTGGACCATATGAGGTGTTGGAGCGTGTTGGTCTTGTTGCCTATAGGTTGAGGTTGCCGGAGGAGTTGAGTAAGATGCATGATGTTTTCCATGTGTCAATGCTTCGTAGATATAAATCGGATCCTTCTCATGTTGTACCGGTTGAGGAGATCGAGTTAAGAGAGGATATGAGTTATGAGGAAGAACCGGTGAGGATTTTGGATGTGGATACAAAGGTTCTTCGAGGGAAGACCATAGATTTGGTTAAGGTGCTTTGAAAACACCGAGGTGTTGAAGAAGCAACTTGGGAGACAAGGAAGAGCATGGAGGAGCAGTTTCCTCACTTGTTTACTTCAAGTAAATTTCGAGGACGAAATTTTCTTAAGAGGGGGAGAGTTGTAACATCTCATTTTTGGGGTTATTAGTTAGGCTTAGTTAGGTGAATTCGATTCGGGTTGAATCCGGTTCTCCAGTTCATTAATTTCGGAAAAAAAATAAAATAAGGATATTTTTAATTAAGGAAAATAATAATTTGGAAGGTGGTTTGAAATATTAAAAATATGTTTCTAAATTAAAAGAAAATAATTTGGATTTTATAATGATTTTTAATTATGCTTAATTATGCATAAATGACCAATTTGTAATTTTTGGAAATTTGGGGGACTATTTTTGTAATTTTTGGCAATTATGATGTTTTAGTGACTAAATTGAAAAGCAGGCTAAACTTAGAATCCTTAGAGGGCCATAAACCCATTTCTAATTTTTAATGATGATTTATTCACCAAAATATATTTTTAATTACTTTAATTTGCTTTTTAATCATTTTCTACCAAAACCACTTTTCTCATCTTTTTCTCTCATCTTTTTCTCTCATTTTCTCTCCACTTTATCTTCATCTTTTCTATTCAATTCCTTGCTGATTTTTGCATCTTTTTCCACAAAGATTACATCCTTTGCATCATCCTTCCATCCTCTACAAAACCTAAGCATTGATTTCATCAAATCTACATCAAATTGCAAGGAATCAAGAAGGGGAAAATCTCATATTTTTAGGAATAGATCTTGAAGAAGAGGTACAAGAAGAAGCTTGATTGCTGGTGCGTTTGGTGCGATCATCGGAAAGCGGCGAAAACTTGTTTCGCTTGTTGGTGAGTGGTTACGGATTTAAAAGCGAATCGCGTTTGGTACGTTCTGTTTTGGGGGGCTATGGAAGTGTGTGAAAACCTTCCATAGTTCAAGAGTAAGTAAAGCATTTGTTTTAATGAACCAATATGAGTTTCGGCTATTTTCGACAAAGGTATTTCATTGATAATGTATGAGATTTATGGAAGTGCATGAGCATGATTTGAAATGATGCATACATGAGAAATTACTTGCTGAAATGCATAGCTTATTTAGCATCCATGATTATGGAAAATTATGAAAAATGTTTTGGAATACGATATGGTTATTTATCTTATACATGATGGTGCCTTTAGGCATGACTTTTGGTTCATTTGTTTAACATTTTATGCATGCACTATAAGCAGCAAGTTATCATGCACAATTGATTATGATATTGGCTTAGTGACACTAACTTTTGGTTCGAATACGAATGACGTCATTAGGATTGTCTTAAGTGCACTATAATCAAAACTGATAATACAGAGTATTGCCTACACATAACAAGGGTGACTTTGTATCCAACCGTGCGTGGTAGAGCCGCCTACACGTAACAAGGGTGACTATGTGTCCGATCGTGCGTGGTAGTGCTAATGGTGACTTAGTGTCATGTCAATGGTGACTTAGTGTCATGTCAATGGTGACTTCGTGTCATGACGAGACAAATTTCTCATGGATCCGTGTATTCGGTGAGTTCAAGGTTCACATTAAGTGATCACTAGAAAGCCAATATACATACTTGAAATTGAGAAGAGGTTTGAGCATCATTGATTATTTGTTTTGATATCGTTATGTGAACTCAAGGATGCATATGTTTTCATGAACTTGGGCATGGAATTTTAGCAAGCATGATTTAATTATGAAGTGCAAATTATGTTTCCTTCATGGTTTTAAATAGATGCATTGATGATTATTTGTGGAGCTACCTCACTAAGCATGTTTGCTTAAGCTCTCTTTTCATCTTTGCAGAAAAATAAGGGCACTTGGAGCTTCGTTCGGGGCAAAGAAACCAAGGGGAAGATCACTTGGAATTTGGTATGTTTTGGCAAAATAAATTGGGCAAGGCAATGTGTAACACAATCTATGAGAGAAGTGAGGTTTTAGGCTTTGTTACATGTTGTCATAAGACCATCATTGTTGGTTATTAATTGTTGAACTTTTGTTATGTCTGAATTGTTGAAGCATGATCTAATATGTTTGCTATGTTGTTATTCATCTTTAGGAAGCATGCCTATAGGACTTCTTGAGATATTTTCTGGTGTTCTGAGGTGTGTTTATGTTGCTGGTGATGCCTAGGAATGTTGCATATAGTTTTGGCTTATTAAAGTGTATGCTTGGGTGGTTTAAATGAGCTTAACATGTCACACTCGAGCCAGGACACAGGGGGTATCGATACACCCTGAGGCTGTATTGATACCATTATGCCACTGGACGTGCTTGTATCGAACCAGGGTTCGGTACCATTATGCCACTGGAGTTGACTGTTTCGATACACCTTAAAGCCTGTTTCGGAACAGGTGATGTGTTCCGAAACACACTAAGGGCTGTTTCGAAAGACGTGGCGTAAAAAGGGCAATTTGAGTGTTCTAAATGCATGAAACATAGGATTCAACTTAGTAAGTGTACATAGTAGATTTATGTGTAATTTTAGGAGATGACTGTGACACTTTAATTCATGCTTTAACCCGAACACATGTCCTATGATTTAAAATGGATGAAATGCCTAATGTTTCATACTTTGCAATTAAGTCCATGTATGCTAAAGCGTGAAATCGATTAGTTAAGACATCTCGTATAATCTGAAAGGTATGATGAATATGTTTTAAGCTTACTTAATTGTTATCCGACGAATTGTTTGTGAATATGATGATATAGATTTGTTCCTTACGTGTTTGGTCCCTAATCATGTATGCATTCGATTGACTTATTTATAATGGTTGAAGTGCGTGTGTTTTTGTCTTACTTGAGCTAATCACACATAAGGAATTAATCGTGCGTCTAGATAAGATAAAATAAAAAGGAAAAAAAAGTTACGGTTTTTAGGGTTGTTTATCGAATCGGACCTTCGCAGGTTTGGTTTGATATTCCTCGTGTGACCCATTAGTGTCGGTTTCGTCCAGGCCGAGCTAAGGGGGTTACATTTGGGGGAACAAAACGTTTATTAAGAATTAGAAGAAAAGGAAAGAGATTTCCTCACAGAATCGGTTGAAATAGGGAAGGAAACTTTCCAAAACAGCAAAAGGAAAAATTACCCACGAAGGGCCTGAACTTTTAAAGTTTCAAAAAGGGGCCTTCAGATTTCAGAAATTATGAAAAGGTCCCTAAATCGGATTTCAAATTTCCCAATTATTAGGGCACAGTAATTGGGAATTTTATTCAAATTGGGGAAAAAGGATTTGGGGTGTTACAACTCTCCCCCCCTTACAGAAATTTCGTCCTCGAAATTTACCTGGATCAAAAAGGTGTAGATACTGAGCTTTGATAACAGACTTGGGTTCCCAGGTAGTCTCATCAAGACCTCGGTTGCGCTAGAGAACTTTAACCATCTGAATGGTTTTCTTCCGAAGGGCTTTCTGTCTCTGAGCAATAATCCTAACGGGTTCCTCCTCATAACACAGATCTGGTCGAATCTCAAGATCCTCAACGGACAGTACATGAGACGGATCAGCTTGATAACGTCTCAATACAGAAACATGAAAGACATCGTGGATACGCTCAAGTTCTGGTGGTAACTCAAGCTGATAAGCAACAGTACCAACACGTCTGAGAATACGGTAAGGTCCATTGTATCTTGGACTGAGTTTGCCCTTACGGCCGAAGCGAAGTACCTTCCTCCACGGAGATACTTTCAGAAAAACCTTATCGCCTACCTCAAACTCAAGATCCTTACGCCTCAAATCCGCGTAAGATTTATGTCTGTCAAAAGCGGCTTTGAGCCGATCCCGAATCAACCTGACTGTCTCCTCAGCCTCATGAACAAGATCTGGGCCTAGCAAACGGTGCTCAGTGAGCTCAGTCCAACCAATCGGGGTGCGACACTTACATCCGTACAGAGCCTCGTAAGGTGCCATCTTAATACTGGCCTGATAACTGTTATTGTACACGAACTCTGCCAAAGGTAAGAAATCCTCCCAACTACCTTTGAAATCCAGTATTCAACCTCTCAACATGTCCTCAAGGATCTGAATAACACGCTCAGACTGACCATCGATCTGAGGATGATAAGCGGTGCTGAAATTCAACCGAGTACCCAAAGCTGTATGTAGAGATCCCCAGAACTTAGACGTAAATCTTGGGTCACGATCAGATATGATGGATAGAGGCACTCCATGTAATCGAACGATCTCAGAGATGTATAACCGGGCCAACTTACTCAGAGGGTAAGTGGTCTTGACAGGGATGAAGTGTGCAGACTTGGTCAACCGATCAACGATGACCCAAATAGAGTCTTTCTTTGACGGAGTCAAAGGTAAACAACTGACGAAATCCATAGTCACATGCTCCCATTTCCACTGAGGAATCTCGATATGCTGAAGTAATCCAGATGGTCGCTGATGCTCTGCTTTGACTTTTTGGCAAGTCAAGCACTTGGATACAAAACTGACCACGTCTCGCTTGAAACCTTTCCACTAGTACTTTTCTCGGAGATTCTTATACATCTTGTCACCTCTAGGGTGCATAGAATACGGACTATCATGGGCCTCCCGAAGAATAACCTGCTTCAACTTAGAGTTCCTCGAAACACGGTAACGACCCCGGAAACATAGAACACCATCCTGATTCAGAGAAAAGACCTGAGAAGTCCCTTCCTTGACTTCCGTAATCAGATGAGCCAAGAATGGATCATTAGGCTGTTCAGCCTGAATTTCAGATATCAGTGTAGGAACCACTCGAAGTTCGGCTAACAAACTGCCATCCCCAAACAAATTCATCCGTGCAAACAGAGCTCTCAAATCTATAATGGCGTTGCGACTCAAGGCATCCGTAACGACATTAGCTTTACCCGGGTGGTAATCAATCTCACAGTCATAGTCCTTCAGAAGTTCCAACCAACGTCGCTGTCTCAGGTTGAGCTCTTTCTGAGCGAGAAGATACTTAAGGCTCTTATGGTCTGTTAAGACGTAACACTTCTCTCCATAGAGATAGTGTCTCCAGATCTTCAGAGCGAAGATTATAGCCGCTAACTCTAGATCATGGGTGGGGTAGTTACTCTCATGCGGTTTCAACTGTCGAGACGCATAAGCTACCACCTTCCCATCCTGCATCAGAACACAATCCAAACCGGTGTGTGAGGCATCACTGTAAACGGTATAGGGTTTCCCCGATTCTGGCTATATCAGAACTGGTGCCTGTGTCAGAACTGATTTGAGTTTCTCAAAACTTTCCTACTGAGCCTCAGACCAGGTAAACGGAACATCCTTCCGCAGAAGCTTAGTTAACGGAGCGGCTATAGAAGAAAAGCCTTCTACAAACCTTCGATAGTACCCAGCCAACCCCAAAAAACTACGAATCTCGGCCACATTCTTGGGTTGCTTCCATTCCATAATAGCCTCAATCTTCTTTGGGTCAACCTGGATACCCTTAGCAGAAACAACATGGCCCAGAAACACAACCTCCGAAAGCCAAAACTCGCATAGAGCTGCTTCTCTCTCAGAGTTTGTAAAACAAAACGGAGATGCTGCTCATGTTCCTCCTCAGATTTAGAATAGACCAGAATATCGTGTATGAAGACCATAACAAACTGATCCAAATAGGGTCGAAACACCCTATTCATCATGTCCATGAATACTGCAGGGGCATTCGTAAGACCGAAGGGCATTACTAGAAACTCGTAGTGACCATAACGAGTCCGGAAGGCTGTTTTGAACACATCAGAGTCTTTCACCTTGAGTTAGTAATAACCAGATCTCAGGTCTATCTTAGAAAACACAGAAGCTCCTCGAAACTGGTCAAACAGATCGTCGATGCGAGGGAGAGGATACTTGTTTTTGATGGTCAACTTGTTCAACTTCCGATAGTCAATACACAACCGTAGAGAACCATCTTTCTTTTTAACAAAGAGGACAGGGGCTCCCCACGGAGAGACACTCGGTCGGATAAAACCTCTATCCAAAAGTTCCTGTAGCTGAACCTTAAGCTCCTTGAGCTCCTTCGGAGCCATCCGATACGGTGCCATCGATACTGGAGTTGTCCCCAGATACAACTCAATACCAAACTCCACCTCCTCCCGCTTAGGGGGAACTCCCGGTAACTCTTCTAGAAAGACATCAGGGAACTCGCACACCATACGGATCTTATCTAACCCAGAATCAGATTGTCTCGGGTCAAGGATGTAGGCAAGGTAGGCCACAGATCCCTTTCTGATCATTTTCTCAGCCTTTAGAGCAGAAATCACATTAGTCAAAAACCCTCTACGTTCACCAATAAGAGTTACCTCACGATCATTAGAAGTTCTCAGGGTGGCCCTCTAACGCTCACAGTCCAGTGTAACTCGGTGAGCTGACAGCCAATCCATCCCCAGAATCAAGTCGAACTCTCCAAACAGTAGTTCCATCAGATTAGCGGGAAAGATTTCCCCTTGAACCTCAAGAGGACAATCTTTATACACCTTAGTAACCACTACAGGGTTACCTACAAGACTATAAACTGAGACAGAACTACCCGTATCCTCTACAGGAATTTCCAGATATCCAGACACAGAACTAGAAACATACGAGTGTGTAGACCCATTATCAAGAAGTGCAAAAAAGGAAAGAGCATGAATAGAAAAAGTACCAGCGATGACATTTGGCTCATTTCGATCCTCCTGTCTCCTCGTAGCATAAACCAAGCCGGGATGAGACCCTCCTGATCTTGCAGATCCTCTAAACTGATTGGGTCTGCCTCTATTACCGGTACTAGATGCAGCAGGTCTACCCTGACCTCTTCCCGCTGCAGAAGTCTGAACTGACGCCTGTGATTGTCCCGGAGTATGACCAGACTGGGGTGCCACTGAACAGTCCCTGAGACGGTGATCATACGAACCATAACGAAAGCAGGCCCCACTCTGTATACGACACTCTCCTGAGTGCCACTTCTTACAGAACGAACACTGAGGTAGGGCTCGGGTATTAGTGGATCCAGCTCCACTAGCAGCAGGGGCAACAAAAGCAGCTGGTCTAGAACATGCAGAACTCTGCGGCTCAAACTCATCACGGCCCCTCTTTCGGGACTGAAACCCCTGACTGTGCTGAGCAGGTGCTGCAGGCTGTCGTCTACCTCTATCCTGAACCTGGGAGTCCAACTGAACCCTCAAGCTCTCATTACGCTCGGCTGTCCTGGCACGCCGAGTGATCATCTTATATTCTGTGTCATGGTGAGTGGCAACAATAATCTTCAGTGGTACTCGAAGTCCCTTCAAGAAATGATCACACTTTTGTTTCTCAGTGGAAACAATACCAGGGGCATACTGATGCAAGCGGAGGAACTCAATCTCATAGTCGTTCACTGACATGTCGTTCTGCTGTAGACTCAGGAAATCATCTCGGCACTTGGCCAGATACTCAGGTCCCACATATCTATCCTCAAAGGCCTGCCTGAAAAACTCCCAGTTGAGCTTCTCCGAAGCGGTAACCTTCTCCTTGGCTTCCCACCAATTCAGGGCTTCTCCCTGAAGTAACGATATAGCAGCCCTTAGTTTCCTATCAGAGGGATAATCCATCTCAACGAACAAACGCTGGAGCTTCTTCAACCAGTACTCAGCATCAGCTGGATCTGTACCAGTCTTACCATCAAACATAGTCATCCCAGCAGCCAAAAACTCTATAGATATGGGTTTCCTGGTACCCTTATTCTGGCGTAAATACCTGAGCAACTCTCTCTGTATCATCACGGAGTCCAAACCAATAGTCTCACTGTCCCCAGACTCAAATAGTCCCTCACTCTGGACCGGCTGATCAACCTCAACTTGCTGGGCCTCGGTCTGAACTTCAGGCTGATCCTCCATTCCTATCTCTTGAGCCAAACTCTACTCCTGTGGCAGGTCCACAGGAGGTGGAATATTACTAGCAGAAGCAGCAGAATGACCTCGGCCACGGCCTCTCCCAGTAGCTAAGCGTGTACTCCTACGAGGTGGCATAGTAGAGTATCTATAGAATGACAGACAAAAATCCTACATTAGTATCGGTACTTGGAGTAATATTCAGAATATTTCAGAGAATTTTCAAAATACAATTTAAAACAGAAATCTAGATATTTAAATAATATTGTCAAAATATTTTGAGATCGAAAATCATTTTGGACCTCACAGTCCGTGGGTTGAAACTGGCTCTGATACCACTAAATGTAACCCCCAAAATTTATCTAATTTCTTAGAATAAAAGTTAGGGATCACAATATTAAAACTTGATTCGCAAGGTAGGTTTTTATTAAAAACATAAGTCAAGAATAAAACGCTTAAAATAATTATTACCAAACATACTGAAATATTATCCAAATATAATAAAGTCCAACCCAACAATAAATCGTAAAAAGTCCAGAAAGTCCGAAATAAAATTTTGAAACCAAAGTCTAATACAGATAATAAAATATCCGAAAATAATAAAATAGTCTGAAACTATAAAAACATACGTAATAATCGAAAATAGAAACGTCAAAGTATCGAAGTAGCCTAGGTCAAGGACCTGAAACAAGAAGCTGATGGGGTGTAAGCTAGGGAGCCTAGTGTGTCTCTAAAGTATAGATAAAATAGGATTTTAGAACAGTATATGCAGATGATATAGTGTATGCATGAAATACACCTATCTCCGAACTCCAACAGAAGAGTAGGTTCCCCTGAAGCCCTCTAACTCCATCACACCAGCAGAAGTGGAAACTTGACCCGAAGGTGGAGCCACTAATCAGAAGTGGTATCTCGACCCGCAGGTGGAGCCACTGAACAGAAGTGATAAGTCACTAAACTTTCCCGTACACATAGTCTACCAGATGTAATGAATATGCATAAGCAGAATCAGAGTGCATGTATTACAGTGAAACAGAAGGTAAGCATACCATGTAACAGTAACAGGAATGTGATGTCAGAATGATGCATGAACATACAGATTTTAACAGAAAACGGAACATACAGAAAAACAGAGTAAACAGAAGAGAACACACCTGAACAGATAGCTCAACAACGATACTGACGTCGACTGGACTCGGCTCCACCACTAGAATGCACAGGAGTAGAACCTATGAGTACAAATTATCGTTAGACACCCTACTATGCCATTTCACCGATAAGTACACTAAACCGGAAATAAATAAAACTCACGTACGGGTCCTGGATACTGTTGGACAGGAGGTCGTCCAGGAGGAGGAGGAGGCAGATGCTCGGGCTCGGAATCCACATCACCTGAAGTGAACAGAAACTGATTCAGAAACCACTAAAGATAAATTCTAGATAAGCTTTCGAACATAAAATCCCCAAAAACGACACTTCGGGTTTGAATTTCGAGAAACGGATAGCTCCATCGGACTCAGGACGTCGAAAAACATAAAGTGGGACCAGGTTGAAAAAGTCAACACTGACGTTAGCATGGTCAACGCTGATGTCAGCAGATGACATCATCAACAATGCTGACGTCAGCATGACGTCACCTGATGACGTCAGTGGGTCACGGCTCGGGTCGGATTCGGGTTGGGTTTTGGGTCAGTCGGGTCGGGTTCTGGGTCGGGCCGGGTCGGACACGGGTTGGGTCAGATTTTCCAGAGAAAATCTAGAATTTCCCGATTTTCCAGGAATATCTGGAAAAATTTCAGATCTTCCCAGGCCGACAAGAGAGAAGAACCGAAGCTTAAAAACCTTCTTAACTTTGATAAAACTCGATCAAGACTCCCCCCCAAAACAGATTCGAAACAACACACACCCCTTAACCCACACAAAACCGAACGGAATAAAAAGGGTAAAAGCTTACGAGACGATTCTGAGGGAGAGGGGACGCAAACAGGAAACACGAAATGAAACAAAGTAAAGGGAACAAAACGTGTATTAAGAATCAGAAGAAAAGGAAAGAGATTTCCTCACAGAATCGGTCGAAACAGGGAAGGAAACTTTCCAAAACAGCAAAAGGTAAAATTACCCACGAAGGGCCTGAACTTTCAAAGTTTCAAAAGGGGCCTTCAGATTTCAAAAATTACGAAAAGGTCCCTAAATCGGATTTCAAATTTCCCAATAATTAGGGCACAGTAATTGGGAATTTTATTCAAATTGGGGAAAAAGGATTTGGGGTGTTACATTTAAAAATGGATTTAGGGGATATTTGAATGGTCATCATCTAAATCAATCATTTGATCTTTTTTGCATTTTCCCAAATACACAGGGTTTAACAAATTTGAATCGCCTTTACCGACAGTCGTTTGCTCCGGGCTAGTTGTACTATTTCCCTAGGTACAATCAGTTCGCACCAATCAAGAGATTGCATTTTTTCGAAGGATTTATCTTCCTTCAATCATTTGCGAAAATGGATTTGGTGGATATTTGAATGGTCCTCATCTTTTTTCAATCATTTGGTATCCTTATGAAAGGATTTAATTAAAAAATGATTTTAAGAAGAATCTCATTTTCTAAAGGATCGAGTTCGATTTTAAGAAAAAACTCATTTTCAAAAGATCGAGTTTGATTTTATAGAATAACATCCTTATTAAAGGATTTGGATAAAAATTCAAGTTTTCAAAACTCATTGAGAAATGATTGAATTTAAGAAATTCAAACTCAAAAGAGTATCCTTAAGAAAGGATCGAATTAACAAATTCGTTCAGAAAATATCATATAAAATAATGCCCCGGTTTTATCCGTCTTGACATCAAAAGATATCCTTAAGAAATGATCGAATTAAAAAATTCGTTAGAAAATATCCTATAAAATGATGCCCCGGTTCTGTCCGTCTTGACATCAAAAGGTATCCTTAAGAAAGGACCAAATTAAGAAATTCATTTAGAAAATATCTTGTAAAATGATGTCCCGGTTATGTCCATCTTGACGTCAAATGGTATCCTTAAGAAAGGACCGAATTAAAAAATTCATTCAGAAAATATCATGTAAAATGATGCCCCACTTTTGTCTATCTTGATATCAAAATGTATCCTTAAGAAAGGACTAAATTAAGAAATTTGTTCTCGGGAAAGTATCCTTAAGAAAGAAAAGAATTAAGAAAATCGTTTAGAAAATATCCTTTAAAATGATTCCCCAGTTCTGTCTGTCCGTCTTGACATCAAAAAGTCTGCTATTAGTGATAAGTCAATATCAAATATCCTCTCCCTTGTTTTTCGAAGTGGTCAAGGCAGATGGTACTCAAGCTTGCGTCTTCTTGATTGGTGGAGAGACACACAAAATTCTTTTGCAAAGTCATCTTCCTGGATATTGTCTGTTAAAAATCTTGTACAAATGTTCACGTTGAAGATGATGCATGGACATGATGCAAATGTGTATATGCCATGTAAAACACTATTCTTATTATTAATAGAGATACATATATACATGCAATTCGCTAAATCTTTCCCTTTTTATGTCGTCACTTTTCTAATCAGGTAGGTTTCATCTTGAGACTATCACCTGCTAGTCTTGGGCCCTAATGGAATTTATCCTAAAAATATTGTCTCATCGTTATGCAATCCTACCAGTCAAGTGACTTCGGTTGGTATCATTTCTTCACCAAAAGAATTGAATTCTATCAATCTCTTTGTCTTCTCTTGTCTATTGGAATATGAATTATCGTATGTACATAATATCTTTGTTGCTTCTTGGGTAATGATTCCCCAATTATTGATGTAAACTCTTCTTTCGAAATTTCACGTCTCTACATGCGCCGTGGTATTCTTTTGTTCTTCGGCCGGTCCAACCGAGATCTTTTCTTTTCCATCTTCTTTTTTATAAGCATGATGGTCATCTTGCTCCATATTAGACACATTCTCTTCCATCGCTTTAATCCACAAGCGGAATGATTGCAGTCTGAAGCCCTCTTACATGAAATTGCCCAAATTCATTTATAGTTTCGATGATTAATGCATGAAAAATATGAAAGTGAATGCAAAAGTGTTAATTCTAAAGTATCATTAGAAAGAATTTCATTCAGATAAAGAGGTACTGATCACAATAAGTAGTCAAAATGCTAATTATAGATAGAGAGTAGCCTCACGCCTAAGATCTCTATTTTTTGTAGCAACCTCTGAACACGGGACCCTATTGGTGTTTCAGAGCCGACACGTGCCCTTAGTTCGCAAATTTCCATCGCTAGTTTTGGATGTGGGAAACCCTTCATGCCTATTGCATAAAATCTATCATTGCACTTCGTTGGTCTCAAATTAACTGTATAGCTTGTTGCAATTCGTATACAATTCAACTATTATCCTCTTGCAAAGCTCCTTAAAAAAATCAGTCTCTCTCGACAATCCTAGAGGGCATTCTCAAGTTTAATGACCCTATCTTTCAGTAGCTCATTTTCATTTTGCGCGAGGCTTAAGGTAGAAGCAAGGTCCTGATTGTAGTAACGCTGCAAAAGCTCATCCATTCGCATAGTTTGAACTTTATAATCCTCATTCTGCGATGTCAAATCTTGATTTTTGAGCTTGGCTAGCAGTTAACTCATGAGTGAGTGCTTTTAATTCCATGACCTTGTTTTCAACCTGCTTCTAACTTGTTTCATACTTTGGAGTGTATTGATCATATCAAATTTTCTAAAAACAAAACAACAGTACCCGAGAATCCAGAATTGCATCACGGCTCGAAATATGTATTCGTCAGTTTGGTCATTTAGTAACACTTCTATGTCACTGAATTTTTGTTGTAATATTTCCTTCAAATCTGAATCATTTTTCTGTTATCTCTCTCTTAGCTCATCAAGTTTATTCTGCTTTGAAATGATCGATGTGGGCTCCACAATTTCTAACACGTGATCTTTCGATAAGTTGATTTCTTTCTCCATTTGTATGCGTTCAGACCAACCCCATACTGTAGCTTTATCACTTTTGTTGATACATAACCTCTCATCTAGAATTGAGCATCTTCTAAATTAGACTTTTGAATCAACACCTATGCATGAAATGATATGCGAAAATGGATGCAAAAAAATCAAAACAAAATAAACACAGAAAAGAAATGAGTTAGTAGTTAATCCAAAAATAATATACAAAATGGAATAACAAAAAACAGTACAAAACATATAATATTCAACAAGCAAGTAAAAACACATCTATAAAAGACAACCTAAATTGTATTTTTAAATGGGCAGCATAGCGACGTAGTTTCGAAAAGGTTTCTAAGTTTTACTATATGCGTTTCTGTTCTAGAGTAAACGATACCCGAACTGTCGCTGAGGACATTGATTCGGGGGAATATGGCCCTTATATATACGTAGGTGAGAACCCCACGAAATATAATGACCAAAATTCCGGAAAAGAATTACAACACTATACGGAGGTGAAGACCCCACGAAGCGAAGTAATCATTCCCACTTAAGATTTCTTAATCTAATGTATGATGGAAATTAAAAATTAATTTAATTTAAATTCTATATTTTCTTAAAAATTATGATGTGAACCAGACTAAGGCTTAGCTCTTTTTTTAAACAAAAAAAAAATACCTAGCGGAGTCGCCATCTGTAGCGACCCCTTTTTAAAAAAATTTAAAAAAGTGTAAAAGTTTAGTAGTTTGGTGGTATTTGAAAATTTGGTATCCCAGGAAGATGATACCTGAAGAACAGGATGTCACTCCTAATAGATTTAACCGAACAACTTTTCTCGTAACTTCTCAACAATCATGACTCACTCCCCAAAACAAACACCCATCACGGCATCCTTACGTAAACCAAGTCATCCTCGAAAACTAACATTCAATAAAACATACCACACAAGGAACTTACCAACTTTGTGCCGATACTCAACATTATACTCATCTCAACGATAATTCCTCCAACTTAAGGTTAAACCCCCACAACCAACCCAACATCACACTTCAAACTTCAAGATTCACACATCGTTAAGTGACTTGACACTTAACTCAAAACTCTTTCCCAATGTCAACTCACCGATAAACCAACTCTTATCCACCTATACCACAATAAAATCCAAGGTCGTAAAACTCTTCCTTCCACTCACCCCAGCATCTCTCATTTTACAACCTTGCCAAAGCAGTAACCATATTAATAAAACATCCACAGACATGAACCCACTGAATACACATTCTCACCATATCTTTCAATAAAAGCAAGCCTAAAAGACTGAGTAACTGATATAGGTCATAAACTGTCCAGCGGTCCCCGTCACACAACTCAAACATCATCACAATCTAACTTTAGCCGAGGTAAACCCAACTCAACTCTTTAAAAACATATCATGTGCACTTTCCTCTTTTATGGAACAACCAAACCTTGCAAGGTCACAACAAAACCATGATTCAACCCCAAGATAGCATAATTCTCGTACTAATATATTTCTCATATTTTGTTTTCAATACTCGACCCGACACTTATCACGGAAAAACACCAGATCGATTACAACCCCTGATCTAACCGCACACTAAACCATACTACAAAGAATTCCATGTATTTTTTTCCCACCAAACATGATGATAAAACAACACCTTTTTCATAAAACGAATCAACACCACTCCGGAAAACACCAAACCGCCACACAACACACACAACTGCTACAACTCTCTCACATTCTCCAAACTCCAACAGAAGAGAACTTGTAGAACTCAACCTTACGTTTCTTAATGACCAACTCAAAACCAATAAGGAGACTCTTCCAATACATATTTTTTTTAACTCCTGACCTTCACCCAAAAAGAACCAACCACACACCACTTTCTTCTTCAAAGGAGTTACTCGTAAGTATGAACAAATATATGCATGATTTCTTATATGCCCTCCTAAATGCCTGTGTAAGTGCATTTAAATGCAATTTCTAATGTCATACTCAGAAATACATGCATGTCCTATAATATCTATAGATATATACATATATGTGCTCTTACACTATGCATGATTATTGTTCACACTCACAAATAACATTCTTACTCCAACAATTCGACTACTAACTTGCAAACCTCTCCAACACATCAACATATAAAACCTTCGAAGCCTGGTACTCATAGAGTACAAAACTCTATCATATCTAGTACGTTTTCTGAATATTCGATTCATCTTGCACATCAACACTCCGGAACTTCCTAAGGTAATCCCAGAGATGTAGATATCTGCTACTCACAACCACAATAGGTTCTTAGACCCAATTGATGGAAAGCCCCTTTCACACTCATACACGATTGAGGACCCAGTTGACTCAAAATCTATCACCTCAACACCACACTGTACAACACAATATGATCTTGTCGATCCTCCACAACTCCTCTATTAACAAAACTCGTCTCTCTTATCAGTCCCATATCAGAAAATATCATAATTTTACAATGAATAACAACAATTTTACAAAATACTAATGCCAGCGTAAAGCAAGTTCCAAGTAGCTCAAGTATAATATAGAACAATTTTTTTTCTAGTAGTAGTTAGAGCAATGGGTCTCTCGGAATAAACCCCCGACAACACAAATTCAACTATTACATACCACAACCATCATATACCATGTTATCAACATCAACTCACCAAAGCATAAAACAATCACCATGCTTAATCACACAATAGTCATACAATGCTCAAACCATTCTTTTATCAGCAAAAGATCATGATAACATTCATTTATCAACCCATGGCGCATTAATGCAACCAGATTAAATTATACTTACAAACGCCATATTGTCAAACAAGGTTATTTCTAGCATACCACAACATAGACCAAACACCAAGCATCAATACCTAGCAGCATACTTGCATTTAAAAAATAATCAATCACCGTGCATACTAAGACAATAGTACAAGTTATACAACAAACAAAATACATCACCATGCAACATCGACTCCCCGAAAGATTCATAACCTAGATTTGATACCACCAAATATAACCCCCTTAGCCCGACCTATACAAAATCGACACTAACGGGTTACTTTTTTTATCTTATGTAAATGCATAATTAAATTCCTACATGTTAATGCACATCTTGTGTCCAAATGTAACAAAAAACAAAAAAGAAACGATTATTAATTTGAGCATTCAAGTAAAAAGGACCAAATTATAAATTTCCCAAATTTAAGTGTTCAAATATTAAATTAGTTTTACCAATCTTTAATTAAGTCTATTACATGCTTTCATATCAAATATCAACTCGAAATGATGTCTACAACTCATTTAATTTCATTTACAAGATTTAGGGACTAAAATGTAAATCTCTTAAATTCTATTGTCAAGGTAGAAATTCATTCCAACAAAGTTCAATTAAACATACAAAAAACACTCATGATAAATTTTAGACCAATCATAGCATTCTAACATCATCAATTACATGCTCACTATCTAGGGACCAAAATATAAATCATTCAATTTCTAGGGACTAGATCCAATTTAAGTTAACAACTTGAAATTAAGTCAAATTTATGTATCATGATATAAATTCAACCCAAAATGACATTCATAGCAACCATGTTCGAACACCAGAAGATATTCGGGTCTAATATGAAATTCCGACCCCAAAAACTCATTATTTACTTAGGGGTATCGTTACAACTGAGCCCTGTATCGATACCATGACGTGGCAATAACCAACTTAACTGTCAAGGACCAGAGGTACCGATACTGTCCCTAGACGATATCGATTCTTGGGTGCCCAATGAGCTACCAAAAGCCAGGGGTATCGATACTACCCTTGAAAGTATCGATGCTCGGGCAACCAGTGAGCTCTTGGAGTCACAAAATTGATTGAGGTATCGATACCTTCTTTAGGGGTTTTGATACCCTTGTGCTAAAAACACCTAACTCGAACACTTTAAGTTAATCAAACCCGTCCTAAACATAATCAATGGTCACCAACAACTAAATGCATAACACCTAAACACAATGAATGATTTAATCACTCGATTATAACCATCAAAGACCCTATAACACCTATAGGCATGCTCCCTATCTTTGACTCAAAACCAAAGAACCATTCATGATTAAACAAGCTTCATTCAAACCCACGACATATCACTCCACCAATTCAACAAGCAATGCAAATTTAAAAGTTGCTATAACAGTTTTTTAACTATTTCAAAACACACACTTTTTAAGGAATTGGTTTACACATTGTCATGCCCTTTTTATTTATCAAAGCATACACAAGTTCATACAACCAAAGTAATTCTCATCAACCAAAATCCAACTTTTGCAACAATGAAACTATACCCTCATTGCTCTCTTACTACTACTACATTTTAGAACACATACTTGAGCTTTTCATCGATATACACTTGGAATCTTGCTTCTCTTGGCCGCCTCGATTATTATCTCTGCATTGCAAGGTAAAAGAGAGGGTAAGCATAAGATTAGTGAGGTGTAAAACATAGAAAAACCACCTCTGCAATGCAGCCCATAAGTCCACCAATAAACTCTTTAAATCATGCCATAACATACTTACTAAAAATATCTTAAACATTGTTTACAAAATCAAAATAATTTCTTTATCAAGTATCATTTACCTCATGTATTACAAATCTAAAATCCTCAATACTTTCATGCTTTTAAAACGACAATAAAACTTATACCCTTTTTAATACTTATGCATCTCTATGCACCATCTCAAGTCTTACATGCTATTCGCCTAGCAAAGCTTATATCATATGCATTACAATGTGCAAAGTACAAGTCTTATATGCTAAACACATAGCAACGCTTAGGCCATTCTCTCGTTCCCATATCCTTGCACAAAGCTTAGTCAAGAACACATGCTTGTGAAACTTATGATTTTAAAACATTTCATTCTAAATAGTTCTATGTCAACATGTGTCACCATCTCATGCTTTTCAATACACAAAAGTCTCAATCATAAATCATGCATATTAGCAACTAGTGACTAGCTTTGTTCAAACCTTATACCTATTGAATACATGGATTCCTTATTCCTTATCTAGAGGCACTTGGTCTCAACATGCATGGGTTGGACACAAAGTCACCCTTGTATATATGTTACCTCAACTACGTACAGTCTGACACCAAGTCACCCTTGTTTACGTATGGGTCAACTATATGCACGGTCGGACACAAAGTCACCCTTGTTTACGTATGGGTCAACTATATGCACGGTCGGACACAAAGTCACCCTTGTTTACATATAGGCAAGCTCTACACGAACAGTCAGACACAAAATCACCCTTGTTTACATGTAGGCAACACAACATATTAACTCAACACTATAGTGCACTTAATCCTAATGACATGTCATTTGTATTCGTGGTCTTAAATAGTGTCACTAAGCCAATATCATTCTCATTATGCATGGTAGCTTGCTATTTTAAAATGCTCTTAACATATCTTCATCAAAGTGAATCCAAATCACGCTCAACGACTTTATTCGGGAATAGGAAAATAACCATACTTTAATCCAAATCATTCTCATGCTTTAAAAGTCATGGAAACCACCATTAACCATGCATATACAACAGCTAACACATGCATGCATCATTTCCAAATTTAATTCATGCATTGGAAACCATTTCTTCATATGCATTTTCATAAAACCAATGCAACCTTATCAATCATTGGATATGTTACTAAAGTATAGAAATTAATAAAACTCATGAAGTATTCGATTGCCAAAACATATCCGATATCAATAAAAAATAATAAAAACATCCTTTGGCCAAGGCACTTATCATTTTTTATGCACAAATCACATATACAAAAACTACATTAAGAGTATGTCTAAAATATGGCAATTATGAAACGATATAGAAATCGTTAAGAGAGCGAAACTATTTAACTTACTTCGAAGTGTGTGGAGGTTTTTCAAACCATCCCTACACTCCCAAAACTTTGATAAAACAAGTAAAACCTTACCGATACAGCGACCCACTTACCACTTGTCCGAAACTAGCTTGTCGAAGCCAACCGACATTTTCGCCTTTTTTGAAACACCTTCAACACTTAGCTCAACACCTTGCCCTGTTTTAACATATCAAAAACAGAGGTATTAATGCATATTAATGTATTCAATCAACCTTCCACACTTTCCAAGCAAACAATCCCAAAAACTACACTTAAGAAAACCGAAAAAACATTGAAAACTTATCTGAAACTCATCCGAAAGACCTCCAGCCCTTAGCCAATGAAAACCATAACCTCTCAGCAAAAAAATAAAACCAAGAACCAAGATCTAATAACCCTAAACAACCAGCAAACATTGAGCCACCTAAACAAGCCATAAACCGAAGATCTAAGCCAATTAACATCACCAAAACCTAAGATCCAGGTTTACCCATCCATGAACCATTAATTCCATGTTAAAACACATAAAAGTTCATTGATTTACCCATTGAAAACCATCAGGTATCACCTTATTACGGGATTGTATCAATTCAATCAAAATTAACCGATACAAACCGAAAATCATCAATTAAAACCATAAAACAAATCAAGAACTCAATGAAATGGATCAAACACTTGGGAATTTCAATAAAAAACTCAAAGTTCAGAGGTTTGAATGGTTTCTTACCTCCAAACAAGATCCAACCTCCTTCCAATTGAAAAACCCATGAAAAACAAGTTATAAAGTATAAGGAAATTGAAGAGAAATAAGAAGAAATTAATGTAAACGAAATTGAATCAAAGATGTGATTTATCTTGATAAAATTGAAGAGAAATTTGATTGGAAACCAAGAAAATTTTGAGAAGTTGAGAGAAAACGGGAAGTTACGTGAAATTGTGATTTTGGTGAAAAATAAGAAATATTTCTCAATTAAAAATCTTTATGGTAATTAAAACAAGTTTATAAAGAGATTTTTGAAAGGTTAGATCTGATGAAAAAGATTGGATAAATAGACCCTTAAAGATTCTAATTTTTGACCCAATTACATTTTAGTCAATAAAATAGTCATTTTCACAAAATAGTTACTAATTTCCAAAATATCAAGGTTCATGGTGTAGTTTTAGAAAATTGAGTTTACCAAATTGAAATAGAGTCCAAACAAGATTTTTAGAGTATTTTTTCATATTTTATTTCCTTTTAAAACCATTTATAAAAATTAATTTTCGGATTTAGGCTAATTGGCTTGACCGGTTCAACCAAACCCTTGATCCGATCTTGATAACATCTAGGCCCATTTTTGGTATGTTACAAGTTAATTGGTTGGAGTCGTCATCGACCGTTCAAAAAGGTGGATTGAACACCGAGAAAACAAAAATAGAGAAAATTGGGTTCGAGAGTTGGTTACGTTTGGGGAAGGATTAGCACCCTATAACGCCCAAAATTAGTACCTAAAGGTTCACATCATAATCATTTAAGAAAATATAAAATTCAAATTAAATTAATTTTTAATTTTCAAATGCATATCTTATATCCACGACAATTCAAAGAAGATAACACCCGAAGACCGGGATGCTACTCCTAATAGAATATATCGGGATAATAATTTCTAATAAAACGTTAAATCATAATATAATATTAAAACAATATAAATGGATAATAAAACACATATATATATGACAAATATAAACAACACTAAACATTATATTACTATACTATATAGTATATACCATGTAGCTATGTATAATAATATAACTTTACGAAATATATAATATATAATATATTATATAAATAAAATACAATAGTATATAACAATGTCATATAATAATATAACGTTATACATATAATAAAATATGATAACAATAATAATATTAATATTATAATAATAAAATGATAAAATATAATGACTATAGAAACGTGATAATAAAATTAAAATAATCATAAGATAATAAAAACATTATAAGACTAAAACATGAAAATAATGACTAAATGTGAAACAAACTGAAACTATAGAACCAAAACGCAAGGATACGTTAAGATTGGGGACTGGAAATGTGATTTTCCCTCTTTCTCGGGTTAAGTGCGGGTCGGGGCCAGTTTCTGGAGCGGTTGCCGGATATCCAAGGGTAAAACAACATCGTTTTGAATAAGGTATAAATACCCATTTTTATGAGATTCCATCATCTTCTTCATTTCTCACTTGATAAACATTTCAAAGCTTAAAAGCTCTCAACTTCTTCATCCTTTCTGGTCGATAGGTGGTTGCTAGCCACTGTGTCCGATCGCTGGTCACCACGTCGGTCGCCCTTAAGGATGCCGGAAATCGAAAGGAGGCATCTTTCTGAAAGATCTCGATAAGGGGAGTACAAATACGACCTCGAATTTTCAAAAGAAGTAACGTAGAACCGTAGATCTACAAATGAAGATTCAAATATAGGTATTTTTTTACCTTTTATTTCATGGTTTTTCTTCCCGATCTCGGTCTTTCTTGCTCTTAATTTTGCTTTCGAATATAGTGATGATTTTGTTCTTGGATTTGCTTTGAAATTTTGTCTTTTTTTGATTGATTTTTGTAACCTTTACAAAGAGTTTAATCCGATATTTATACCTAGATTTTTTTTACATTATAAAATACAAAAAAGCCAATTTAGATCTAATTAAATCTAATCATACTTTTTCTTTGCAGAACTGAGGCAATAAAGGCAGTGGAGTAGTGAAGGGTGATGGAACGGTCAAATAATAGAGCGCGTGGAGGCCACGCATGATTTGAATCGCCGCGTGTAACAGCCAAGGGCACGGACTGTGCTGACCATTGAATTGGGTGGCGGCGGCTGGTTGCTGTGAAGATTAGGTTAGGGTTATCATTTTTATTAGGGTTTATTAGTTTGGATTGGGTCATTTAGGTGTTGGGCTTAATGGGTTGAGTTATGGATCTGGGTAACGGGCTGTGCTGTAATGGGTTTTATATTGGATATTGGATTTGTTTAATTAAATGGATTTTTGGATTTGAAATGAGTTATTACACCTTTAAGTACGTTTTTATACGTTGGGGAGTTGTATCGAAATATTATGCTCATTTCTAGGTCAACCAAGTTTGACCATAAGGGGATGGATTTAAACACATGAGGGTTTTTTTGTTGCCAATGTTCATGACAGGTAATACCGTTAGGTCTGTTCTGATACACTGGTTAAATGTTTTGGTACACGAAAATCGATCAAAATCTTAAAGTTTAACTTGACCCACCATTTCAATACGTCGAAGGATCGTATCGATATGTAAACTTTTTCAAAGACACGAAGGTAGTAATGCAAATCCCTTAAATCATATTACTTAGTCTCAAATTAAATGGGTCAAAACATCCATAAATAAAAAAATATGTATAATGAACCTGGACGTACATGTAGTATAGGTTCAAATGCATTTTGAACACTGATTAGATAATTATAATGTATCTTAAAAATTACCTGTAATTACCTAATTAGATAATTATACGGTGTTTACTAAATCAATTAACTAAACTGAATTGAGTCAAGCCAGACATCGGTGACAAGATGCACAAGTGGGAATCTATTACTCTTTAACAAGAGAAGCAACGAGGTTTCTATATAAACCAAACTTCAAGACTTTTCCCACCCAATATGGGATATTAGACTTGATTATTTTCCCAACAATCCCCACAAATGCGAAAGAATCTTTTCTTTAAAATAGGGTTATAAAATATTTGACTTTTTAACATGAAATAAGTGAATGAATGTATAAAATACATATGTAAACAAGTATATCCGTCTGATCTTAGTATTCTAGTATGTGTATTAGAAAAATAGCTCAATAGTTTTCATAGAATTTGACTAATCTTTCTCACTTACGTAGGTTATTTTATGAGGTTTATCTTTATATAAATCATTCAAAGGAGATATGAAATAATTAAGAGCCTTTTATCGAGCACATCCCAAAAATATGTGAATTATTTAAGTTCATTATAAAATTAATCACCCAACTCTAGGATAAGAATTCATTAAGAATAAATACTTAACCTCTCTGATTGGTGAATTCAATAATTTCTTCTCAATAGAAAAACCCAAATTCTTTGGAATTGAATTCATCAAGAGCTTAAAAAACTCATCCTCTTTAGTGGCAAGTTCGTTGAGTTCTTCGCAATAAGATTACCCATTCATATAGGGCTATGAAACTTATTCAACCAATATTAGTAAATTCATCAAGTCTTTCTCACTAAGACCACCCAAAAAACTGAGCTATGAATTTATTAAGAGTAATAAAACTCAACTTGGGCATTTACATTGTTCACCATAGGGATAGGTAGTAAAAAATATACGCTATGAGTAATTTTCATGGTTTTATTTGACCACATTGAGCTTAGATAACTAAGTTTAGTGTTCACCATGAATTCCTCAATCAATGAGCTTTAAACCCACCCTTCAACAAAACTAGAACCAATTTTTTATTTAACTCTTTGGTAAGTGGGTCAGCTAAGTTCCTTTCTAACTTCACATACTCTAAAAAGAGCACTCTGTTCCTTATTAAATGTCTCACAGATTCATGTCTTATGTGAATGTGTCTTTTCTTACCATTGTAAGCTTGACTCTTCGCCATACATATCACAACTTGTAAATCATATAATAAGGATACTAGAGGAGCCAATTTTCCTATAAAAGAAGGCTAAAAGATTTCTAAGTCATTCAGCTTCTTCCCCAGTTAGATCTAGAGAAATAAACTTTGATTCCATAGTAGAGCGAGAATTGTAGCAGACTTCTAAGAAATAGTTACTCCACCTAAGGTAAAGACGTATCACTTGTTGAGCTTAATTCATCATTATTGGTAATCTAATTGGAGATACAATATCCTTCTAAGATTGAAGGAAAGCTAACAAACTCGATTTTTCAATATATAATACCTTTAAGGTAATTTAGTAATTGTTTGAGTGCAATCTAGTGTTCACCACTAGGATTATGAATATATGTACTTAATTTGCTCACTGCATAAGCGATATCAAGTTAAGTATAGTTTATTAACAACATAAGGTTTCCAATAATTTTAACATACATTTCTTGGGAAACCTTACTTCCTTTATTTTTTTAAGATATGTACACCAAGATCATAAGGAGTTCGTACATGATTAATATCAAAATTGTTAAATTTCTTTAATACTTTCTCAATATAATGTGTTTGACTTTGTAATCACTAATTTTATCCGAGATTCAAACCCGATTTTAATTTTATTCTTATTTGAATAATGGGCTTTAGTATAGTAATGATGCATAAAAATAAAAAAAATAATTATTTCTTTTGCTTTTCCCCTTTACCTTTTGTTACATCAAATATATATATGATATCATTTACTTTGAAAAATTAAAAAAATATATTAATACATTATATAAGTATTAAGTTTATCAAAGGATAAAAAAATGTATGTATATATTTTTATTTTGGTTAAATGTTAGTTTCTCTTTTAAATTTTAATTTAATTATGTTATATAAATAATATTCACATGCTAAATAAATAAATTCACTTTTTTAAATAAACATATACAAATTAAAGACCCAAGTATAAATTAAATCAAATAATAAAACCCCATAATTTAAAAGTAAACAACCCACTTATTAATTATAAGTATACTACAGAATTAAAACCCAAAATAATTATAAAGCCCACATTTGCTTTAAGCCCGTTTACATAACCCTAAGTTTGATCAAAATCCTAATAACCCCTTATTCTTTTCCTTCTACGCAACTCTATCTCGACCGTTGGATCAGATCTTGATCCAACAATCACGATTACAACAAGGAAGGATCTGGAAACACACAAGCGCCCACTCGTCCAACTGCTTAACTGCCCCACGCGTGCGTCACATGCACACGCCCTTAAAAAATTCCAGTAGCCCATTCGTCTTCCGATCACCGACTGACCGTAATTCCGATGGATCTCCCCATTGTTCTCTCTACCCACGACCTCTGCAAGAATTGTCCTCTCAGCCACTGTACATTCATACAAACAAATGATATTAGAAAATACAGCGACAACAATGATAATCAAGTTAAAAATACCGAATTTCAATGTTGTAATTCCAAAATTTCAAAACCAATTCAGAGAAATTCCTGAGCTAAATTAGCAACGTACGAACAACAGAGCATCAACCAATAGGAATTTTAATTATTTTTCCTTTTTTTTCTTGTAAATCGGTTATATAAACCGAACTAAAAGATGTGATAAGTGTTCCCCCACCATTATTCGAAATCAATAGAAAAAATAGAGCATTTTCAAGGTAACCGAAACCTCTGTTTTCAATTTTTGCATGCATTAAAATGAAGTAAATTAGTTTTTTTTCTTTATTACCTTCAAAGATTAAGTCGTCGGTCGACTCTTCTTCTCCATTTTTTGTTTTTCCTTCAATCAGCGATAAACACAGAGGCTTCGAGCATTCGGTGGTGAGCCAACGGTGAAGAAAAAGGGGGTTACAATTTTGAAATCGAGCAAATAAACGAGGGATTTTCTCTCGATTTTCTAAATCTTCAGTCGAATTTTATTCCTAAAGGAAAAAAGGTTTTGTTTTGTTTTGCATTCCTAAATCTTCACTAGGTTTTGGGTTTTACTGTAACACCCTCGACCCGGTGTCACATTGGGCCTTCGGTACAAAACCTGTATTTCAAAATTTCTTTCCAAAGCCCAAAAATAAAACAAATCCATGTCCAAATGTAATTCATAAAATTCATTTAAGTTAAAACATAAGCCCAAAATAATATAAAGTAATCGGAGCTCCAAAATATTACAAACCCATTTAAACATTCGACCCAAATTAAAATAAACAGAGTTACAAAACATATAGGTTCAACATAGTACTAGCCCACTAAATCTATCACTGTACTCTGATACATAGTAGATGCTGAAATCTAAACCTCGATGGTGCTCCTCCGGACTCGCTTCACCTAACCTACGCACAAAAACACATTTTGAAACGTTGAGCTACAAAAGCTCAGTAGATACGCCAAACTCAGCCAACATCATGCATATCATAAGTAGTAAAGCAAAACATATAAACACCGTGCATGATATGATGGTCTAACGTGCTCGTCCATCTCATGGCATAAATGAATGTATATTATCGCACACAGCATATACAAATCAAACAGACACATTAGGTAGTGAGGCCCGCGTCCATACAATATCGGGATCCTACACTACAAGTATGGCCCGCGTCCATACAATATCGGGATCCCAAACTCAAGGCTGAGGCTCGTGTCTACACAACATTGGGATCCTACACCCGAGATTTGAGGCCTGCATCCACACAGCATCGGGACCCTCCAAATCCCATACTTAGAATGTTACATCGAGTATCTTCGAATGAGGCCCGCGTCTATACAGCATCGGGATCCTACATTCAGGATGGTCGTCAAATCATCACCCGGAATGTTACATCGGATAGCTTTCGATATGTTGCAACAATTTTGGATATCCTGATTCCAGCAAACAAGGACCCATCACACACAAATGATCCACCTAGGATCTTAGCACAACAAGACGTATTAAGATTATCTTAATTTAGCCTTTCGGGTTATAACATCCTTAGTTTAATAATTCATTCCATAGCTTTTAAGATTAATGAGACTATTAATACAATCACCGAACCTCAAATCTATACCCAAACTTGGCAAGGTTACACAGAGGTATCGATACCCTTAGGTGGGGTATCGAAACATCCTGTATCGATACCCACTCAAAGAGGGTATCCAAACACTAGTATAGATATCGGTACCGATAACCTTTGACCAACTTCAAGGACAATGAAAGAGGATTACCCGATTCGATACTGGTATTAAACGACGGGTGTTATCCGATGCCACTAGAGGTTTTGGTATCGAACCATGGTTCGATACCCTTGCTCATCAAGCCTATTTTCTCTCAGGGGTATCGATACATGGGACACCTGTATCGATACCCCTGCACGATCACTTAAGAAATTTTTAAGGTTTCCCCCCAACAATAATCTATTTGATCCTAAAGTGTTCCTGCTCAATATTAATGATATTTAGAGTGTTTTAACACCATTTTTCAGTCATCAAACTTATAGATACAAATTTCACCATTAAAGACCCAAAAGCTTCAAACCAAGCATACACACATGAGTATACATGTAATGCAACCTACCATGACATGCTTGATAGAAGAGAAGAGTTGGGAGTACCAACCTTGAGCAAACACAGCAAAAACGTCCCTTCTTCCTCCTCAAGCTCTCTCCTTGCCTTGCCTTTGAGATGGAGCTTCCACTTCTTTCTCTATAAGAAAGAGTTGAAACCGACCATTAGACTAAGCTTAGGAAGGTTTCTTAAGCTGAAAACTTGACTAAAACGGAGAAAGAAACCCCCAACACTCTAAACTCGGATTCCTTCTACAACTCAAACCAAAAACAAACTTCAACCTTTTTAACTCTTTAGACAGATCTCTTGATACCCTATAACAAATCCTCAACCCATAAAATGTGATTCTAACTCAAACTCTTAAAGTTTACCTCTTTTCCTTAGGGATTTGGGTGGGAAGAAGATGGAGATGAAGAGGAAAAACAAGTGACCTCACTCTTTGTTTTTCTGCAGAAAAACAACCCCAAAACCTTCTCATCCAAACTTTCAGGCATTTATAGAAATGCCCCTAGCCTACCACTCAAAGTCCAACACAACAAGTCCCAACAAGCCCAACATAAACCCGAGACCCAAAATCAAAGCCCAAACCCCTCGGGTTAACCCGACACTCGAATCCGAATCCGGTTTATTACATTTATAGTGGCCAGAGTTTATGATTCTGGAAAATCCAAAAGAACACGTTGGTGTTCTTAATCTTTCAAGATTTCCTGAAGAACACCAGAGAGAATGAGAGGGATTTTGATTCAATATATGAAGAAAATGAAGAAAGAGGCTGGTTTAATTAAATGTTGTGTTTTATACTTAAAAAATATTTTAAAAATGGTCGTATTATAACATAAAGACTTCAATGTCTCTTAAATCACACGCTTAGCCCCTGCTAGTTTGAAAGGTTTTATAATCTGGTCACCAAATTACAACATACGTTCAATTTCTTTTAAATTGACCATGAAGCATTTCGAGGTGTTCCATTTTAGTCCCCTTTTCATTCTTAATCAACATCCTTATTTCATTTTTATTCCATTTTGGTCATAATTTTAACTTCATTTCCTTTCTTTCCGATTTAGCCATGAAATTTTGTTTTTATTTCATTTCAGTCCATTCCAATGATTAAGTGTCTTATTTTGGTCTTTTAATTTCTTTTTTATTTAATTTATTGCATGCTCATTTGCTTATTTATTTATGCATTCATTTAAATATTTATCTTTTTCTCTATTCATTTGATTTTATTTTCATGTTGTTCATATATTAGCATATCTTTCTTTTTTAATATTATTTTACCATGTTTACTTATTCCTTTGCTTATAAAATGTTTGTATTGATATTAATATATTATATGTTTGTCTCTAAGAAACACACTAATTAATTTAATTTCAAATATGATGTCTCTTTATTCGGTCGTAATGGGCCTGATACCAGGCGTAATGGTAGCTAGAGGTGCTTTACGAGTTGAACAGCTCGTGAGTAGCTCTAACTCGATTCAGCCAAAACTCGATAAATATTCAACTCAGATTAGCTCGGCTTAAACTCAAACTCGATTTGATACCTTAACGAGTTGAATCGAGCGAAGTTTAATTCGATTCAATAAATTCGGGAGTAGCTCATTAATTTTTTAAAATATTTTTTAGTAATACTTTAAAATAATTTCATTCAAAAAATAAATCTAAATAATAATTATTAATGTATGAATTTTACTTTAATTTTAATATGCTAGTTTGATTTATTTATGAATTGTTTTACTTTTGAATTTAGACTTAGAAAATATTTTATTCACTCTTTTAATATTTTGGGTTAAATTTATTAATTTATGTTAATATTAAGTCTCATATGGTATTATTATATTTTATTTTTAGTTAAAAATAAGGTAAGTTTTTTAATGAGCTTAATGAGCAACAATTCGAGCTTAATGAGCAATGAGTCGAGTTGAGCAATAAGTCGAGCTTAACGAGCACGAGTCGAGCATAATTTTAACGAGCTTAACGAGCAATGAATTGAGTTGAGCAAAAAAAAATTTTAACGAGCATGAGTTAAGCAATACCCAACTCGCGGTCGACTCGCTCAATAAACATCCCTAATGGTAGCGGTGTATGCGCTTACCTTTGAATAAAGAGACGATTAAAATATATTCGAATTTGTAAACAAATATTAATTTAATGTCACTTTAATTCAGAAAATTAAAATTAATTAAGCGGTAATTTTGTAAAGTAGTCAATTTTTGGGAGATTTTTATTCGAATCTCTAGTTTTATTCGAACATGTTTTTTATTAAAATTTTTGGTTTTTTGGTGTCTAGTCTACCAAAGTGACCGGTGGCGACTCCAATCAATTTTCAAATTTAATTTGTTTTTTAAAACCAATTTTTAAATCTCAAATCGTTTTCCCCATTTTTAATTTATTTTTTAATCCTTTTAAAACCTTTAACCAATTATTTCACCAATTTTAAATTTTAATCCCTAATTTCTCTTTTTAAACCATAATTTCCTAATTATACTTCAAATTTCCTCTTTTAAATTAATTTTTAACATTTCAATAGAATCCCTAATTTCTAAATTTTCAATCAAAATCCCTAAATTTCTAATTTTATCTTTTCCTCAGATTTTCATATCATTTTGTTCTTTTTAAACTTGAATGAATTTTTTTTAGCGAAAGAGTCACTGCAGACTTAAAGAAAATCTTTTTTTTCAGTTTTGATAAATTTTACTCTTAAGATCACATCAACCTCTCCTAAATCATTCATCTCAAATTTAGTTGATTTCTTTTAATGAAAGTGTCGCTACATACTTAAAGAAAATTAAACTCATATTCACCACCTCTATCAGATCTAACACGTTTTATTCTCTTATCAAGTTGATTTTCAATTTCTACCTCATAAATAAGGAAGAAATTTTCAGCTTCGTCTTTAGTTCTTAGGAGATAAACCTTTATGTATCTAGACTATTCATCTATAAAGATTATATAATAGTTTTCTTTATTCCCTTACTCTCATAGATTTTAAAATCTGTTGGATCAGTATGTATAAGTTTTAGAAGTTTAGATCTACATTTAGAAACTATCTTAAAGGTCGGTTTAGTATGCTTAGTTTGTACACAAATTTCACATTTGTTAATGCTATTATCTTCTAGATTAGGAATTACTTCATTTTCATGAGTTTTTTAAGTAATTGTAGGTTTACATGTCTTAATCTAGTATGTCACATATCAAAGGTCTCAACAATATAAGAAGAACTAGTGGCTTTATTATTTCCATTAAATTAGGTTTCGATTACAAATAAACCATTTTATAAAAATCATTTTCCAACATAATCTCTTTTTGGGAAACATATTAGTTTATCTACTTCAAAAACTAGTTTAACGTCCGCCTTATTCAATAATCCATCACTAATTAAATTTCATCACAAGGAGGGAACATACAAGACATTGTGATAAGTGCTTAACTCACTATCGCTTTCTACACTTTTCATGGGCATTTATCATCAATTCTACACCTAATTAGACCAATGCATAAACTTAATATGATATATTTAGGGACTATGATATTAAAGATAATATTTATAAAAAAGTATACTTTACTGCATTTTTATGGCTGTGCAGGAAAAAGTATTGTCGCGGTAGCAAACTTTGGCTGAGACAGGACCTGATGCCGAGGCAGCAGAGGACGAAGAGCAACATGACAGGCAAACTGAGGAGAAAAATGAGAACGTTGCTGGACAAGAAGCCCAAGGATCAAAGCTGAATAGCCTGAAGAAAGCCCAAAGATAAGGCCACGCAGGAAAGCCTTCTAGAAGAATTAAACTTGGAAATATTTTACCTATGTACATAACTTGTTCCCTACTCCAAGTTGTATTCTACTTAGGAAAGGTTTGCCCTAGGCCAAGCCTATATAAGGCATAGCCGTCCAAGGAAAGAAGACAGACGAATTGAGAAAGTTCACCCTAGGAATCATTGTTGTTCTTCTAAGCTTTCTTAGGGTTTAGGTGAAGGTTGTTGAGTATTAGTGAGAAGAGATTGTATCTTGTTTCTTGTTTTCAATGCAATAAAATATCAAAGTTTGCTTACTCTTTGCCATTCTTTATTCTTGCATCCAAGATCGGGAGAGAAGTTTGTGAGTAATCTATTTATCTAGACTCGGGAGAGTTAAATTCATGAAAGGAGTAAGTACGGTATTTGACTTGATTGGAAAATACTAACTCGGCCTAGGGATAGGTTGGAGTTTTAACGGCAATAAGAAGTATGGGATTGGTTGTTGGTTATAATAGATTAATTCCGGGAGGTATCATCAACGACTAGTCATCAACAGTGTTTTGACTTAAGGATAAGTGAAACCATCAAAGGATACTTTGCCGAACTTTGGTAAAATCTGCCCAAGAGCAAGGGATTGTCGCGGCATAAAACACTATCGCTGCTGAGACAGTAATCTGCAGTACTGATAAGTGCTCAACTCACTATCACTTTTTATACTTTTAGTGGGCACATATCATCAAATCTACACCTACTTGGACCAATGCATATAATTAATATGATATATTTAGGAATTATTCTATTAAAGATAATATTCGTAGAAAAGACATATTTTACTACATTTATGTCTGTGCAAGAAAAAGTATTGCCGCAGCAGCAAACTGAGGCCGAGGCAGAACCTGATGCCGAGGCAGTAGGGGACAAATAGCAATATGGCAGGCGAACTGAGGAGAGAAATGAGGAGAACATTGCTGGACAAGAAGCCCAAGGATCGGAGCTGGACAATACAAGGAAAGCCCAAGGACAAGGCCACACGGGAAAAAGCCTTCTAGAAGAATTAAACTTGGAAATATTTAACCTATGTACATAACTTGTTCTTTACTCCAAGTTGTACTCTATTTAGGAAAGGTTTGCCCTAAGTCAACCTATATAAGTCATAACCGTCCAAGGGAATAAGAGAGCCGAATTTGAGAGAGTTCACCCTAGGAATAATTCTTTCCATTATGTTCTAAGCTTTCTTAGGGTTTAGGTGAAAGTTGTTAAGTGTTAGTGAGAAGAGATTCTATCTTGTTTCTTGTTTCAATGCAATAAAATATCAAAGTTTGCTTACTCTTTGTCATTCTTTGTTCTTGCATCCAAGCACGGGAGAGACATTTGTAAGTAATTTATTTGTCTAGACTCGGGAGAGTTAGATTCACGAAAGGAGTAAGTACAGTATTTGACTTGATTGGAAAATACTAACTTGGCCTAGGGATAGTTTAGAGTTTTAGAGGATAAAAGAAATGTGGGATTGATTGTTGGTTATAATTGATTAACGTCGGGAGGTATCATCAAGGACTAATCATCAATAGTATTTCGACTTAGGGATAAGCGGAGCCATTAAAGGATACTTTATCAAACTTTGGTAAATTTGCCCAAAAATAAGGGATTGTCGCGAAAGAGAACACTACCTCTACCGAAGACAGTAATTTGTAGTACTGTCGAGGTAGTGTAGTGGAATTGCATTGGACAGAAATAGATCAATTAAATCCACTATACAAACACAACTAGATCTTGCCCTCTTTCTCAAATTTGATCTCCTTTTATTTAGTTTTTCTTAATTACTTTATTTAGTTAAAAACTCATTTACTTGTGTGTTTATTTCTTTTTACAGAACAAGAAGATCGAAGAGGACATATTAAGTACATCAATCCCTATGGAGACGATACTCGATAATACTTATCACTTATTACTTGCGATGCATTCATTTGCACTAATTGCGCATATTTGGCGCGCATCAAGTACTGCCGAGACAGTATAGTGTAATTGCATTGGACAGAAACAAATCAATCAAATCCAGTATAGAACATAACTAGATCCTGCCCTCTTTCTCAATTTGATCTCATTCTATTTAGATTTCGTTAATTGCTTTATTTAGTTTAATCAAAACTCAACTACTTGTGTCTTTATTTTTATTTTCTTTTACAGAGCAAGAAGACAAAGGAAGCATATTAAGTACACCAATCCCTGTGGAGACGATACTTGATGCTCATCACTTTATTACTTGACGATGCATTCACTTGCACTACAATTGTGCTATTTATACACGCATCACATTGCTTAAAGATAAAGTTTTACCCGAGGTTAGTTTGATAAAAAAAATTCCCTCGGCCCAGCACATGTGAGTTGTTGGAGTTTCCCATGTAAACTTGTTGTCCTTTGTATACAGGTTCAAACTCACTGAACAGATTTTTTGGCGCAGAAATATCTTGAATAACTAATATCATTGGTATTTTCGATAGTGTTGAGTTGTGGTTGATTTTGACGATCTAACCATTGTTGACATTGATAAGCTTTATGTCCAGGTTGTCCACAGACATAGCAATTAACCACTTTGGCTTAGGCTTTCTCCTTTCCTGGCTTCTTGAAGTTTGTAGCCTTTGGGGGTTTGGTATTCTTTTTCTAATTTATTGTTTTCTTTAGTTTAAATTTAAAACCTGAGGCACTATCAGATTCAACCAAATTAGCTTTCAAAGAATATTGACTAGAGTTAGAAACCTTATTTTTTAACTGATTTGCCTCCTCAATCTTTATATTGGCCACCAATTCCACGACCATCATATATCTCTTTTTGTGTTTGAGAGAATTGTGATAGTAAGACCAAGACTTGGGCAACTTCTCAATCACGATGTTGACTTACAACACCTAGAACATTTTCATTCCTTCAAAAATGATGTCGGGCACTAGCTTCTCGTAGTCATTAACTTGATCCATCATTGGTATTTCATCTATCATTTAATTTTTTTGAAGAAATCATTTAAAATTTTAGCCACTCAACAATCACGTACTTTTTAATCCTTGCATCATTAACTCCATCTTCTCAAGAATATCCCAAATCAACTTGACACTCTTTTCCTTGTGAAACATATCAAATAATTTGTTTTGACATGTGACTTAAGAAATAACCTTGAATCATCTTGTTATCCTTCAGAAACTTTTGATTGGATACTAGAAAGGCTGCAAGATCCCCATTGGTAATAAGGGATCAGTCATATCAACAATTGGTTGCGTTGGCTCGAGATTGACCAATACTTAATCTAAGTCCAATTGCTCAAAGATTATCATAATTCTATGGGACCACTTATGGTAGTTGAATCCGTCAAGGGAATAGAGATTTGAAAGATAGAGAATAAGTTTGCTAGATTGGATCGGCATTTTGCAATTTGAAGTTGCTCTTAAATTATTGGAAATATTAATTGCAAAATAAGGCATTAGCACTGACTAAATATAAAAATATATAAGCAAACAATAATTGTGTCGAGGTGATTTAACACCCTCGACCCGGTGTCATATTGGGCCTTCGGCCCAAAATCCGTATTTCAAAATTTCTTTCAAAAGACCAATAATAAAACAAAACTCAAGACCAACATAAATTCGTTTCGAGTTAAAACATAAATCTAGAAATAGTTTAAAGTACTTGGAGCTCCAAAATATTACAAATCAGTTTAAAACATTCGGCTCAAATAATAAACATAGTTACAAATACATATATGGTTCGACATAATACTATCCCACTACATCTATAATTGTACTCTAACACAGAGTCAATGTTGAAATCCAAACCTCGATGGTGCTCCATAGAAAACGACTTCACCTAACCTACGCACGAAAAAAACATTTCGAGCGTTGAGCTACAAAAGCTTAGTGGGTACGTCATACTCGGTCCATAATCATGCATAACATAAGCAGTAAAGCAAAGTATATAAATATCATGCATGCTGTGATGGTCTATCATGCTTGCCTACCACATGGCATAAATGAAAATATACTATCGCACATAGAAGATACAAGTCACAGCAAGTCAACACACAAAAGTAAGCCCACATTCACACATCATCAAGATCCTACACTCGGGATTGAGGTCGCTCTCAAATCCTATGCTCGAAATGTTATATCGAACATCTTCAAACGAGGTTGCCCAACGTTCGTAATAAAAAATCAGGATGGAGGCCGCCCAACTAATCCTAGGTTCGGAATGTTATATCAAACATCTTCGAATGAGGTTACCAACATTCGAAAAAGGTCTTCAATATATCACCCAGAATATTACATCGGATGACCTTCTTCATATTACAACACTTTTAGACATCTGGATTTCCATCACACAAGGACTCAATACACACAAATGATCCACCTAGGATCTTCACAACAAAACTTATTAAGATTCATCATATCTTAGTTTATCGGGGTTAAGATTATAACATATGGATTAACGTTTCATTTTATAGCTTAAAAGATTAACATGGACTCTTAATTACATTTACTAAACCTCACTCCCTACGCCAACCTATGCAAGATTACACAGGGGTTTCAATACTCTTATTTAGGGTATTGGAACACCTTGTATCGATACCCATACAAAAAGGGTATCGAAACACACGATATCGATACCCTTACAAAGAGGGTATCGATACGCATTGACCAACTCCGAGGTCAACTAAGGAGGATTTACCTATTTCGACACTAGTATCGAATCGGGATTGCCATTATAAAGTTCTGTATCGAAACACGGGTAAGGCGTTTTGAAACGCCTACCCAATCTAGTCTATTTTTCTTTCAGGGGTATCGATATACGACCTCCTGGTATAGATACCCCCTATACGAACCTGCAGTTTTATACTTAAATTTTCTAAGAAACCTTCCCAACTTTAATCTATTTGATACCTAAGTGTTCCTAATCAACCTTAGGAATGTTTAGAGTGTTTTAATATCATTTTCACGCCAACGAACACAGTAACACAAATTTCACCATTAAAGGTTCTAGAGCTAAAACCAACCTTTCATGCATAGAAATCTACATGTATGCTAACTACCATTAAATGCCTGATGATTCTAAGATTGTAGGGTACCAACCTCTTGCAAAACAGCAACAAACCCGAGCTCCTCTCCTTTTCAACTTTTTCCTCTTCCTAAGCTTGTTGATGGCTCACAAAATTTTCTCTACAAAAGAAAGATGGACGGATTAGGAAGACTTTGGGGTGATTTTCAGAGCTTAAAAACTAAAGGAACTCATTTTAAGCACTCAAAACTCAAACCCGAAGTACACACTAAACCCCCATCAAAACTTCCATCTTCACCAAACCAACATTTTCTTAGCTTGTTTTAAAGATCACAAAAACCTTTACAACTTACCCTTCAAGCATAAACCGAGAATTCCAACAAGACTTACCAAGATTCCACCTTTAGCTCTCTTCTCTTCTTGCCAAGAAAGAAGGATGAAGGAAGAAAAGAGATGAGAGTAGGGGTGATATCACTTTGCAGATAAAAATGATCCCTCAACCCTCATTTTCATCTTTTTAGGCATTTAATAAAATGTCCTTAGCCACAAATCAAGCCCAACACAACATAAGGCCTAATAAAACTCAACACAAACTCGAGGCTCAAAACCACTCAACCTGTGGCCCAAAATCAAAGCTCAAATCCTCCGGTTAACCCAATATTCAGATCCGAATCTGGGTCATTACAGGTGAACCACTACCTTAGAAGCAAATTCGGCTTGATGTGTGTAATCATAATAATTGGTAAAATGTCCCCTAAAGTTAGTACGATCTCTCTAAGAATTCTTATACCCGAAAACTGGAGCAAATTTAGGTAGTATGGCACTTCACTTGCAATAAAAAAAACAGAGAAGTAGAAGAAATGAGTTTAGTAAAACCAATGCTTCTCAAAGCTATTTGTTTTTGGTGTGATTAAAATGAGCTTAAATGGCTCATATTTATAGTACAAATATAAGGATAAAATAGTAAAAAGTAATAATAATTAAATCTCTTAAATTATATTAATTTGTCTTCAATTAAATAGGTCAAAATGGCCATAAATAAAAAAACAGTTTTTGTATAATGAATCTGCACATGTAGATGATTCAGGTACTCAAGAATCTGGTCATACAGGTAGTATAGGTTCAAACGTGATTTGAATACTAATTAGATAATTAAAACGTGTTAGAATTAGTTGTAATAGCTAGTAATTAAAACACATTTATACACATAATTATTCTATTAAAAACTATTTTTAATATTTAGAATTTTAAAAATATTATAATCATAGAGAATAATTTAATATTATAATCTTAGAAAATAATTTAATATTATAATCTTAGAGAATAATTTATCATTGTTAAGATTTAAAAAAATTCTTCTGAATTTTCAATATATATAAAAAAATAGAATTCACGCAAATGTATCTATGACACGTGTTAACCAAACTAATTAACTAAATTTAATGGAGTCAAGCCAAATGTCGGTGACAAGGTGCACGTATGAGAATCTATTACTATTTAACAAGAAAAACAACAAGGTTTCTATATAAACCAAACTCAAATTACTTTCCCACCCAATGTTTGATATTAGACCTCAACATTTTTCCAACAAACTCAACTCGACTTTTTTACACCTCTAGTTGCGAGGACAATTAGACTTCTCATAGGCATTTTCACGAACACCTAATAGAGGAAATAATCAACAAATATTTACACACCTAATAGACTGAACAATGCTTGTAAAATAATCCCATGAAATCATTCAATTTGAAAATGAATACGATAAATATACCAACTTTTCGCGATGTATGGTGAGAGAAAAAGTAAAGAAAAATGGTCGAAAATTAGAGTATCAACACGGTTGTACATAGGAAAAAATTATTAGATGAATTATGTTTAGGGTAAACTACTGCGGAGGTCCCTTTCGTTTACCCCCAGTACACTTTTGGTCACCGAATTTAAAAAACGACCAGTAGAGTCACTTTTCATTTTAAATTGTTAATATTTGGTCACTCTGTCGTTAATGGACGTTAAATTTAAACAGAAATCTGACATGGCAGCTGATGGAAAAAAAAATTTCCAACCTGGAATCCACGTAGCTTACAGGTGGATTGAAACCTTATAAAAGTGTTTTCTTTTTACCTTTCCTTCATACTTGAAAATAATTTTTCTAACCCTAAATTTCTCTGTAGAAGAAGGCATGAACCAAGATGAGAAACAAGATTGAAGTACCCATTTGTCGTTGTAATCAACGTGTTGATTTAGTCACTGCTTAGACCGACGAAAACCCAGGTAGAAGATTTTTTGGTTGTTCAAATTATGGGAATGGGAGAGGCTGTGGTTTTTTCAGTTGGTATGATCCTCCTATTAACCCCCGTTCTAGATTGATAATTTCTGGGTTGTTGAAGAAAGTGAAGAAAATGGAAAGGGCAAGATTTTGTGAAAGGTTGATTTGGTTATGTGTGTTGATTATGTGTGTGCTGTTTGTATGGGTGTTAAAGTAATGTATTTGATATATTTCATGTAGCTGAAGCTTCTTGAATCAATGTTTAGGGGTAGTTGAAAGTTGTATGATTTTGTAATGAAGCTTCTTCAATTATTGTAATATTTTGATCAATGAAAAATGAAGCACTTTATTTTCAGTTTGTGTAATAAAATAGAATAAGCAAACAAACTTATATTTTTCATTCCATCATAAACAAGTTTAACACCAATAGTTTGTAAGCTGATAAAGTATACAATCAGCTACAAAAAATGACCTATTTCAACAATTTCACAGTAAACAACTATGCATAATCAAAATAGTTCACAAAATAGATGTCATTGCAGTGAACATCTTCAACAAGTCAGAAATTAGGTCATTCACAAAATAAGGCAAATTTAGTTGTTCATCTTCCATCCCTATTTGATGCCTGTGATTCTTGATTTGGAGGATTTGATACTGATGATTGTTGACTTGATCCAACATCAGGCATCCATCTCACAGTAGTTGGTGGAGGCATAGCCCTTCTTGTTGGTAATTTCTACCTTCGAGGTTGTTGTTGCTGGTTGAATATAAAAGGCTGACTTCCAGGTTGTTGTTGGTTGTTTCCAGGTTGTTGCTGATGAATTGGATAAGTCCTTGTAAGTCTTCTAATTGGTTGATTTGCACCAATTTCACCTCTACAAGTCCTTCTGTTATGATCAGACTTGCTACACTTGGTGTAGTTTCCTTGTTGTCCCTTCTTACTCAACTTAGGATTATTGACTTCATCAGCTTCCTTTTTTTCTCTTTTTAGAGGGTCTTCCTGGTGGCCTCCTAATAGTTGGTGGTAAAATTGGTTCCATATCAGATACTGGAGTCCACTGTTCAGGGCCTGTTTAAAAAAAATATGATTGTAAAATCAAGTAAAAAGATCCATAAAGGATATATGGTAATTTGAGTGAAAGCAAATACCTTTGACAGGTGCAATGAAATTGGAATATATGGCAATTTGAGTGCTCTTACTATAACACTCATTCACATAACTTTCAACACTTCTATTGTTTTCTTGAATGGCTGATACTGCATGGACACAAGGGATGCCAGTGAGATCCCATTTTCTGCACGAACAAGTATGTTGAAAAAGATCCACAACATGTTGGTGTCCAAGACCTGCGTGCACTTGATACTTTTCTCCACCAGCATGTATTGACCAACACCTGAAATTTATGTGTTTGTTACACTAATTTGTGTGCTTGCTAAACTAGTAAAAGTGAAATTAAAGAATGAACAAAAGGGTTAATTCACCTGTGTGCTTGTTGGATAATGATGTCCAACTTCTTTTGAATTTTATGACACAATAAACCTAGCCATTTTTCAGCTTCTTCCCTTTTGGAAATAATTTTATTCATGAGTTTGGTTCGAATGATTTCCATCATTGTCAAAATGGGTTTATCTCTAGCCTCTACAATTGCCTATATTCAAGAAAACATCAATGATATTAAATACATCATCTCAATTTGAATGAATCTAAATTTAGCTTTTTATAAATATTACCTTATTGAAAGACTCACACAGGTTATTGAGGAGTATATCACACTTGATTCTGGTATCAAAGTGTGATCTGGACCATTGAACAGGGTTTAATTTGCGTATCCATTCATATGCAGGAATAAAATGAGCTTTTAAACTTTCCATTGCCTCTTCAAACTCTCTCAAGTAAGTAGCTCGAGCAGCCTTCCAAACAAGATCTTTAAGAGCTTTTCCTTTGTGAAGCTCTTTGAAATTATTGTAGATATGTCTTACACAATTTCTGACATTTGCATTTGGAAAAATGTCAGACACAGCATCCACAAGTCCCTGTAAAAAAATAGAATAGTTATGAATCAATAATCTTTAACTCATAAAGTATAAAAAAATAGAATAGTTTTTAGAAATATACCTTCTGTTTATCATTCATGAAACAAATATTAGATGAGTCATTAATTCCCAGATCAGTTTTGAGTATGTTAAGAAACCAGGCCCATGATGCATAATTTTCACTCTCCACTGCTGCATATGCTATAGGATAGATCTGATCATTTGCATCAATACCTACTGCTGCCAATAAATATCCCTGAAAATATCCTTTCAAGTAACAACCATCCACACAAATAATCCTCCTACACCCTACCAAGAACCCATTTTTACAAGCTTGTAGACAAACATACATCCTTTGAAATAATCTACAATCTAGATGACAAATTGTAGTTGTTCCAGGGTTTGTTGTCCTTAACTCCAACAAATATTCATAGATTCTTGCATACTGTCCTTTGTAATTTCCTTCAATTATCTCAATTGTCAATGCTTTTGCTCTATGACAAGTCACACGTGACACCCAAGTAACAAATTCTTGATATATATCATTTCGAAGTGATCTTACTGGGTAATTGATATCAACCATAAATTTTTCAATATAATACTTGGCCATCCAGGGTGATCTGATGTTTCTGTTTTTTGTGACCTTAGAACAGTTATGAGAGTCAACTAGTGTTTTAATTTGCCAAGTATGATCTGTTTTATCTTTGGGATTCAATGGTGCTGCCCATAATTTCCATGGACAATTGCCTTGACACACAGCTTGAACCCTTTTGGTATCATTTTTTTGAAGCTTTACTTGTACCCTATTGACCCTTCCATAATGTTTAATTGCCTCTTTCAAAACTTTCCTATCAGAGAAGACTAAACCCTTACTGAATTTAGGGTTAACCATGTCTGTTTCAACATTAAACTCATTAAATCTAGGGGAATCAGAATCTGAATTATGATCACTATAAAGTTCATCAGATTTATCACTATCAGATTCTATTTCAGGATTCACCCTAACTCCATCAGTTCCAAAACCATCCATTTGTCTTTGAACTCTAATTCCTATTCCTATATTGTCATGTTGTAATCCTTCATCTTCAAGCCCAAATTCATTATCACTAACCTCAAATTCTTCTATATTTTCATCTTCTTCAGCAACTCCATCTCCAACTTCATCCTCATCTTCAACTTCAACTTTCTCCTCAATTCCTATTTCATCCTCTACTTCAACTTCCACTTCAGTTTCATCCCTAACTTCCACTTCAGCTTCAGCTTCATTTTCAAGTTCATCCTTATCTTCAACTTCAACTTCCTCCTCAATTCCTATTTCATCATCTACTTCAACTTCCACTTCAGTTTTATCCCCAACTTCCACTTCAGCTTCAGCTTCATTTTCAACTCCAGCCTCAACTTCAACTTGAACTTCATCCTCAATTTCAACTTGAACTTCATCCTCAAAGTCAACCTCAGTTTCATTCTCAATTCCAGCCTCAACTTCAACTTGAATTTCATCCTCAAAGTTAACTTCAGTTTCATTCTCAATTTCAGCATTAGTATGAAGATATACATGAATGTATCTATTCCTAGGTAGACTGTTCACTAATCCTAGACAATCAGAGTCAGTCTTTAAAGGCATAAGAGAGGTTTTACATAAATCAGTACCTGGAACTTTCCAGTGCAAGAAAAAATGACCTTCTAACTTTAACTTATCAATCATGGAACACACTTCAAATATTGAGAAAGCATTGCAATTAATATTGTCAAAATATGCTACAGAAGTAGAGTTGTATTTCACTGTGCTTGAAAAGTTGAACTCTCCACCATAATGAACAACACAAGTGAACAGTTCTGAATCAGGAGCTGTAAAAGTAAATAAATTTAATATAGTGGACAATAAATTTAATAAAGCAAACAAAATTAAACTATTTTTAGCTAACAAACAAAAGTTTCTGATATGTATTCAATAAAGCAGACAACAAATCAAAAGAGGTCCACATTGTATAATATTTTATTCAACAATATCAAAAGCAGACAATAAACAAAAGTTGATGTTGTTGCAAAACTGGAATATTTCGTTTGAGACAATAAACAAAAGTTGATGTTGTTGCAGACAATAAACAATATTTTATTCAACAATATCAAACTCTGTCCAATTTTGAGGCATAAGAGAGTCAAAAAAACTTACAATACTCTACTGTATAAACTTCCTCATTGTGAAGTTTCCACACATTCATCTTTTAGAAACAGAGATTATCTACAACAAAAATAAACAAAAAAAATGAAAAATTCAGACCAAAAATAATCAAAATATAATACAATCAAAAAAAAATTGGACTTACCCGAAGTATTTCGTTTCCAGTTTTGCAACAACAGCAACCACGATTACAAAGAGTGCAAGATCAGATTTGCAACAACAACAACAGAAGAATCCTAACCTTTCGAATTTTTAGATTTTACTAACCCTAGAAATTTACCCCCAAAACTGACTTAAACCAAATTAAGAAATGAATTGATCGGGGTAAACGAAAGGGTTTCAATCCACCTGTAAGCTACGTGGATTCCAGGTTGGAAAATTTTTTTTCCATCAGCTGCCATGTCAGATTTCTGTTTAAATTTAATGTCCATTAACGACAGAGTGACCAAATATTAACAATTTAAAATGAAAAGTGACTTTACTGGTCGTTTTTTAAATTCGGTGACCAAAAGTGTACTGGGGGTAAACGAAAGGGACCTCCGCAGTAGTTTACCCTTATGTTTATTATGTCATTATGATCTTATCTAATAAGAAATTTTTATCTTACTTTTTAAGGTAAATTTTATCTCTTTCCTACACAATTGCATATAAGAAAAAAAATTATCAGATGAATTGTGTTTACTATGTCATTATGATCTTATCCAATGAGAATTTTTTTATTTTTTAAGGTTAATTTTATCACTTTGCTAAATGGTGGTAGTTATTTAGAAGTTACCTTGAGATGGATGAATTGCATTGTATAGATTATGAATGACATGGTGACTAAGGTTCATCTAATATTTTCTTATATATAGTGTGGTGTTAATTTTTGGATATAGATAAAATTTGATTTGAAAAATTGAATACTTGAAAATTCAGATAAAAAAATACATATTCGATCAGAAAAATCTAATATTGGATGCTTGAATTGCATATTTGAACCTTTAGTTATCTAAATATAGTTTATTTATTTTTTTTGAATTTGGTAGTCATATCTATAAAAATTTTAAATATTTTACTATAAAATTCAATAAACTGTTAAATATAAATAGATTAACATCTATAAAAATTGATTTTTGAATTATTGAATATAACAATCATTAAATTATTAAATATAACAAGATTTATATCTATTAATATTTAAATTTTGGATATTTTGTTTTATTCAAAATTTGAAATATTATGATTTATATTTGATCCAAAAAATAAATCAAATATCTAAAATCTTAAATCACATTAATATTCTAACACCCTCAATTCTGGGTGCAACGTTTGGGCCTCAATCCTAACTCGAACCTAAAAATTTCAAATCATATTCAAGTCCAAAAGAAGGCCCATTGGCCAAATCCATTAAAATCTAATAATAAAGCATAAGTTTAAAGTTCAAAAGTATTAAGAAGCTCCAAATTTAAAAACAATAATATTCGATAAAATATAAATTGGGTTACAAAAGTTACAAAAACTTAAATAGATTATAGATTACATGGCCCATCTATCTAAGTAGTGTACTCTTCCAAAAGGTTGATGTTGAAAACTACTATAGATGATACTCCACGAACCGAACGTCACCTAAAATCCTGTGTACGAAAAATAAAAAATTTTGAATGTTGAGCTAATGAAAGCTTAGTGGATATACCTCCATTCAACCATGATTTATACAATTCATAATTAAATGCATGCAACAAGCTTTGATGAAAGAGAGAGATTGACGCTACAATAATTGCATAAACACATTATATTCGCATGGAAATTTTATAGCATTCTTAATCGTCAATATATATATATATGCATTAGATATGTGGTCCAGTGTCACACAACATTGATAACCACACACCAAAGGAGGGTCCGATTATCACTAAGCCTCGGAACCTACTCCCCGCATAACTTGAATATGTTCGGAGTCAGTTAGCATCAGGACTCAAACTTTCTCATACAAGTGGTTCGGAGTTACACAGCATCGGAAGCTACTCTTGGGTATATGGATCCTATATCAACAATCTCATTGCCATATTCAACAATAAGCATCATATATAGACAAGTTATCAAACATTCACCAACCACTCCAAGGCATTTAATTCACCTAAAAAAAAACCTCTAATAAGGGTGAATGGGGAACCGGTTGTTAACCGGTTCCAATGTAAACCTTTTTTTTTGTAAATAATAGCTACCCAATTTATTCCTACATATTCGAATAAAAAATATACGAATAAAAATATTTATATAATAAATATTCAAATAAAAAAATCATAAAATAAATATTCGAATAAAAATATTCATATAATAAATATTCAAATAAAAATATTTGTATAATAAATATTCGAATAAAATATTCATACAATAAATATTTGAATAAATATGTATATGAATAAAAATATTCATATAATAAATATTCAAATAAAAATATTCATATAATAAATATTCAAATAAAAATATTCGCATAATAAATATTCGAATAAAATATTCAAATAAAAATATTCGAATAAAATATATACGAATAAAAATATTCGTATAAAAAATATTCGAATAAAAATATTCATATAATAAATATTTGAATAAAAATACTCGAATAAAAATATATGAATAAAAATATTCGTATAATAAATATTCAAATAAAAATATTCTTATAATAAATATTAGAATAAAAATATTAGAATAAAAAATATTTGAATAAAAATATTCGAATAAAAATATTCTTATAATAAATATTCGAATAAAAATATTCATATAATAAATATTAGAATAAAAATATTCGAATAAAAAATATACAAATAAAAATATTCGTATAATAAATATTCTAATAAAATATATTTGAATAAAAATATTCATATAATAAATATTTGAATAAAAATATTCGAATAAAAAGTATACGAATAAAAATATTTGAATAAAAATATTTGAATAAAAAATATATGAATAAAATTATTCGTATAATAACTATTCAAATAAAAATATTCATATAATAAATATTCAAATAAAAATATTCAAATAAAAAATATTTGAATAAAAAATATACGAATAAATATTGTACACAATTCCTTACAAAGTATACATAATGGCTTACAAAAACCGTAAGGAAAAAGGTATGTACACAATTCCTTACAACTTCTCACCATGAGCTAAAGGAGCCATCTAAAGGTAAGGATTTGTGTACATACATAATTTACTACGAGAATACATAAAATTGGTACAAGAGATGTAAGGATTTATGTATGTACACAAATCTCTATAAAATATATACAAATGCTTACGAAAACTATAAGGAAAAAGGTATGTACACGAATCCTTACCCTTAGATGGCCTCCTTTAGCTTATGATTTCGAAATCGTAAGGATTTGTGTACGTATATTTTTTCTTACGTTTTTCGTAAGCCATTATGTGTACTTTGTAAGGAATTGTGTACATACACAAATCCTTACCATTTTTGTGGCAATTTATGTATACTCGTAGCCATTTGTGCATGTACACAAACACTTACCCTTAGATGGTCTCCTTTAGCTCATGGTTAGAAGTCATAAGGATTTGTGTACATACCTTTATTCTTACGTTTTTCGTAAGCCAATGTGTATACTTTGTAAAGAATTATGTACATACACAAATCCTTACCATTTTGGTGACATATTATGTATTCTTGTTGAAAATTGTGTATGTACACAAATCCTTACCCTTAGATGCCTCCTTTAGCTCATGGTTTTGAAGTTGTAAGGATTTGTGTACATACTTTTTTTCTTACGATTTTTGTAAGCCGTAGTGTATACTTTGTAAGTAATTGTGTACAAATACAAATCCTTACGATTTGGGTGCCATATTCTGTATTCTTGTAGGAAATTGTGTATGTACACAAATCCTTACCATTGGATGCCTCTTTTAGCTCATGGTTTGAAGTCATAAGGATTTGTGTACATACCTTTTTTCTTACGGTTTTAGTAAGTCGTTGTGTATATTTTTGTAAGGAATTGTGTACAAACATAAATCCTTATCATTTTGGTGTCATATTGTGTATTCTTGTAGGAAATTGTGTATGTACACAAATCCTTACCCTTGGATGCCTCCTTTAGCTCATGGTTTTGAAGTCGTAAGAATTTGTGTACATACCTTTTTTCTTACGGTTTTAGTAAGCCGTTGTGTATACTTTGTAAGGAATTGTGTACAAACACAAATCCTTACGATTTGAGTGCCATATTGTGTATTCTTTTAGGAAATTGTGTATGTACACAAATCCTTACCCTTGGAGGCCTCCTTTAGCTCATGGTTTTGAAGTCATAAGGATTTGTGTACATACCTTTTTTCTTGCGGTTTTCGTAAGTCGTGTATACTTTGTAAGGAATCATGTATAAACACAAATCCTTACGATTTAGGTGCCATATTGTGTATTCTTGTATGAAATTGTGTATGTACACAAATCCTTACCCTTGGATGCCTCCTTTAGCTCATGGTTTTGAAGTTGTAAGGATTTGTGTACATACCTTTTTTCTTACGATTTTAGTAAGTCGTTGTGTATACTTTGTAAGGAATTGTGTACAAACACAAATTCTTACGATTTGGTTTCCATATTGTGTATTCTTGTGGGAAATTGTGTATGTACACAAATCCTTACCATTGGATGCCTCCTTTAGCTCATGGTTTTAAAGTCGTAAGGATTTGTGTACATACCTTTTTTTCTTACGGTTTTCGTAAGTCGTTGTGTATACTTTGTAAGGAATCATGTATAAACAGAAATCCTTACGATTTAGGTGCCATATTGTGTATTCTTGTAGGAAATTGTGTATGTACATAAATTCTTACCCTTGGATGCCTCCTTTAGCTCATGGTTTTGAAGTCGTAAGGATTTGTGTACATACCTTTTTTCTTACGGTTTTCGTAGGTCGTTGTGTATACTTTGTAAGGAATTGTGTACAAACACAAATCCTTACGATTTGGGTGCCATATTGTGTATTCTTGTGGAAAATTGTGTATGTACACAAATCCTTACCATTGGATGCCTCCTTTAGCTCATTGTTTTGAAGTCGTAAGGATTTGTGTACATACCTTTTTTTCTTACGGTTTTAGTAAGCCGTTGTGTATACTTTGTAAGGAATTGTGTACAAACACAAATCCTTATCATTTTGGTGCCATATTGTGTATTCTTGTAAGAAATTGTGTATGTACACAAATCCTTACCCTTGGATGCCTCATTTAGCTCATGGTTTTGACGTTATAAAGATTTGTGTACATACCTTTTTTCTTACGGTTTTCGTAGGTCGTTGTGTATACTTTGTAAGGAATTGTGTACAAACACAAATTCTTACCATTTTTGTGTCAATTTATGTATTCTCGTAGGAAATTATGTGTATATACAGAAATCTTTACGTTTGTAAAATTTATGTATGTACCGTTTTTCTTACAATTTTTGTATGGAATTGTGTACATACACAAATCCTTACTATTTTTGTACCAATTTATGTATGTACCGTTTTTCTTACAGTTTTTGTAAGAAATTGTGTATATAGTTCTATGTACACAATATGACCGGGTAAACTGGTTAAAGCTCTTTTTAGGCCTTTTTAAGGGGATTTTCCTAGAACTACCCAAAGAAACTCATTTTCATCCAGGTTCTAAGAATTCAAAAAAAATCAATTTATCGTAGAATCGATCAAATCTAAGCCAAAAGCAGCAAATAATGTGCGCCAAAAAAATGTCAAGCGACAACGACGACGAAGATGAGCTCCTTCAAAGAGCATTGAAGGAACAATCTCAACGGGATATAAATTATTAGAAATCGTCTTATTCAAATTCGCGTAAACCGGTGGAGACCTTCGTTCAACCGCCAAAACTGGGTGGCTACGAGGATCAGAAGGGTTTGGCTTCTTTGGCGCTGAAGAAGCCAACGGAGAGGAAGATGTCAATGGATGAAGACGAGGATTCAGAAGTGGAGATGCTGAGCATTTCGAGTGGGGATGAGGATGAGGGAAAAGATCCAAAAGGAGGGAGGCCAATGAAAGACGACGATGGAGAGTGGGATGGAGAATAGCCTGATACATTGAAACGCGTCGATGAAGCTGAGTTACTTTTTTTTCTTCAATGATTTTCTTAAAACTCGAAGTAGCTATTTGAAATGATGATTAGTGAAGAAAGAATTCTTCTTTGACAGCTTGCTCGTAGGGTTCGCGCGATGAGAGAGATGAGAACAGCTCCGTCGGCACAGAAGTTCGAGCGTAAAGCAACCGCACCAGTGGGAAGAGTGCTCACCACTATGCAATCATTCCCTCGTGGCATGGAATGTGTTGATCCACTTGGATTGGGGTAAATCTTTTTAGCAACTTCATATTGCATTTTTTGTTTGGTTTAAAAGAATTCATTGTATATTATGTCTCATTAAGGTAAGGTCGTTGGATAAGTTAGTTCAATAATTAATAATTGTACTAATATGATTATATGAATTGTTGTCGGGTCTTTTTTTAGCCTTAACCTGGGTCGGTGGATCCTCAATTTCATATGCTATAAGTTTTTCTGCTGACTTGTGTGTTTTATTTGATCGGTAGAATAATAGACAACAAGACCTTAAGGTTGATCACTGACAAATCTGAAAGCACTCAGTCTCGTATTGAGAAAGATCACATCGATAGTAACCTCCGTGGTGTGTTCTTTTCCCGTCTTTCAATATGTTTTATGCAGATTATACTTTGTAATAGACTTTATTAACAACATCATTCTCACGCACTGCCAATCATATTAGTAAAATTATTCAACGAGCTGCTTTTTCTCCCATGAATATTTTAATTTAATACCTAAAACTCTAATGCCAGTAATTTTTCGACAAATAAAATTCCAGTGAATTATGTTTTTTTTTTTTGTAAAACTTTGCAGAGAAGTTGGTGCATTTCTCTGAAATTTTGATGCAAAGTTGTTTCTATGCCGAATACACTAAGATACACATGCAGCAGACTTGGCGTCTGGAGCTCTTGCTCTAAAAATTGATCTCCAAAGGCGGACTCAACAGAGGAAACAATTGGTTAAAGAAAATTTTGACTGTTTTGTCTCATGCAAAACCACAATTGATGGTAGAACACCTCTCTTTACTTGATTCTGGTACTATTTTAACTGCGACAGTGCAAATGTTTGATGGGCTGTAATAATTTCTTCACACACTCTTTGTCATATAAGTTCATAGAATTTTAGCTGTTTGCAAACAGTGTTAATATAGAGATGGTACTTGCATAGATATTGAACCAAAATTGAAGCGAATCGAGGAAGACCCTCAAGGTTCAAGGACACCTCGATTGTATAATTGTATGCAAGGAGTATGTTCACAGGCAGAACGTGCCTTTGAACCTCTATTTGAGAGACAGGTTGGTTAACTGTACATGTTGGTTTGCTTTCAAATTCATTTATGATTATGCTATTCAAACATGGGATATGATGTTTTTTATTATTATTTTATGATTTGATGTAGGCTCAAGCTGAGAAGATCAGGTTTATCCAAGGGATGCTTCAGAGGTTCAAGACACTCTTTAATTTACCTGGTACAATTCGTGAGTGCATTAGTAAGGGTGAATATGATTTGGCTGTTAGAGAATACAAGAAGGCAAAATCAATCGCTCTCCCCTCCCACGTAAGCAAAATGCTTGTAATTACTATGTAGAATATGGACATGCTTGAACATGGTTGGTCTGGTATTTGGTTGTAGCGCAAGTAGTGAACAAATTTCTTGATGTTTGATCAAGGTTTTAGTTAAAATTCTACCCATAAATCCTTTCTATTTATAAACTAATCTGTTATTCATTATTTATATGCATTGATTCTCTGATGGCTGACATCAGGTGTTGGATCCTTTCTTTTAATTTTTATGCATGTTTCACATAATTTTGGTGGTATTATTCTCAGTTCTGTATTGTTTTGCGCTCAAGTTTGTATCGGATAGAGGCCTTTGCAAGAGCTAAATTTGTGAAGATATTATGTGTTGGTTGAAGAATATTATATCTCTAATTAATATAATTCCACATGGCATTGCTCTTTTCCTGCATAAGTATACATACTTAACATTATTCTTTATTGTCAGGTAAATATACTAAAAAAAGTTCTTGAAGAGGTTGAAAAAGTGTTGCAAGAATTCAAAGGTACGCTGTATAAGTCCATGGAAGATCCAAAAATAGACTTAACAAGCGTATGCATTTGCCCAAACTTTTTCAATATTTTGACAATTTTTACTTGTGAGGGAATGAACAATTGTTTTTGATTTAAGACCTATAATTATCATGGATTTTTGTTTAATTGCTCGTGATATTAAAATACCCTTGCTCTATCTTAATCTGGATTGTACTTCCATACTTATATCCAAACATGTGTCAACCATAGGTGCAGAACACAAGTACTTTAAAAAATGAAAAGTTTGAAAAACATAAAAATTGTTTGATGCTTACTAATCCATGAGATGCAAGCCTTTTTCCCACTAAATCAATAGTATAATGTTAAAATCAATCTTAACAAGATTTTTGAGAGTTACTTATGCCTACTATTGAGAAGTCGCAAGAAGTCAATGAAAAGAGTTTTGTATATTACTGAAAAAGGATGAGAAAGTTTTGCTGAAAATAGAAGTGTATTTCTATGTTTTTCTTTTGATTGAACAGTAAAATGAGGCAGACCTATTTAAAATTGGCTGTAGGTACTAGTTACAACAGAAGAGTCCTATTTAATTTTGTTGTCTTTGATGGTTGATTATAATGACATTATCTTGGTTATAGTAACGTAGTAGAAAAGCAAATAAAAAAGATTAGCTGACATCAGGCTAAATTATTAGCTTCAACTAGTTTTCATTAATTGATGATGAAATAATCTGATGGTGGTTTGACTAGTTAAGATGGTACGTCTGTAGTTTGTAAGAACTGGCTAGGTACAGATCTTAATGTTCTATTCTTTGCTTCTTATCTCATATCAATTGTAATTGCTCTCATGTAAATGACAGTTTTGACTATTTATGGTCTTCTTTTCATATCTCATAAGGTAAAGAAGCTCCTTAATTAAAAATTGTTGAGTCTGTATTGTATCATAAGAATGTTGTTGTATTGATTTTACTCGTCTTTTAAGCTTAAGGAAAATTAGTTTCTGGAATTCATATTTTAGGCTTTTGATTATTTCTAGAAATAACATTTCAGGTAAAATCCTAGAAATACTGAATAAATAATGTATTTGCATTAACCCTTGTTGTATTATTGTATTATTAAATAGATCCATCAAAAAGGATAGCTGACATCCTATAATTTTGTGTATTGTTTTGATGAACATAGAACTTAATGCATGCAAACTTTGAGCAAGTTCTATGTGTCTGATAAATATTTTTGATATTTTTGTCTCATGTAGCTTGAGAATGCAGCAAGGTTATTGTTGGAGCTTGAACCTGAGTCAGATCCGGTGTGGCATTATTGGAATGTATAGGTTAGTGAATTGCAAACTCTTTAATAGTTTGTCAGCATGTGTTATAATTTTTCCTTTTTCGACTAATGAAAATGTTCTTGTAAACATGCATATTTGCTATATGATTTTTTTAATTAAGTGTTGGGCATTTTTCTCACAAGTTGAGTGTTTTGTTGTCCAATAAAGTCAAATAAAATGGCTATAATTCTTATTTCCATCCCCTGAACCCAAAAACGAGTGTCCTTACATCAAAGATGCTTGTGATAGAGGCTTTGTTCAAAATTTTGAAAAACATTTATTTAAGTGAAGATTTAGAATGAAAAGTTCTTTGTTATTTGGATTGTATGGGCTTCTAATACAATAATCTTTTCTCCCAATCCTCATATAAATATGGTCTTCTCATACTGTGAGGCAGAATTTGATAATTTGGGACTTGTGTTTTGAGAATTTGGGCAATTTAGGTTCTTGGATTACTTCTTGAGTGTTTGTTTTAAAATTATTTGGTTCTACATCAGTAAGTCTTGTGAATAGTTAATTTTAGTTTTAGCAGATATAGTTTATTTCAAATTGGTGTTCAACTTGACTTGTTCAGAGTAGAGTCCAGGAAGCTCTTGAGTGCTTCTAAACAAATCAGATTTTGAATCAGATTACTAGCTCTCAGGTGCTTTTAAACAAATATTTTTTTAGTTGAATTGTTATTCAAGTAACTTGAATTTGATAACATGTTCTATTCCAAGAAGCATGCTACCAACTTGACTTGCTTACAAATAAAATCACCTACTCCGGAGGTCAAGTCTCTAAAGTGTTCATGTTTTTTATTTGATAGAATCATAGAATTCGAGAGTTGCTTGAGAAGTGCACTTCATATCATGAATTACGGATGGAAACGTTACTTAATGAGTTACGTGAAAGAGCCATCTCAGACGCAAAGTGGCTCCAAATTCAAAAAAACTCCGTAAGTGCTACTAGCTAGAATGATGCTCTGATAATTGTACGAGGAAAATGTCTTGGCTCTTGCCTTGCTATGAGATTTATTTTATCTATTTTTTTCTACTACTCAGTCGGATGCCAACTACTCTTTGGGGAACGTTCAACTGCCTATAGAATTGCAACCGCTGTCCTTGATTGGTGAAGAAGTTGATGTTCTTAGAGCAAAATGTAAATAATAAGTATTTGGAGAAGAAAAAAAAACATTCTTTGTAGAAACAGAGTCTTAGAAAATACTCTGGTTCACTACTTTATTAAATATCCTGAAGTCTAAATATATAGACTTCTTAATAAGAGTTTACAAGAGATTCGAAATCCTAATAAAGATAGATCTCTATCACTTAAGAAGATAAAAATAAACTCCTAATAAAACTCCTAGAAGATAGGTCTTTATCTTAAATGATAAATTCCTATAAAATAGGAGTCTATCCTAAGATGTATAACCGACAATATATATAACATATCTCTTAACCAGCACTCCCCCTCAAGCTGGTGAGTATATATTATAGACTCCCAGCTTGGACGTTAATTTATCAAAGTTTACTCTCGACAGTGCCTTAGTGAAAACATCTGCAAGTTGATTTTTGGTTGAGATAAACTGAAGGTTTACAACTCCATTATTGACCTTCTCAGATATAAAGTGTCTGTCAATCTCCACGTGCTTGGTTTGATCATGATGCACATGATTTTTGGCGATGCTAATTGCTGGTTGACTATCACTTAATAACTCAAAACTTTGACTATCATCTAATTCCATTTCTGAGAGAAGCCTTTTTAACCACATTCCTTCACAAATTCCTTGCGCCATTGCCCTATATTCTGATTTTGCACTGCTACGGGATACTACAGGTTGTTTTTTACTTCTCCAAGTAACTAAATTACCCCATACAAAGGAACAATATCCACTGGTAGATTTTCTATCAGTTAACTCACTTGCCCAACTAGCATCAGTATAAATTTTAATCGATCTATCCTTATTCTTCCTGAAAAACAGACCATAACCAGGGGTTAACTTTAGATACCTTAGGATTCTATACACTGCCTCCAAGTGTTCTTCCCTATGATCACTCATGTACTGGCTAACTATGCTGATTGAGTAGGCTATGTCTGGGCGAGTTAGGGACAAGTAGATCAATTTCCCACCAACCTTTGATATGATTCTCGATTAACAGGACTTCCCATGTTATCTCTTCTTAACTTTAAGTTTGATTCCATAGGAGTATCCGCTGGTTTGCAGCCGAGCATCCCAGTTTCAGAAAGCAAATCCAGTATGTATTTCCTCTAGTTAATGATAATCCCATCCGTTGATCTTGCAACCTCCATTCCAAGAAAATATCTCAAACTCCTAAGATCTTTAGTTTCAAATTCTTTTGCTAAGTGCCTCTTTAAATTTTCAATTTCTTCATTGTTGTCTCTAGTAATTATTATGTCATCGACATAAACAATCAAGAAAGTCTTCCTCTTATCTGACGTGATTTTAACAAAGAGTGTGTGGTCTGCTTGACATTGTCTATAGCCATATTTCACCACAGCTTTGGCAAACCTGTCAAACCAAGCTCTTGGAGACTGTTTTAAGCCATATAAAGACTTATTCAGCTTGCATACTTGTTGTCCTGTCGGATTATCAACACCCGGAGGAATTTGCATGTACACCTCCTCTTCAAGGATTCCATTTAAGAATGCATTCTTGATGTCTAGCTGATGTAGCTTCCAATCCTCATTTACAGCCAATGATAGCAGCACTCTAATGGTATTTAACTTTGCCACAGGTGCAAAGGTCTCATGATAATCTAACCCATAGGATTGTGTGAATCCTTTTGTCACCAATCGAGCTTTAAATCTCTCTATACTACCGTTTGAGTTGTACTTAATAGTAAACACCCACTTGTAGCCAACTACCTTCTTCCCTTTAGGTAATTCAGTCAAGCTCCATGTCTGGTTGAGTTGAAGAGCTTTGATTTCTTCCTCTACTGTTTTTTTCCACTTGGGATCCTTTATTGCTTCATCCAGTGTCTTTGGAATAACAGTGTTGTCCAATTTAGTTGTAAATGCTTTGAAAACTGGCATTAATTTCCCATAGGCTATAAACTTTTCAATGGGATAAGATGTGCATTTTCGAACACCTTTCCTTTGGGCAATAGGAAGGTCTATAGTGTCAATAATAGGATCAGAATTTTTAGGGACATCATTACCTTCCAGATCAGAATTTTGAGGGACATCATTACCTTCCAGGGCTGAAGAATCCAGTTCCAGTTCTCGGCAAATGCTAGGTTGAGTAATGTTTTCTGGAAGTGGCCTTTTGCTCCTTTTATAAACACTCAATTGTTTATTTCCAAGCTCTGGAGGTAAGGATCCTTGTGGTATTTTTGGTAAAGATGTAGGTGATTGAATTGTAGTAGTGAGATCATTGAGAGTTTCAGGATTGGTTAAAGATGTGTTTAATGTATTTGGAAAGTGTATAGGTTGAAAGAAAGGTTGATTATTCTGTTGTGGTTGAATTTCAGTATGGTCAAGTTGTGAAGGTAAAACAGAAGGTTGACAAATCTGTTGTGATTGAATTTTAGTGAGGTCGGGAGGTAACGGAGTAATAGGATGAATAAATTCTACTGGCTGAAATTCCCTTAGAGTCTCCCCCTGAATTTCAGAAACAGCAAAGTAAGGTTTGTTTTCAAAAAATGTGACATCCATGGAGGTATATATTCTTTTGGTAATGGGTGAGTAACATTTGTAGATCTTCTGACTCGAGGAATAACCGAGGAAAATACACTTAATAGCTTTAGGATCAAGTTTACCTCTAGATTAATCATGGATATGAACAAATGAAGTACAACCAAACACACGAAAAGGAAGACTAAAGGACAATGGCTTATAATGAGGAAAAACACTAAGTAGGATATCTTTCGGAACTCGAAAATTTAATGTTTTACTGGGCATTCTGTTTATTAAATAGGTTGCAGTGAGTAAAGCTTTCCCCCAAAAGTGTTTAGGTACACTAGAAGAAAAAAGTAAGGATCTAGTAACCTCTAAAAGGTGCCTATTTTTTTCTCTCAGCCACTCCATTCTGTTGAGGGGTACTAACACATGACATAATATATAAAATTCCTTTCTCCTTGAAATAAGAACTTAAGGTCTTGGTGAAATACTCACTACCATTGTCGGTCTTTAAAATTTTAATACTCCTTTGAAATTGGTTTTCTATCATCTTGTGGAATGTTTTAAAGACACTCTCAGTTTCAGATTTTTCTTTTAACAAAAAAGTCCAAGTTGTCCTAGAGTGGTCATCAATAAAGGAAATGAACCACCTTGAGCCAGTATAATTTTTAACCTTAAAAGGGCCCCAAATGTCACTATGTATTATGGAAAAGGGTAAAGAGGGTTTAAATCTTGAGGGAGGATAAGGTTGTCTGGTATGTTTGGCAAGTTGGCATATATCACAAACAAGAGATTTTGGATTTTTGTTCACAAACAAATTAGGAAAGAGCTTGACCATGTAATGAAAGTTGGGATGGCCTAACCTAAAATGCCACAACATTACATCACTAGAAGAGATAGTATTTGACAGAGTAGATTGAAGGCAACAACTGGAAGAGACTTGTTTATTTTTAAAACACTCTGAAAACATGTAGAGCCCATTACGTAGCCTAGCACGGCCAATCACAGTCCCCGAACCCTGTGCCTGAAATTCAAAAACATCCAAAGAAAATTTGATATCACAATGCATATTCGTAGACAATTTGCTAACGGACAGAAGATTGCAAGCAAGATCTGGGACATAAAGAATATTATGCAAGGAAATATTTTCATTAATTTTAACTGAATCATTCCCTGCAATAACTGATAACGAGCCATCTGCTGTTTGAACTGATGATGTGGTCTGCATTTTGTTGAGTGTGTGAAAAACATGAAGATTCCCAGTCATATGATCTGATGCGCCAGAATCTACAACCCAATCCGTAGATTGACAGTTGGCAAGAAAAGATATACTACCTTCATTGGCAGTATAGGAAGTAATAGGAGAAGGAGAAGCGGTAGGTTGGAAACTAACTGCTGGGCTTTCTATTTGAACCATGACAGCAAGGTTTCGGAGGAAGGATCGATAAACCTAAACTGATACCATGTAAATAATAAGTATTTGCATAAGAAAAAAAAACATTCTTTGTTGAAACGGAGTCTTAGAAAATACTCTGGTTCACTACTTTATTAAATACCCTGAAGTCTAAATATATAGACTTCTTAATAAGAGTTTACAAGAGATTCGAAATCCTAATAAAGATAGATCTCTATCACTTAAGAAGATAAAAATAAACTCCTAATAAAATTCCTAGAAGATAGGTCTTTATCTTAGATGATAAATTCCTATAAAATAGGAGTCTATCCTAAGATCTATAACCGACAATATATATAACATATCTCTTAACCAACACAAAATACTTCAAAAAGGCTAACCAATGTACTTGTTAAGCACATACCAGCTTTCTGGAAAGTGGCACTTTCTGTTTTTAGTGGCAAATTCACAAAGGTTCTCTGAAAATTGTTTAAATGATTTTTGCAAGATTTGATAATATTATGCACTATGTAACATTTCTTACACGTTTCTTCTCATATAGTAGTTATAGTTTTAGAGCTCATCTTTTGTTTTTCTATACACTCAACTTATTTTCTATGGTCATATATTCCTTTTTATAAGTATGTATTCTTAAATACAAGTTTTCAATATAATAATATGATTCGTTGAATTGAATGTTTATTCTGGTTTTGTCTTTCAGTCATCTCAAGTTTCCGATTCCTTAGGAAGTAAAAGCGAGGAAAAAGTTGGAGATGGGAGATACTCAAGTCATTCTCTTGATGAAGTTGCAGGAATGTTGCGAGGTACAATATTTGCATATGAAGTAAAGGTAAATATGAATTACTTGGAACTGTTTAATATTTTGCTCGGTTTATATCTTGACTATATTCTTTGAACAACAATATGTGGGCTCTGTTAAATAAGTAGATAAACGATAGGTTTTTGAGTAAACTTGATCAGTTTATTCCAATGATTAAAAGAATAAGTTTACAAACTCTTATATAGCCTAAGAATAAAACTCCTAATTGAATTAGGAGTCCTAAATATCCTAAACTTAAAACTCTTAAGTATAAAACTTTAAATATAACTAAGACTCTTTTACCAAGATAAACTCTTGATAAACTAACTATAAATTCTTAACATAATCTCAACAACTAACACTCCCCCTCAAACTGGTGAGTATACATTGTATAATCCCAGTTTGGACATAAACTTGTTGAACAAGGCTTTTGGTAAAGCCTTTGTACATATATCTGTCACTTTTTCTTCGATTGGAATATAGGACAAAGATGTGACTCCGCTCGTGAGTTTTTCTACTATGAAGTGTCTGTCTATCTCAACATGTTTTGTTCGATCATGTTGGATAGGGTTCTTGGCAATCTGAATTGTTGATTGATTGTCACAAAAGATTTCAAACCTTTTGTCTTGACACATTCCAAGTTCTTCAAGTAGCTTTTGTAACCAAATTCCTTCACATATTCCTAGAGCTAATGCTTTGTATTCGGCTTCAGCACTACTCCTTGAGACTACTGTTTGCTTCTTACTTTTCCAAGTCACTAAGTTACCCCAAACGAATGAACAATAGCCACTTGTAGATCTTCTATCTGTAAGGTCACTTGCCCAACTTGAGTCTGAAAACACCTTCACGCTTTTGTCATGATTTTTCTTAAATATTAAGCCATGTCCGGGTGTACCTTTTAAGTACCTTAGTATTCGTGTTGCAGCTTTCATGTGTTCCTGTCTGAGATCGGTCATGTATTGGCTCACAATATTAACAGGAAAAGATATATCTAGTCGGGTTAAGGATAAGTAAATTAATTTTCCTACTAGTCTTTGGTATAGCTTTTTGTCTGTCTTAGGGCCTAAGCCTGCCTTGTTGAATTTCAAACCAACATCCATAGGGGTGTCTGTTGGTTTACAACCCATTAACCCAGTTTCTTCAAGCAAATCCAGAACATACCTTCTTTGATTAATAACTAGTCCCATGCTTGATCTAGCCACCTCCATGCCTAGAAAATATCTAAGTTTACCTAGGTCTTTAATTTCAAATTCTCTATTGAGCATGTTCTTTAGTTGGTGGATCTTCCTCTCATCATCTCCTGTTAGAATTATATCATCTACATAAACAATCAGGATAACTCTTTTGTTGTCTGGAGATACTTTAGAGAATAGTATATGATCTGACAAAGACTGTTTGTAACCCATTCTTAAGATGACTCTAGTGAATCTTTCAAACCAAGCTCTTGGTGACTGTTTCAAGCCATAGAGGGATTTGTTAAGCTTACACACCTTCTGATTATTTTCATCATCTTCTAGTCCTAGTGAAATCTACATATAAACTTCTTCCTCCAAATTTCCATTTAGAAAGACATTTTTTATATCAAGTTGATGTAAATTCCAGTCACAATTTACAATTAAGTTTAATAAAACTCTAACAGAATTAAGTTTAGCTACTTGGGCAAAAGTTTCTTTATAGTCAACTCTATAAGTCTGAGTAAAGTCCTTAGCAACTAACCTTGCTTTGTACCTCAATACACTTTCATCAGGATTAAATTTGATAGCAAAAACCCATTTGCAGCCAACTGATTTTTTACCTTGAGGTAGGTCTGTAATAGTCCATGTATTGTTTTTATTTAGTGCCTCAACTTTTTCTTCAACTACCATTTTCCATTTATGGGATTGTAGAGCCTCTTCAATAGTCTTAGGAAGTTGTTCTTCATCCAAACATGTTGTAAATGCTTTAAAGGATGAAATCAACTTCCCATAACCGACATACCTTTGAATAGGGTATTTAGTACATTGTCTAACTCCTTTTTTCTTGGCGATAGGCACACATTCAGATTCAAGTAGATGAGAAGGAATACTAGTTGAGTCATTACCTTCACTTTCTTCACAGGCAGCCGGATTTAAGTCTAATTCTTGGTAAATACCAGTTTGCAAAATGGTCTCAGGAATTCTTCTTCTTTTTCTGGTATAAACTTGAAAGGGTTTAGGAGGAGAATGTAATGGTGATGTAGGTGTGGTTTGTGAATTGACAGGAGTAGTAGAGGTAGGTAAAAGACATGATGGTGATGTAGGTGTGGTTTGTGAAATGACCGGAGTAGTAGAGGTAGGTGGAGGACATGAACTTTCAATAGGACTTTGTGTATTTGGTGGTAAATATTGGCTAGGAGGTAAGAAGGTTGCGGGAATGGATAGACTATCTTGAGTATAAGAAGGCTGTAGATCAATAGGATTCTCCCCCTGAGTTACAGCCTTGGAGAAATAAGGATCATGTTCAAAAAAGGTAAGATCTAATAAAATAAAGATTTTTTGAGTGGGTGGATGATAACATTTGTAACCCTTCTTTAGTGAAGAATATCCTATTAGAACACATTTGATAGCCTTTGGATTTAATTTAGACTTAGAGGAAACTAAATTTTGCACAAAAACAGTGCATCCAAATAAGGAAGAGTGGAAGATATTAGTTTAAAGTTGGGAAAACTCTCTAGGAAGACATCCCTGGGTGTTCGAAAATTGAGTACTTTGTTAGGCATTCGATTAATTAGGTATGTAGTTGTTAATAAGGATTCACCCCACAAGTACTTTGGTACATGACTAGTGAATATTAGGGCTTTTGTTACTTCTAATAGGTGTCTATTTTTCCTCTCAGCAACTCCAGTTTGTTGTGGAGTGTCAACACACGAACTTATTTGGACTATCCCCTTTTTTAGAAAAAAATTTCCTAATGATTGTGTGAAAAATTCATCCCCATTGTCAGATTTAAAAATATGAATTTTACTGTTAAATTGAGTCTCAATCATGTTGTAAAACTTTAGAAGACAAAGGACACCTCTGATTTTTCTTTCAATAAATAGACCCAAGTAGTTCGACTGTGGTCATCAATAAATGTGACAAACCATCTACTCCCATTAATATTTTTAACCTTAGAAGGGCCCCAAACATCACTATGAATCAAAGAGAAAGGATGTGATTGTTTATGAGATGATGGTGAATAACTAGCTCTTGTTTGTTTAGCAAGAGGACAAATATGACATTTAAAGAAGTGGTTTCTTATTAAGAAATAAATGTTGAAATATCTTTGCAAGATAATTAAAATTTAGATGACCTTACCTAAAATGCCATAACATAACATCATCGATTTGTCCTAAAGAATTAAAACAAGAAGAAGAAATTTGGACAGGATTATTGTTGTTGGTCAAAATGTAGAGACCACCTTGTAGCTTAGCACTACCAATCCTCTTTCTCGAAGCCGGTGCTTGTAAAAAATATTCTTTGTCAGTGAAACAGAAAGAATAATTTTGGTCTTTGGAAAGCTTGCTCACAGACAGTAAGTTACAATCCAAACTAGGCACAAAAAGCACATTTTTAAGGACTAGATCACTGTTAACAAATACAGTACCAGTGTCTTTAATTGGAGATAGAGAACCATCAGCTATTTTAATAGAACTTTTGAGCATGAAGGAGTAAATTGAATGGGTATGTCTTTGTTACCAATCATATAATCAGAAGCACCTGAATCAACTATCCAATTTGACGTATGTGCAGTGGAAAGGAAAGCAGTAGAGGAGGATTGTTGATGGACAACTTCATTTTCTGCTAGGGCTAGATTGCCTTCACTACTACTATTAAATTTATTGAATAATTGTTGTAGTTCCAGCATCTGTTGTGTCGTGAAACCACCTCGTTGTTTTGTTGTGACATCAGTAGATGAAGCTTTCTTTGATGGTTTTAGGATTGAATTCTTCCCATCGGATGGTTTAACAGATTGTGACCATTGAAGATAATTATGGCCCATAAATTTGAGACAAGTAACAGTTGTGCCTGTTACTTCTGAAAAATCTGCCATGGTGGCAGTGGATGTTGAGGAAGATGCTATTTCGTTCGACATGGATTGAAGAGGAAAAGCCATGGAAAAAAATCTTGTCGACCTGATTGATTTAGACTGATACCATATTAAATAAGTAGATAAACGATAGGTTTTTGAGTAAACTTAATCAGTTTATTCCAATGATTAAAAGAACAAGTTTACAGACTCTTATATAGCCTAAGAATAAAACTCCTAATTGAATTAGGAGTCCTAAATATCCTAAACTTAAAATTCTTAAGTATAAAACTTTAAATATAACTAAGACTCTTTTATCAAGATAAACTCTTGATAAACTAACTATAAATTTTTAACATAATCTCAACAACTAACATGTTCTTCCCTTCTGAACAATATTTTTTTCCCCTTCACTCGATCAAATTTGTGAAACGGTTTAATAACTAAGAAATCCTCAAAATATTATATCATTTAACAAATCAAACTGGAATGTTTCTAGTCAGATCAACAAGCATTTCTCACAAGTGGTTATCATTTACTTTTGCGCTAGTTCTTATTGGTTTGCTGTTGATATAGGTCCTCAGTGCATTTCGTGATCTTGATCAATCTAATCTTCAGTCTTACATGAGCGATTCCATAAAGGAAATATCTAAAGCATGCCTTGCTTTTGAAGCAAAAGAAGTTGTTCCTCCTATAGTTGGTATTCCAACTGTCTATGAAACTGCCTTGACTTCTAAATATTCTGATTACTTTCTTTTTTTCATCTGACAATCATGGAGCTCAGGACACTTCAAGCAGAGGTTACAAAATTTATATACTAAGACTTTGTTCTTGGATGCGAGCAATGGTGGAGGGGATAACTAAAGAAGAAACTTGGGTCCCAGTATCTATACTTGAAAGGAACAAATCTCCGTACACCATCTCTTATTTACCTTTGGCTTTTCGTTCAGTTATGACCTCGGCAGTAGATCAGATCAATATGTAAGTATCTAAAGCTTATGATGTTGAATTCCAAAGAGGCATGAGTAGTTACAATGTTGTGCCAGTAGAGTAAGGGTGTATTTAGCACTACTTTTGAAAAGCACTTTTCAAATCAAACCAGCTTTTTAAGCGATAATCAATGCTGAGTGGAGTGTTTTTCAAGTCTAAAAGTGCTTTTCAAATTGTTTTTTTATATTCAAACCAAAAACAATGCTAAACTAGCCCTATATATATCTATATAATTGTTTGCAAGTGGTGTTGGGACTGTTCAATCAATCAATAATAGTCATCCATGATCTAATTGGATAGTAATAATTTCAAGCAGATTTTTGTTTGAGGTGTCTGAGATGGTTGATCGAAGTGTAAGGAAGGCTTTAATATTGCTGGCTAAAGATGATTAGGAAAAGACCAATATTGATGTGTTTATCCTGCCTATGCTACCAAACCAGAAAATGTTTTCCACATTTTAAACCCTGCCCTACAATTTGCATCAGAATTGGTGGTCTACCATGAACTAAGTTGTTGGTGATCCACATGGGCTTGGTTTAATGAGAAACTTGCTCTAGATAAATTCAATCGTGACCTGGATGTTTTGTTTGTGAACCTGTTTGTTAGTTAGCGAGGCACAGACAGACAAGCTGATCTTGATGGTTCATGAGGACATTGATGATTTGGAATTGTAAATACATTCATATTTAAAATGTTCTAAAATTGTTAGTTAATTTATTCAGGATTTCTTACCATCAAATATTAAAATTTGAATAGTTGGATTGAAATAAGTTAAATAATCCCGAGCTTCTAAATTTTGAATGAGCTGAGGACCTTTTGTCTAATTAATTGCTAGCTATTTCGTATGTTATGGAACTCAACTTTATGTGGTTTGATGTATTATTTTTTTTATTAAAATCAGAAGGAATTTGAATACCCTTAACCTATTCTCTTGGCCTGTTCTTGGTCATGTTAAATTTAGATAGTGTTTGTTACCTATGTGCATGACATAAAACCAGAAGATCCTCTATACGAGTCCTTCTGATTAAAGGTACTAGTGCAATTTGTAGAGATTTTATACTATTATTGTTTGACCTGAAATTTTACTAGTTAGATAAAAAACCCGAACAAACTTGAATAGTCTTAGGTGAGCTTTGTATGGTTGCTCGTTGCTGCCATGATTCACATCCAGAACATTGGTAGGAGTTTCTGATTCATGGTTGTAGTGCAAATTTTGTTGTTGAGAGTCCTGATAGCTATTTGAGGAATTATTTGTTGGTTTTTCTTGGTGAGTTTTTTTGGCGTTATATGTGACAGATGATTATGCTCCTTTTTAAAATCTATTTCATATGATTTCCCCTTCTTTATGCAAGGATGATCCAGTCATTAAGGAGTGAGGCTACAAAGTTCGAAGATTGTTTTCACAACTTCAAGAAATTGAAGAATCGGTTAAGATTGCATTTCTGAATTGTTTCCTGGATTTTGCTGGTATGATCAATGACAGTTTCTTATTTTGCCTAGAAGAATTTTGAACTGCTGTCAGTTTGTCATACATTATGTGCATGTTGATTAGGCTATCTAGAGCATATTAGAATTGAGCTTGCCCAAAATAAATCAAGCAAAGACAGTATGCACTTGCAAAATGGGTTTTTCCATGAATCAGAGGAGGAATTGTCATCTGATCTCCCAGGAAGTATTGTTGATCCACATCAACGGTTATTAATAGTTTTAAGTAATATAGGGTACTGTAAAGATGAGCTTTCTTCAGAGTTGTACAACAAATAGAAATGCATTTGGTTGCGGCCTAGGTATGCTGGGATGTTTTCACAACTGATACCTTGAACATCAATAATAGTAAAAGTTATTATTTATGGATATTTGTAGTCATTCTGTCTTACAGTATCAGGATGAGATGCTCGCAGTGTATGCAGTTATCTGTTCAGATTATACCTGTCTCCTTTGTAGAAGGAATCACCTTTCTCACCTAGCTAATCCATGTTAATTCGAGTTTCTCAGTTGTTCAATCCCATATTTAAATGTTGACATAAAACATGTTTATATGCATTACTTGCTTATACAATGGCTTGTAAATGCTGTAGGGATAAAGATGAAGGGAAAACAGACATAAAAGAGTTAGTAGTGTCTTCTTTGGGACTTGAAGAGAAGGCACTTGAGTAGTATACTTTTTCTAGGCGGCTGGCGGCCGACGGCCGTACACGGCGGCAGCCATGGTGGTGTACCGCCAGAGCTCCAGAGAGTTGAGAGCATTCTTTCTTTGTTTTGAAGAAGAAACCAAATAAAAAATTATTATAATTTTGGGTATTTAAGGGAACATCAAAATGACGTCGTTTTGGTGTCAATCCCTTAAGCCCAAAACGACGTCGTTTTGGTTTATGACCCACGGAGCAAAACCGGCTCATGACCCAGATCCGCGAATAACCCGTTAAAATGAGGGAATTGCAGCTGTAATCCCTACGCTTTAAGAGAGTTTGCATTTCTGCCCTAAAGTTCTAATCCGTTTTTAATTTAGTCACTATTTTGTTTATTTTAGTCCTATAATTCTTATTTTCTTCAGTTTTAGTCCTTGTTTGTATTATATTAACCCCTTAATTTTGGTTTCTTGCAGATTTGGTCCCTACTTGTTTATTATTATTATTATTATTATTATTATTATTATTATTATTATTATAATATGTTATTATATATATTTCTCTTTAACGTTTTTTAAGGATACATATATATAAGGTTTTAATTTGTTTTATACATATATAATGTTAATATTTAAGGTATAATTTTAAGATATAATATAATACATATTTTTTTATTTTGTTAATATAAATAAGGTATAGTATGATATAATTTTTTCTTTCAATATTATAAAATTCAAATATAGTATATTTTCTTATTTCTATAACATTTTAGGTATAATATATGTTTGGTATGTTATATTTTTGGTATTTTTATATATGTATTACTTGTTATCTTTATACTTATGTAATATTTATATATATAATATTTATGGATTATATATCGTTTTATATTATGCTAATAGTTGTTATTTATATTACGATATTCATGTTTATATGATTATATGGTATTAGACTTTATTATCCCGATATATTCTGCTTGGAGTAGCATCCCGGTCTGCGGGTGTTATCTTCTTTGAATTATCGTGGATATAGGTTTTAAAGTTATGCATTTTAAAATTAAAAATTAAATTAATTCGAATTTTATATTTTTTTAAAAATTATGATGCATACCTTTAGGTACCAATTTCTGGGCGTTGTGGGGTGCTAATCCTTCCCCACACGTAACCAACTCCCGAATCCAAAACGTTTTGAATCTCTGGATAAATTTTTAATGGTGTCTGGTCTACCAAAGTGACCGGTGGCCACTCCATTCAACTAATTTTCAAATTTTAACGATATTCCCATAGAAGTGACATCCTGTCCTTCAGGTGCCATCTTCTCGGATACCGAATTTTCAAAATCACCCGTCAAAAACGTTTTCAAAACCGCATTTTTAAATTATTTTCAAAATGGGTCGCTACAGTGATTTTAACATCTTTGTTAGAACTTGGAACCGGTTGTCAATTGTTTGTAAGCACTACATTATTTTCTTTTCATACAGAAATATGTAGTCCTTTTCTGCAAATGCTCATATGTCACTCTGTATTTCCTTTACCCTTCCCCCCACCCGATGTTGAGATGAATTATTTGAGGGAAGTGATGTATCCATTGGTGCTTACCTGTATTTCTGATTACCTGATTAATCCGAGTGTACGGTTGATTTTTGTGAGCTGTCTTTTGCAGCTTGAATATTTCGAGACCATTTTAAATCCATTTGTCACAAGTGATGCTAGGGAGTCTATGAAGTCTTTACAAGGTGTGCTGTTGGAGAAAGCTACTGAAACCCTCTCTGAGGTTGAGGTTCAAGGGCACAATCGGCAGCCAACTCGTGGAAGTGAAGATGGTGTTCCAGATGAGAGGCAGCAAGGGACATCTGTATCTCCAGATGACCTGATTGTAAGATTCTTGTGCTTCTAGGATATCTTCCTTTATTTGTGTTTTATGGAGACATTTCGAACATGTTGTTCATTCATTTGCTTTCTTAAAATCATTATTTACTGAGATGAATTCAAAGAACCGCAGTTTCAGGCATATCGCATATCGATATTCCATGTTGGTTCAGACAATTTTGGTCAGGTTACTATAGTGTCTACGCACTGTAGTAAACACATCCTATTCGTACATTTAGTTTCATGTCAGAAGCGATCATCGTAGCTTCCATCTTTTGTGTTTTTGGTTCCTTTCAATGAATGTTGTTGATTTTCCCCAGGTTCTTGCACAACAATATAGCTCCGAATTGCTGCAAGCAGAGCTTGAGAGGACTCGCATCAATATGGCATGTTTTGTGGAGTCAGTTCCAATGGAATCTGCTCCAGACTCGGTTAAAGCTGCATACGATAAAGGTCTTGCAGACCCTCCCAACAAAAATTACAGGAGCGCACAAGCAACAGGTTCCCCGACTTCCACTCAGCGTAGACGCAGGTAATTTTCCACCGAGTAGCCGTATTCTGCTAAAACTTAAAAAGTTTTCTTCAGTTTCATTTGCATTTGCATAGTGTTTCACTTGTTGATGATACAAATGAATTCGGAAGACATGCATCTTTTTGTTGCTAGTCATCATGGGTCTTGTATTATTTTTCATGTATTATCTCTATTGTCTGGCGCAATTTTTGGAATTTTGGCTTATAGTATTTTTCTTTTACTTGTGAGTTAGGAATATGATTATATAGAAGTGTGAAACATTCATAATTTTAATGGAATAGATATTTTATATTTATATAAATTCTGATTTGTTGATGTTTTTGTGTTGTATAAATTTCAACATGTTTAAATTACTATGCAAAGACATTGAAATGTAAATGTAAGGGTCCGTTCGAAGGTGGAAAACGGACATTAATTTTAAAGTGGTATGAGATAAAAAGTCTTTGATGCTACTAATTTAATCCTTTTAAAAATATTATTTAAAAAATATTAATTTTTTTAAAAACAATAAAATTGGTATCGTCATCGGTCACTAAGGTAGATCGGATGTCTTAAAAGGAAAATCAAAGATCCACTTTCAAAAAGGGTTCGGGAATTGGTTACACGTGGGAAGGATGAACCCCCCATCATGCCTGGAAATCGGTACCGAAAAATATTTTCTTTAAAATCTATTTTTAAACTTTAATTTAACTTTAAATCGGTTTCTAAATTCAAAATTGACCTTGATTAAATAAACTTAATTTAATTGGTTAATTCGAATTAATAAGACATTTAACTTATAAGGTTGACGATATCCCGAACCAAAGACTAAATCGATGTCAAATAATACTGATCGCCGCGTTAATTTAGGGTTCGAATCTTGTCCGTCACCTTTATGAATGATGCAAACATTTAAAATGATAATATCATGGTCTTATCAAAACTTACTTAAAGACGATAAAGATTAATTCAAATATTCAATTAACGTCTGATAATCCAGATCGTTATGACTCGAATATAAAAACTAATAATTATTTTTTTTTTTATTTTCAGTCAAATTATTTAAAAGTCATAAACCTAATAACAGGTCACATGAATGCCAATGTATAGATGCATGGTACATAATATATGTATTAAAACCGGTAATATAAATAAAATAAAAAAAAGACAATCAAACAAATAAAAGTAACCGAGAGAGAAAAAGGATGCATATAACATAATCACTATACATATATTTACCAAATATGCTATCACACCAACACATTATATCATAATATAACACGTAGGTACATATACAAATGTATGCATTAATACCATAACAAATAAAGAACATGGGATAATTAAATAAATGGACGAAGGCATTCAAATAAATAAAAAAAAAAGAAAAAAAATAGCCTAATCCATATATTAAATCTTACACAAACAACATATTTTATGAAAGGTACGCATGCATGTATGCAGTAACATGAGAACCAAAGTATAAATATAGTGAAAATTAATTAAAAAAAACATAACAGAATAGACACAACCCCCAAAAAACATATGCATCTATATATTTTAACATAAACATTTAATATACAAGTATTATTATAAATATTATGCAACATAAGAATCCTGACATGCTAAATATATAATACCATGACACTTTACACAGGAAAAAATGAAACCCAAACATAACCATGGTCACGCAAAAAGAAAAAAAAGAAAAAAATTAAGTAAAAAACAAGACTAATTAAATAAATTGAAAGGAAAGAAACGTTTAAGGAAAGATATCAAATTGAAATTGAAATTAAAAATAATAATAAATAAAAAAAGAAAAAAAAAGACATTCAAAGCATTTAAGTAAATGAAAACATTAATAAAGGATCTAAAATATAAAAGGCATAAAGATAATTTTAACCCTTAACGTTTATAGTTTTTGTCGTTTTGGCCCTTATTTTTTGGGGGATAAATTTAGCCCTTAACCTATATCTTTTTGACAAATAGCTTATTTTTTAACTAGCTTGATGACTGGACCGTTAAAAATTTAACGATGATATATATATGGAATATAATTTTAAATGACATGGAATATAACTTATCAAATACATATATATATATGGAATATAATTTTATTCGAATATAAAATATAAAACAATTAAAATTCAAATAAAATATTAAAAATTAATTAATTCTAAAATAAAAATTATAAAACATTCTTAACCCTAACTATGATAAAATCAAAATCTTATTCAAATTGTGTTTATTTTTTTATTATATTTTAAAATTAAAAAATAAATAACATATTTTTTAAAATTTCTATATAATTACTGTGACACAATTGTCTCATGAAAACTTTTTTCCCGTGAATTTGGTTTATTGTATGTAATATTTAAGATTAAATGTGACGGATTTTGTATTATTTAAATTATTGTCTAGAATTTGACATTTAAAATATTTGTTATATAATAAAAAATGAAATATTATATTAGTTTATGATATTTTATTTATATAATATTATTCCCGTTATTTTTTATTTGTTCATACATCTCAAATAAAAAATAATTACAATACACTATGATTACAAAATTCTAATATAAAAATATAAACACAATTCGAATAAGATTTTGATTTTATCGTAGTTAGGATTAAGAATGTTTAATAATATTTTATTTTAAAATTAATTAATTTTTAATATTTTATTTGAATTTTAATTGTTTTATATTTTTATATTAGAATAAAATTATATTTCACACATATATATATTTGATAGATTACATTCTATTTCATTTAAAATTATATTCTATATATATATTATCGTTAAATTTTAAACGGTCCAGTCATCAAGCTAGTTAAAAAATAAATTATTTGTCAAAAATATATAGGTTAAGAGTTAAATTTATCCCAAAAAAAGAATAAGGACCAAAACGACAAAAGTTATAAACGTTAAGGGTTAAAATTAACTTTATGCCAATATAAAATAAAAGGGGATGAATGGTTGACTCAGTGAAAAAAAGGAAAATAAAACAATTAAAAAAACAATAAAGGTAAAGATTGATTACATAATAAAATGAGACATGATATGGGAAGTATAACAAAAACAATTAAGGATATTTAATTTGAAAAGGGAAACATAGATATTCGGAGCTATATTGTTGTGCAATCACCAGTTTATGATATTATGTTTATAAAGTGTGTATAATATTATTACCTACAATATACGCACTTATATGATATATTCGATATAAATATCATGCAATCACCATACATAACTAACACTATTTACAATGTTACTGCATGAAAATATGATATATCTACACATGCGAAGACAACTCATACATAGCAAGAACGTTAACACAATATATAAATATCACATACATGACACAACTAAATTGCTAATCATGACAATATTAATATTAACTCCAATACATAATTACATACGAACATTTTTTATATGCAAAATACTAACATGACACATAAACACAATATTAATAACAACAGATTAAGATTATACTAGACTATTATATGACATATATATATATATATATATGCATATGGAATCATGCAATCTAATTAAATGTCACGTGCAATACTAAATAATAATAATATTATACACACTTTATGCAAATGCATTATGTCACGGGGCTAGAGTCTTGACCTAGCTGAACCGCGCGGCCTTAGTCGATGTTCTTAGACAAACGACTAAGTCAGCCTGAAAACTCGCTCCGGAAGATCAAACTTCCCAAGGCACTAAGAACGTTGAATCGTTCTGGCGGAAAGCAAACTATGAGTATGGCTACTCAAGAACGAAAAGAAGAACGCGAAGAACACAAAGAACAATTGAGAGAGTTTTTTTTAGAGTGAATGCCACTTGATTACTCAAAGATGAGATGATACAAATGAGACTGGGGAGGTCTCTATTTATAGTTGATTCCCCTTACATCCGACGGTTCCCACTGATTTACATCGATGGCTAGGATCATTTCCTACCAACCACATTGGCACAATCCTAAGAATATTCCATGTTAACTAAGGAAACAAATCCTAAGAATACAAGGAAAGTTTACAAGGCCAAAATGGCTATCTTCTAGAATCCTCCATGGAACGGGCTAAGTCTGGTGGTACCTTTAGGCCCAAAATCTCCCTAAGAACCTCTTGGGCAGCAATATGCGCATGTGGCACGGGCTCGAACTGACGGCCCGTGACATTCTCCCCCACCAAACATGGCGACGCCCTCGTCGCCGCCTCGGAACGAAGATAGAACCGATCCTGGGAATTCCTTGTCACCTCGGCTTGCCCCAAACTCTGAATCGGGCTGGATGCTCTTCTCATAAAGAGCACTCGACTCTGGCTCAGTTGTCCACCCAAATGGACTGCTTGCTTTGGTACTCGTCGCCATCTAACATCAGTCACCGTCCCTCCAAGCGCATCTCGATCGTAGGAGTTAGCTCCTACCAGTTGTGATTTGCCCCCATTCGGACACACATGGTCCTTGCACAATGACTTGGACGCCACAACATTGAACACTGAGCGGTCTCTCAAGATCGTCGGCAACCCTCGTTTGCGCCTAAGAACTCTGAAAGGTGGCTTGTGCTCTCGCCAAGTATCGACAACTCCATTTGAAGGGTTAGGTTTTTGCTGGCCTACACCCGACAAACAAGGCAAATCAAACTGTAAAACATAATCATTGTGTTCGGGATGTACCTCAATCAACTTTTCCGCATTCACTCTAACTCGCATCAATCTTTCTTCACTCGTGAAGTTTGATGCTCCCATCGATGCTCCGTCTTCATTGAAGCTCGATGCCTCGTCCATCTCCTCAATGGATGGATCTCCCACGGGTTCACTATCATGTGGCTCAGGCAACTCTTGCCCCACCAAGGTGTCCACTCCAATAGCCTCCAAAGCGATGCCTCCTTCCCTTGGAGCATCCTTGGTAAGCTGAATGGATGTCAGCTTCTCGATCCTTCGTCCCTTGTCTCGATACACGGGCACAACACAATGTTGTTTCGGATCCAAAATGCATATAACATCGGCACAAGGGATGATAAGAGCTTGAACACGGTCAAGGAAGTTAAGCCCCAAAACGAAATCAAAGTCATCTAAGTGAATTACCTTGAAATCTTCCTTGGCCTTCCATTCACCAATCTGCAGCTCTACCTTCCGCACTGTTCCAACAACTGGAACCTCCTTGGCATTAACGGTCTTGATCTTTTTGGTTGAACCTTCAACTTTGAGACCAAGCTTCTCAGCAGCCATCTTTGACATGAAGAGATCGGATGCTCCGGTATCCACTAGAGCACTCCTCGATCGTCCCGCCACGTTGATGTTGACAAACATCAACCCATTCTGCTTCGGGCCCTTCTTCGCCTTTGCAGAATTTAGTATCATTGCCCCAAGCTTACAAGCCTCACTTGACTCGGGCTTGTCCCTTTTGGGCTGCTTGGCTCGATCCGGGTGCTCACGAACTACGTGAGGTCCCTTGCTCTCGTAACATTGCTTCCCCACCCTTGGCTTGATTTCTCTAACACTAGCAATCGTACCAAGCATACATTCCTCGTCCTCTTGCTCGTCATCCGCATCATTGATCGTATCGGGGCGCTTCTTCTTGGGACACTCTTTCACCAAGTGTGAACCATGGCAATGGTAGCACTTCAAAGGCCCTCGATCCTTTTTCTCCGATGGTTTGACAAACTTGTTGACCCTCTCATCATCATTGCAAGAATGATTATCCTCCTCGTCTCCCCCACCAAAGCTCTTACCTCGGGGCTTGGAAGACTTGGACATGTCAACTTCGAACTGAGCTATGGACTCGGCTGCGGTAAAGGCTTTGGAAAGCTCCTCGACTCCCCTCCTCTCTAGCTCCATTTGAGCCCATCTTTGGAGTCCATCCATGAAGTAGGAAAATCCCTCCGCTTCACTCAAGTCCTGGATTTGGAGCTTGATTTCAATGAACTTCCTGACATAGTCAGTGATGGAACCCTCATGTTTCAATTGCCGCAACTTCTTACGAGCCTCCCGTTGAGCATTCGTCGGATAGAATTGTTCTTTGAACTCAACTTGGAACTCCTTCCATGTCTCAAAAGGAATGTCTCCACTCGGCTCCTCCGAGCATCTGCGTCGCCACCACAAAAGAGCGACATCAGTTAAATACATCGAAGCAACGTTTACTTTCTCCGCATCATCCTTGATGCCCATGGCTCGAAAATACTGCTCCATGCCCCACAAGAAGTTCTCAACATCTTGGGCCGATCGGTTCCCCTTGAACACCTTTGGCTTTGGAATGTCCTTCTTCGACTTGGATGCAGTGGCCATCTTTCCATTCATCAAGGCAACTTTGTAAATATACAAGTCTGCCTTCATCTCCTCCATCTCAATCTTCACAGCCTGCAATTCGGCCTCAAGCACCTCGCACCTCTCTTTCGCACCGTTGGCCACCTGGCTGAGTTTATCAACTCGCTCCTCCAGCGTAGCTACAGCATCCCTCGAACTTGCTCTTTGGCTTTGCCCAGCAACGATCTTCACACCCTTTGCTGCAACGTCTTCTTCTCCACGTGCCATAATCACTAGCGCCTTGCTCGAACCACGCTCTGATACCACTTGTCACGGGGCTAGAGTCTTGACCTAGCTGAACCGCGCGGCCTTAGTCGATGTTCTTAGACAAACGACTAAGTCAGCCTGAAAACTCGCTCCGGAAGATCAAACTTCCCAAGGCACTAAGAACGCTGAATCGTTCTGGCGGAAAGCAAACTATGAGTATGGCTACTCAAGAACGAAAAGAAGAACGCGAAGAACACAAAGAACAATTGAGAGAGTTTTTTTAGAGTGAATGCCACTTGATTACTCAAAGATGAGATGATCCAAATGAGACTGGGGAGGTCTCTATTTATAGTTGATTCCCCTTACATCCGACGGTTCCCACTGATTTACATCGATGGCTAGGATCATTTCCTACCAACCACATTGGCACAATCCTAAGAATATTCCATGTTAACTAAGGAAACAAATCCTAAGAATACAAGGAAAGTTTACAAGGCCAAAATGGCTATCTTCTAGAATCCTCCATGGAACGGGCTAAGTCTGGTGGTACCTTTAGGCCCAAAATCTCCCTAAGAACCTCTTGGGCAGCAATATGCGCATGTGGCACGGGCTCGAACTGACGGCCCGTGACAATTAGCTTAACACATACAAACATTAATACGCATATGACATGAAATTAATAAACCTCTTGTACATGCAACATACTCATGTAATATGATGCATAGCAATCTGACACATAACCGAATTAATTTCACACATATTTTATGCACCACTAAAATACACAAACAATGAACATGCAATACTAACATGCATGCTTACATACATTAACACAACACATGCATATACACATTAATAATGACATACACGAACACACCTGCTAATATGCAATAAATATCACATAACAACCAAAGCCCATATTGGTAGTAAAAACATACTAATAAAACCCTTTAAAATGTCACCCTCATTATTCTGGAAAAATAAAATAAAAGAGGATGACCGAACAAAATTAATAATTACAGTAAAGTCCGATATATTTAATGAATGTTATGAGATTAAAAAATGAAGATGATGGAAACAATATTGCAGATGAAATGAGCAAGGATTTTCTTCGACAAATGTTGAAGTTGAACCAGAGATAAATCCAAATGTTTGGTACTAGTTGTATATGATTGGAAATAAAAAAATGATATCCTCAGGATTAGAAGATTTATATTTAAACTAATATAAATTTTAATTGAATAAAACAATCTTTGTTCGTAATATTTTATTTTTAAAGAAAATTATTTTTTTTAATTTTTTAAAAAATATTATTATTATTAGGGTAAATGTTACCACTCTAAAAAACGTATATTTTATACCATTTTTCTTAAGGTTTTGTTTGATTTCAAGTTCATTTGTATTGCATTTAGTTGCATTTGATGCGTGCTAGATATACGCAATTTTAGTGCAAGTGAACACGTCGTCAAGTAATAAAGTGATAAGTATCAAGTATTGTCTTCTCAGGGATTGGTATATTTAATATGCTTCCTTTGATCTTCTTGCTCTGTAAAGAAAATAAAAACACAAGTAAATTGGAGTTGGGATTTATTTAAATAATAAAAACTAAATAAAGGTAAAAGAATAAGATAAAGAAGATGGCCAGGATCCAGTTGTGTGGTATAATGGAATTGATCAAGTTGTTCTTGTCCAATGCAATTGTACAACACTGCCTTGGCAGGACTGCAGATTACTGCCTCGACAGTGGTGTCACTCGTCTGTCGCGACATTCTCTTGCTCTTGGGCAGACTTTACCAAAGTTCGGCAAAATGTCCTTTAATGATTTCGCTTATCTCTAAGTCAAAATACTGTTGATGACCAGTCCTTGATGATACCTCTCGGCGTGAATCAATTATAATCACCAACCAATCCCACATTTCTCTTAGCCGCTAAAACTCTTAACCTATCTCTAGGTCGAGTTAATGTTTCCCGATTGAAACACCGTACTTATCCCTTTCGTGAATCTAACTCTCTCGATATTAGATAAATAAATTACTCATAAACTTCTCTCTCGAGTTTGAATGCAAGAACAAGGAATGACAAAGAATAAGAAAACTTCGATATTTTATTGCATTAGGAACATTAGGAACAAGAAACAAAGTTTGACTTCCTCACACTAATACTTTATAACCTTCACTTAAGCTTAAACAAAATTAAAACATAATGTAGAAAAGAAAACTAAATATAATTCTATATTCTAAGCTATGAGTTTAATGTGCCTCATACCCTTGGACAACTATGCCATATATAGACTTTGCCTAGGGAAAACCTTTCCTAAGTAAAATACAACTTGGAGTAGGGAACAAGTCATGTACATAGGTCAAATATTTTCAAGTTTATTTCTTCTAGAAGGCTTTCCCGTATGACCTTGTCTTTGGGTTTTCTTCACGCTATCCAGCTCCGATCCTTGGGCTTCTTGTCCAGCAATGTTCTCCTCATTTTTATCTTTAGCTTGCCTGCCATTTAGCTACTTGTCCTTTACTGCCTCGACATCAGGTCCTGCCTCAGCCACAATTTGCTGTCGTGGTAATGCTTCTTCCTGCACAGATACAAAAATGCAGTAAAGCTTGCCTTTTCTGTAAATATTATCTTTGACAGCATAATTCTTAAATATATCACATTAAGTATATGCATTGGTTCAAGTAGGTGTAGAATTGATGATTAATGCCAATGAAAAGTGTAGAAAGTGATAGTGAGTTGAGCACTTATCACACCCCTAAACTCGAACTATTGCTTGTCCTCAAGTAATGCAAACCATCAATTTGTCAAACTCTATTCTTTCTTGGTCTTATGTTTCCATCTATTCTCCCCACCATAACTATGTCTATTCTTTAGACTTAACCTTTCGATTACCTAAGGGTTTACCTAGAAGTCAAACTATAAGGTTTAGTGCGTGTGTGCATTTTTGTGGACAAGTTTGATTAAGGGCCTTCTTAGATAAACTCTAAGTTCAAGACAAATAGACTTGGATTTAGTATACTCTTCTTAAAACAACAATTCCTTGAGCCAATTTTGGGCACCTCAAGGATTGTGTTTTCTCCTTCTTATTTTCTTATTTCTTTTTCTATTCTTTTAAGCATACTAGAGCCAATTTCGGGCACTTCTAGCATGAAAGAAGAGTATTTCCTAGAGTCGATTATAGGCACCTCTAGTCACCTTTCCAAAGATCTAAGTCTTTATCACCTAAGTTTATTAAAAGAATTCCTATAGCCAAACAAGTCCTAAAAGTGTTTTAAGTTCAACCTTATAGTAAGCTTCTAAGTTTTTCTCCTTAAGTATCCTAGAATTAAGCCTTCAAAACAGAACCTAACTATGGTAAGGAGAAAGATTTCTATTGCCTTAAAAGAATAAAATAAAACAATATTGATGATGGCCAGTGCAAGAGTATGGGCAACAAATTCAAGTAAAGTGGTGGATATAAAATAAAAAAATTTACCACTTAAAAATTCTCTTTTCATGGTTAGGTCGCTGTAGTGGATTGCCTCGGCAGTGGCTCTACACCCTCAAACTTGAATCAAACATTGTCCTCAATGCTTAAATTAGGGGCAAACAGTAGGCAACAAAACAAGTAAATACATAAAGGCAACATGAATATGTAAAAGTTAGAGAGACTCCGAAGAACTGTTGTCAATGATCAGTTGTCATGGTCTTGCTGTTATGAGCGACTTCACCCTTGATCCTTGATTCTTATCATGGAAGATATGTTGTCCAGTTATCTTTCTTATTCTCTATTGTTTCAACACTATCCAAAATTCTATCATAGCAATCATCAATGCTACTATCGAGGCAGGCCTATGGTGTGTCGTTGAGATTGCTACCGAGGCAGTGATTGCTAAGATAAGGTATTACACTAACTGTATCTATATTATACAACATCTGGCATTCTTTTGGATCAGGAGTTGTCTTTGTGTAGGGTGCAACTATTACGAACATGTTGGTAGGGAATTCTGGAAATTGTATCCCTTGGTTGGGAAAGTTATGGAGCATCATTTGGGCAAGTATGCTGTTGAAGTCTCTTAGATAATCCATGTATCATTGCTGCCTAGGATCCATAGCTGACATCCTTTGAAGTATCTCCTAGTATGGGTCTGCTGCGACAGTGGTGTGGGCAGTGTTAGGTATGTCTGCCGTGTATTTGGCCCCGACAGTGGTTTCGGTAGTGTAGGGTTGTGGTGTTGCTTAGACTGGTTCTACCTGAGTGATCTGCATAACTTTGTGGCAGAAGTCCTTGGTCCATCCTCTCTTGGGGGTTGTAATTTTATCAGTGTTATCTACTGGAACATCTGCGATAGTACACAAACCAGTGATTAGACAAGGAGAATTTAAGGGTTCTTTTTCTTTCTTACCACCTTTGTAAATTTCTTTTAAGATAAACTCTCCCACGTTGATGTTTCTTTTATTTGAGGGTCGTTTTTGATATTTCTTATAATCCATTCGCACCCTCTATTGAGTTACAATTCTGCCCAAAAAGGTTGGTCCAAAATGAGTACGGATAGTCCCCTTTGTATTATCATGATGGTGCTGCCTTTCTTTCGTATTCTCTTATAATCCATGCATGTCCTCCGCCTTGATATTGTTTCATCTTTTTTGAAGTCTTCAAGAATCAACCCACATTGTTTTTTATGCTTCTCAAAAATCTCCATCAGTAAAGACTTTGGTTTGGATCTAATATTAGATGGAATTACCACAAAAATATCATCTTTCAAACAATCATATCCTATTTGTGATGGCTTCAAATCTTATGACGTTGACTTCTCGGAAAATACCTACAATGGAAAAGATGAGTTTTTAAAGAATTCAAAAGGTTCAATCATTACCATCTCATACTCCATTATCACGGTATCGCCATCTTGTTGATCGAGCATGTCGTCATGTAATTGCCCTGGCAATTGTGAGTGAGAGTAATTCTGAGATTCCTTCTTTAGCATCATTGTTGATGTAACATCCTGGGAATTAGACTCCTCGGAATTTTCTATAGCATTACTCTTATCGGCCTTTTTGAGTGGTATCGTGACATTACCCTTTTCAGGCTTCTCCATTGCTGTGGCAATTATTTCTGTAGACTCATCCAATTTTTGTTAGTCTTTCTCATCAACATGTTCTAAACTCAGAGGTTCTGGAATTTCCTCTTTATCCTCTAGTGTTGGGATTTTAGTATCCCTAAGGATTGATTGTTGGGTTATGTTATCGATGACATATTTGGATATCTGCAATTGATTTTCCAAATCCTTCAAGGGTGCATCCAATCTAGCTATATGTGCATCTATGGACCTTGATTGCTCTGTCATTAATTCTTCAATTCTATCCATCGATGCTTTCAATGTTTCCTCAAATGAACTTTGATACTCTTGAGAAGAATTATATTGCCATGACATATCTGTAGCATTAACAAAATTATCATGGTAAAAAAAATTTGAGCATTTTGATCATACCCTAAAGGATTTTGTTGTTGGTTCCATCTATGGTCCTCTCTGTAGCCAAATGTTCCAATACTGTATGGGCAATTGCTAACCAAATGATCATCTCTACAATTAAAACAAAAATTTACCCAGGCAAGAACTTGTTAGGTTGCTCTTGATTGGCATAGATAATCATCATTTAATCTAGGAAATTCTTGATTGGCTCAATTCATATATTTCAACATCAACTCCCAAAAAAATTTCTTTCCTTCTCCTTGCATCTTGAATCTTCAATTTGAAACACACCTATATTTTTTTAAGAAAAAGAAAAAGAAAATATATTAGTAAAAATAAAAAAATTTGCAAGAAAATAAAGAAAACAAAATTTAGTTGTCAATCCCCAGCAACGACGCCAAAAACTTGATGCGTGCTAGATATATACAATTTTAGTGCAAGTGAACACGTCGTCAAATAATTAAGTGATAAGTATCAAGTATCGACTCCTCAGGGATTGATATACTTAATATGCTTCCTTTGATCTTCTTGCTTTGTAAAGAAAATAAAAACACAAGTGAATTGGGGTTGTGATTTATCTAAATAATAAAAACTAAATAAAGGTAAAAGAATAAGATAAAGAAGATGGCCAGGATCCAGTTGTGTGGTATAGTGGAATTGATCAACTTGTTCTTGTCCAATATAATTATACAACACTGCCTTGGCAGGACTGCAGATTACTGCCGCGACAGTGCTATCACTCGTCTGCTGTGACAATCTCTTGCTCTTGGGTAGACTTTACCAAAGTTCGGCAAAGTGTCTTTTAATGATTCTACTTATCTCTAAGTCAAAATATTGTTGATGACCAGTCCTTGATGATACCTCTCGGCGTGAATCAATTATAATCACCAACCAATTCCACACTTCTCTTAGACGATGAAACTCTTAACCTATCTCTAGACCGAGTTAGTGTTTCTCGATAGAAACACCGTACTTATCCCTTTCCTGAATCTAACTCTCTCGATATTAGATAAATGCATTACTCACAAACTTCTCTCTCGATCTTGAATGCAAGAACAATGAATGGCAAAAAATAAGCAAACTTCGATATTTTATTGCATTAGGAACAAGAAACAAAGTTTGACTTCCTCACACTAATACTATACAACCTTCACCTAAGCCTAAACAAAATTAAAATATAATGTAAAAAAGAAAAACTAAATCTAATTCTATATTCTAAGCTATGAGTCTAATGTGTGTCTCATACCTTTGGACGGCTATGCCTTATATAGGCTTGGCCTAGGGCAATCCTTTCCTAAGTAGAATACAAGTTGGAGTAGGGAACAAGTCATGTACATAGGTCAAATATTTCCAAGTTTATTTCTTCTAGAAGGCTTTCCCGCATGGCCTTGTCTTTTGGCTTTCTTCGTGCTATTCAACTCCGATCCTTGGGCTTCTTGTCCAACAATGTTCTCATTTTTATCTTTAGCTTGCTTTCCATTTTTCTACTTGTCCTCTACTGCCTCGGCATCAGGTCCTACCACGACCACAGTTTGCTGCCGCGACAATGCTTTTTCCTGCACAAATACAAAAATGCAATAAAGCTTGCCTTTTCTGTAAATATTATCTTTGACAGCATAATCCTTAAATATATCACATTAAGTATATGCATTGATTCAAGTAGGTGTAGAATTTATGATTAATGCCCATAAAAAGTATAGAAAGTGATAGTGAGTTGAGCAGTTATTAGTATTTCAAGTGCATTTGCATTTAGATTAGGCTTTTATTTTATTTTCCCTTTTATTTTTAAAATATACTACTTTAGGGGTATTTTGTTGGTGGTGATGTGTAGATTGTTGGGGCAAAGTTGAAAGAATGGAAGAGATGCTATAGCATAATTTAGTGTTGGATCGGACTTCAAGATACTACAACATTGTAGGCGGACAAAACAGAACAACAGAAAGGACATACCTACAGCTCACTGTCCTCACACGTTATTTCCAGTTCAGTTGCACCTCTCCTACAGACCTTGCATTTCACTGCCATTTTCTGCATCAAATGTCAAGGAATATTCCTTGCATCATTAGGGCACAAAATCTTAGAAGCCTCCTATAAATACAAGGTCAAGCCTCGTTCTACAAGTGTGGTGAAATTTAAACCACTAAACTAAATAATGCTTAAACAATAATTTAAACCATCAAACTAAATATCATCATTCAAATATTCGAATTACATCATTCAAAGTTTCAAACATCACGTAGTTTAAAAATTCAAATTCAAATTGCATAATTCAAATATAAAACTTAAAGTTTAAACAACTTGCAACTAAAACTCCATTCAAGTCATCAAAATGCAACTAAAGAAATATTTTTCATTGCTCCGAAACTTCGTTTGTCTAGTCGATGATAATTGTTGGTTGTTCTAAAATCAAGTCTTGCATTTCTACATAAAACATTTTAAATATATGTCAACTATCAATAAATGAAAAATAAAATAACAATAGTACTATAAATAAAAATAACAAATTTAAAATGGAAAACTAACCTTCTTCTATATTCTCCAATGCTAGTAAGCTCTCCTTTATCATAATGGGGTCATGAGAAGCACGAAGCCAATATTGAGTACAAACAAGAGCTTCCACCAATCTAGGAGTCAAAGAGGTATGAAAGGAATCAAGAACACGTCCTCCCGTGCTAAAAGCGTACTCCGTAGCAACGTTAGAAACCGAAATCGCAAGTATATCACGTGTCATGCTCATAATAATAGGATAGTTATTTGTTTGCATAGACCCCAACTCAAGATATCAAAACTCTCTCTATCACGAACACATTTATACCCTAAGTATCTGTCTAGCTCACTTATTTTAGAAGTATCATTCAATTCTATCTCGGTCACATAGTCTTTTCTCAAATTTGTTCCTTTCAACTTCCTTATTTCTCCCCCACCACTATGACCACTAGAATAAGGATACAAAGAGCATGATTTCTCTTGAGTTGACTCATGATGCGGAGAAGTATAAAAATCAAACAACGATGTCAAAGTACTTTTAATCCGTTGACACAAGTCAAAAGAGTCATTAGGATCATAAGAATGATAAATAATCCATTCATCATATTTTAACTTATGTCTAGGATCAAGAACTAAAGCAATAAACATCAATACATTCACATTTTTAACATTCATCCAATACTTGTCAAATTTCAGTTTCATTTGACGCGCCATACTCTTAATTCCATCATTCAAGTCATCAACAGAACGATTAATTGTATACCCAATATCATAAATGTCGCGACCGGTTTTAAAAACCGAGACGTGTGAAAAATGGTCTAGCGAGTTGATTTGGAAAAATCAAATTTTTACTGTTTTTAATGATATAAAAACTAAATTTTATTGAAAACATATATAATTTAATTTTAAAAATTGATTTGGAGTCGCCACCGGCCACTTTGGTAGGCCAGATACCATAAAACAAACCAGAGATTCGTTAAAAAACATTTGGGTTCGGGAGTCGGTTACGTGTAAGGACGATCCTTACAAACGCCCAAAAATTGGTACCTTATTAATTTCACGTGACATTTTGATGTTTTGAATATAGATATTAATTTAATTCTTCATTGTTAATTAAACATTGCTTGAATTGAAGATATCCTTTTGATTAAGAAAATATATCCCTTTTAAACTTGGGCTGAATGAGACGTCCTCTAGATAGGAAATCTCACCCAAATTTAAAGGAATATAAATTCCGCCTCAAAACGTTTAAATGCATGACCATTTATTTATCTTGTTCATTTTAAGTTCTAATCCTAGGAAGGCTCCATTAATTAAATATTAAAACCTATTTAAATTACTAATATCACTAATTTTTTACTTATCAATTTTATTTAATTCTAAACCTAAGTTGTTTTATCAAGTTCTAGGTTTTAATATCACATGAATTCGATACCAAGGTACACTCTTTAGTCCAACATCATGGTACGTCAAAACACCGGCCTCTCAGTGTATCTGAGGTATAAGATTTAAATGCTATTGTTACTAATTATCTTCCTATTTATTTAATTAATTAAAGCAACTAATCCTAGAAGGATCTAAATTAATTAACTAAATGATTATTAAGTGATCTCCTAAATATGTCATGTGATTTTTAAAAAGAAGCATAATAAAATAAAATAAAATAAAGGAACTAATAAAGGAACTAAGTTACTTTTCATTAGAAATATGAGAGTTCAAATTACAACAAAGATGAAAAAAATTGAAAGGGACTTACATGGTAAAAGACCGAAAAAGGACAAGAGCTTGATTTCAAAGGGGTGAATTAGATTTAATTAAGTTTAATTAATTTTAAAGTTTAGAATCTTAAATTAAATTAATAATTTAATCAAATTTTCCTAAACTCTAAATTTTATTTAATTCTAATTAAAGCTTAATTTGGTGAAATTAAGTTTTAAGGTTCACTTAGGCTAAATTAGATTCAATTAGGTTAAATTAATTTTTAAATCTTATCTTAGAAACTAAATTAAAATTAATTAAGAAACTTAATTAAAATAATTTCTAAGTTTTAAGAATTTAAATTAAACCTAATTAATGTCTAATTTTAGGTTTAGGGGTCAACTTAGGTTTAGATTAGATCTAACTAGGTTAAATTAATTTTAAATCTTATCTTAGAAATTAAATTAAATTCTATGAAGAACCTAATTAAAATATTTCTAAGTCTTAAAAAATTAATTTTAATCCTAATTGGTATCTAAATTAATCAATTTTAAGTTTGGGGTTCAATTAGGGGTAAATAAGGACTAAATTGAAAGAAATCTAAAGTTTTAGGGGCTAATAAGGGAAATTAGGATTAAATTAGAAAACCGTTTAAACCTAGGATGACCTAGGGAGTAAATTTCCCATTTATATGGATAGGCGCGAATCCGGGTTGACCCGGATCAAACACGCGGGTCACCCAGTGCCAAAACGCTGCCGTTTTGCATATGGGTGACCTCCCCTTTTGCCGAGTTAACTCGATCATTTTAGCCTTCCCCAACTCGGTTCAACTCGCTGGATCCTAAACTCTATGAAGACAAACACTTGAAAAACCCAGAAACATGCTCATAACGGATCAAAACCAATGTTTTGCTTGGTGTTCTTCATGTTCTTGGAAGAACATGAAGAACATCAAAAACATCTCTTAAACCCGCCACGCCGGCTGCCACCAGATCTGAAGTGCCGCCATCTCAGATTGCTCCGGCGAGTTTTCCGACCACCACCCAAGGACCGTTCCCGACGCTAGTGATCAATTCCGACACCGACGAACTCGCCGAAACCCTCGAAGAGCCTAAAAACACGCTAGAAACTCAAAAAACATAGATCTAAACATTCAAACCTTCAAATCTAACCTATTTAAGCCCTAAACTAACTGATCAACTCGGATTTCCTCCCTAAATCAGTCTAAATCAAAAACAAAATTAAAGAGGGATGTCAAGCCTAGACTGGTTAGATGGATCCTTCTTTTGCAAGAATTTGATGTTGAAATCAAGGATAGAATAGGTACAGAAAATCAGGTAGCCGATCATCTCTCCAGATTAGAGGCCAAAGATAATAACAACTCACTAGAAGAAATACAAGATGCATTCCTAGATGAACACATCCTGCATGTTACGACAATTGTAGATGATACTACCGAGACAGAGACTACGGCAGTGTATGATTGTGCCGCCGAGGCGCTGACTGAATACATCTCGACAACATTGACAGAAGCAGTCATAGCCACCCCCGGGTATGCTAATCTTGTTAATTATTTAGCTAGTGGTGTTCTGCCTTATAACCTTAACTATAATAAAAAAGAGGGTTCAGCATAATGCAAGGCATTATTTCTGGGATGATCCTTTCTTGTTCAAGCAATGTGCAGATCAAGTTATAAGAAGATGTGTTCCAGAGGAAGAGCAACAAGAAGTGCTTTAGCACTGTCATGATTCACCTTATGGAGGACATTTTGGAGGAAATAGAACAGGAGCTAAAGTGTTGCAATCAGGCCTTTATTGGCCCACACTCTTCAAAGATGCCCAACTTTATTACAAGAACTATGACCGATGGCAACGAGCGGCAATATCTCTAGCGTAATGATATGTCATTGTAACCCATATTGAAAGTAGAATTATTTGATGTTTGGGGCATAGATTTCATGAGACCATTCCCATCATCTCAAGGCAATCTCTACATCCTAGTAGCAATGGATTACGTATCAAAATGGGTTGAAGCAATTGTCACACCATACAATGATTCCAAGACTATGCAGAAATTCCTCAAGAAAAACATCTTCACCAAATTTAGAGTTCCTAGAGCAATCGTTAGTGATGAAGGTAAACACTTCGACAACAAACTTATTGCCGCAGCCCTAAAGAAACTAGGTGTCACTCATAGAATTTCCATGACCTACCATCCACAGACAAATGGGCAAGTTGAAATATCAAACAGGGAATTAAAATAAATCCTTGAAAAGGTGGTAAATCCATCTAGAAAGGATTGGTCTCATCGTCTCGACGATGCTCTATGGGCATATAGGACAACCTACAAAACCCCATTAGGAACATCTCTTTACAGGCTTGTATTTGGAAAAGCATGTCATTTGCCAATGGAAATTGAACACAAAGCCTATTAGGTAGTAAAGAATCTGAACATGGAATGGGATAAAGCTGGCCAAAAACGACTGCTAGACCTTAATGAGATAGAATAATTTAGAGCAGCAACTTATTAAAATGCCAAGATCTACAAGCAAAAGACTAAACGATTGCATGACAGTAAGCTACTGCCGTGACATTTCCTGCCGAGGTAGCAGGTCCTCCTTTTCAGTTCCAGATTCAAACTGTTCCCTAGCAAACTCAGGTCCAGATGGTCAGGCCGATTTGAAATTGTTTAGGTTTATCCATATGGTGCAGTAATGATCAAATCAAAAAGGGAGGAGCATGAATTCAAAGTGAATGGCCAACAGCTTAAGCACTATTCTGGACAACACGAGATGAGAACTATAGAGACCATCACTTTAGGAGATGCATTTACATGCATTCCTATCGTAAATTAATTCTTTCATTTTATCTTTATTTTACTACACTTTAGGATTAGTTTTAGTTTAGACTTTTATTGTTAACTTTTTTCTTGTTGTTTATTTTAGATAAGAATCAAGGATCAAGGCGAAACCGCTCATAATAGCAAGACCATGACAATTGATAGTTACCAGCAGCTCTTCGAAGTCTATTTAATTTTTGCATATTTATATTGCCTCTATCTTTACTTGTTCATTTTAATATTTTGTTTCTTGTTGTGTGCTATTGATGTAAGCATTGAGGATAATGCTTGGTTCGAGTTTTAGGGTGTGATAAGTGCTCAATTCACTATCACTTTTTACACCTTTCATGAACAATAATCACTCAATCTATACCTACTTGGACTAATGCATGTGCTTAATGTGAGATATTTAGATATTCTGCTTTTGTAACATATAAAGATGATATTTATAGAAAAGGCAAGATTTACTGCATTTTTATGCATTTACAGTCCATTTGGATAAGCCCAACCGGCCACTTAGCCTATTTTCTAGCAAAACCATAAAATTTATCTGATGCCCTCTCTTGTTTGCGGCCATCCAAATTCTGGGCCATTAGATTGGAAGCGAAATCAAGGATCCATATGAAAATAAAGGTGACCTCTCATATCCCCGCGTGTGGTACACACGCCCACGCTCCGGTCATCCCATGCACGAGACATTTGGATTCTAGGCCGTCCGTTTGTCTTCCTCGTGATTGTAGCGATATTTTTAAGAGAGGTTTCGAAAGATGAAAAACGGTAATTAATTTTGAAAAGTGCATTGGGGTAAAAAGGTCTTTGATGCTACGATTTAATCCTTTAAAAATATCATTTTAAAATATTAATTCTTTTAAGAATGATAAAATTGGAGTCGCTACCGATCACTTAGGTAGACCGGATACCGTAAAAAAGAAAACCAGAGATTCATTTTGAAAAAGAAGGGTTCGGGAGTTGGTTACGTGTGGGGAAGGATTAACACCCCAATACTCCCGAAAATTGGTACCAAAAATATTTTCTTTTTGAACTTTAACTTAATTTTAAATCAATTTTTAAATTCAAAATTGATCTTAATTTAACGGACTTAATTTTAATTGGTGAATTCAAACTAATAAAGACATTTAATTAATAAGGTTGACGATACACCAGACCAAAACCTAAATCGACGTCAAATAATATTGGCCGCCGCGTTAGTTTAAGGTTCGAATCTCGTACGTCACCTTTATGCATGATGCAAGCATAAAATAATGATGTCATGATCTTGTCAATTTTAAATTTTATTTATCTAAAGACGATAAAAATTAATTAGAATATTCAATGAACCTCCGGTGATCCACACGGTTATGGTTTGAATATCGAAATTAATTAAGACCTCCCTTTTGTTAATTTTAATTCAAATTAATAATAAAAAATACTAAAGGTCACGTGAAGAATAAAATAAATGCATGAAACAATAAAATGCAAGCTAAAAATAAATAAATAAACAAACAAATACACGATGAGTAAAATAATAATAAGAAAACAAACAAAAACAATGAAAATGGTAGATATCATGCAACATATAAAATATGATATAAATATTTTGCAGGACAAACAAATTTATTAGGTAAAAAAGGAAACTATAATATAGTCAAATATAACATGAATATCACATATATGTAACATCATAGAGAAAAACTAACATATTAAGTGTAAGACATATCATGACATTTAACAATAATACATACTATGATAAAAGAGTGATATCATATATAAATACACAATTATAAAAATAGGATTATGGAATATATATTGAAACAAAAGGAAAAAAAAAAAGTAAAAACAGATTTAAATGCTTGATAACAATGAAAAAGAAAATAAAACTAAAATATTAAGTAATATTGATTAAGAAAATAAAGAGAGAATAAGTTAAATATAGATAAATATTAACATAAAGAAATAAATATAAACTACATATAACAAGTCAAAACTTACATATATAAATCAAAATTTTTCCTTTTCTTGTGACAATTAAAAATACATATGCAAAATAAAACAATGACACATGCAATATATTTATCACATATATACCCAAACGGTGACACTAACAAACATAATGATAGTATGTAATAATATATTATAATATTTTTTTTTTTTCCTTTTTTCTACCTGTTATATATGCTCATTACGTATTAATTAAAACCCTTTAGTTTATACATAAAAATGAGTTAGACCGGACAAAAATGACGATTACAGTAATTTTGCATCATCGTCGGTGTTTCTGATGCTACCGTATGGTGTCTCTATCATTGGATCTCAACCACCAAATGCAAAGTCAAACAAGATAACAAAATTATATCCTATGAAATCTGGAAAAAAAATATAGCAGCAACAGTGGGTCTATCTATGTAAATCCCCCAAAATCCATTCAAAAAAGGGGGTTCGGTGGTATACAAAAAAAAATCGTCTAAGAACCCAGTTTGAAAGCATTCACGAGAGAAATCATTCAAAAGAGAAACTTGTATTCGATTTTTTGGGTGTTAAACCCACAGCTTGAAATGAAATAAAAAATCCTCTTTAGAAAATCTGGTCTTACCCTTGGTTCTTGTGAGAAAATCTCCATTCTTTACGATTCCAAATCTGGAAAAACAAAAGATTGAAGTTTAATCGATGGTCTATTTTAAGTCTCATGAAGCTTTTGTTTTGAATCTAAAAAGAAAAGAACAATGGTGTTTAGAAGCTTACCCTCACCTTCGTGAGTGCGGATCAAAGTCCCTTGTTTCTGTCATAACATTATCGGGAGGCTACTGTGGCCGGTGAACGGTAAGTAGAGAAGGAAGGGAGGACCCGACTCTGGTAGGGTGAGAGGTTGAAGGAAAGGAGTCAGTTTTGTTTAAGGTTCTTTACTTTAGTTATTTTGAATAAAAATAATAATAATAACCCTTTTGATTTTGCTTCAAACTGGTCCTAGGATGGAAAAATTACACGGTGAACCTTGTTCACCACGTCATTTAAGGTCCCAAGCAATTAAGACTGTTGATTTTAATTTTTTTCCAAGTGAATCATCACCTCTTTCCTAATAGACTTAATAAATGGGTAGTTATTAGGTGATTATTTAAAGAACAACGGTCCTAATTGCTTAGATCATAGATAACGTGGTAAACAGGTTGATCGGAAGGGTTTAGCTTTCACAGATGTTTCTTTGGACGCGCTAAAGTGGAAAAGTTTATTGGAAATAAACTGGGCATGGTTTTCAATTTTATTTTCTTTTATTTATAATATTAAAATAATTATTTTAATCTTTTTCTTTTCTTTTTTGTAAAGAGTCCAACCAGTTTCCTTTCTTAATTTGTTGTTAATGTTTCTTTTATTTCAACTAATCCTTTATCAAATTCGTTAAAATCGGTAAAAGTGTTATGTTATTTTAATGACCAATATATTTAGTATGTTCTCATGTATCTATTATTTTAACATGAATCAACTTTGATTTTAATGATTCTGCATTTTTTCTATTAAGCATACATCATGGTGCATTACTCGTATGGTCTATCTTGTCGCTCATGTGTTATTCACGTTGCCTATGTTTACATTTGTTTAGGGTTGGACATGGTTAATTGCAAAATCGAAAATCGGATCGGATCGAGGTATTGTGGTTCATAAATTTATGAATTGTAGTTAACCGCGGTTAATCGAATTAAAATGAATTTGATTTTTTATTAATTTTTAATTATTTTTATAAGGTAAAAATATATATTTTATACTTAGAATACTATAAATGTATTTGTATTTTTTATTTTTTACTTAAAAAATAAGTTTAAATAAATATTTATGAAAAATATCTTAAAATATTTATCTTTTAATGTTTAAAAAACATAAAATAAAGCTATTTTTCAAGATAAAATACAAATTTTTATAAATTAACGTTAATATGAAAAAATCAAAAACCAAAGTTAATCGAACCGAAAACCGGTGGTTACTAAAATAGCTTACCGAATTAAACCAAAATCTAACCAAATACACCCCTACATTTTTTTTATTATAAAATTTGTCTTCACATATATATTATGTTGTTCGCATGACACCTTTTTATATCCTATTGCATGAATTCTGCATTGTATGAATGTTTGTATGTGTCGGGTATTCCATGCATAAATATGGATAGTTAGTAGTCATGTCTAATATTTTTGTTTGCTATATATTCTGTTGTGTATTGTTTGTTTGCTAACAAAAATATTTGATCTCGTTTTACCATATATTGTTATTTAAATCTGCATGTTGTGTGGTGTTTTTTTATATTTATACAAGTCTAGTATTATTTAGCATATTTTTTTGTTACACCTCGTATTAATACATCCGTTGTAACCCTTTCTAACTCATGCATCTACATGTTTTGTATACCGTATCTTTATTTCAAATAATATACGTAAATTTTTGCATGTTGTAGTCCATATGCATATAGCTATATTATTAAATATGTGTATCATTCTCTAGACCATGCGTTATTACATTGCTAGAGTAGAATATATGTTAATTAGTCATGTGTATCTATTTATCGTGTATATTAAACGTTCCTACATGTCTTAAATGTTTATATAGTGGTATTCGCATGGAATGCGCATTCCATCTTTATCATTGTGGTGTTTTGTACTTCGTTATTATTTATTCTTCTAATTGTATTGCACATGTCACACTACTTGCTATTGGTTTTGATGGGCGTGGTATAAGTGTTTTTTGAGTGCAAGTGTACACGTCGTCAAGTAATAAAATGATAAGTATATCGTGTATCGTCTCCACAGGGATTGATGTACTTAATATGTCTTCCTTCGTTCTCTTGCTCCTGAAAATAAAATAAAGACACAAATAAGATAATTTGTTTTACCTAACTAAATAATTAAAGAACAAAACATAAAATAGAGAGTTGAGAATGATTATAGAGAAAGTGAGTAGGATCCAGTTGCGTCAATTAGTGGATTTAATTGATCTTCTTCTTGTCTAATGCAATCACACAACACTGCTTCGATAGTACTGCAGATACTGACTGCCTCGGCAACGCTGGTGCTCTTCTGTCGCGACAATCTCTTGCTCGTGGGCAGAAGTATCAAAGTTCAGCAAAGTGTCCGTAGGTGACTCCGCTTATCTCTGAGTCAAAGTGCTGTCGATGCTCGATCCTTGACGATACCTCTCGGCGTAAATCAAAGATAACCACCAACCAATCCAACACTTCTTTTAGCTGCTGAAACTCTTAACCTACCCCTTAGTGCCTCCACAAGGGCATAGGCCGAGTTAGTGTCTACGACACCGTACTTATCCCTTTCGTGAAACTACACCTCTCGGTGCTAGATAAATAGATTACTTGCAAACTTCTCTCTCAGGCTTGGATACAAGAACAAAGATTGACAATAAGATAAGCAAACTTTGATTTTATTGCATAAGAACAAAGATACAAGAATCAATCTCCTCTCACTAATATCGATAACCTTCACCTATCCCTAAGAAGTTTAGAACATATTATCTTGTAAGTAAAATTCTTAGGGAGGAAGGGTTTTCTCTACAAATCGGCTCTCTAGACAATGTGGTCGGCTAGGGTATTAATAGTCTTAACCTAGGGCAAAACTTTCCTAAATAGACTTCAACTTGGAGTAGGGAACAAGTCTTCTTCAAGGAATCTGATATTTCCAAGTTTGCCGCCTTCTAGAAGGTTTTTCCCGCTTGGTCTTTGAATTAGGCTTTTAGCACGCTAGCCTAGTCCAATTAATACGTTGTATCTTTCAGAATATTCTCTATATTTTTATCTTTTAATGCGCCTCCATTGTTGGTGCTGCCACACTAGATTCTGCCGCGGCCATGCTTCTGCCTCGGCCGCTACACTGCTTTACTACCGCTTCAGTTCTGGATATTCTTGTATGTACAGAAATTGTAATAATATCTGCATTCTCTATAAATATTAACTTTTTAAGTGATGATAACAGAATATCCAACATTTGAGCAAAGAGTATATTTCGGTTCAAGTTGGTGTAGAATGGATGCTTAAAGTACCATAAGAAGGGTAGTAAATAACTGCCTTTTAGGCACTCATCAAATACCCCCAAACTCGAACTATTGCTTGTCTTCAAGCAATGCCAAACATCAAATTGCTAAACCTTACTCCCCTTTGGTCTTACTTTTCCATCTATTCTCCCCACCATGGTCATGTCTATCTCTCCGTTTTAGCCACTAGTTTACCCAAGGACTTCTACTAAGAAACAAACTATAGGACTAGATGAGTGTGTGCGTTTAATGGACAAGACTGTTTCATGGCTTTCTTAGATAAACTCTAAGTTCAAGACAAGTAGAATCTTGGATTAGCTATCTCCTTAAAACAACAAGACTTGAGCCAATTTTGGGCACCTCAAGATATGTGTTTTCTATTTCCTTTTTTTTATCTTATTAACCACTTATTTAGCATACTAGAGCCAATTTCGGGCACCTCTAGCATGAAGGAGAGAAAAACTAGAGCCGATGATAGGCACCTTTAGTTATTTTTCCAACAAGTTCTAAGTCTTTATCATCTAAATTTATTAAAAGAACTCCTAAATCAAACAAGTCCAAAAAGTGTTTATTTTCTGTCTAACCCTAAAGCAAGCTTCTAAGTTTTATTTCATGAGTATCCTATGGTTATCCCTTTAAAACAGAACTTGGCCATGGTAAGGAGAAAATTTTCTATAGACTTAAAGGAGTAAGCTAAAGCAAAGCTGACGTGAGGTAATGCAAGATTACAAGCATAAATTCAAGAAAAGAGAATATAATTTTTTTTTATCAAAACTTTATTCCCTTTTATGGTAATGCCGCGGCATTGGATAGCCTCGGTAGTGCTTCTACACCTTCAATCTCCCCCAAACTCAAACTGAGCATTATCCTCAATGCTCAAAATATAAAGCAAACAAGAGAAAACAAGGATAAAAAAATTGAAGGCAGTAAAGAAATATTTATAATGATTCCGAGGAGCTGCTTGTACGGAGCATTCTCCTAGGCCTTGTTGCTGGTGCCTTTCTTCTGGATCCTTGTCCTGGTGATTGCTGTTGTTTGGCCTGCCGATGCGGTTGCACTCTGCTGGGCAGTGTGCGGTGTGTCGATTCTATAACCTCATCCTCTTCTTCGTTCAGATTGTCTGTGTCCATGATTTTCGTTCCTCCTCCTGTCGTGGTAGTGGGTATTGCTAATTCATGGGATGAACTATAGTATTCATCAATTTCGTGAGACAGCGTATCTCTACTGAGACTGGGCATAGGAATCGGTTCTCTTTGGGGAGAATTAAAGAAAGCCTGCCTCTTGGATGGCCTTTGGCTAGTAGATGATACCCCGACAGACCTTGCTAGCCTGGAAAGTCCGGCAGCATAAAACTGTTGATGCGGCCGTGGCTGGAAAGATGGTTGCGGCCTTGGGGTAGGTGTTGTATCGGTATAAGGAGCGACAGTGATGAACATATTGGCTGGGAATTCAGGAAATTGTGCCCCTTGATGTGAAAAGCTCTATATCATCATGTTGGCTTGAGACGGGTTGAAGTCGCGCTGATATTCCATGTAGCGTTATTGGTGAAGGTCCATGGATGTCATCCTTTATAGAATTTCTTCGTATGGGTCCACTACGGCAGTCGGCTCGGCAGAGGCTGGTGCTTCTGTTGAATACTGCCCTCCAGCGGTGAAGTCGGCAGTGAACTGTTGTGGCGTTGCCTGAACAGATTCTGCATGTGTTATCTGCATAACTTGGTGGCAGAAGTCTCTTGTCCATCCTTGCCTAGTTGGCGTGTATTCATCTGTATCTTCGATTGGAACTCCTACATTAATGTACAAGGCAGAGATTAAACAGGGGAAGTATAATGGTTCGCGTTACTTCTTACCGCATTCATGGATTTCGTGAAGGATGATCTCTCCAACGTTGATGCTTCTCTTTTTGATGATGGATTGGATAAGCGCCAGTCTTTTGCGATCCACTGTGCTGTTGTGGGAAGTTGGGATAAGTCATCTTTTGACAAACATACACCATATCTTGGCCTCGGGTATTAGACTCTGTCGTGTTACTAAACCCTTATGGGCACCGGTTTCCCATGAACTGTTGCTGTAACAAAGCTCATCCTTAATCTCTTCATAGTCTTGAGTGGTGATATTGTTTATGTAGTCGGCGTGATCATCCCGTGTGGGTGTGAGACCATAAAAGTTATTGATGACTTTGGCATCAAGTTGTACATGCTTGCCTCGGTAGTGGACAAAGAGAGTGTCCTTGCTCGACCCATGTGCGTAGAATTCTCGTATAATTATAGCATTCACCGGTAGAGGCTGTAGGCAGAAAGCCTCCCAATCCTGATGTTGAATCTTGTCGAATAAGTATGGTTCAATGCCGAAGTACATTTCATTGTTCTGTTGAAATCCCTGCTCTTCTCATAATTGTCGAGCAATGAATGATCGGTTGAATCTTTCAGCAACAGTGGCTGGGGAGAATCGTGTGTAAGAAGCCATTGAATTGTTCGTAGAGGGTGGTTTGAGAATTTCTGAACTAAATAGAGATTGTTCTGAAAATTGCACGATATAGTGAGAGCAAGATTGTGAAAGCATGTAAAACTAACAAGAATACAAAAGTAAATATTGCACAGCACTAAGTCTGCTTATATAAGCTATAAAAATATGACTGTTAAAAATACTAGCCGTTAGGCATTTACTGCCTTGATGCTCAGTTACCGCCGTGGCGAGTTTCTCGGTAGAGAGCCGTTACACTGTTTCTGCCCGTTAGGGATTCTACGGTTCTAACACAGTGCTGCCGCGGCAGCAGACTTCCTACTGTGGCAAATTTTTCCTGTATTCATAACTTTATTAAAAATTAAAAATATTGAATATAAAATACTAAAAATAAAGAATGTTGAACATAAATCAAAATAAAAAAATACTGAAAATAATAATAGAAAACTAATCCTAATATAATAATTATAATTTGAAGGGAAGAAATTAGGTTACTTGAGGAGTGCATGTGAATGCATCTCCCACTTTTATTATCTCTTTTTGGCTCGTGTCTGTCTTCATGAGTTGGCCAGTCCCTTCGGTGCATTCGGCTTCTCCTTTGGGTTTTATTCTTTTACCGAACAGTCTGCCGAGTGTGCTGCCTAGGCAGGATGTTTTAGTACCCTTATTCGGTGTATGGAGAGCCTTACATTCTACTGGGGCATCTGAATTTGAAAGATTGTGGAAGGCGTTCAACTTGATTTGTTGATCATTTATTCGCATTGTGAGCTCTAGTAGCATGATCGGTGCATTATCGTCGGCATCACAGTTAAGGACAAGAAAGTCGACAGGAAATATGAACTTGTCAACCTTCACCAGAATGTCCTTGATTTTGCCTTCAGGATGCATATAAGACCGATCCGCAAGTTGGAGCAGTATTGTTGTTGGTTTTGCACGTCCTATTCCAAGCTTTTGAAAAACTGATTTGGGCATTAAGTTGATGCTTGCTCCCAAGTCGCATAGGGACTTTCCTTTATAACCGTCTCTAATGGCACAAGGAATTGTGAAGCATCTAGGATCTTTTATTTTGGGTGGCATGCGATTATGCAGCATGGCCATGCAACCTTCAATGACTGCCACTGTTTCAAATTCTCCTAGCCTTCGTTGTTTGGATACTATGTCCTTTAAAAACTTGGCATAGTTGGGCATTTGTTCAATAGCCTCAAGTAGTGGCAAGTTAATATGGACCTGTTTCAGGATGTCTAGGAACTTCTGAAATTGGTGGTCCTGTTTCTTCTTCTTCAGCCTCTGTGGAAAAGGAGGTGGTGGTCTAATATCCTCTAAGTTTCCTTGGATCTTGAGTTTTATACCTGGGGGGTGAATTTTTCTGCAGCTGCCTCGGTAGAAGGTTCTGATACTGTTGGTTCTGTTGCTGTGGTAGAGCTGTTGGCAGGGTCCTTCTTAGCCTTTGAGTCCTCATGTGGTTACTTTTCTGGTTAGACTCTTTCGGTTGAGGTCTCTTCTTTATTTTTCAATTGTAGGCCACTTCTAGTTGTGATTACCTTGCATTGTTCATGGCCTAACACCTTAGCAACTTCAGTATTGCTAGGTAAACCTCCTGGTGGTCGAGTATTTTGTCGTTAGGCGAATTGACCAACCTGGGTTTCTAGGGATTTTATTGCAGCCTCTTGGTTTTGCAGTCTCATCTCCGTTCTGTTCATGAAGTCATTAGTTCGCTTCATGAAGCGGCTATTCTCCATCATGTAAGCATCAATCTTTGACATAAAAGCTGTGAGAGAATCGGTCAATGCATTTAGAAACTGTTGCTGTTGTACCTGCTGTTGTGGCATGGGCTACTGAGTGTTCTGCTGCGGCAGGTTCTGGTTTTGATTCTAAAATCTAGGGGCTTGATTAATTTGATTTAAGGCATTATTAGGGTTACTCCATGAGAAGTTCGGATGCCTTTTCCAATAGGGGTTATAATTGTTGGACATCATTGGATTGTTTCTATTATAATTTCCAACATATAGGTCGGTCTTCTCATCTGGCATATAATCTGACGAAGTAACTGCCTTAACCTCATATACAAGAACAAAGATACAAGAATCAATCTCCTCTCACTAATATCGACAACCTTCACCTATCCCTAAGAAGTTTAGAACATATTATCGTGTAAGTACAATTCTTAGGGAGGAAGGGTTTTCTCTACAAATTGGCCGGCTAGGGTATTTATAGTCTTAACCTAGGGCAAACCTTTTCTAAATAGAATTCAACTTGGAGTAGAGAACAAGTCTTCTTCAAGGATTCTGATATTTCCAAGTTTGCCGCCTTCTAGAAAGGGTTTCCTGCTTGATCTTTGAGCATGCTAGCCTGGTCCAATTGATGCGCTGTATCTTTCAGAATGTTCTCTATATTTTTATCTTTTAATGCGCCTCCATTGTTGGTGCTTCCATACTGGATTCTGCCGCGGCCATGCTTCTGCCTCAGCCGCTACATTGCTTTACTGCTGTTTCAGCTCTAGATATTCCTGCATGTACAGAAATTGTAATAATATCTGCATTCTCTATAAATATTAACTTTATAAGTGATGATAACAGAATATCCAATATTTGAGCAAAAAGTCTATATTTCGGTTCAAGTTGGTGTAGAATGGATGCTTAAAGTACCATAAGAAGGGTAGTAAATAACTGCCTTTTAGGCACTTATCAGGTTTACTACACATTTCATTTCATATGACATATTAAACATTTTTGTTAATTAATCATCTTTAAGACTAAAAAGGAGGTATTTGTTAATTTCGATATTCGTATCGTAACGTTCTGAAATATCGGATGTTGATCGAATATTTAAGTTAATTTTTACCATTCCAAGGTAAATGAAATTTAAAATGGACAAAGACCATGACATCATTCTTTTATTGTGCATCATGTATAAAGGTGACGTGCGAGATTCGAGTCCTAAACTAACGCGACGGTTAGTATTATTTGACCTTGATTTAGCCTTTGGTTCGGTTTATCGTCAACCTTATTAATTAAATGTCTTATTAATTCGAATTCAGCAATTAAATTAAGCCCATTTAATTAAGGTCAATTTTGAATTTAGAAACCGATTGAAAATTAAGTTAGAGAAGGAAAATATTTTTGATACCGATTTTTGGGCGTGTTAGGGGTGCTAATCCTACCCCACACGTCACCAACTCCCGAACCCCTTTTCAAGATGAATCTCTCATTTTTCTTTTATGGTATTCGGTCTATCTAAGTGAACTGTGGCGACTATAATTTCATTGTTTTTAAAAAAATTAATATTTTTAAAAGAAATTTTTAAAGGGATTAAATCATAGCATCAAAGACCTTTTATTCTCATACTTTCAAAATTAATTTTTGTTTTTCATCTTCGGACTTAAAAAGACCGCTACAATTAGGTTAAAATTAGGGGTTACATTTAGTGATATTAGAGTAAGGTTCAACCCTCAGACTTTGAGGTCCAAAATGATTTTCTAAGAGATTATGTTAAAATTAGGGGTTATATTTAGTGATATTAGAGCCAAGTTCAACCCTTATATTGTGAGGTCCAAAATGATTTTGACTTGTAAATGATTTTGTAAATTTATTAGATACTTTAGATTTTTATTTTGAATTATATTTAAAATTTTCATATATATTTTGATTAGTACTCCAAGTATCGATTTTAACTTAGGATTTTCGTTTATCCTTCTGTAGATATACTACTATGCTACTCCATAGGAGTGCATGACTTATGATCGATAAAGGTCGTGGCCGAGGTTCTACCTCCATTTCTGCAAGTAATGTTCTGCCTCCTATGGATCTGCCACAAGATCAGAATATATCATAAGAAATAGGAGGGGAGGAATAATTGGAAAATCATATAGAGGCTCAACAAGTTAAAGTTAATCAACCGACTCACAGTGAGGGACCATATATTTTGGGGATAGTGAGTCAGTGCGCTTAGATTCTTTTTCTGTTCAGAAAGAGCTACTTTATTACCTTTGTCAGTCGTAGGGGATACTGATTATCTCAATATTACAAGTATAACATAAGGCAATAAGAAAATCTTGACAAAATTACATGCAACATCATCCATATTGTACTACAGAACAACTAGTACAAATTGAAACCCATGCAATTATAAACTAGATGTTTACAAATAATTTTATTTGGTATGATCGGTTTGGCCATTTCTAGATGTAACAACCTGAATTCTCAGATTAGTATGTTGGGTTAACCCATTATGTTAGGCCTCGGGTTTAGGCTCGGGTTTGTGTGGTTGGGTCTTGTTGGGCCTTTAGCTTGTTTGGGTTGAGTGTTGGGCTTGTCTGTGAGGGTGTTTTGGTAATTCTCTAATTGAGGACAAAGATAAGGGGGAAGAGGGTGATTTCCTCTGTAGAAAAATCAGAGTGAAGTCACCAAGTTTTCTCTTTTGTTCTTCCTCCTCTTCTTCACCAAATCACCAGAGAAAGGTGTAAACTTTCAGTTTTTGGTCAAGAATCACGTTGTGAAGCTTAAGGGTAAGTTATAGGGTTGTCAAGGATCTTTAAAACAAGGTAAGAATTGATAGTTTTGGTGGAGGTAAGGTTTTAATGAGGGTTTAAGGTTCAATCCGAGTTTTGGGTTTCGAGGAGTTCTTTCTTCGTTTTTGAGCAAGTTTTCAGCTTTAGAACCTTCCTAAGCTTAGTCTAATGTATGGTTTTAACTCTTCTTGTAGAGAAGGAGGTTGGAGCTTCTTCCCATAGGAGTGACAAGGAGAAAGCTTAAAGAGGGGTTAGAGGACGTTTTGCTGTTGTTTTGTTAAGAGGTTGGTACTCCCAACTCCTTCTTCATCATTCATTCATGGCAGAGTGCATGACATGTAGAGAAAATCATGTATGTATGTTGTCTTGCTTGATTTCTTGTAAATGAGTCATTAATGGTGAAATCTGTATTTATGTGATTTAGGGTTGGAAATTGATGTTAAAACACTCTAAACATCATTAATATTGAGTAGGAACACTTTAGGATCGATTAGATTAAGTTTGGGGTTGAAATCTAGAATTTCTAAGTGTACAACCGTCCTTAGTGCAGAGGGTATCGGTACTCGGGCTACCGATATCGATACCCATGAGTATATTTTGGCTTGTTCCCAAGGGTATCGAACCATGCTTCGATACCGAGGGTTCTAGAAACTTTTTGGTATCGAACCGTGTTTCGATACGAGTCCCCCCTTTCTGTTGACATTTGAAGTTGGTCAACGGTATCGAACCCTATTTCGATACAGAGGATTCTAGAAACTTTTTGGTATTGATACCTGTATCGAAACAGTCCTTCCTTCTCTTGTTGACTTTGACTTTGGGAAAGTGGTATCGATACTGGTATCGATACCCCTGTGTTTTGGCTAAGTTGGGTAGAATTTAAGGCTTCAGTGATCTTAATAAATAAATACTCTAATCTAAAAGCTATAGAATGAATCATCGAACTAAGATTGATAATCATAACCCCGAAAGACTTAAGTATGATAAGGATTAATATGTCTTGTTGTGTTAGATCCTAGGTGGATCGTTTGCGTGGTTTGAGTCCTTTGTGTTGGAAATCCGGATATCCATAAGTGTTGCAATACGTTCAAGGCCATCCGATGTAACATGTCGGGTGATGATTGAAGACTTTTATTCCGAGTGTTGGGTGGCCTCACTCGAAGATGTTCGACGTAACATTCCGAGCATAGGGTTGGTTGGGTGGCCTCCACCCTTTTTCGAACGTTGGGCGGCCTCGTTCAAAGATGTCCGATGTAACATTCCGGGCATAGGATTTGAGGGCGACCTCAATCCTGAGTGTAGGATCCCGATGCTGTGTGGACGCGGGCCTCGCTCTTGTGTGTTGACTTATATGATTGTATATGCTGTGTGCGATAATATACATTCATTTATGCCATGTGTTACGCAAGCATGCTAGACCTTCATACCATACATGTGATTTATATGCCATGCTTTACTGCTTTGTTATGTATGATGTTGGTCGAGTTTGGCGTATCCACTGAGCTTGTGTGTCTCAGCGTTCGAAATCTATTTTCGTGCGTAGGTTAGGTGGAGCGGGATTCGTGGAGCACCATCAAGGTTTGGACTTTCAGCATCGACCGTATTGTCAGAGTACAATTATTAGATATAGTGGGCTTAGTACTATGTTGAACCCTATATGTATTTTAACTCTATTATTTTATTTGGGTCGAATGTTTTTAAAATAGTCTGTAATATATTTTGGAGCTTCGATTTACTTTGAATTATTTTGGGCTTGTTTTAATTTAAGTTGACTATGTAAGTGGTTTTGGATTTTACGTGATTTGTAACATCCCGTTTTTGGGGTTGTTAGTTAGGCTTAGTTAGGGGAATTCGATTCAGGGCGAATCGGGTTCTCCGGTTCATTAATTCCGGGAAAAATAAAATCAGGATATTTTTAATTAAGAAAATTAATAATTTAGAATATGGTTTGAAATATTAAAAATATGTTTCAAATTTAAAAGAAAATAATTTGGATTTTGTAATGATTTTTAATTATGCATAATTATGCATAAATGACCAATTTGTAATTTTTGGAAAAATTTGGAGGACCGATTTGGTGATTTTCGAAAATATGATGTTTTTAGTGACTAAATTGAAAAGCAAGCTAAACTTAGAATCCTTAGAGGGCCATAAACCCATTTCTAATTTTTGATGATGATTTATTCACCAAAATATATTTTTAATTACTTTAATTTGGGTTTTTAATCATTTTCTCTCAAAACCACTTTTCTCATCTTTTTCTCTCATCTTTTTCTCTCATTTTCTCTCCACGTTCTCTTCATCTTTTCTCTTCAATTCCTTGCTGATTTTTTGCATCTTTTTCCATAAAGATTACATCACTTGCATCATCTTTCCATCCTTTACAAAACCTATGCATTGATTTTATCAAATCTACAACAAATTGCAAGGAATTAAGAAGGGGAAAATCTCATATTTTTGGTGAATAGATCTTGAAGGTAATTTTCTGGATTTTTATTATTTTCTAAGGTTCTTTATTGAAATTCCCAAGTATTAGCTTGCTCATCTTTGAATAAAAACTTGATTCTATGTTTTTAATGTTAGATCTAGTGATTTTGTGATGTTTTTGTGAAATCTTTTTGGATCTTGTTTAATGCTGGAAATTAAATGAAATCAATCATGTTTTTATGTTGATTTAATGATTAATTGAGTCTTGATTTGATATCACATTAATTTAATCCCAGAATAATGCAATCGGTGTAGTTTTAAGGTGCGTTTCGGTTGTTTTATGGGTTGTTTTAGATGCTTAAATGTTGCTGGAGATATAAGGACGGTTTTGATGTGTTTTTGGATCATAATTGAGGTGGATTAGATGTTAGATTCGTTAGGTTTTGGGCTGATGTTGTTCAGATGCGTTTCGGCTTAGTTTTCGGTCTTTTCGGCTAAGTTTTTGGTAGTTTAATGGTGATCGGATATGGCTGATGGTTTGAGCATGTTATGATGTGAGAATGCTCTGTTTTTTAATGTTGTAGAAGAGGTACAAGAAGAAGCTTGATTGCTGGTGCGTTTGGTGCGATCATTGGAAAGCAGCGAAAGCTCGTTTCGCTTGTTGGTGAGTGGTTTTCGGATTTAAAGCGAATCACGTTTGGTACGTTCTGTTTTTGGGGGCTATGGAAGAGTGTGAAAACCTTCCATAGTTTAAGAGTAAGTAAAGTATTTGTTTTTAATGAACCGATATGAGTTTCGGTAATTTTGACAAAGGTATTTTATTGGTAATGCAATGGGATTTATGGAAGTGCATGAGCATGTTTTGAATTGATGCATACATGAGAGATACTTGCTGAAAATGCATGGTTTATTTAGCATCCATGATTATGAAAAATTATGAGAAATGATTTAGAGAACCACATGGTTATTTGCCTTATATTTAATGGTGCCTTTGGGCATGGCTTTTGGTTCATTTGTTGAACAATTTATGCATGCATTATGAGCAGCAAGTTATTTGATTTGGAATACAATTTGGTTATTTGCCTTATATATAATGGTGCCTTTGGGCATGGCTTTTGGTTCATTTGTTGAACATATTATGCATGCATTATGAGCAGCAAGTTTATCATGCACATTTGATTATGATATTGGCTTAGTGACACTAACTTTATATACGAATACAAATGACGTCATTAAGGTTGTCATAAGTGCACTATAATCAAAACTGAAAATACAGAATTTTGCCTACACGTAACAAGGGAGACTTTGTGTCCGACCGTGCGTGGTAGAGCCGCCTACACGTAACAAGGATGACTATGTGTCCTATCGTGCGTGGTAGTGCTAATGGTGACTTAGTGTCATGTCAATGGTGACTTAGTGTCATGTCAATGGGGACTTAGTGTCCTGACGAGACGAATGTCTCATGGATCCGCGTATTCGGTGAGCTTAAGGTTCACATTAAGTGTTCACTACAAAGCCAATATACATACATGAAATTGAGGAAAGGTTTGAGCATCATTTGTAAATTGTTTTGATATGGTTATGTGAACTCAAGGATACATATGTTTTAATGAAGTTGGATATGAAATTTTGGCATGCATGGTTTTACAAGTATTGCACATTATGGTTTCTTCATGGTTTTAAATAAATGCATTGATGATTATTTGTGGAGCTTCCTCACTAAGCATGTTTGCTTAAGCTCTCCTTTCATCCATGCAGAGAAATAAAGGCACTTGGAGCTTTGTTCGAGGCAAGGAAACCAAGGGGAAAGATTCACTTGAATGTGGTATGTTTTGGCAAATAAATTGGGCAAGACAATATGTAACCCAACCCATGTGTAGTGTGTGTAATTAGGCTTTGGTTATGTTGTAATAAGACCATTATTGTTTGGATGTTAATTGTTGAACTTTGGGATTGCTTGTATTGTTGAGGCATGTTCTAGCATGTGTTTGTTGGATTGATATGTTGTAAATCACTTTTCTTAGGGAGCATGCCTATAGCTTGAATGATATTCATGACGAATTTAATTATGTGCCATATGTTGTTAACCATGTTTAGGATTGATGCATTTAGTGGTTCTAATTGATGGTTGAGTATTGAGTAGTTGGTGTGCATTTGGTGTAATGAAACTTTGGTTCCAGACCTAAAGTTTCGAAACCTTTGATCACCAAGAATTGAAAGTTGCTAGAAATTATATTTTAGTCCCGGATATCTTCCTTTGTTGGATAAGGTACTTACAGATGTTATTTTGAGCTGAAATTTTGCATGCAAGTATAAAATTGATTTAATTTCAAGATGGTAATCCTAATTTGGAGGAAGTCCTTGTATTTTGGAAGATTTACATTTTGGTCCCTAAATTAGAGAAACATGCAATTGATGATGTTACAATGATCCATTTGAGTTGAAATTTTTTATGAGGAACTCTTGTATGTTTAATTGATTATTGATGGAAAGAATTTCTACTTTACTAATTGAATTTAAAAGTTTTACGTTTTAGTCCCTAATCTATGTTAGTGTTTAATCGGATGTTTGCTTTTAACTAATGTGTTACCGGTATTGCTTTGTATGAGACCTTGTCACGTAGGAATAAGATTGTGCATCTAGGTAAGATAAAATTAAAAAAAATATAACGGTTTTAGGGTTGTTTATCGAATCGGACCCTCGCGGGTTTGGTTTGATATTCCCCGTGTAACCCATTAGTGTCGGTTCGTCTAGGCTGGGCTAAGGGGCTACATTTGGTGGTATCAGAGCCAGGTTGAATAAAATATGTGATTGGTTTGAATAAAATGTGTTGTTGATTTGTAAAGTGTGTAGTTGGTTGGTTAAAGCATGTATAGGATTGCTAAGTTATGTGCTTAAATGTGCGATTGATCATGATATGTGTGATTGAGCATGATATGTTGTTGGAGTGTGAAAATCTATTCGTGATGATTGTACTTTGCGTAATGATGGTTAAACTGGGGTTATCGGTTACACATTGCCAATGCCAGCATATTTTCAGATGCTCTCAGTTTTTCTCCTGGATCTTGCCCGAATGTAAGTTTGTTTTATTTGAACATTATGTTTTAAACTGCATGTTTAAAGTTTTTGAATATGTTTCTGAGACGTAAGTCACTAGATACTATTGGTATGAACTTTGATGGTCAAGATTGAAGATGAAACGACTGTTAGGGAAGAGTAGATTCTTCCTCCTCTGTAAGTGTTGTAGCGACCCTTTTTTTGAAAGATATTAAAAAAACGGTTGAAAGGTTCAAAAGTTCGGTGGGATTTTTAAAAATTCGGTATCCCGAGAGACAACACCTGAAGAACAGGATGTCACTCCCATTGGAATATTTAAGTTTAAAAATCCGCGGGAATATTTGAAAATTCGGTATTCTGGGAGATGACACCTGAAGAACAGGATGCTACACCTATAGGAAAACCATTTCAATTTTAAAAATCAGTTAATCGGATAGAGTCGCCATCGATCGTTCAAAAAGGTGGATCGAACACCGAGAAAACAAAACCAGAGATGGGTTCGGGAGTTGGTTACGTTTGAGGAAGGATTAACACCCTCATAACGCCCAAAAATTGGTACCTAAAAGGTTCGCATCGTAATTTTTTAGAAAATATAAAATTTAGATTAAATTAATTTTTAATTAAAATGCATACCCTAATATCCACGACGATTCAAAGAAGATAACACCCGAAGAACGGGATGTTACTCCTAATAGAATACTTCGGGATAATAATAATATTTTCTACCAAATAAAAACGTTTAAAAACAATATAATAAACTCCAAAGTCATAACAAAGTTAGTAGTAAAACTAATAATAGCAGTATTATATAATAATACTACTGTTAACCAAAGTGAAAACTAATAATAAGAAGAAATAATAATACTAACGGTAATAAAGTTAAAAAAAATATATATATATATATATATATATATATATATAAAAGAAAGTAGGTACAGTGAAGATAAAATACACATAATAATACATTTATACTTATAATATAATAACAATATAAATTATAATAATATTAATATATAACACGTAAAAATAATATTCATATATTTATGATGAAGTAATAATAAAACTACAAAATAAAATAAATAAAATAAAAATAAAACGTAATAATAGTAATAATGATAATATATAGCATACTATAACAAAATAATAAAATGATAAACATATTTCTAATATGATAAAAATAGAATAAATAAGCATAATAATAATGAAAATATTAGGGGGGGCTAATTTGCAAGAAACAGAAATTACGGGGTTGAAATAAATAAACAAACATCGATATCGGGAGTTAAATTGAACAAATTAAAAAAAAGGCCTAATACATAAAAACAGTGACTAAATTAAAACAATATGGAAACTAAAAGGCCGAAGTGAAGGATACAGAAACATGCAGGGACTATGCGTGTAATTTTCCCTTTCATCCGGGTTGAACACGGGTCCGGGTCGGGCGATCAAACGGTATCATGGCCAAAACGACACCGTTTTGGGCCATTAAATCCGGCACCAAACGGTGCCGTTTTGGCCCCTTTATATATGTCTACTTCTCCTAATTTTCATCTTCTTCCTTCATTTATTTCTCACCAGAGGATTGCATATGGAGAAGAGTTCTCTGTCTCAGATATCAACCGATCGTCGAAGAGAAGCGCCGCCGTCGGCCATCGCACCGGCCGCCGTCGCCGGTCGCCGGAAACTAAAAAGGAGGGACCTTTTTGATAGATCTCGATGCAAGGAACGCGATGGTGAAGTCGGATTTTCGAAACAACACTCACACACCGCTAGATCTGGAAGATAAGTATTTTAAACCCTTTAAATTTTTTTACCTTCTCTTCGAAATTCTTTGCTCCGATTTCTCCTCTCTTTATTTCGGTTAATACTCGAATGTTATAGTGTTGTTTTGCTTCTTTTTTGCTCTGAATACACTTCTTTTTATTTCTTTTTTGTTCCGAAAAAACCTCCCCTTACAAGCTCTTAAATCTGGGTTTTATACCCAGATTATATGTATAAAAAATACATAAAAGTTTTGATTAGATTTAAATCTAATCTCCTTTATGTCTTCTGCAGGTGAGATAAGACTAAGGCGGTGAAGCAGTTCGGCGTGGCAGGGCGGTGGCCGGCTAGGGGGACCAACTAGAGGGTGCCACGTGGAGGCGACGGTAGACAGGGGCGGCGGCTAGGGTTCTATCTTTTAGGGTTAATGATTTATCTCAAATTAGGGTTTCATGTTTCATTTGGGTATGGGTTTCTTAATTTTGGGCTAAATGGGTGTATTGGGCCTGTTTGTTTTTTAATATGGGTTATTACAACTGCCTCTCTTTGCTCATTGTTGTGTAACGATAATGAAGCAAAGATAAGGAATAACCCATATTGTCTAGTATGGTCTCAAGGTTTAATCTTGGTAAGGTTAAGGTTTTTTTGTTAAGGTCGGGGTTCTTCTGGTAAGGTTTTGGTCGGCCACCGCCACTTCTTGATCTCCTCTTGATCTTCTTTACTGCTCTGGAACAAAATTCTTCAAAACTGAGACTTCGAGCCTTCATCCTTTCCATTTCTTGTTCTCCTATCAGGTACCTTGGATGAGCAGATTCTTCCTATTGTAGAGTCCTGCTCGTCTTCTGTAAAGTCTTTACATTGCGAATCCTTCCTGCATTGTCTTCTCATCTTCGGCTGTTGACATTGCAAGTTCTTCCTATATAGAACTTTCTGCATCTTAGGTTAAGAGTTCTTCCTGTAATGAACTTCTCGTTGTAGATTCTTCATATATAGAATCTTTTAGGTCTTCAATTTAAGTGTTCTTCTTGTCGTAGAACTTTTCGTTAGAGATTCTTTCTCTCATAGAATCTCTCGCATCTTCGACTATAAGCGTTCTTCCTGTTGTAGAACTTCACACTAGAGACTCTTTCTCTCATAGAATCTTTCGTGTCTTCAATTTCAAGAGTTCTTCCTATATAGAACCTTTTCGCTGGAGATTCTTGCTCTCATAGAATCTTCACGTTTTGACTTTTCAAGAGTTCTTCCTATATAGAACCTTTTCGCTGGAGATTCTTGCTCTCATAGAATCTTTTGTTTGCTTCAAGGGTTTTTCTTGTGTTGAATCTTCTGGTTGATTCTCCTCTTGAATCTTGAGTTTGCTAGCTCTTCTTGCAATCTAACTTTAGTAATTACAAGTTTTTCTATGCAAATCTTTTGTCAATGCTTTGTTTTCTGATGTAGATCTCAACAGCTTTTGTAGGCTCTTTGCATTTCTATTCTTGACTCTCTTCTGATTCTTGTATCCCTGCGGAAAAGAAAACCATAAAATATTCCTCAATGCAGGTTAACATGCACCTAACCCTAAGGGTGCCTATACTATATGATGCATGAGTGATGATATCTTAATCTCTTTCGCGATCCTCGCATTCTTCTATGATCCTCGCATTTGATCAAGTTTTGGCTTTCTCATCTTCAGTCTTCCTTTTTTATAATAGGGTCGTCTATTTCCACATTAAGAGTTCAAACTTCAAACATCAACTTATTCCTGGGTATCTTCTTGAGCTTTTATTTCTGGTAACATCTTCGAAATTTTCATTTTCTCTTTTTCCATTTTCTTTTTCTTTCATTCTTTTTCTTTTCTTTTTTTTCTTTTTTCGTTTCTTTTTTTTTCTTTCACTGATGAGTTGGTCTTCAAACAGTGTTGGCCTGTTGTTGCCCCATTTTGGTGTGCTCTACAGTTTTAAGTATTTCAGAATTTCCGCGTAAATGCTTTCTGTTGCCTGGGATTCTCCTCGTGATTAATTTTTCCTTCTCCATCTGCACCTTATAGGCTAAAACTATAACAAAGTAATGTCAAGAAATCTTTTGTTTGATATAATTCAATGTCAATCTTGAAAAACGAATGATAATTCATGGAAAAGACGTATGTGATATAAATATATTATATTCAAAATATCATGGCAAACATGAAGTTTTTTCAAAAGATGACAAAAACGATACAAAGTCCTAAACACTTCACTGTATGAATGACATATGGATCCGTGTTGACAATAGATTCCTTGCCTCTGGTCTTGTCACTGAGTCTGAGAGGGTTTACCCATTGGATGCCAATTCCAAAATGGATTTGAGCCGCCCTTTACGGGTTTTCAACACGATTCCTTTGTTGATTTCAAGAAGTCCTTTTCGGGTTTTCCTCTTGAACTTTCTTTTATCTTTTTTTTCTTTTTTCTTTTTTTCGTTTTCCTTCTCTTTTTTCTTTTTTAATTTTCGTTTTCTTTTTTCATTTTTCTTTTTCAAGCGTAGTATTTTTTAACTGAGTCTGAATTTATTGGGTTACTCAGTTCGCGTCCATCCATTTTTGCTAGGATTAACGCTCCTCCGGAAAAGGCCTTTTTAACTACGTAGGGCCCTTCCCAATTTGGCATCCACTTCCCACGGAAGTCTTTCTGTATGGGCAAGATCCTTTTTAACACTAGATCTCCCTCTCGAAATTCTCTGGTCTTGACCTTCTTGTTGTAGGCCTGTATCCTCCTCCTCTGATACATCTGACCGTGACAGATAGCCCTCAATCTCTTCTCTTCAATGAGGTTGAGCTGATCATATCTAGCCTGTACCCATTCAGCTTCATCCAACTTTACTTCATTCAAGATTCGGAGTGATGGAATCTCCACTTCTATGGGCAATACTGCTTCTGTACCATACACCAGAGAGTACGGAGTTGCCCCTGTCGACGTACGTACCGACGTTCTATAGGCAAATAAAGCGAACGGTAACTTCTCATGCCAATCTTTGAAAGTTTCCGTTGTCTTCGCTATGATCTTCTTGATGTTTTTATTTGCTGCTTCCACTGCCCCATTCATCTTAGGACGATAAGTGGTGGAATTGTGATGCGTTATCTTGAATTACTCACACACTTCTGTAATCATTTTATTGTTCAGATTGGAAGCATTATCGGTGATGATTCTCTCCGGTAAACCATATCGGCAAATGATCTCTTTCTTTATAAACTTGCAAACTGTCGATCTCGTGATGTTGGGATAAGAGGCAGCCTCTACCCATTTGGTGAAGTAATCGATTGCCACCAGGATGAAGCGGTGTCTGTTGGATACTGCTGGATGAATCTGCCCAATGACATCCATTCCCCATATTGCAAAGGGCCATGGTGAATTCATGGTGTGTAATGGTGACGGGGGAGAATGAATCTTATCAGCATATATCTGACACTTATGGAACTTCTTGGCGTAGTTGATACAGTCCGCTTCCATAGTCAACCAATAATACCCGTATCGCATAATTTTACGAGCCATCGCGAAGCCGTTGGCATGCGTTCCACATAAACCATCATGCACTTCTTCGAGGATCTCCTTAGCTCATTGGGCATCAACACATCTTAACAACACCTGGTCTTTGCCCCTCTTGTATAAAATTTCTCCATCTAAAACGTACCCCGCTGCCAATCTTTTGAGGGTTTTCTTGTCATTCTCGCTTATTTCTTCAGGATAAATCTGGCATTTGACATACTGCAGAATATCATGATACCACGGTTTACCATCTACTTCTTCTTCTAAGGTGCAACAATAAGCTGGCATTTCAAAAGTCTGCATTTTTATAGGCTGCATTTCTGCTTTTGTACTGGCTTTAAACATGGCGGCTAGAGTAGCTAGAGCGTCTGCCATCTGATTGTCTTCTCTCGGAAGATAAGTGAAACTGATCTTTTCAAACCTTTTGATCAATTCCTGAATCAAATTGTAATATCTGATCAATCTGGGGTCTCTTGTTTCCCACTCTCCACGGAGCTGATAAATAACCAAGGATGAATCCCCAAAAACTTGAAGGATTTTAACTTTCCTCTCGATGGCTCTATGCAATCCCATAACACAGGCTTCATACTCGGCTATGTTATTCGTACAAAAGAACTCTAATCTGCTTGTAAAGGGATAATAAACATTATCTGGAGAGATCAACATTGCACCTATTCCATGCCCCAGTGCGTTAGATGCTCCGTCGAAATACAATTTCCATGACTCCTCCTCCAAAATGATTTCTTCTTCTGTTGCAATATACATCAGGTCCTCGTCCGGAAAGTTAAAGTTTAGCGGCTAGTACTCTATTGAAGCTCGACTTGCTAGGAAATCAGCGATAACACTTCCTTTTACCGCTTTCTGACTCACGTAGACAATATCAAATTCAGATAATAACATTTGACAACGAGCCATCTTCCCGGTCAACGCTGGTGCTTCCATCAAGTATTTTAACGGATCCAGCTTGGATATTAGCCAGGTTGTATGGTATAACATGTATTGCCTGAGTCTTTTGGCAGCCCACACCAAAGCACAACACAACTTTTGAATGGGTGGGTATCGAGCTTCACAATCCGTGAACTTTTTGCTTAAGTAATAAATGGCTCTTTCTTTCTTTTCGGACTCGTCATGTTGTTCCAGCATGCATCCCATTGAATTCTCATAAATTGTCAAGTATAAGATCAAGGGTCTACCCGGTACTGGTGGCACTAGGATCGGAGGATTCGTTAAATATTTTTTAATCCTGTTAAGAGCCTCTTGGTACTCCTCATTCCAAACTCCTGGATTATTCTTTCAGAGTAGTCTAAAAACGGGATCACATTTGTCGGTCAATTGAGAAATGAATCGAGATATGTAATTTAATCTCCCTAAGAATCCCCGAACCTCTTTCTGTGTTTGAGGTGGCGAAAGATCTTGAATTGCTTTTACTTTATCCGGATCAATCTCTATTCCTCTTCTACTAACCACAAACCCCAGGAGTTTCCCGGATGTTACTGCAAATGTGCACTTGTCGGGATTTAGCTTCAACTGATATTTTCTCAATCTTTGGAATAGCTTCTGTAAGTTTTGGATATGCTCCTCTTCTGTACGAGACTTAGCAATCATATCGTCTACGTACACCTCTATTTCTTTGTGCATCATATCGTGAAAGAGGGTCACCATTGCTCTTTGATAAGTTGCCCCAGCATTTTTGAGTCCAAAGGCCATTACTTTATAACAAAACGTTCCTCATTCTGTCACGAACGTTGTCTTTTCCATATCTTCCGGATGCATCTTTATCTGGTTGTACCCTGAAAAACCATCCATGAATGAGAACCAAGAATGCCCCGCTGTATTATCAACCAGGGTATCAATATGAGGCAAAGGAAAATTATCCTTTGGGCTGGCTCTATTAAGATCTCGGTAATCAACGCACATGCGTACTTTGCCGTTTTTCTTCGGCACAGGGACTATATTCGCAACCCACTCAGGGTATTTTGCCACTTTCAGAAAACCAGCATCAAATTGTTTCTTCACCTCTTCCCTGATCTTCAACAACATATCAGGCCTCATTCTTCTAAGCTTTTGTTGGACGGGCTTACATTCAGGCTTCGTCGGTAACTTGTGCACCACGATATCGGTATTTAATCCAGGCATATCTTCTTTTTTATTTTCATCAGTCCCTAGATTGAGAGTCTCCAATTCCTCCTGGTGGGACAAGATCTGTTTTTCTTCATTTGCCATCAATCTTACTAGTTCATCAGGGACTTCGTAATCTGCGTCTCCATCTATTTCTGCCGAACACAGAGGTTTTGAAAAATCTACCTCAAGGTCGGATCCAGAGTCAATCACATAGTCAATTGCAAGATCCCTGTATATGAAGAGGCAAATATATATATACATTTGACAAAAATGAATGTTATTTGTATGCGAAAAAGAATTAGGTAAATTACATGCACAAAAAGTGAGAGTTGGGAAAAGTTTGCCATTTAATGTACATACAAAACATACTTTTCATTATAAGAGTAGGTTAACATAGTGGCCCTTTTACAAAAGATTCCTAATGCTTGTGGGCAAAAGCAGAAGGGTTAGTTCAGGACATTACTCTGCTTTAGTCCTAGTAACTATAGGCAGGTCCACTGCGCTCCAATTGTTAAGTGATTCTCCCGGCACACAAGGACGAATCCCAGCTAAAAACTTGTTGGTACCCTCCTCATCAGATACCATATTGATGAACACTCCTTCCAACAACTCGCCGAACATTTCTTCATTGTAGAGCTCCTCATTTTTCTGGTTAGCTTCTTGGACACCCTGTTCAGCATTAATAATCCCACCAGATACAAAATAATTCTCAAGAGACATCAAAAGTCTTCCTAGAGAGAATCCTCTTTTCAGCTTGGCCCTCATTCTTTCTTCCTTTCTTCTGAACATACTGGCTTATATCCCAGTCCATACCGATCTTTCTTGAAAATAACTGCCCTTGGATGAAGGGTTCCCTATAAATTTTTCCCCAGGCCTTTTCCTGTTCTGGCTCCTCGTCCCAAAGTCTGGCGAACAGCCATCTTAGTACTATTAGACAACCTCGGGATTGTAATCTTACTCCCTTCTGCAATGAAGGTTGCATTTACAAATTCTAATGCTCTGAATGAACATTCCATTGCACCCTCATCAGGTGAAATATATGGAGTATCAGCAGTTACAGAGGCGATAATGTCTTCTTCGGCATTAACACTGACCAACTTGCCTTCAATAACAAATTTCAGCTTCTGGTGTAGCGATGAAGGAACAGACCCGGCCGAATAAATCCACGGCCTTCCAAGTAAACAGTTATACGTCGGCCTTATGTCCATAACAACAAAATCAACTACATATTCAGTTGGCCCTATCAACAAGGGCACCTCGATTCTTCCTACCACATCCCTTTGAGTTCCATGAAAGGCTCTTACCGAACTATGACACGGCTTTATATGTGAACTATCTACCGGTAGCCTCTGTAGATTGGCCAATGGTAGTACATTCAATGCTGATCCGTTATCCACGAGCACACCGGGCAATACATACCCCTTGCAATGTGTGGTAATGTTTAGCGCCTTGGTAGAGCCCATTCCGCCATCAGGAATTTTGTCATCACTGAACGTGATATAATTATCCGCAGCAATATGGCCAATAATTCGGTCCAATTTAGACACAGAAATATCATCAGGTACAAACGTTTCATTTAACACTTTTATTAGTGCCTCGCGGTGTTTTTCCGAGTTCAATAGTAACTCCAACACGGAAATTCTTGCTTGCTGCCGACGAAGCTGTTCTACAATATTGTATTCACTGTGTTTCAAAAATTTCAAAAATTCGTGCGCTTGTGCTTCAGTTACCGGCTCATTTATTTTCTGGGGCGGATCTTCTCCAAAAATCTTCTGAGGCTCAACACTTCCTTCTTTGCCTGCCTCAACTTCCGCAGAGCTCGAGGCCTCCAGTGGGTTACACCGCCCAATCTTTGTAAAATGCCCCACATCGTTGACATCTTCTGTTTCTCTAACTTCTTCTTTCTGCGAGGAGTCTCCTCCAACTGGTACTTCCTCTCCTCGTATCTTGGGCGTAGAAATATTGGCAGCATAATTCCACGGGACTTTTTGCATGTTTTTAAATGGAAAAGGGGCAGGAGGCGCGGTTATCAACACGTGCGACTTCCCTTTTTCCGTGTGGGAGGTACTGCCTTCCTTTCTTCCTACTGATGCCACAAATGGTCTTGCAGCACTGTACTTGCTATCTGAACTTTCAGATGTGCATACATCCATCAACTTTCTCTCTTCAATCTTCTCAAAAAATTCAATTTCTTTGTTGTCCATCATTTTTTGAATCAACAGTTTGAACTCTTCACAATTCTGAATTTCATGGCCTACTTCCTGGTGATATTCGCAGTAAGGATTACAGTCTCCTCTTGTTACTTCTATTCTCCTCTCTATCATATTTGCCTCGCATAACTGTTGAAAGACCCATTTCAGGGGAGACTTTATTTTCGTCACACTTCTTTTAACTCTTCTGTTATCTTCGTCTTCGATTACATTCACATCGTATCCTCCATGATTCGGTAGAGGATTAGAAGATACACTTGGGTCGTCAAATTTCAAAATTCCTGTATTAATCAGATTCTGGACAACTTTCTTGAAAGCGATGCAATTTTTTGTAGAGTGCCCCGGTACACCAGCATGGTAGTCACAATGGGCCTTTTCATCATACCAAGCCGGAAAAGGGGGTTTGAAAGGAGTAACGTGGTATGGTCGTACCAGATTTGCTTTATATAACTGAGCATACAGCTCAGTGTAGGGTATTGGTAAAGGGGTAAAAGAGATCCTCTCCCTTTCCCTTTTTGGAGCATTCTCATCTCTCTTCTTCGAATTCTGTGTGTTTTTAGTGGAAGTCTACGGTTGAGTAATGGTGAAATTTGTGGGGGTATTGTAAGCACTCGCAGTATTCACCTCATTATCCTTCCTTCGGTAGGACTTTCGGGTGTTATCCCCAGCATCAATTCTTCCACTTTTTATTGGTATCTCAATTGATTCACCTGTTCTGATGAGATCGGCAAAGCTCTGAGCAGTATTGTTTATCAGGCGATCAAATAGTTCCCCCTTCAAAGTATTTACGAATAGAGGAGTAATTTCATGTTCCGAGATCGGCGGGTGGATCTGTGCGGCAACATCGCGCCACCTCTGGGCATACTGGCGCAGAGTTTCATTCTGACGTTGCTCCATAGTTTCCAACATAGCCCTACTAGGGGTCATGTCTGACACATGCTTATAATGTTCAGTGAAAGCTTTAGAAAGGTCCTTCCACGACTTAATGTGGTCTCGGCTGAGCTGCGTATACCATCGTATTGCAGACCCTGTCAAACTCTCCTGAAAGCAATGGATGAGTAACTTTTCATTCTTTACAAATGGTGCCATTTTCCTGCAATACATAGTGATATGAGCCGACGGGCATGTAGTTCTATCATATTTGTCAAAATTTGGCGTCTTAAACTTTGGTGGGAGTATTAAATCTGATACGAGGCTTAAGTCATTAGCCTCATTTCCCGTTTCACTTATTCCCAGGGAAGCTTTAAGCTGCTCTGCGAAGAGACGAAACTTTTCTTCGCTTTTACTTTCCACTTCAGTTTTTATTTTTTCCACCAAATCCAAGTCTAGTATTTCCTCCTCATGTACTGCATCCAGATCAATCGAATGCTTCACGGCCGCTCCTTCCGGATGACTAGCAGATGCTCCCATAGTATTGAAGTATATCCTCTTCTGAGGTATCTTCATGTTCCTCAGTAAAGTCTTCTGCAGCTTTTCCTTTGCGCAATAAGGCAGTAATTTGAGCCAGGATCGTTGTTTGAACTTGGGAAATCTGCTGACTGATGTTTCGATTGATACTTTGTTCAGCTTGATCAATGCGAGATTCGAGATCCTTCTGTCCTTGTTCTAATTGGGACACTCTATCTTCCATGATCTTAGACTTCAAACGCGTACCGTAATGGTGCGAAATGATTGCGAGTTGGATTAAGATTCTGTCATGATATGCACACGATTAATTAACTTCCTTTAATAGTATATTCAAATATATATCATTTAATGTTATGATGCAATAAATGCAATGAAGGTGTTGATCCTTAAGTAACATCAAGAAGATTTTCATTAAGATAAAGAGGTCCCGATTACAAAAGTAGTCATAACACTAATTACAGATAGCGGTTGGCCTCTATGCCTAAGAACTCTATTTGCTGCAGTAGCTCGTGGACACGAAATCCTAGTTGGGTCTCCGGACTGACATATTCCCTAAGCTCATAAGCTTCTGCTGCAAGATTCTAGATAAAATGAGCCACTTCTCGTGCTTGCTGCATGACTTCCCTCATTGCACGGCGTTGATCGCGAATCAGCTGTCCAACTTGTTGCAACCCATATATTATTCGGCTATTATCTTCTTGCAGCGCTCCTTGAAAGGAAACCAATCTTTCTCTACAGTCTTGAAGGGCATTCTCAAGCTCAGCGACCTTATTTTTCAGCAAATTATTTTCATTTTGTGTAATACTTAAGCCTGCGGCAAAGTCCTGGTCATAATATCCTTGCAAAAGTTCATCCATTCGTATGACTTGAACTTCGTAATCTTCGTTCTGTGAAACCAACTCTTGATTATGGGACTGACTGGCAGTTAATTCCTGGGTAAGCGCTTCTAATTCTCGAGTTTTGTCTCCAACCAATTTTTGACTTGCTTCATATTTTCGGGCATAGTGATCAGCCCTCTTTCTTTCTTTCAAGAGTTTACCAGTTAACTCCTTAGCGGTGGCACTCAAACTGTTCCTGCGTAGGTTCTGTTTCAACTCCTTCCAATCTTCTTTCAAATCTTCATGATTTTTCTCCAATATCTCCTTTTGTTTTAGAACATCTTTTCCTTTCTGTTTGTATTTTTCCACGTCGAGTGATGCCAGGTAACTTGTGGACTCCAACTCTGAAATACGTTTTTCTAAAGCTCGGATCTCTTTCTCATGTGCTCGCCTAGCTTTCTCTAAATCAGAAGGGGCATCTTCCATGTATTGATCCATCGAGCGAACATTCTGCTGGTTCCCACATGGAATAACATCATTAATCCTGGTAAGTCTCCATTGGTCATAGTTGGAAGTAAATGGTGCGTCATAAATTTCGACCATGTATAGATTCTTCCAGGCCCTACTCATTTTCATAATTTCCTTCTTATAACCATCACCTTGGTATGCAAAGTCAGACTCCTTCAAGCCTTAGGTTACCGGGATGAATTGCATTGATCCGAATTGCCGGGAAACGAGTAACGGGAAGTACCCGATCCCACCCCAAATACCTGGTAAAGGTACCCAATCATATTCTCCGCATCGGTAGAGAAATTCACTTATGATCAGCCATGGTACCTTCCAATTGATTGTATAGTCTTGAAGGTCTCGAAATGTCGCTATCCACTGGTCCCCGTTCATAGCTTCTGCTTCGTATTCTTCCAAAAACATCTTTAAAGGTGAAAAGGTAGTAAGGCACATCTGATAAGAAAACCTCACGTTCCATAAATGGCTTCTGATCCAAACCTTGAGTAGTGGTACACATCCCAGAAACCTACCTTCACCCATCCTTCGGCAGGCATTTAGTGATCGAAAGGTTTCAGCCAGAATTGCAGGTACCGGGTTGACATTCTTTCCGAGTTTGTCAAATAGATCAGTTACTGCATAATCTATGTGCCCCAGAACCTTTGGAAAGATGACCATACCATAGATGCCGTAAGCTAGCAAATACCTCTTCTTAGGCGGATCTGGATGACGGAGGATCAGGTCATGAATATGTGCCCAAACGATGCAATCGGTTTTGCCTTTCTTTACAATTTTACCTCGGACCCATTCTTTGCTCATTCCGGTGACCTTCATCAAGCTTTCGCCAAAAGATGGAGGATCTCTCGGTTTAAGGTAAACCGTTTCTGTCTTAAGCCTTGGACAATTTAGCAGAGCTGTATATTCTTCAATGGTGGGAGTCATATCAACCTTTCCGAAGGTAAAACAACAATACCCGGGATTCCAAAACTGAGTCAGGGCTCGAAACATACGGGCGTCGGTCTTGACTTTTCACCGAATTCTTGTTGAAATGCTTCTTTTCCTTCTAGATCAAAGTTTTGCCATATTTCTTTCAATTCATCGAGCTTGTTTTGTTATGAAACAATCAAGGTGGGCTCCACAATTTCTGAGGCATGATCATCTGATAAGCTATTTCCTTTTTCCATTTGAAGGCGTTCAGACCACCCCCATACTGTAGCGTTAGCACTTTTGTTGATACAGAATCTCTCACCCATAATTGATCGTCTTCTTGAATGTACCATTGAATCAAACACCTATGTATGAAATGATATGCAAAATGAATGCAAAAAGAAAAAAGAAAACAAAATAAACACGGAAAAAGAAATGCGTTAGTATAATTAATTCACAGAATTAGAAATAAAATTAAATAATAAATGTATACAAAAACGCAATATAACAGGATAAATATAGACAAATGAAGACTTAAAAGGTAATTTTAAACGGGCAGCATAACGTCGTAATTTCGATCAAGTAGGCCTCTAAGGTTCATTATATGCGTTTTCAGTTCTAAAGTAAACGGTACCCGAACTGTCGCTGAGGATATCGATTCGGGGGAATATGGCCCTTAATTATACGGGGGTGAGAACCCCACGAAATATAAGGACCAAAATTCCGGAAATGAATTACGACACTATACGGAGGTGAAGACCCCACGGAGCGAAGTAATCATTTCACTTAAAGGGTTCTTAATCTAATGCAAATGGAAATTAAAAATTAATTTAATTAAAATTTTATATTTTCTTAAAAATTAGGATGCGAACCGGACTAAGGCTTAACTCCTTTAAAAAAGAATCCCCAGCGGAGTCGCCATCTGTAGCGGCCCTTTTTTTGAAAGATATTAAAAAAACGGTTGAAAGGTTCAAAGGTTCAAAAGTTCGGTGGGATTTTTAAAAATTCGGTATCCCGAGAGACAACACTCGAAGAATAGGATGTCACTCCCATTGGAATATTTAAGTTTAAAAATCCGCGGGAATATTTGAAAATTCGGTATTTTGGGAGATGACACCTGAAGAACAGGATGCTACTCCTATAGGAAAACCATTTCAATTTTAAAAATTAGTTAATCGGATAGAGTCGCCATCGATTGTTCAAAAAGGTGGATCGAACACCGAGAAAACAAAACCAGAGATGGGTTCGGGAGTTGGTTACGTTTGAGGAAGGATTAGCACCCTCATAACATCCAAAAATTGGTACCTAAAAGGTTCGCATCGTAATTTTTTAGAAAATATAAAATTTAAATTAAATTAATTTTTAATTAAAATGCATACCCTAATATCCACGATGATTCAAAGAAGATAACACCCGAAGAACGGGATGTTACTCCTAATAGAATACTTCGGGATAATAATAATATTTTCTACCAAATAAAAACATTTAAAAACAATATAATAAACTCCAAAGTCATAACAAAGTTAGTAGTAAAACTAATAATAGCAGTATTATATAATAATAATACTGTTAACCAAAGTGAAAACTAATAATAAGAAGAAATAATAATACTAACGATAATAAAGTTAAAAAATAAAATATATATATATATAAGAAAGTAGGTACAGTGAAGATAAAATACACATAATAATACATTTATACTTATAATATAATAACAATATAAATTATAATAATATTAATATATAACACGTAAAAATAATATTCATATATTTATGATGAAGTAATAATAAAACTACAAAATAAAATAAATAAAATAAAAATAAAACGTAATATTAGTAATAATGATAATATATAGCATATTATAACAAAATAATAAAATGATAAACATATTTCTAATATGATAAAAATAGAATAAATAAGCATAATAATAATGAAAATATTAGGGGGGGCTAATTTGCAAGAAACAGAAATTACGGGGTTGAAATAAATAAATAAACATTGATATCAGGGGTTAAATTGAACAAATTAAAAAAAAAAGCCTAATACATAAAAACAGTGACTAAATTAAAACAATATGGAAACTAAAAGGCCGAAGTGAAGGATACAGAAACACGCATGGACTATGCGTGTAATTTTCCCTTTCATCCGGGTTGAACACGGGTCCGGGTCGGGCGACCGATTTGATCCGACGGGTATCATGGCCAAAACGACACCGTTTTGGGCCATTAAATCCGGCACCAAACGGTGCCGTTTTGGCCCCTTTATATATGTCTACTTCTCCTAATTTTCATCTTCTTCCTTCATTTTTTTCTCACCATAGGATTGCATATGGAGAAGAGTTCTCTGTCTCAGATATCAACCGATCGTCGGAGAGAAGCGCCGCCATCGGCCACCGCACCGGCCGCCGTCGTCGGTCGCCGGAAACTAAAAAGGAGGGACCTTTTTGATAGATCTCGATGCAAGGAACGCGATGGTGAAGTCGGATTTTCGAAACAACACTCACACACCGCTAGATCTGGAAGATAAGTATTTTAAACCCTTTAAATTTTTTTACCTTTTCTTCGAAATTCTTTGCTCCGATTTCTCCTCTCTTTATTTCGGTTAATACTCGAATGTTATAGTGTTGTTTTGCTTCTTTTTTGCTCCGAATACACTTCTTTTTATTTCTTTTTTGTTCCGAAAAAACCTCCCCTTACAAGCTCTTAAATCTGGGTTTTATACCCAGATTATATGTATAAAAAATACATAAAAGTTTTGATTAGATTTAAATCTAATCTCCTTTATGTCTTCTGCAGGTGAGATAAGACTAAGGCGATGAAGCAGTCCGGCGTGGCAGGGCGGTGGCCGGCCAGGGGGACCAACTAGAGGGCGCCACGTGGAGGCGGCGGTAGACAGGGGCGGCGGCTAGGGTTCTGTCTTTTAGGGTTAATGATTTATCTCAAATTAGGGTTTCATGTTTCATTTGGGTATGGGTTTCTTAATTTTGGGTTAAATGGGTGTATTGGGCCTGTTTGTTTTTTAATATAGGTTATTACAAGTGTGTCTTTGGTTAGGCCGAAAGGTTGGTTTGTGGTATTGCACCGTTCTTTTGGTTGTGTTTTAGTCTGCTGAAGCTGGTGTGGATGTTGCTAATCTTACTTGGGAGTTGTCAATAAGATGGTAGTTGAAGTTGTTGGAATTGAGGATGTTATTTGTGAGTGTGAACAATAATCATGTTTAGATTAAGAGCACATATATGTATATATTTATAGATAATGTAGGACATGCATGCATTCTTGAGCATGACATTAGAAATTGCATTTACATGCACATGCATTTGCATAAGCATTTATGAGAGCATACAGGAAATCATACATACATTTGTTCACACTTGCGAGTAGCTCCTTGAGAGTGTAAGTGGAGTGTGGTTAGTTCTTTTAAGATGAAGGTATGGAAAAAAAAGAGGTTGAAAGAATTTTCTTGTGGTGTTAAGCTGAATGTGTAGTGGGCAAACTACCCTTTCGGTGAGGGAATGGTCTTGGATAAACAATGAGTGGTTGCTCTCAGAGTTGTGAATGTTTGAAACCAATGTAAATACCCTGAGTTATGGTTAGTTTGAGTTGGTCATTACTAAAGGAAGTGCTGAGTTTTACGGATTCTTTCCAGTTAAGATCTAGAGGTTGTAACAAGGTTGCAGCATGTTTTGTAGAGTAAGGCGGGTTGGTGTTTTTCTGAGTGATATGAAATTATTTTGTGGAAATTACATGGATTTCTTTGTAGTGTGGTTAGTGTGCAGTTAGATCGGAGGTTGTGACCAATCTGGTATGGTCAGGGTGGAAGTAAAATATGAGATATAGTTTGGTATGAGAGTTGTGAAATCGGGGGTTTGAATCATAGATTGTTATGATCTGGAGAGGTTTGGTTGTATTGTAAAGAAGGAAAGTGTACACGTTGTGTTTACAGGATGTTAAGTTGGATATACTTCGGGTAAAGTTATGGGTTTGTATCGCTGATGTTTGAAGTGGTGTAATGTGGATCGCTGAACAATTTATGGTTTGTATCGATTGTTCAGTCTTATGGGTTTGCTTCTATCGAAAAGTGTCTTAAGGTTTTGTGTTCGGTGGGTTCGTGTTTGTGGATGTTTCATCATTATGATTACCGCTTTGGTAAGGTTATAAAATAAGAGATGTGGGAGCTAGTGGAAGGAATGGTTCTACAAGTTTGGATTTTGTTGTGGTATAATTAATGTAGGAGTTGGTTTGTCGATGAGTTGATACTGGAAAAAAAAAGTTTTGGGTAAGTATCAAGGCACTTAATGATGTGTAGATTTTAAAGTTTGAACCATGGTGTTGAGTTGGTTGTGGTGGCTAAACCTTAAGTTTGAAAAAAATATTGTGGTTGTGATGAGTATAATGTTGAGGTTGACACAAAGTTGGTAAGTTTCTTGTATGATATGTTTTGTAGGATGTTAGCAACTGGGGATGACTTGGCTTACATAAGGATGCATGCAATGGGAGTTTGTTGTGTGAGATAAGCCTGGGTTGTTGTTGAGTTACAAGGGAAGATGTTCGGTTAACCTATAGGGAGACCTAGTTATATGGTGGATCAGTGAGCGAAATTCAACCTTGGTAAAGTTGATCGGGGACAAGTCGTGGCAAAGTGTTTGTTGAGGGTCTAGTGAAGGATATGTTCTTGGCAAGGTTTAGTTTTGTGTTGAGAATTTTTTTGTGTTATGTTAACCGCATGGTTGCTACAGAAAGTGTCGAGATGGAATGGTATCCTAAGTAGGGCTTATGGTAATCTTTTTCCATGTGTTTGGTGGTGAATGTTGTGCTAGGAGTTGGGGAAAAACGTGTGTATTTGACTAAGTTGGTTTGGATTATGTTGAAATCATATGTAAATGTTTGTCATGCTGATAAGGTAAGTGAGTATCAATTTTCTTTGGGTTATTAGTAGTAAGGGTGCCCAGGGTTGAAGTTGGGAAGAATCATCATAAGTTTGGTAGTAAGTTCTATCGATGGTATGAAGTTTTCTTATGAGGTTTGTAGGATCAATCGTTTGCTGGAGTACGGTTTTTCTTGGGTTCCTAAGTCCCATTGGAAGGATGTGTGAGTGGTGTATCTATAACATGATAAGATTTGAAAGTTTTTAGGACCGACGTAAGTTGTTGTTTGGATGTTGGGTTTTATCATTCATAGGTAAATGGATGATATGTTGTGACGTTGTGATATGGTTAATATGACTCATAATGAGGTTGTTATTGACGGTGGAGTTTGCTTAAGACGATGTTGGCAGATTTGTATAAAGTTAGTCTGATGTTTGTTGTGTGGAGTGGAGGTTGGTGAAAGGCTTAGTGGGTTACCTGGTGTGTAGGAGGATGTCAATTGAGGTTAGTTCGATGGTGATGGTATGGAAACCGTTGCGGTTATCAAAAGTTGGTTATCAACCTTATGGGGTTTTCTTTTGAGTTATGTTTTCTATAGAGGTTGAGATGGTATGGTGGTTTGTGTATTGTTGCTTTGGTGTGGGGAAAGAATTTGTTGGTTGTCCAAAGAGGGTAAGTGTGGGTTGTCTGTTGTATACCATCCGGGGAAAACTAAGGTGATGGCTGTATCTTTGAGCCGTAAGATGGCGGTTGAGTTGAGAGTGATGTTTGCTAAGTTGAGTATTTCAAAGGAAAGTGGTTGAGTGGTGGAGTTGTAAGTAAAGCCTATCTTGGTTGAGAAGATAAGGTGAAACAGTTAGAGGATGAGACGTGGTACTTTTTGTGAAGGATATTGCTGAGAGTAGACCGACCGAGTATCGTTTTGATGTGGATGAGATGTTGTGGTTTGGGGGTCAGATTATGGTGCCGGATGATGTTGAGTTGAGGTAAGCTATTTTTAGCAGAAGCACATACTAGTCCGTTTGCTATGCACCTGGGTAGAGTGAAGATGTATAGTGATCTTGAGGGTGTGTACTTTTAGGTTGGTTTAAAGAGAGATGTGACGGAGTTTGTTTCTCGTTGTATGGTGTGTCAGCGGGTGGAAGCTGAACATCAGTTCCCTACAGGTTTGTGGCAACCGGTTCAGGTTTCGGAGTAGAAATGGGAGAGAGTTACCATGGATATTGTGACGGGGTTACCTTTAACACCATCCAAAAAGGATTCTATATGGGTGATTGTTGATAGGTTTTCAAAGTGTGCACATTTTCTTGTCGTGCATACAATGTGATCTATGGATAAGTTGGTAGAGTTGTATGTTTCTGAGATGGTGAAGTCGCATAGTGTGCTTAAGTTGATCATATCGGATGGAAGTCCGCGGTTTACATCTAAGTTTTGGAGGAGTTTGTAGGTTACTTTGGGTACGAGGATTAGCTTTAGTATAGCTTATCATCCACAGACGGATGGACAGTCTGAGCGTGTTATTTAGACTTTGGAGGATATGTTGAGGTGTTGTATCTTCGAGTTCCAAGGTTCTTGGGAGAAGCAATTGCCGTTGGTAGAGTTTTCTTACAATAACAGTTTTCAGACGAGTATACAGATGACACCGTTTGAGGCTTTATACGGGCATAGGTGTTGTACACCTTTGTGTTGGAAGGAAGTTGGGCAAAAGTATGTTTCTTTGCCTCAAGTGTTGAAGGATACGGATGAGGAAGTTAAGTTGGTATGTACTAAACTTAAGGAAGCTTCGGATAGGCAGAAGTCCTATGCCGATTTGAAGCGTAGGGAGATAGAGTATGATGTTGGGGACAAAGTGTTTCTTAAGGTTTTTCCATGGAAGAAAGTGATGAGGTTTGGTCGTAAGGGGAAGTTGAGTCCTCATTTTATTGGACCATATGAGGTGTTAGAGCGTGTTGGTCCTGTTGCTTATAGGTTGAGGTTACCGGAGGAGTTGAGTAAGATGCATGATGTTTTTCATGTATCGATGCTTCGTAGATATAGATCGGATCCTTCTCATGTTGTTCCGGTTGAGGAGATCGAGTTAAGAGAGGACGTGAGTTATGAGTAAGAACCGATGAGGATTTTGGATGTGGATACAAAGGTTCTTCGAGGGAAGACCATAGATTTGGTTAAAGTGCTTTGGAAATACCGAGGCGTTGAAGAAGCAACTTGGGAGTCAAGGAAAAGCATGGAGGAGCAGTTTCCTCACTTGTTTACTTCGGGTAAATTTCGAGGATGAAATTTTCTTAAGAGGGGGAGAGTTGTAACATCCCGTTTTTTGGGTTGTTAGTTAGGCTTAGTTAGGGGAATTCGATTCGGGGCGAATCGGGTTCTTCGGTTCATTAATTCCAGGAAAAATAAAATAAGGATATTTTTAATTAAGAAAATTAATAATTTGGAATATGGTTTGAAATATTAAAAATATGTTTCAAATTTAAAAGAAAATAATTTGGATTTTATAATGATTTTTAATTATGCATAATTATGCATAAATGACCAATTTGTAATTTTTGGAAAAATTGGGAGGACCGATTTGGTGATTTTCGAAAATATGATGTTTTTAGTGACTAAATTGAAAAGCAAGCTAAACTTAGGATCCTTAGAGGGCCATAAACCCATTTCTAATTTTTGATGATGATTTATTCACCAAAATATATTTTTAATTACTTTAATTTGGGTTTTTAATAATTTTCTCTCAAAATCACTTTTCTCATCTTTTTCTTTCATCTTTTTCTCTCATTTTCTCTCCACTTTCTCTTCATCTTTTCTCTTCAATTCCTTGCTGATTTTTTGCATCTTTTTCCATAAAGATTACATCACTTGCATCATCTTTCCATCCTTTACAAAACCTATGCATTGATTTCATCAAATCTACATCAAATTGCAAGGAATCAAGAAGGGGAAAATCTCATATTTTTGGTGAATAGATCTTGAAGGTAATTTTCTGGATTTTTATTATTTTCTAAGGTTCTTTATTGAAATTCCCAAGTATTAGCTTGCTCATCTTTGAATAAAAACTTGATTCTATGTTTTTAATGTTAGATCTAGTGATTTTGTGATGTTTTTGTGAAATCTTTTTGGATCTTGTTTAATGCTGGAAATTAAATGAAATCAATCATGTTTTTATGTTGATTTAATGATTAATTGAGTCTTGATTTGATATCACATTAATTTAATCCCAGAATAATGCAATCGGTGTAGTTTTAAGGTGCGTTTCGGTTGTTTTATGGGCTGTTTTAGATGCTTAAATGTTGCTGGAGATATAAGGACGGTTTTGATGTGTTTTTGGATCAAAATTGAGGTGGATTAGATGTTAGATTCGTTAGGTTTTGGGCTGATGTTGTTCGGATGCGTTTCGGCTTAGTTTTCGGTCTTTTCGGCTAAGTTTTTGGTAGTTTAATGGTGATCGGATATGGCTGTTGGTTTAAGCATGTTATGATGTGAGAATGCTCTGTTTTTTAATGTTGTAGAAGAGGTACAAGAAGAAGCTTGATTGCTGGTGCGTTTGGTGCGATCATCGAAAAGCGGCGAAAGCTCGTTTCGCTTGTTGGTGAGTGGTTTTCGGATTTAAAGCGAATCGCGTTTGGTACGTTCTGTTTTGGGGGGCTATGGAAGAGTGTGAAAACCTTCCATAGTTCAAGAGTAAGTAAAGTATTTGTTTTTGATGAACCGATATGAGTTTCGACAATTTTGACAAAGGTATTTTATTGGTAATGCAATGGGATTTATGGAAGTGCATGAGCATGTTTTGAATTGATGCATACATGAGAGATACTTGCTGAAAATGCATGGTTTATTTAGCATCCATGATTATGAAAAATTATGAGAAATGATTTGGAGAACCACATGGTTATTTGCCTTATATTTAATGGTGCCTTTGGGCATGGCTTTTGGTTCATTTGTTGAACAATTTATGCATGCATTATGAGCAACAAGTTATTTGATTTGGAATACAATTTGGTTATTTGCCTTATATATAATGGTGCCTTTGGGCATGGCTTTTGGTTCATTTGTTGAACATATTATGTATGCATTATGAGCAGCAAGTTATCATGCACATTTCATTATGATATTGGCTTAGTGACACTAACTTTATATACGAATACAAATGACGTCATTAGGGTTGTCATAAGTGCACTATAATCAAAACTGAAAATACAGAATTTGCCTACACGTAACAAGGGAGACTTTGTGTCCGACCGTGCATGGTAGAGCCGCCTACACGTAACAAGGGTGACTATGTGTCCGATCGTGCGTGGTAGTGCTAATGGTAACTTAGTGTCATGTCAATGGTGACTTAGTGTCATGTCAATGGGGACTTAGTGTCCTCACGAGACGAATATCTCATGGATCCGCGTATTTGGTGAGCTTAAGGTTCACATTAAGTGTTCACTACAAAGCCAATATACATACATGAAATTGAGGAAAGGTTTGAGCATCATTTGTAAATTGTTTTGATATGGTTATGTGAACTCAAGGATGCATATGTTTTAATGAAGTTGGATATGAAATTTTGGCATGCATGATTTGACAAGTATTGCACATTATGGTTTCTTCATGGTTTTAAATAAATGCATTGATGATTATTTGTGGAGCTTCCTCACTAAGCATGTTTGCTTAAGCTCTCCTTTCATCCATGCAGAGAAATAAAGGCACTTGGAGCTTTGTTCGAGGCAAGGAAACCAAGGGGGAAGATTCACTTGAATGTGGTATGTTTTGGCAAATAAATTGGGCAAGGCAATGTGTAACCCAACCCATGTGTAGTGTGTGTAATTAGGCTTTGGTTATGTTGTAATAAGACCATTATTGTTTGGATGTTAATTGTTGAACTTTGGGATTGCTTGTATTGTTGAGGCATGTTCTAGCATGTGTTTGTTGGATTGATATGTTGTAAATCACTTTTCTTAGGGAGCATGCCTATAGCTTGAATGATATTCATGACGAATTTAATTATGTGCCATATGTTGTTAACCATGTTTAGGATTGATGCATTTAGTGGTTCTAATTGATGGTTGAGTATTGAGTAGTTGGTGTGCATTTGGTGTAATGAAACTTTGGTTCCAGACCTAAAGTTTCGAAACCTTTGATCACCAAGAATTGAAAGTTGCTAGAAATTATATTTTAGTCCCGGATATCTTCTTTTGTTCGATTAAGCTACTTACAGATGTTATTTTGAGCTGAAATTTTGCATGCAAGTATAAAATTGATTTAATTTCAAGATGGTAATCCTAATTTGGATGAAGTCCTTGTATTTTGGAAGATTTATATTTTGGTCCCTAAATTAGAGAAACATGCAATTGATGATGTTAGAATAATCCGTTTGAGTTGAAATTTGCTATGAGAAACTCTTGTATGTTTAATTGATTATTGATGGAAAGAATTTCTACTTTACTAATTGAATTTAAAAGTTTTACGTTTTAGTCCCTAATCTATGTTAGTGTTTAATCGGATGTTTGCTTTTAACTAATGTGTTACCGGTATTGCTTTGTATGAGACCTTGTCACGTAGGAATAAGATTGTGCATCTAGGTAAGATAAAATTAAAAAAAATATAATGGTTTTAGGGTTGTTTATCGAATCGGACCCTCGCGGGTTTGGTTTGATATTCCCCGTGTAACCCATTAGTGCCGGTTCGTCTAGGCCGGGCTAAGGGGGTTACATGATTTTTATTATTGGACTTTTAAAAAGGAATTATGAAATATGGGTTTTGGGCTGGAGGCCCATTGTGACATCCGGGTCGGGTGTTACATTTAGTGGTATCAGAGCCCAGGTTGAGTCGGTTCTAGGAGTCCCCGGCGGAGTCTAGTATGTTATATAGGTGTTAGACTAGTACTTGCCCACGAGTCGATATAGTACTTCTTTTAAAGCTGAAATTTCGATGGTGTAATCCCGTTTGTGGTTGTTGTGCAGCATGCCTAGACGCGTGAGAGATCAGGAGGAGAGTCGGGGTTCTCGAGGTTGAGACTCCGACTATAAGGATGAGCCCGATGAGGAGGTGTCATCGGATGACGCAATTGGTCAAGGGGCCAACTACTTTGCTCAGTTGAACCGTACAATGCGTAGGATAGTGAGAGCTATACCGAGGCCGTTCTCTATGCCTTGTAAGGCACCGATTGAGAGGGTGCGGAGACAGGGTGCTGTTGACTTCTTTGGCACGGGACAGGATAATCCCGTATAGACGGATCAGTGGTTGCACGACACAAGGTGGATCATGAGACAGATGCGACTGAGGTCAGAGGATAAGCTATCGTGTATGTTGTCTCTTCTCAAGGGCAACGCGAGAGAGTGGTGGGAGACTGTTGAGCAGAGTTGGTATCTCCATCGCCCTAAGTGGGAGGACTTTCTTGAGGAGTTCAAGAGCAAGTATGTGGGTGAGACTCACTTAGACACCCTGAGGGAGCGGTTTACCCATCTGGTTCAAGGGAACCGTTCGGTCTTTGCTTATGAGCAGGAGTTTCTTCAGTTGAGCCGGTATGCCCCGGAGCTTGTTGCTACCGAGAAGATGAGATGCAAGAGGTTCTTGAGAGGTCTGAGGAAGGAGATCCAGACTTATCTTACTGCTAGACCGCCTATGGTGTTTTCTGAGTTAGCTGTTAGTGCTAAGTCGTTGGAGTCGGTTCAGGGTTTGACCTATGGGCTGTCTGTTGGCCAAGGAATCTCCGGTGGAGCCAGTCAGAGTCGTACGGGTAACTCTCAGTCCCACTATGGTAGGAGTAGGAACCGTTGGAACCAGAATAGAGGAGCGTCGAATCAGAGTTCGAGGTCAGAGTCTACGGGACGAAGGAGACAGTCTGTGTCTTCTTCTGCTGGGGTTATGTAGAGTTTACAGAGGAGTGCCAGTGTTAGTGTTCAGGCTTGCAGGCGTTGTGGTTGGAGCCACCGAGGAGAGTGTTGGGGCAATGCCAAAGCTTGTTTTCAGTGTGGGTCCCCGGATCACCTTGTTAGGGACTGTCTTGAGGTTGTGACGTCTTCTCCCGGTCAAGCTCAGAGGACTATGTTCTAGGCTCAGAGAGGTTGTGGGTTCTCTCGTGGCGGAGCTAGCCATGCTTCAGGGGTACCTTTCAATCCACTGCTAGAGCACCGGCGAGGTAGTATGCTGTGAGGGCACAAGAGGACTGTGCAGCCACCGACGTGATCTCAGGTACGTTCAGTTTGCTTTTGTACCTATAGTTGCTCTCGTGGACTCGGGGTCTACCCACTCGTATATCCGTAATGGGATATCTCAGAAGTGGGGGTTACCAACGGAGGATCTTGAGATAGGGGTCCGTGTGACAAGCCCTTTGGGGTTGGATGTGTTGATGGATAAGGTGTATCGGAGGTTTCCAATCGAGGTGCAAGGATCTATCTTCCCGGCCGATCTTATGGTCTTGCCGTTTCAGGAGTTCGACGCAATCCTAGGGATGGATTGGTTGTTTAAACATGATACAAGTTTGGGGTGCAGATCCAAGAGTTTGAAGCTCAGAGTGGCAGATGGTTCTAAGCTTGTTGTGAGGGGTGAAAGAAACCCGTGTTTACCGAATGTGGTGTCAGCGTTGACAGCTCAAAGGTTGATCTAGAAAGGTTGTGAGGCTTTCTTAGCTCACGTGGTGGATGTGAGTGTTGGCAGCCCAACTTTAGAGACCTTGAGGACAGTCTGCGAGTATCCTGACGTTTTCCCAGAGGAGTTACCTGGCTTACCTCCCGATCGTGAGTTAGAGTTCTGGATAGAGGTGTTGCCTGGTACGGTACCGGTGTCCATAGCACCTTACCGTATGGCACCGACAGAGATAAGAGAGTTAAAACAGCAAATCCAGGAGTTGCTTGAGAGGTTTTATCAGACCGAGTGTGTCACCGTGAGGAGTACCGATTTCGTTTGTTAATAAGAAGGATGGATCGATGAGGATGTGCATCGACTACCGTCAGCTCAATAAGGTCACGATCAAGAATCGTTATCCCTTGCCTAGGATCGATGATCTGTTTGATCAGTTGAGGGGTGCCCGTGTATTTTCTAAGATAGACTTGAGGTCAGGGTACTATCAGTTAAAGGTGGTGGACGAGGATGTCTAGAAGACCGCTTTTAGGACGCGGTACGGACACTATGAGTTTCTCGTGATGCCGTTTGGGCTCACGAATGCACCCGCAGCTTTTATGGACTTGATGAACCGGATCTTTCAGCCGTGTCTAGATCAGTTTGTGGTTGTGTTCATCGATGACATCTTGGTGTATTCACACTCGGAGGAGGAGCATGACTACCACCTTAGAGTTGTTCTTCAGGTTTTGAGGGATAAACGTCTGTACGCCAAGTTCAGTAAGTGTGAGTTTTGGTTGTCTGAGGTGGCGTTCCTTGGCCACATAGTTGCAGCGAATGGGATCCGAGTAGATCCACAGAAAATACAAGTTGTGGTGGACTTGCCAGATACTATAGGAGGTTCTTTAAGGTTTTTCGATCTTAGCGGCACCTTTGACCAAGTTGCTCCAGAAAGGAGTCCCGTTCGTGTGGAACGAGATAAGACAACAGAGTTTTGAGCAGTTGAAAGCTTATCTGACCGAGGCATCAGTCTTGACGCAACTGGAACCGGGAAAAGATTATGTGGTGTTTAGTGATGCTTCATTGAATGGGTTAGGTTGTGTGCTCATGCAAGAGGGTAAGGTGGTTGCTTACGCCTCGAGACAGTTGAAACCCCGTGAGAGGAACTATCCTACACATGATCTTGAGCTTGCAGCAGTTATCTTCGCTTTGAAGATATAGAGGTATTATCTCTATGAGGAGAAATGCTACATCTACACCGACCACAAGAGTTTGAAGTATCTGCTTACCCAGAGAGAGTTGAATCTGAGACAGCACCGATGGATAGAGTTACTAAAGGACTATGATTGTGTCATAGAGTATCATCTGGGTAAGGCGAATATGGTCGTTGATGCTTTGAGTAGGAAGTCCATGTCGGACTTGAGAGCTTTGTTTGCTCAGTTGAGGATGACCGATGATGGAGGTCTTTTAGCTGAGTTGCGTGTGGAGCCCACGCTAGTTCAGGAGATAAAGAGAGCACAAATGTTAGACGAGGAGTTGGTAGCTGAGTTTGAAGCTGTTCAGAGGGGTGAGTCGTTAGACTTTGAAGTATGAGATGGTGTTTTCTTGTACTTTTAGGGTTGGTTGTGTGTCCCTGCCTTGGAGGATCTAAGGGATCATATCTTGAGGGAAGCTCACCGTAGTCCGTTTTTTGTTCATCCGGGTAGTAACAAGATGTATCAGGATCTTCTTCCTTTCTTTTGGTGGCCGTGCATAAAGAGAGATGTGTCAGAGTTTGTGACAAGGTGTTTGGCATGTCAGCAAGTGAAAGCAGAACATCAGGTTTCTTCAGGTTTGCTTCAGCCTATCCAGATTCCAAAGTGGAAGTGGGATCGTGTGACTATGGACTTTGTCACCGGGTTACCGATGACGTTGAGGAAGCATGATGCTATATGGGTCATAGTTGATCGGTTGACTAAGTCAGCTCACTTTTTACCCGTGAGGATGGACTTTAGTTTGAAAAAGTTGGCTCAGTTGTAGATCAAGGAGATCGTGAGGTTGCATGGTGTACCTTCATCGATCATATCGGATAGGGATCCGAGGTTTACAGCGAGGTTGTGGAGGTCTATCCACGAGGCTCTAGACACCAAGTTGCACTTCAGTACAGCTTTTCATCCTCAGATCGACGGACAGTCTGAGAGAGTTATCCAGATCTTGGAGGATATGCTTCGGTGTTGTGCGGTAGACTTTGCTCGTAGTTGGGAGGAGCAGTTACCGTTGGTAGTGTTTACTTACAACAACAGTTATCAAGCGAGCATCAGGATGGCTCCTTTTGAGGCCTTGTACGGGCGCAGGTGTAGGACACCTTTGTGTTGGACAGAACTCAATGAGGAAGATAGTGGGTTCAGAACTTGTTAAGGAAACCGAGGAGAAAGTTCAGATCATCAAGGAAAGGCTACAAGAAGCTTTTGACAGGCAGAAGGCTTATGCGGATAAGAAGCGAAAGCACATCGAGTACGAGCTTGGTGAAAAAGTGTTTCTCAAGGTATCTCCATGGAAGGGTATCATCCGGTTTGGCCAAAAGGGAAAGTTGAGCCCAAGGTATATCGGGCCGTATGAGGTACTTCAGAGGGTTGGACCGGTAGCTTATAGGTTAGCCCTACCTCCTGAGTTGGCACGTATACACGATGTGTTCCACCTGTCTATGTTGAGATGTTACCGTTCCGATCCCTCACATGTGGTTCAACTTAAGGAAATCGAAGTCAATACGGATTTAACTTACGAGGAAAGACCCATCGGAATCGTGGATAGAAGAGTCAAGGAGCTCAGGAACAAGTGTATACCTTTGGTGAAAGTGTTGTGGAAGAACCAGGGATCGAGGAGGCCACGTGGGAGCCAGAGAAGGACATGAGAGCTTAGTATCCTCATCTCTTCCTGATAGGTAAATTTCGAGGACAAAATTTTCTTTAAGGAGGGGAGAGTTGTAACGACCTGAATTCTCGGATTAGTGTGTCGGGTTAACCCGTTGTGTTGGGCCTCGGGTTTAGGCTCGGGTTTGTGTGGTTGGGTCTTGTTGGGCCTTTAGCTTGTTTGGGTTGAGTGTTGGGCTTGTCTATGAGGGTATTTTGGTAATTCTCTAATTGAGGACAAAGAGAAGGGGGAAGAGGGTGATTTCCTCTGCAGAAAAATCAGAGTGAAGTCACCAAGTTTTCTCTTTTGTTCTTCCTCCTCTTCTTCACCAAATCACCAGTGAAAGGTGTAAACTTTCAGTTTTTGGTCAAGAATCACGTTGTGAAGCTTAAGTGTAAGTTATAGGGTTGTCAAGGATCTTTAAAACAAGGTAAGAAATGATAGTTTTGGTGGAGGTAAGGTTTTAATGAGGGTTTAAGGTTCAATCTGAGTTTTGGGTTTCGAGGAGTTCTTTCTTCGTTTTTTAGCAAGTTTTCAGCTTTAAAACCTTCCTAAGCTTAGTCTAATGGATGGTTTTAACTCTTCTTGTAGAGAAGGAGGTTGGAGCTTCTTCCCATAGGAGTGACAAGGAGAAAGCTTGAAGAGGGGTTAGAGGACGTTTTGCTGCTGTTTTGCTAAGAGGTTGGTACTCTCAACTCCTTCTTCATCATTCATTCATGGTAGAGTGCATGACATGTAGAGAAAATCATGTATGTATATTGTCTTGCTTGATTTCTTGTAAATGAGTCATTAATGGTGAAATCTGTATTTATGTGATTGAGGGTTGGAAATTGGTGTTAAAACACTCTAAACATCATTAATATTGAGTAGGAACACTTTAGGATCGATTAGATTAAGTTTGGGGTTGAAATCTAGAATTTTTAAGTGTAAAACCGTGCTTAGTGTAGGGGGTATCGATACTCGGGCTATCGGTATCGATATCCATGAATATATTTTGGCTTGTTACCCAGGGGTATCGAACCATGCTTCGATACCGAGGGTTCCAAAAACTTTTTGGTATCAAACCGTGTTTCGATACGAGTCCCCCCTTTCTGTTGACATTTGAAGTCAGTCAACGATATCGAACCCTATTTCGATACAGAGGATTCCATAAACTTTCGGTATCGATACCTGTATCGAAACAGTCCTTCCTTCTCTTGTTGACTTTAACTTTGGGAAAGTGGTATCGATACCCCTGTGTTTTGGCTAAGTTGGGTAGAATTTAAGGCTTCAGTGATCTTAATAAATAAATACTCTAATCTAAAAGCTATAGAATGAATCATCGAACTAAGATTGATAATCATAACCCCAAAAGACTTAAGTATGATAAGGATTAATATGTCTTGTTGTGTTAGATCCTAGGTGGATCGTTTACGTGGTTTGAGTCCTTTGTGTTGGAAATCCGGATATCCATAAGTGTTGCAACACGTTGAAGGCCATCCGATGTAACATGTCGGGTGATGATTGAAGACTTTTATTCCGAGTGTTGGGTGGCCTCACTCGAAGATGTTCGACGTAACATTCCGAGCATAGGGTTGGTTGAGCGGCCTCCACCCTTTTTCGAACGTTGGGCGGCCTCGTTCGAAGATGTCCGATGTAACATTCCGAGCATAGGATTTGAGGGCGACCTCAATCCTGAGTGTAGGATCCCGATGTTGTGTGGATGCGGGCCTCGCTCTTGTGTGTTGACTTATATGATTGTATATGCTGTGTGCGATAATATACATTCATTTATGCCATGTGTTAGGCAAGCATGCTAGACCTTCATACCATACATGTGATTTATATGCCATGCTTTACTGCTTTGTTATGCATGATGTTGGCCGAGTTTGGCGTATCCACTGAGCTTGTGTGGCTCAGCGTTCGAAATCTATTTTCGTGCGTAGGTTAGGTGGAGCGGGATTCGTGGAGCACCATCAAGGTTTGGACTTTCAGCATCGATCGTATTGTCAGAGTACAGTTATTAGATGTAGTGGGCTTAGTACTATGTTGAACCCTATATGTATTGTAACTCTGTTATTTTATTTGGGTCGAATGTTTTTAAAATAGTCTGTAATATATTTTGGAGCTTCGATTTACTTTGAATTATTTTGGGCTTGTTTTAATTTAAGTGGACTATGTAAGTGGTTTTGGATTTTACGTGATTTTTATTATTGGACTTTTAAAAAGGAATTTTGAAATATGTGTTTTGGGCCGGAGACCCATTGTGACATCCGGGTCGGGTGTTACACTAGATCCATTATGATATGAAAATTTATTGACACTTTCATGTGATCATTTATTGAAGAACTAAGATTTTCTTCAAGGTAATTTTTCACGTGATACTTAATATTAAAGCATTTTGATTAATCAATCATCATTAGCTAAGATAAAATGTAAATCTATTAATTTTTGGAACGGATACAAGGTGATATATGGACCCATACACCTTTCTTATAGTCCATCTAGATATTTTATAATTTTAATCGATGCTTCGGCTAGATAGTTATATGTATCCTTGTTATTAACCCACAATTTGGTGTTTGCGAAGCTACTTGCTCAGTTGATAAAATTACGAGCATATTTTCTAGATTATCTTATAAAGACAATTGGTCTTGATAATATTGATAACAAATCATTTTACATGTAATATCACTAAATTGCATCAAGTCAACAAATAATCATAAGTTCTCTCTGTCATACACGAATATTGGCCTAAGTCCTAAGTAAATATAATAATATTATATAAATAATAAAACAGAAAATAAATAAATAAATAATAAAAAAAATATCTTAAAAAAGAAGAGATGAGGGAAAGAGAGTTTGAGTCGGTTAAGGTAGGGGAAGTTACCTGCAGTTTCAAATAACAAGGGTTGGTTAAATTAAAAAATGGATCAAAGTGGGGGGGGGGAGTTGGTTCGGCAGAGACATTTTGGGGGGTCTGAAGGTTTGGAGATTTGAAGAAAATTGGATCGAAAAGTGGTGTGGTGATCGGAAAACCATTAAACGAAATCGGAAATTCAAGAACTTCTTGATAGGTAAGCGTTCACTCTTATTGCTTTCATTCTTGTTGGAGTATTGTTTTGAATTAAAGATCTTAAACATGAACTCTTAGTTTTAGTGGTGAGACAAATTGAGAACTAAAATGCTTGCTCGGGTTTAGGTTATGGGTGTTAATGATGGATAAACTTAAGTTGAAATTAAATATGGTGGTGGGGTTTAGATTCAGATAGGTTTATGAGGAAATATGGGTTTGATCGGTTAATTTAGGTATTGAATCGGGTTTTCGTTTCTTGTGTTTTTCGGGTGGAATGGAGTGTTGTTTTGATGATTTTGAGTATCTAGAGAAGGGTTTTAGTGTTTAGATCATGAAAAATGAGGTTTTCGGTAGGTTTTAGAATGTTTTTAAAGTTTCCGGTAAAGTTTTCGGTACTGGAAACGGTCACCGGAAAAGAGCACCGGCGGTCGGGACTTCATGTGCGGTGGCCGGCGATCATGTCGGTGTCGTCGGAGTGCGACGACGTTGGATCGGAGGGTGGAAGCCATGGAGGCTCTTGGTTGAAGTTCTTGGTATTCATCCTTGTTCTTGATGAACAAAGAAGAACACCAAGCAAACTTGAGTGTTTTGATCCAAATTGGGCTAATTTTCTGGGTTTTTAGTGTTTTTGTGAAAACAAGGGAAATTACTCCCTTGGTCCCTCGATCTTTGAAGTTTAGTTTAATTTAGTCCTCATATTATCAATTTAACCCTTAAAATCTCAAATTTCATTTAATTTAACCCCTAATTGAACCCTAAACTCAAAATTCAATTAATTTAGATATTGATTAGATATTAATTTAATTTTTAAGATTTGGGAATAATTTAATTAGGTTCTTAATTGAATTTAATTTAGTTTCTAAGTTGAATTTAAAATTAATTTGATCTAATTAAATCTAATTTGACCCCAAATTAAACCCTAGGCCTAAAATTTGATCAATTTAGACTTTAATTAGGGCTAATTTAATTTTTAAAATTTAGGATTAATTTAATTAAATGCTTAAGTGAATTTAATTGAAAATTTTCTAAGTTTAAAATTAATTTACCATAATCTAATTAAGTCTAATTCATGCTTAATCTTTTTTTGGCGTTTTTAATTCTTGTCCTTTATTATGTAAGTCCCATTGTTTCAAGTGTACTTCCCAATGTTGTTTCGAGCTCTCATGTTTTAATCGAAAGTAACTTAGTTTCTTTATCTTTTTGTTTACTTTATTGATTTATTTATTTGTTTTATTTAATTATTTATTATGTTTGCATTTTTAAAGTCATGTAGTATGTATGTTTAGGTGACACTTTAATTAATTATGGAATGGCTAAATAGGAAGATAATTTAGTAACGATGGCGTTCTAATCTTATACCTTGGATACACTAAGTGGTCAATATTATGAAATGACATTATGTTGGCCAAGAGTGTACTAAAGTATCGTATTCGGCGCGTCAACGAAACGTAGAAAATGATAAATATTTTAAGGTTAGAATTTAATAAAATTAATTAGGCAAAGATTAATAGCACCAATAGAATTATTAATTTTGTTTGGTGTCGAAATGGTAGTGTCCGTGCATTCGGATGTTATCATAATACACCCGGTAAAATTAATAATTTAATAGGATTTAATTATTTAAATTGATGGAGCCTTTTTAGGTTAGAACTTAAAATTGACAAGATAATAACCGGTCATGCATCTAAAACCTTTTGGGTCAAAATTTATATTTCTTTAAATATGAGTCAAGGTTTCCTATTTTAGGACGTCTTATTCAAAGCTCGTATTTAAAAGAAATGTATCTTTTTATCCAAAAAAGATATTCTTATTCGAGCGATATTTATTTGCCAATAACGAATTAAATTAATATTACTATTCGAGATGCCAAAATGCCACATGTAATTAAAAGGTACCAATTTCCGGGCGCTCGTAAGGGACGTCCTTATGCGTAACCGACTCCCGAACTCAAATATTTTAAAAATGAATCTCTGGTTTGTTTTATGGTGTTTGGCATACCAAAATGGACGGTGGCGACTCCAAATCATTTTTTAAAAACATTCAAATCATATATGTTTTCAATAAAAATGCGTTTTTCATAATTAAAACTCGATTTTTTAAATTCACTCGCCAAGCTATTTTTCACACTTTTCAGTTTTAAAATGGTCGCGACAGCTTGGCGACTCTGCTGGGGACAAAAAATTTTGTGAGTTAGGCCTTGTTATTAATTATACGTGGCATTTCGGTATTTTGAATATAGATATTAATGTAATTCATTATTGTCAGATAAATATCGTTTGGATGAGGATAATATTTTCATTTTGTGTGATACATCTGTCATTCATGCATCAGCTCTCGACCCGAGCTTTTACCCTTAAGGGGAAGTTAGATATTGTCCAACGTGATGCTATCCAGCTTTGAGTTTTGGATTTCTATCTACTTCCGGTATACTAATCTTACGCATTGTGAGGTCTTCACCTCCGTTGTAAGGGACCTATACTACCAAATCGATGTCTTATCGTCGCAGTAGGCGGTAACAACAATTCAGGAACCCTGATTCTAGATCCAAACCCATATGTGTAGAGTAGAAACCTACCCCTAAAAGTGCCAGACAAGGACCATATGATAAGGCGGTATGCTGTCGAAATACCGTCAAAATTAGGATTTCTGTGTTAAACTGCTCTCTGGTTATTTTTACGTAATTTAAACTACTCTCTGGTTATTTTGAAGCACGGTTCATTTTTGTGATTATTTTGTTTAATTCTTGTATTCACTGTACTAACACGGATTTTGTTTTGTTTTGTTTTTTCCTTTACTATCTTGTTTATTTATTTGTCATATCATTTGCATTGGCATTAAATTCAAGAAACAGTAAAATTAAAAGTATCCAAAAATGTTTGAAGTGTTCATTGCTGAAGAAGATAATACGGATGTTTGGGCATGGTCAGAGGCAGTCCAACACGAGAAAGAAGATAGCTTATCGCCGAAAAGTATATCGATAATGAAAGGTTATGTGAGAATCAATACGGCTCAGAATTCATGTCTTCAGGAAGTCAGGGAAATATGGGATCAATGGACTGATGATATGAGGGGACAGTTTAATAAAGAATTTGGGGATATAGCGTTGCTATTAAAGGTACCTGTAGATAGACAACTACTCAGAGCAATGGTGTAATTTTGGAACCCGGCATATAATTGTTTTACTTTTGGACGAATTGACATGACGCCTACATTGAAGGAGTATGAGGTTTTGATCAACAGTCCCGCGATCAAGAGAGATAAGATCTATGTTAAGACGAACAATACTTCAAGCTTCAAGAAGAAGTTGATGCAGGTTACAGGAAAAGAGAAAGAGTTTTGGGATGAGAAGCTCGCCAATCGTGATAGTACAGATATGAACGAGGATAAGCAGGGAGTCAATTGGAAAGTCTTGAAAGAGTTGATAGTGGACAGTCGTGAAGAGCCCTCTAAGATTAAAAGAATCTATGCCCTTTGCATTTATGGATTAGTGTTATTTCCGAGGATTCTGGAACACATAGATCCATCCACCGTTGGACTTTTTGAGAGGTTATCTAAAGGCGTGAATCCAACCCCTGCAATCTTGGCGGAGACGTACAGATCTTTAACAGCATGCAAGAGATCAGGTGAAGGGAGATTTTGGGGTTGTGCACAATTACTGGAGGTCTGGTTCAGAGGTCACCGTTGGAATCCACCATATCATGCAGTAAGGTATACTAGTTCATGTTTGCCCATTTTGGAGCATTTGAAGGATTGCATCATAGAGAAGAAGCACGAGAGACAGTGGGAAGAACTCTTTCAGAATTTAACGGACGCAGATGTCGTTTGGAAGACCTGTTGGTTGAGTAGAGGAATGATATTTCTGTAAAGATATGGGGAGTTAGATTGGGTCTCATTGCCAGGAGTTTGGGGTGGAACAACTTATTGCCCACTTCTAGTTTACAGACAGTTCGAATCTAGGCAGTTCAATCCTTCTACAGCTGGAATGGCAGGTTTCGAATATGCACACAAAACAGATGGGTATAAATCTAGGAATGATACAATTCTGAAGGTATGGAAGACACTCAGGAAAGTTCAGCCTTATCAAAGTTTGGAGATTATGGCCAGGTATGACGAATGCAGAACACAGGGTGAACAATAATTCCTTTCAGGAGATACCAAGGATTACTGGATCGACGAGCGGAACAGCATAAGAAGTACCGTCCGTAATAGAGAAATTAAAGCATGATTGAGAGTTAGATTTACAGAGGTATGAAAAGAGGATTTATGATCTTACGCAGAAGTTAAATATGGCGAAATATCAAGAATCAACGCATAAGAGAAAAAAGGAGCTGATTAGTCAAAAAGAAAAGCTAAGCCGGGATTTGAAGGAAGCACAAGAGATGTATGAAGGACACAGGAAGAAGTTTCAGAAAGAAAGCGAGAGTAGAAAGATTGAAGATTTGTCTGATCGCTTAAGAAGGATGGAGAAAGAAAAGGAAGAGTACAAGAGGCTCTATGAACAAAAGTGTCGTGAAGCAGGGGAAGCAAACCACAAGGCCAAGAAGAAGCTAGAGAACTAACAAGCGAGGAATTTTGAATTGACGAACCAAGTGACACAGTTGGAAGAGTTGATTACCATGTACCACAATGAAGACAAGGTTCAGATGGAAAAATAAAAGGAAGGTCTACAACAGAAGGTAGTCTCTCTTGAAAACAAGGTCCAAGAGTTGCGTGAGAAATTAACAAGGTATGAGAGAGCTTTATGCCAGGATATTGGAGGAACATGGAAAGAAAAGTACGAAGCAGCGCAGAGCACCGTTCGAAATCAGAACAATGATTTAGTCAACTTCAAAGGATAGGTCAGAAGCATTGCCTCTTATGTACAGATACTGTCAAAGGAAGCTACAACCCTCCTAAAGCAGCCGGATATTGAGCAAGAGCATGGAAAAGTGATTGTACGCTTGTCGCATGAGTTGACCAATTTGGGCATTAGAGCTAGTAGTTTTCTTTAAGCGGATAATTGATTTTCTTTCCTTTATATGAACTTTTTAGATGAAACGGATGTCTTTAAATATTGTTCTTCGAATACAATGCCTCATTGCATACATGCATTTATACATTCATGCATTTCAATTATCATATTACTTGTTAATTTTTAAAATTAAATTTTAATAATAAAAAGGGTTCTATGGCAGTGAATATTTAAGTTGCAATCATTCTGTACTCCTATTCAACTTGGTCACGTACTAAAAAGATGGGAACAGAAGAAAGATTAAAGAAGTTAGAAGATGATCGTGTAGAGTTTCAGAATCGGCTGGATGGCATAGAGAATAGTATGAAAGATAGTATCGCCGAAGCTCAGGTGAATATTATCAGTCAGTTGACCGCTCTGATGCGTCCAAAAGATTCAAAGAAGGGCAAAGCACCGGAAGGAGGATCGAATGAGATGGAAGGACAGACGGAAACTACGTCTCATACAAGGAGGCAACCAGAGGTGCAGTCTACAAAAGTACAATTCAATTTAGCGGGGGAGTCTGCAAGTCACCCAGTTGAAGTCGCTGATTTTGTTTCTCTGAATGTCGAGGAAGTTTCGGATCTTAATTTCATGAGTGAGGTGGAAAAGATGAGACAAGACATGGAGAAAAAGTATGTTGATCACTTCAAAGCGTTAGAGGTGAGAATAGAAGAGATACAAGGGACCGATAAAAGCACCGACGCATTTGACTTGGGGTTAGTGTCTGATCTGGTTTTACCGCCAAAGTTTAAGATGCAGAATTTCGAGAAGTATGATGGAACGACATGTCCGAATGCACATATGACCATGTACTGTAGAAAGATGGTTGCCTTTAATAAGGATAAGAAGTTATTGATTCACTGTTTCTAGGACAGTTTGACAGGTTCAGCCATCCGATGGTATACAAAGCTGAGCCGAGAAAATATAAAAACGTGGATAGACTTACATCGTGCTTTTATGGAAAACTACAAACATGTATCAGAAATGGGGCCTACCAAAATAATGTTGCAGCAAATAAGCCAGAGGTCGAATGAAACGTTCCGGCAATACGCTCACAGATGGAGGGATTTGGCTTCTCAAGTACAACCTCCATTGATTGAGAGCAAAATGACCCATATGTTTGTGGAGACATTGAAAGGTTTGATGTATGATCGCTTGTTCACCAATACTTCGATGCAAAGTTTTTCCCAGATTGTTGCTACGGGAGAACTTGTTGAAGGAGCCATTAAGAGCGGGAGGATAGAAGGATCTGATAGTTCTAAGAGGAGTTTCAAGAAGAAGGAAAATAAAGTTAATAGTGTCGTTGTATATGAGGCGCCAAGAAATGTGACGATCTCAAAGTCGGGAGGAGGAGCAAGTAGGTTGCAGAACTTAAACAAGAAGGATTCAAAATGAGAGAGGCCAAGTTTTACGTCCATCCCTATAACGTATGTCGAGTTATACACTCAGCTCTACGATGCGGACATGATACGTCCGTATTACATCCTGCCACTTCAACCTCCGTATCCGTACTAGTATGATTTGAAGGCTCAGTGCGAGTATCATTCTAAGGTTCAAGGGCATAGCATTGAGAACTGCACTGCATTCAAAAGAATAGTTCAGAACCTGATCAATACTGGGGTTTTGAAGTTTGATGAACCTAGTATATCCACGAACCCGTTGCCAAAGCATGGTGGTCGGGGTGTGAATGTGATTGAGGAGGACCAGATAAAGCAGGTTAAGGTGAGTGTATCAGAGATCAGATCGCCTTTAAAGTGGGTGTTCAGACAGTTGTTTGAGAATGGTCTTATATGCCAGGAGATGATGATGAAGGAACCAATTGAGGCAGGTCTGTACTGTGATTATCACCAAAACTGGGACATGATATCCAGTTTTGTGTTGAGTTTAGAAGTCTGCTACAGGGGATGATGGATAACAAGGAGGTAGAGTTTTTCGCTAAGAGCGAAGAGCGAAGGATGATGGACGTGTGTACGTCTGAGAGGATCATGCCAAAATACAGCGCGAATAGAACGTTGGTTATTTTGGTCCGACCAAAGGTTAATAATTCATCAGGAGAAGTAAAGTCGGCCCCTCGCATAGTGATTACTCCTCAAGCACCTTTTTCGTTCAAGGATACTTAGAGGATTCCTTGGAACTACACTGCAAGTGTAACCGTGCCAAGTAGTTCAAAGACTACCGAGGAGATACAGCCAAAAAAGCCCGAGGTTGAAAGCAAGGTTGAGACAGACGGACCAGTGAACGAAGTGGGTCATTTCAGGAGGAGTGGAAGGTGTTACTCACCAGTTCAAGAGAAGGAAGAAGAGAAAGGAAAGAGTGTTGAGAAGAAGAATATTTTTGAAGAGCCAGCACCGAAAGTGAATGAGCCAGTTACTGAGGAACAAGCATATGAGTTCCTAAGATTTTTAAAGCACAGTGAGTACAATATTGTCGAGCAGTTGAAGAAACAGACGGCTAGAATTTCTATTCTAGATCTGTTATTGAGTTCCGAGGGACACCGCAATGCTTTGCTAAAGATGTTGAACCAGACGTTCGTTCTGAAGGATATATCGGTGAACAAGTTAGACCGAATTGTGAACCATATTACTGCAAACAATTATATAATGTTTACTGATGATGAGATCCCGGATGGTAGAATGGGATCTATCAAAGCTCTGAATATTACGACTCATTGTAAGGGTCATGTAGTGCCGGGAGTGCTAATTGATAATGGTTCAGTGCTGAATATTCTGCCTATGGTGACTTTGCAAAGATTGTCTGTGGATGTTGCTCATATGAAAAGCTACCAAAATATGGTCAGAGCATTCGATGGAACCAGGATGTATTGGGCAGAATAGAAGTACCACTACTGATTGGGCCGTCTGTATACAATGTGGATTTTGTTGTTATGGATATTAAGCCCAATTATAATTGTCTGCTCGGAAGACTCTGGATTTATTCTACAGGGGCAGTGCCGTCATCTCTGCATCAGAAATTGAAGTTTGTAATTGATGGAAAGCTGATATGTGTTGGAGCGGAAGAAGACATTATTGCTTCAGTTTCTATTGATACACCGTATATTCAGGCAAACGAGGATGCGTTAGAATGTTCATTCAGGGCCTTGGAGTTCATCAACGCTGCGTTCGTTGCCGAAGGTGCGAAGTTTCCATGCCCTAGGTTGTCGAATTGCACAGAAATGATCGTTAAGTAGACCCTCGGTAAAGGAGCCAGAACTGGAAGAGGATTAGGAAGGAAGTTGCAAGGAAGCTTACGCCCAAGACCCGTGGTTATGAAAAAGGGTTGAAGTGGGTTGGGATTTTCAATAAAGGCATTTTGGAAGAAATATGGAAAAGATGCAGCTAAGAGGTCAGTCCCGTTAAGTTCAAAGATTGACTTTATTTCTCATGGGCTTGTGAATGTCACAGAGCAGACCGAGAAGAATCGTCAGGAGGCGATTAGGCTATAGGAGGAAGAGATTTTCGGGGATACTTTTGATGGTATATTTGTGGGAGGAATTTCTGAAGGGCCGAGGATGAATTTTCTAGAAGGAATCCGTCCATGTTTCCCTGGCGAGACTCTGAAGAACTGGATTGTAGAAGATTTACCTATAGTTTTTAAAACAGAGTAATATCATGAACCACTTTATACCTTTGCCCGCAGGTATAAGGGATTTTCTGTATGAGACTTTTTATGTATTTTCACTAGCAAAAATGATGTTTCTTTTATTTCTCAAATGGCAAACATTTTCATTTTCTTTTATTCATTCATTTATCCATTCATTTATTCATTCATTTATTATTATTTTCCAAATATATAAGTTTTCTTTGAAGGTTCCCAATCAATGATTGTATGAGTGATTCTAAGCCTAATCCCGAAATAGATTTAGAAAAGATCTTTTGTCTGACAGAAATCAATGGGTGTGAAGATAATATGGATTATGAGGTTCCTGAAGAATTATTGAGATTGGTAGAAAAAGAAGATAAACAGATCATGCCCTACAAGGAAGAAATAGAGATTTTGAATTTGGGCACCGAAGAGTTGAAAAAAGACATCAAGATCGAGGCAGCATTTTCACCTGGGGCAAAACAAAATTTGATTGATCTGTTGCAAGAGTTCAAGGATGTTTTTGAGTGGTCCTACCAAGATATGCCAGGTTTAAATACTGACATCGTAGTACAGAAGTTGCCAATTAGACCAGAATGCAAGCCGGTACAGCAGAAGCTCAGAAGGTTGAGACCATAAATGCCGTTGAAAATCAAAGAAGAGGTTCAGAAAATATGGGATTTCTACAGGTGGCGGCATATCCGGAGTGGGTGGCAAACATAGTTCTGGTACCGAAGAAAGTCAGGAAAGTATGAATGTGCGTGGATTATAGAGATCTAATAAGGCAAGTCCGAAAGATAATATCCCTTTGCCTCATATAGATGTTCTGGTTGACAATACTTTGGGGCATTCGTGGTTCTCCTTCATGGATGGTTTCTCGGGTTACAATCAGATTAAAATGAACCCGGGGGATATGGAGAAGACAACCTTTACTACACTGTGGGGCACGTTTTGCTACAAAGTCACGCCCTTTGGATTGAAGAATGTTGGGGCAACATATCAGAGAGCTATAGTGACGCTGTTTCATGATATAATGCATAAAGAGATTGAGGTTTATGTGGATGATATGATAACCAAGTCTCAAACAGAAGATGGGCATGTTCAGAATTTGAAAAAGTTGTTTTAGAGACTAAGAAAGTATCAGTTGAAGCTCAATCCTAACAAATGTACTTTTGGGGTTACATCTAACAAGTTGCTCGGTTTTGTTGTTAGCAGACAAGGTATTAAAATTGATCTAGAGAAAGTCAAAGCAATTAAGAATTTACCGCCTCCGAAAACTCAAAAAGAAGTTTGAGGATTCCTCGGAAGGTTGAATTATGTCTCTCGGTTTATTTCTCAATTAACTGATAGATATGATCCAATCTTTAAGCTGTTGTGGAAGAATAATCCATGTGAATAGGACGATGAATATCAGGAAATGTTGGACAAGATCAAACAATACTTGTCAAATACACCGGATTGACGACACATGTTTCTAGAAGACCATTGATTCTTTACCTAACAGTGTTTGAGGATTCTATGGGATGTGTGCTGGGGCAACATGATGATACTGGGAAGAAAGAAAGGGCAATTTATTACTTGAGCAAGAAGTTTACCGAGTGTGAAGTACGGTACCCGTTTATCCAGAAGATGTGTTGTGCGTTTGTTTGGGTTACTTGACGGCTTAGACAATACATGTTATACCATACGACGTGGTTGATATCGAAGCTTGATCCATTGAAGTTTCTGATGGAAGCATCAGTTCTAACTGGGAGATTAGCACGTTGGCAGATGCTGTTGTCTGAATTTGACATATTGTATGTGAGCCAGAAGGCAGTTAAAGGGAGTGCTATAGCTGATTTTCTTGCAAGCAGAGCTTCAAATGAGTATGAGCCTCTAAACTTCGATTTTCCAGATGAGGATGTGATGACCATTTTTGTAGAAGAAGGTGATGAAATCAAGAAATGGAGATTGTATTTCGATGGAGCAGTTAATGCCCTAGGACGTGGAATCGGAGCTGTGTTGATTTCTCCAAATGGTATGCGTTATCCTCTCACGAGTAAGCTGGAATTTCTGTTTACTAACAACATGGCAGAATATGAAGCATGTGTTATGGGATTGAAGGCCACAATAGAAAGGAATATAAGAGCCTTAGAAGTGTACGGGGATTCAGCCCTGGTTATTTATCAGTTGCGTGGGGAATGAGAGACTAAAGACGCAAAATTAATGGAATATCGCAAGTTAGTGTTGGATCTAATCGAAGAGTTTGAGGAGATAACTTTTGCATAACTCCCTAGGGAAGACAACCAAATGGCGGATGCTTTAGCTACATTGGCTTCAGTATTCCAAGCGAATAGACCAGAAGACATGATATTGATCCAAATGCAAAGTTATGAAACATATGCTCATTGTTGCAACATGGAACAAGAGGATGGTAATCCTTGATACTTCGATATCTTACAATACATCAAGTTTCAGGCTTATCCGTTTGAAGTGAATGACAATGACAAAAGAACAATCAGAAGAATGGCTGTCACGTATGTGTTAGATGGCAACGTCTTATATGGAAAGACTAGAGATCAGGTGTTATTGAGATGTGTCAATGCTTGTGAAGCTAAAAGTATTCTTGAAGAAATACATGATAGGATTTGTGGTACACACTCCAATGGTTTTTCAATGGCACGAAAAATAATGAGATATGGATACTACTAGTCTACTATGGAAGGAGATTGTATAGAGTACGCCAAAAAGTGTCACAAGTGTCAGATTTATGCAGATAAGATCAACTCTCCACCAGTACCATTGCATACTATGAATTCACCGTGGCCTATTGCTGTATGGGGAATGGATGTAATTGGGCAAATTCACCCAAAGGCTTCGAATGGGCATCGCTTTATCCTAGTGGCTATTGATTATTTCACCAAGTGGATAGAAGGTATTTCTTATGCTAACATCACGAGAACAACAATTTGCAAGTTCTTGAAGAAAGAGATTATCTACCGATATGGTCTACCAGAACGAATCATCACAGATAATGCTACCAATTTCAACAATAGAATGATTGCAAAAACCTGTGAGTAGTTCAAAATAATTCATCACAACTCTGTAGCATACCGACCGAAAATGAATGGAGCGGTTGGGGTGGCTAACAAGAACATCAAGAAGATCATATCAAAGATGACAGAAACGTACAAAGACTGGCATGAAAGACTTCCTTTTGCTTTGTTTGCGTACCGAACTTCAATGAGAACTTCTATCGGGGCAACACCATATTCTCTGGTATACGGGACTGAAGCAGTGTTACCACTAGAAGTTGAAATTCCATCTCTTCGAGTATTGTTAGAAGTGAAACTAGATGATGCAGAATGGGTACAGATTCGTTTGGACCAGTTGAATTTGATTGAAGAAAAATGGCTGAAAGCTATTTGCCATAGCCAAATGTATCAGAAGCGGATGATTCGAGCTCATGATAAGAAAGTTCGACCGCGAGAATTCCGAGAGGGTGATCTAGTGCTTAAAAGATCTTGTCGATACAACATGATTTCCGTGGGCAATGGATGCTGAATTGGGAAGGGCCATATGTTGTCAAAAAGGCCTTTTCCGAAGGTGTAATGATCTTGGCTGAAATGAACGGAAAAGAATTACACAAGCCTGTGAATTCCGATTCAGTTAAGAGGTATTACGCCTGAAGAATAAAAAAGAAAAAGAAAAAAGAAAAGAAAAAGGAAAAGAATAAAACTAAAAATAAAATGAAAAAGAATGAAGTGAAAACCCGAAAGGGCATTTCATAAAAAATGAATGATAAAAAGAAAGGAGGAGTCAAGATGAAAACCCACAAAGGGCGTCTTGATACCAAAGGAGGGTTTGAGTCGAAAACCAGAAATGGCGGCTCAAATGTGTGACGGTAGGCATCTGACAATTTATACCTCTCGGTTATCTAATAGTTCAGAAGGGGCTTCATGTTTGTAAAGTTGGATCCTCATTTGAAGAACTGTTAGACAAGCAGATCTATTTTAAATCTATATCTCGAAAAAGGCCCAGATGATCGCATGTGAGGGGAGGTTGAGAATTTGCATTTGTTTCTTGCTTTGCTCTTTTCATTTGTTTGCCATGACTATTTTATAATTATATGCTTGTCACAAACATTTAAAAGCTTAAGTACATATTCATTTTTCTCTTCCGAGTTTTTCTTTTCATCTAAAGCATCGTGCAAGTGAATTCATGTGAATTTATAAATACAGAAAATTTTTTGTCATTATTTTGTTTTAAAAGTTATAGGTAATATTCGCTTTTTAGATCAGGATAACAGAGTAAAAGTGAATATGTTCAGATGATCAGACAGAACCCTAAAACGGTGAATATGTTAGAGAAAAGTCTCCAAACAGTTGCTGAAATCAATGTAAAGATCAGTTCGAAGCAAAAGCAAAAAGAGAAATAAATGGAAAATTTTGAAGTGAAAATCTGAAAGGACGTTTCAAAACAACTTTGTGAGGAAGACTGTCATCAAAGGTTGCCTCTTAATGTGAGATGAAGAATCGAAACATCAACAAGACTGCAGAAAGAAGATGGAAGAGTTAATTGGACTCATCAGAATGGCAATTGACTGATAATATGTGCCTTTCTAGGCCATACTCATGCATCATAATAGAAATATCTACAATAGGATCATACTAATAATGCATCATATTTCTGTTGAACAAGATTCAGAAACCTACAAGAAATAATTCAGGAAAAGAACAAACAAAACAACAACAACAATTTCAAGATTTTATGGGATATGAGGAATTTCATAATGAGAAGAATAACCTCAAGTTCCATCACTTTTGATCTAGAGAATTTCATAATGAGAAGAACAGCTCCAGATTTCCCGGAGACGAGGAATTTCATAATGAGAAGAACAACCTTGGTTTCCACCACTTGATTAGTTTGAAGAAATTCATAATGAGAAGAACATCTTCAAACTTTTCCAAACATTGGAGAATTTCATAATGAGAAGAATAGCTCCAAAGTTCATGGGATACGAAGAATTTCATAATGAGAAGAACAGCTTCGGATTCCATCTTCTTTTGTCTAAAAAATTCATAATGAGAAGAACAGCTTCAGACCCTGGGGAATTTCATAATGAGAAGAACAACTCTCGATTTCCATGGGATACGAGGAATTTCATAATGAGAAGAACAACCTCGGGTGCCGTCACAAGTATTTTGCTTGAAGAATTTCATAATGAGAAGAACAACTTCAAGCTTTGTTAGCGTAACAGAGGCCAATAAGTTTAGGGCGAAATTCGTGTCTTTTCAGTCTTTGTTCGTCTCCTGCTCCACAGCATTGAGCAAAGAGGGGCAATTGTCATACACGAATTTTGGCCTAAGGCCTAAGTAAATATAATAATATATATAAATAATAAAATAGAAAATAAATAAATAATAAAAAATAAATAAAATCTTAAAAAAGAAGAGATGAGGGAAAGGGAGTTTGAGTCGATTAAGGTAAGGGAAGTTACCTGCAGTTTCAAATAACATGGGTTGGTTAAATTAAAAAATGGATTAAAGTGGGGGGAGTTGGTTCGGCAAAGACATTTTGGGGGGTCTGAAGGTTTGGAGATTTGAAGAAAATTGGATCAAAAAGTGGTGTGGTGATCGGAAAACCATTAAACGAAATCGGAAATTCAAGAACTTCTTGATAGGTAAGCGTTCACTCCTATTGCTTTCATTCTTGTTGGAGTATTGTTTTGAATTAAAGATCTTAAACATGAACTCTTAGTTTTAGTGGTGAGACAAATTGAGAACTAAAATGCTTACTCGGGTTTGGGTTATGGGTGTTAATGATGGATAAACTTAAGTTGAAATCAAATATGTTTGTGGGGTTTAGATTCAGATAGGTTTATGAGGAAATATGGGTTTGATCGGTTAGTTTAGGTGTTGAATCGAGTTTTCGTTTCTTGTGTTTTCGGGTGGAATGGAGTGTTGTTTTGATGATTTTGAGTATCTAGGGAGGGTTTTTAGTGTTTAGATCATGAAAAATGAGGTTTCCGGTAGGTTTTAGAGTGTTTTTAAAGTTTCCGGTGAAGTTTCCAGCACTAAAAATGGTCACCAGAGAAGAGCGCCGGCGGTCAGGTTTCATGTACGGTGGCCGGCGAACATGTCGACATCGTAGGAGTGCGACGACGTTGGATTGGAGGGTGGAAGCCATTGAGGTTCTTGGTTGAAGTTCTTGGTGTTCATCCTTGTTCTTGATGAACAAAGAAGAACACCAAGCAAACTTGAGTGTTTTGATCAAAATTGGGCTAGTTTTCTGGGTTTTTAGTGTTTGTGTGAAAACAAGGGAAATTACTCCCTTGGTCCCTCGAGCTTTGAAGTGTAGTTCAATTTAGTCCCCATATTCTCAATTTAACCCTTAAAACCTCAAATTTCATTTAATTTAACCCCTAATTGAACCCTAAACTCAAAATTCAATTAATTTAGATGTTGATTAGATATTAATTTAATTTTTAAGACTTAGGAATAATTTAATTAGGTTCTTAATTGAATTTAATTTAATTTTTAAGTTGAATTTAAAATTAATTTGATCTAATTAATTCTAATTTGACCCCAAATTGAACCCTAGGCCTAAATTTTGATCAATTTAGACTTTAATTAGGGCTAATTTAATTTTAAAAACTTAGGATTAATTTAATTAAATGCTTAAGTGAATTTAATTTTTCAAAGTTTAAAATTAATTTACCATAATCTAATTAAGTCTAATTCATGCTTAATCTTTTTTGGCCTTTTTAATTCTTGCCCTTTATTATGTAAGTCTCATAGTTTCAAGTGTACTTTCCAATATTGTTTCGAGCTCTCATGTTTTAATCGAAAGTAACTTAGTTTCTTTATCTTTTTGTTTACTTTATTGTTTTATTTATTTGTTGTATTTAATTATTTATTATGTTTGTATTTTTAAAGTCATGTAGTATGTATGTTTAGGTGACACTTAATTTCACTTGGATTAATTAAATTAGAGCCTCTTTAGGATTAGTCACTTTAATTAATTATGAAATGGTTAAATAGGAAAAAAATTTAGTAACGATGGCGTTCTAATCTTATACCTTGGATACACTAAGTGGTCAGTATTATCAAATGACATTATGTTGGCCAAGAGTGTACTTCGGTATCGTATTTGGCGCGTCATCGAAACGTAGAAAATGATAAATATTTTAAGGTTAGAATTTAATAAAATTAATTAGGCAAAGATTAGTAGCACCAATAGAATTATTAATTTTGTTTGGTGTCAAAATGGTAGTGTTCGTGCATTCGGATGTTATCATAATACACCCGATAAAATTAATAATTTAATATGATTTAATTATTTAAATTGATGGAGTCGTTTTAGGTTAGAACTTAAAATTGACAAGATAATAACCGGTCATGCATCTAAAACCTTTTGGGTCAAAATTTATATTTCTTTAAATACGAGTCAAGGTTTCCTATTTTAGGATGTCTTATTCAAAGCTCGTATTTAAAAGAAATGTATCTTTTTATCTAAAAGGATATTCTTATTCGAGCGATATTTATTTGTCAGTAACGAATTAAATTAATATTATTATTCGAGATGCCAAAATGTCACGTGTAATTAAAAGGTACCGATTTTCGGGCACTCGTAAGGGACGTCCTTACACGTAACCGACTCCCGAACTCAAATATTTTAAAAATGAATCTCTGGTTTGTTTTATGGTGTCTGGCCTACCAAAGTGGCCGGTGACGACTCTAAATTATTTTTAAAAAAATTCAAATCATACATGTTTTCAATAAAATTTGTTTTTTCATAATTAAAACTCGATTTTTTAAATTCACTCGCCAGGCTATTTTTCACACTTTTCAGTTTTAAAATGGTCGCGATACTCCCTATTACAAATGGTTTTTGGTTATGAACCAAATATTTCTCATCTTAGATTTTTTTGGTGTACGATATATGTTCTAATTATTCCATTACAACACAAAAAGATGAGTTTTATTAGAAATATATGTCATATTTAAATTCCCCTTGATAATTAAATATCTTGAGCTTCTGATAGATAATTTATTTACAGCTTGAATTATTGACTATCATTTTAATAAGTCAGTTTATACAAAAAATGGGCAAAAAATAAAATAGCTGAAAAAATAAGTTAGAATGAATTATCATTTTTAGTTTGATCCACGTATTTAATAATGTGAATTATAAGTTCAAAGGATAATTCATTTAGCAAATCAATTACCAAATGATTTTGTTGGCCCTAAAAGAGTGACCAAGTCAGTATATCAACTATGAATACACCAATTAGATCTGATGTCCTTGAAGGACAAACTCTAACTGCTAATGTGTCTAACTTATGCCTTTAGCGTGGTAGACAAGTAGTTTCCAAAGATAAAAAATCATCGAAAAAGAAATAGAGTTATATTTTATGATGGTCTGATCGAGGATTCAATGTATTGTGAAAATATCCTAAAGAGATTAAAAGGTCTTCAATAGAGACATCGACATGACCCAAGTACTTGATAATAAATTGATCTCAATAGATTATATCATGTATAAGTGGAACTGAAATTAAATCAATGTTGATAATATATTTGCATGCAATATAGCACTAGAGATTTTATTTAATGATGTGGATCATGAATCATTTTCAAATAGGTAATGTAAAAAAAGAAATGATTGGCCAACATGGAAAGAGGCAATTGAGACGAAACTAAATTTTTTCGAAAAGAGAAGTATTTGGACATATAGCTTGTACATTGGAATATGTAAAGCTTGTGGATATAAATGAACCTTTGTGAGAAAGAGAAATCAAAAGGGAAAATCATGAAATATAAGCTCATTTTGTTGTACAAGGATTCTCACAAAGATATGAAATCAATTATTAGAAAAATATATTCCTCGATGGTGAATGTAACTACTTTAGATTTTGATCAGTTTGACAATAAATAAAATTACTCAGTTTTCGCCTAATGGATGTTGTTACATCCTATTTGTTTGAGCCTATTGATAATAATATTTACATGAGACTTCTAGAAAGATTTTAAATTTCCAGAAGTAGTTAATTTAAGTTCTCGAGAATATTATTCAATTATATTGAATATATCTTTTTATTAAAACAATTTAGGCATATTTGGTATAATCGCCTCATTGAATACTTATTAGCATAATGCTATATGAATTATTTAATTTCATGAGCATTTTATTAAGAGGTTTAGCTCTGAATTTATTATTGTTGTGTATGTAGATGATTTGAATATCATTGAGACTCATAAAGAAATCTCCTTAACAATGAAATCTTTGTGTGTCAATCGATATACATAAAAAAATGTTTAAAGAGACTTTACATGCATAATGCATATTCGTTGATCACTATTTGATTGCTAGGTTTTTTTAATGTAAAACAAAGATCCATTCCGCCTTAAGAAAAAGGGTGATAATATTTTTTGTCTAAAAGCACCATATATACATTATTTGATTTGAAAGCATTGTATCTTAGCTGGTCTAGAAATACTATTTAAGTGCTACGAGATCATTATCTTTAAATAATTGTTATGCTTGAGAAAAAGCCGAAATATGTGTTTGGCTAAACATATCTAGAAGATTTGTGAATTGCTTTCACAAGATAAGATGCAAGCTATCTTGTGTAGAGATAATACAAAATTTATATCTCAAGGTAGATATATCAAATGTTATAAAATGAAACATATTTCTTTAAAATTTCGTCCCTCATAATCTTTAGAAGAATAATATTCGATGAATCATTTCAAGCAATAAATTAGAAGATTTATCTACTAGTGCATAATATACTTCCACATTTGAAGATTGTATTCAATATTGAATTAAGAAGATTCAAAGATCTTATGTGATGTTTCCATGAGAGGGAGTAAATACGCGTTGCACTCTTTTTCCTTTAATCGAGGTTTTATCCCAATGGGTTTTTCTAGTAAGATTTTTAATGAGACAACATGTTATGTGTATCAAAGATGTGTGTACTCTTTTTCCTTTACTAAGAATTTTTCCCACATGGATTTTATCTTAAGAAGGTTTTAACGAGGCACATTAACTTTATGCATATACAAGGGGAGTGTTATAATATCTTTATTTATGGTGGATATCTATATATTATAGGAGACTTTAATGTACTTTATTGGTTTAATACTCATTAAAATTAGGGTTTCTATCTTATACCTATAAATATAGAAATGTGAAAAAAATATTGTACACAACCCTATTTTAATTTAAGAATATAATACAAGTCTTTTTTTTGTCTCTTATCTTTATTCATCTATTTTTTCTACGACAATTATATATTTATATAGATTAATTAGGTACGTGCATGGGTTGGATTTTTGGCTTTACTTAAACCTGACCCGAAAATTTTAAAGTTCCTCCCAAACCAACATGTGATGAGTCTCTCATCTTATAATTCAAACCAACCCTCAAATCTGAACAAAAACAATTTTTTTTTTTTATTAAAAATAAAGAAAGATAAAAAGTAAAAAACCATATATAAAGAGATGCTATTTGTTAACTTTTTTCCCCTCTAAAATTAAAGATATTAAAAATATATATAAAAAGAGTAGTATTATAATAATTATCTTAAATATATGATAAATTTTTCAAATATCTTTAATCAGATATTTTTTACTTTAAATTAGCCCAACATTTAATAATTTACACTGAACATATATATTTTTTTAGAAACATAACCCCATATTATCAAATCAAAACCCATCGAATCCGGATCTTCTAAACTCATCCCTCAGTATAACTTAGTCTATTGTAAAAATTAAGAGTATTTTCACCATTGAACTTTAGTAATTAATTTGAAGTTCAGACAGTTGTATACATACACAATTATCTATCTACAGATAGATAATTACAACTTTTCAAGATATTTATATGTTTCTAAAACCATGGCATCCACCATATGTACATCTTCCCAAGGTTCTTGTGAGAGACAGCCTCTGCAATCAAACGACGGGCCTGACCTTCTACCGATAGCGCTAGAGACGGGGCGGCTCCAACACCAACAACCACCCCTTGCAACCTTGCCTCGATGTTGCTTATGGCCCGCTGCACCACTCAAACACAGGATTTAGTTGTTAGGCTATGAAGTATTTGACTGTATAACGAAGTAAGCCATTTGTTCATAGTGAACGTGCAGAAATATGCAGAGAAAAGAGATGATTCAAACCTGTGCATGTGGATTCTGAACTTCAACACCGCTGGATTTGTGAGACTTTGTCCACTCTACAAGAGGATCATGAATGAAAGTTTCAAGAACACTCATCAAGGTTTCCCTGTGTGTTCTCAGAACTGAAAGTGTTATTTCACAAATCCTCAAAAAGATGCCCTCGTACCCAGTAATGCCCAGTCCATCGATCATGTTCTGTGTGTTCCGTGATAAGAGAAAACAACATAAATGAAAACCCAAATTTCAAAAGCATGTGATTCGAATAATACTATCAATGTAGTACTACATTCTCTAAAACCAAGATCCAGAATAAGACTTAAGATTTCCGGATAACCAGTGATAGTGAAAAATTACATGCATCAATGAGTATTTTACCTGGGTTAGCCTGAAAGGCACCAGCTCAGGCTTCTCCAACTGCAATCCCTTATCAAATAAGCAACTAAAATCTACGTGAACACAGTCACCTGTGGTAGAATCAAAAAGAATGTTCTCCCCGTGCCGGTCACCGAGACCCACAATATGCCCAACCATGGACCAAACAGCTGTTGTGTGAGCATAGGCAACTCGAGCTCTAAACCAAGCAGCAGGCTCTGAAAAAGTAGTCAAAAACCATTGGTGGAAAACTGGTGGAAACATTGGAAGAACCTTGTTCTTCAACATCTCATCTTCTGGTATTTTACCAGAGCATTGATCATAAATCCGCTTAATCTGGGGATTTGTCTTCTGCCTGTCAAATTTGCTACATGTGATGTAAATGTCTTGAAGAATATGCCGTAGACCTCGAGTATGGGGCACCCATTCTACCATGCCACAGTCTTCTGTAAGAGGTATCACTGCAAACGTACGAATGTATAGCTTCCTCCTACGGCTTTCAGGGTACTTTGATAGTAAACGGTTTATCATTGCAGTGAACTCCATCATGCGGGCATCTTTCCTGAGGTCATCTTTGGGTTTGCAGAGGAATGGACGTTCAATGCCATCACTGCCCAATAATACAATCTGAAAATACAAGAATGGCATCACTCATCAGTGCTACAAAGATGATGTAACAATTGATTTAGAGAATGTAACAGATACCACAATCATCAATAAGTGGCATACCATAGAAACTCTAAAAAAACTACGGTGTAATTATCTAGTTCAGAAGTCTATCTGACTCGAGAGTCTTGAATTTAGACCAGAGCAATAAGGGATGTAGCAGGATACATTAGCATTTCAAACCCTAAAATTCCCAGGTACTAATATAGGAAATTTAAAACTTCATAATGCTTTCTCAGACTACCTTAAATGCAAGCTCTGGACACAGTTATGCCATGAGATGTAGGTAGGTGATTGGCCACCCAACCAAATTGAACAAGTACGACAAAACATATTAAAGAATAAATTTCCCTCTTTTAGAAAAAGCAAACCAGGAAGTGGCAATTACATACTTTCTTAGGTCGCTGAAGAGATGAAAGAATCTCAGCCTCATCCGCTATTCCAGATATCGTAGGAAGTTCCACACCAGAAAAGATATCAGAAGAAAGAGATTCAGTGAGATCCACATCATAGGTCGGCAGACTGACAGTAAGAGATTGTTGAATTGGCATGATAATTCCAAGAGGCATCATCCTTTTCAATGCACTAAATTCAGTTGAGATATTAATAGTCTTTGATTTTGGCTGGCCCGCATGGAAACACAACTTGATTAGATGATCAATCAGGCTAGCAAACTGCACAAACAAATTGTTACCACTAGTTCCTTGGCTAAAACCTTTCCGTGCAACTTGAATGATTTCTGCAGCTGCTTCTCGTCTTGAAGGGACCGTGGACTTTGAAACTGCTGCCATAATCCATAGTGATTGCTGTGGATATTTCCGGACAACAGAAATGATGATGTTCTTGACCAATTTAATAATATCTTCATTTTGGTGGCAAATTCTAGAAACCAGCTGAGGTAGGACCGTTAACCACTGATAGGTTGGCAAATCCTTCAAACAGCCTCGCATTATACTAGTTACCTGCCAAAAGATGAACCACATAAACAGTGTCCATCATTAAGGAGTAGCTCAAAAAAGTGTCACTGCTTTTTAAAAAAATAACAAATGAAGTTCAGACTGAATTGATGAACCTACCTTCCCTTGGACGTTTTTCAAATCCTTATTAGATGCAGCTGCACTTCGCTGATAAATGCTCCCGAAGTCAAACCACAAGGTTAACAACCTAGGAAGTGCTTGAAAAAGATTTTTATGACCTCGATGGAGCCCCTTCGCATAGAATAAAAGTACATCAGGAAGGTAATACCACCAGTATTTTTCAGTGTTTGAGTTTGAAGAAGTAGCAATAGCTGAAGCTGAGGGAATTATCCTGGGACCTAACTCAAAATTCTCTTCTTGACGTTTCCTTGCATCAACAAGTACTTCATCACAATACTTAGCCATATAAAAGTATCCTTTCTCCCACTTGGGTTGCAATTCCCTTACCCTGGAATAAAGACTTATTACATCCTCCTTCTGTTTCTGCCCGGTGTAATGAATCCACCTAGAATATAGGAGGAGGGTCTTTGCAATCTCTTGGTTCTCATTCATGGTTTGAGTATCACAAGGTAAAGATTGTGGATTTAGGGGAACCAGTGAAAGGCTAGTGATTGATGATATGGCTGCAGAGCCTACAACCTCTACTGGCATGTTCAGAAGAGATTGCTGCAACTCAGCAATGGCACCATCAGAGCGTCTAGTGCTCCACAGAAGCTTAGCTTTTTCCATGTGAACATTTGGTGAACCAGAAGCCTGTGCCTCTAGAATTGCTTGGTTGGCAGTTTCGTAATGGCCAGCCAAACGACAGAGCTTTGCATATTGAAGCCAACAGTTCCCAACTTGAGCACCAAGGTTACTGGCCCCAAAAACAAGTCTCCTGAAAGCCAACAATGGCTCCCTTGCCCAGAGTGATGGTTGTGTAAATCTGAGTCTACTTTCCCAGTTCTCCATGACTTTTGAGAATCCAAGATCACCCAAATGAAATGATTTCTCCAGGAAAGATTCATCAATGAGAAGAGTATGGAAGTCCTCTAGCTCTCGTAGCAAGTGAAGTTTGACAATAATTGGATAAGCCCGTGTGTAAGAATCCATGCCTGCAGCAGCAAGAGGAGCAATGAGAGATTGTTTGGATAGTGCCATTTTCTCAGCAACAGAGAACTGATCCTTCTTCATCATTGCCTGCAGAATCTTTGCCACATCCAGGTCAAAAGAAGCATTACTTTCAGAGCTGCTACATAGTAAGCCATCTTCATCTGCCCCACTAAGGTATTCATTCATCAGGTCCCACCTTCCAAGCCTCCATGCAGCCTGCACACCCTGCATGCACCATGTTTTCTTGTATTTTGGTATTCTAGAAATTAAGCCATCCACATGAGTAACCATGGCCTGAAGATGGCACATATTTAATAAGCAGTTGAGAACATCAGAATGCCTCTGAACAGAGGCCGGTTCCAACTGCAAGGCCTGCTCACAAACTGTCAAAACTTCTGCCCAGTTTCCAGCCTTTTTGTTTATTAAGAGGTGATCTTGTAAACTTAGGGACTTGCGTAAGCATGCTAATCCTGACAATCCATCAGGTTCATCCAGACAACTGTATATTTCCATTAGATATGAGATATCTTCATCTTCGAAAATGCCACTTCTCTCGGCAGCCGGATTAAAGGAACCTGATCTTCCTCTCACAAAAGATTCAAAGTACATTAAAGACCTTGCATAAGCCTGACACCTAAAAGAGGCCCTAGCAAGGGTAACCTTTGGAATTGCACTTAAAAGCTCAGAAACGTATTTACACTGTACAAGAAGCTGATCTTGACTTGCAGATAAACCCAAACTTTGATCCTTAGACCTGGATGCCTGTTGCCTTGAAGCTGATGATAAAGACTGAGTGAGAGCAACCTCTTGTTTAACATCATCCACCCACTGACCAAGATTATCAAGAAGAGTAAAAACTGCTTGAATGCAAACTTCACTTTGCCCACCACTCACTCCATAAACAGCCGCCCCACTGTTCTCTGAAGCTGCAGCATTAAGAACTGATTGGATTTCTTCTGTAATACCATGCCGTGCCTCTTCCGTGCCATGACAGACAGCATTGAGGACTAAATATGGCAATAGATACATTGCTGTTTGCATATCATGGCGAACTATACCTCGACAAGCATTAAATATGCTTGCACGAGACCCGATTGCATGTGCAGTCAGCTTTTTTATCCAAGAAAAAATCCACCTTCTGAATGACATTGAAGGTCTATAAATTGGTCCAGCAGATGCAGAATCAGCCACATTTGGAAGCTGAAATCTAGAGGTTAAGCAAGGGGCTATTATCTCTTTAACATAATTAGAAAATCGGTCCCATAATTTCTGACCCCTACTATTGTTCCCACTGCTACTATCAGAAGCCTTGATCCTGTTTTTTAAAGGATCTTTATCCTTTTTAGTCTGTGACATAGAAGCAACATTTTCATCTAGTGAAGCCTCACAACCTGCAATCTTTAAAAGCTCTTGTATAGCCAAAGCAGCAGAGTCCTGAACAACAGTATCAGGTGCCGCCCTGAAAGCCCTTGCTAGATGCTTATGAATCAACTCAAATATAAGGTCGTCATCTGAGCATTGAATTTTAAACCGTTGGCATGAAACACTCCTTAATTTTGCAGGGTCAACTGCACCAAGAGCTCCAAGGCAATCAGCACACATTAATTTCAGCCGCTGTCCTACTACAGTCCTTGATTCCTCAGCACAACCTCTCAGCAAAGATGTTATCAAAGAGGTCAAAATATCCATGTCTGAACCACCTTCACCATTTACCAGAGTCGCGACATCCTCCTTTCGTAATTTCAGCAACTTGTTCAACTCACTCACGACCATATATCTTACATTCAGGTTCTCATGATTCAGACCAGCAACAACATCTCGTAATTGAATTTTCAGAGTCATTGATCCACGGGCTTCTTGTATAGCTTTGTTCACTTCCGTTAAAGCTGGAATACTGGGCAAAAGAGGAAACTCGTGAATATGCTCCTTCAAAATAACCCTATTCTTTAACACAAGTCCTTCTAGAATTTCCACCACCTTATGCAAATTTGCAGACGAATTTCCTGTATCTTTCTCCAACAAGGGTATAAGAGAAGCAAAAACTTGAGAAATTACATGTTTAGTGCTAGCCGGTGATACCATTGCCAACTGCACTATGAAATAATGCAATACTGAGAGTCCTTCAGATTGCAGTGATTCTTTCCCAATGGCATGCATGAGAAGTACCATTAACTTTGGCACATAGGTATTCAGGTGTGAACCCATCATCTTGATTAGCATCTCGATACGTTTCAAAGCTTGCTTCTGCAGTGAAAAATCATCTGAATGGAGCATTTTTCTATCAATACTGTTAAGGAGGCCCACAAAATGATTCCTCAAGAAGCCTGGAAGATCCTCAGCATCAGTCAGCACTCTAGCAACCTTTTTTATCATATCAGGCACTTTGTCTAACCTATATAGAAAACAATCAAAATCAGTATAGTGCCCACCAACACTAAAGCACTTTTTGTGTTATCAGTAAAACATTGAAATTCTGACCGTCACCCAAAAAGATAATACAATGTAACTGAGTTCAAAAAAAGGACACGTGTACAGAACTTAGGAAATGAAGTAAACAACAGACCATGCAAACTTAAGCCAACATGCACCAATCACAAACAAACACACAGAAAAATTCATAAAAAAGACATTAAAGGGTATTTCATTTCAGGAGGAAAATTAATAAATAAAAATGTTTGAAAAATCTAGTAATTTTATTCATCAGATTCTAAGATATGATGAAAGGTTCATACCTATTGTTTATCTCATTCAAATCACCGCCATCAAGGAAGCATATAAGTTCATCCAAAAGTGCAGGCAATGCAGCTGCAAAAATTTCTTGGTTATTAGAACCAGTTTGTGCGTGGTAGAATTCTAAAGCAGAAAGCAACTTCTCATCTGCTTGGTGGATAGCAAAAGCAAGAACTTTTGGTAGCCAATTTACTATCAGAGGTACCACATCAATGTTTAAGCACTTGGCCAGCTCATGTAAGGTTTTGACTGCTTGATCGTTATCCTGCTGTGACACTACAAGCTTTGGAAGAACAATTGGAATCATCTTGTTAAGTAGCTCTTTAGTTTCAACACCAAGAACTGCCTCTGCAAACTCTTTCACCATTTTTGGACGGCTTGCAAGCCTGATAGATAGGTAACAAAATAGCTTGTTGCGAATATCAACAGCTTTAGAAAGCAATAGTTCAAATCCTCCATTAAAATGGAAACAGCAAACTTTGTGTATTAGTCGAGATGCGTTCATTCTCACAGTCAAGTATAGATTGTCCAGTTGATCAACCAATAAGATAAGAGAAAATACGAAGAGTTGACTATAAGCATCAACTGCCATCATAATTTCTGCAGTGGATTCAAGAAGAGTCTCTATTATCAGGGGATCTTCCGTGGCCGCCAGAGCATTTTTAATCATTTCCAAGAAGTTTTCCTCGTTGCTTTTACCTGAAGCATTCACATCTGAAAATAGAAAACTCTGTATTGGATCTTGAAGGAATGAATTAATTTGAGTGCAAAATGCTTCTCGTATGGACTTCTTTCTGTTGAGCAGCAGAAAATCAATGCATTTAACCCACTCTGTTCTCAATTTAAGCAGAACATCCTCAGGGCCATGTAAAAGGATCCTTCGAATAGCTGCAACACAGGCAAGCTGAACATCTTCGGAAGACTCATCGTGAAGTAGATTAATATATAAAGAATGAAGATAAACAAAATCAAAATTGTGACCACTTCCCAAACTCTTTGGTTCCTGCGGGAGCATGATTTTAGAATTTGGCTCATCATTGTGCAAAACACTTCTATCACAATTTGAACACCAAAATCCTTGTAGCAAATAATCTAATGTATCAACCTGTTTCTCATATTTGATATTTACAAATAGTTTGCAGGAACATTTTTCTATTCCATCAACCCCATGGAAAGATCCATATAGGCATGATAAAAATCCAAGACAGTATGGAATCACTTTCTTCACCTTTTCATGCTGATCTTTCTCCAAGGACCTGTGTATTCAAAGGGTGGGAGAAACAAGAAAATGCACTCAAGTCAGTAATCTTTGCAATAATAATTTTATCCATAAGATAAGGATCCCTTCCCTCTACACCAACCCTTCCTGCCAAATAAAATAAAATAGATTGGCGTAGAATATTTTATCCACATTCCTAGTGAACAAGCCAAATTATAGAGAATGAGACCGTCATACTTCTTAACATGATAGGCACATCTTGTTACTTACAGATTGTATCACACGCACTAATCACTTGGATAACTTGCCAATTAGAACAACAAATGATTAAGCCACAAGTAGAAAGTAACTACTTCAATTAGGAGTGGTACGTGTACAAAAACGAATGCAACAGAATAAATGTAAAGAAATCATACAAAATGGGTTGTTATAAGAATTTTCCAAACAAAATGACGAGAAAAGAATAGCCTAGCACTAAGTTGAGCAGGCTGATAATAGTCTTGATAAAAATTTATCGAACTTTTTGATGCAAGAATCTAGTTACTGTACAAAAGAGTAAGCCTTTATATATAAAGCATAAAAAAATATAACTTCCTAGCAGTGAAAATCATCATTAGCATGAATTGTGTTTTTAATATAGAATTTGAATGAAACATCAGATTACATAACCAAAACTCATTATAAATATCAAAAAGTACAAATGCTGCAAACGAAGAAATAGGCCCCATTTCTTACTTACCCCAATCTTCTGAACATGTTTATTAGTGTATCAAGACCAGACCACACCACAATAACTGGCAGGGAAACAAGAGCTTCTTTTCTTACTTCTTCAACTTCATCATGAAGAGCTAAGTCCAGAACTTCAAAACCAGTTCTAGAACTAAATGTAGGTCCAAGCTTTGATGCAACTTGAATAGAGATGAGTTTTGCTTTCCACTGAAGATTAAGCTTGGGGACCAGTAGTGTGTGGGTCCATGGAAGCTTTAGCACCACATTTATGTCCCCCTCATCATTCTCACTCTTCAATAGATTTTCTTCGAAGAAAAGGTACCCTAATTAAGAAAGGTTGAAACAAACCGCATTAAATACCAGAAAATATGTCCACAATTAAGCTTCAACTAAAGTAGATTTCACGATGAGGAAAATTATTCCAGTTGCATAAGTCACAACCAATCTGATTGAGATTAATCTTAGTAGTGTGGAAATGAGCTACATGAACTAGTACAGAGAAGAAGAGGAACTATTAGAAACTATATCTGCAAAGAAAACTTAAATGATTAAGGTTTAATTTTCATATATCTATATAAATTTGATATCTGGGGATGTATATTTTCGTTGCATTCAGAGATGAGATATATGAATGGGTATGAGCCTTAATCAGTGAAACTGAAATAACTTGGAAGCTATTTTCTTCATTTAGAGATTTAGACGGCGCATTAAATTTTCAAGCTTTTTTGTAGAACATATTCCTAACAAGTAAAATTTCAATGAAACTTCTGAAAGGTGAATCAACTGTCTTACCTTGTATAAGCAGCATAGTATGAATTCCTTCCAGGTACATGGAAATATCAACCATGATTGCACTCTCTCGCTTTGCCTGCATGACATCAACCAAAATAAAATGAAAACAAGGAAAACAAGTGGATTAACAAGAATTTTGCATTTTGCATATCTGAGGTTACCTGCTCACATATCCAAGGAATCAAAGACAGCATCTGACGAAAGATGTAGAGTGACATATTGGCCTGAGGATATCTACAGAAGGCAACTGAAAGCTGGCTAAGAGCTGTTAATGCAACTTCTGGTTTTAAAGCATCATTCTCTATACTAGGAGTATTTAAAGTGTCAACAAATAAAAGAAGTGACTCATGCATAGAGTCTGCGCATCCTTGTCTTCCATAAGAAACTATATCAGTAAATCTGATATCCCCTGGAACATTAGTGTTAGAAAACTTAAATTCTTCATCTGTCTTTTGGCGTTTAACGTTGAAATTATCAACATCAACGATACATCTTTTCTCCCCAACCTTTGGACTTGGCATTAGTTTATCACTTGAGGTTGATAAAAGCAAGTTACTATGATCTGCTCTCCCAACAACATGATGGGGACCAAGAATAGATAGAGCAATTTCAAGACAATCAATCAACAATATGCATGGTTCTGGGCAACAAAGTAGATTAATAAGAGACTCAGGTTTCCATATATGAGGGGGACAAGTTCTTGAAATCCGTATATATGCAGTGCACAATGCAACCTGGAAATGCATATATATATATGAGTACCCGGAAGATATTTATTGTTTGACTATAAATAATAATTGTATTCCTGAAACTTGATTTACCTTAAGCTCCATGCTTTTGGTTCTCCACATTGAGTGAGGGAAAACATTAACTAAATTTTCAGCAGTTAGCTTGACAACATCATCAGGACAGCTAGTGTGCACTGCCCTAAGGCAACCACCTATGGAGGAATCATATGAAGAGTTCCTGAAAAGTAAATGTGGTAGAACACAAGAATTACAGCTATAAGAAATTTATCAGAACCTAATGTTAATAGCATAAGAATTTTACATGAAGAATAAATAATCAGATTCATGCATACATGCAACTACTTATTGCTAGATCTCTAGTTATAACCCTCTGCATGTTTTCCATGGGGTGCTCACGTGAGCTGACCAATAAGCTTGTTTAGTCTTTCAGATAAAGTACAATATTTGATACTCATTAATTTAGGATAAGCACTCAACTGCGAAAAAGATGCTTGGAACTGATAAAATAGGCCATGGAGAAACTAAGTCAGAAGCGTGACATAAGAAGTTAGTAACTAACGGACACAATATATGTTACTCATCAAGCTTACAAACCTAATTAATACTATATGGGATAAGGTTATAGTCCCAAGAATTAGAAGTCAATCTTTGGGTCAGAATTTTATAATTATTTCACATAGTTCTTATACATTTGGATTGTGACCTCTTATGATTTTTTTATTCTTCACTTATAACTTTCTAGTAAAAAAGCATCAGAAATCAGAATGCAAACCTGAATACAGGGAGTCCCTCTTTGTCCTCACCTAAAATGGTGGATATTGATTGGATTAAATTCTCATGTGGAACGGTGTCATAACTCATCACTGATCCGATCACACATGCAAAGTCGAAACATGCCTTTCAAAAAATTTAAATTGTCAGCCACTGTAACAAGAGAATATTTAGAAATCATGTGAACAAACTAAATAAACCAAGATGTAAAAACTGCATTTAAGAAGCTCGTTATCAAACATACATGCAACCTACCATTTGCAAATCAGCATCTCCATAACATAAAAGAGAGCATGTGGCAGAAACAAATGATGTATTCATGAGACCTTCCACATATAGGGTTCCTTCAGTTAAGCATTTGCATAGAAACTTTATGATCCAAGTAGCAAAAGGTTGCCACCTGTTTCTTCCCAAGAGGTTAATCAAAATGCCAGGGCCATCAATAGGTTTATTGCTTGTTGGTAGAACACAGAGACTTGTTGAATCACTTAAATCTCCAGAAAAGGATCGATGGAAACACTTTAAAGTTAATCTTGTGGCTACTGTAATTCTTGAGCTTCCCAACGAGGACGCTATATGCAAAATATCTGGATGAGTACAATGGTGAATTAGATTTCTTTTAACTTTTTTAGATGAAACAAACATTATAGCCAGGCTGCCAAATAACAGATACACCATGTACTCACACAAATGCAGATCATAGAATAGAATCAGACAATTTCATAAGAAAATAGTCACCAGATAATATAAATTGGCATCCCTAGTCCCTATAACTCCTTTTACCTTCAATGGCACACATGGCATCAATGAAAAGCATTCGATATGCATCTCGAGATCCAGTTCGAAGCAAAGATAGAAGGGGTCCAATTGTTTCAAAAATTACTCCATGCCGAGAACTGAAACACGTAGATAATTCTTGAAAATACAGGAGAAAGAAATAAAATAAAGAAAAACTACGAAAACACAAACGAACAAATTTCACAGAACACAAAAATATGATGAATAGACGTCCTAAACAATACTTTGAAAAAATGAATTTAATTAAATCGTCAACCTAAATGCAGGTTCAGCGAAAAATGGCAATATCCGACCGATCACGGGCAGCACAGCACTGGCTTTTCCATGATAAAAAACTCCAGGAAAATTCCTTGCTGTGTGAGAAATGAGCTTCAACACAGCTATGACTTCTCGTTCATTGGCTGCAACATGAGTAACAGCAACAAAAATAAAACCATTTATAACTGAAGTCGCCAATTTCATGAAAACCCATTAAAAAGGAGAGAGCAAACTAAACTCTTAGTGACAGTCAAGCGCTCAAACTTAAGAAACCAAGAGAACATTAAAAAGCAAAACCCAGAAAGTAAAGAACCCACATTTCAAGCAAACCGAAAGGCCCAAAAATAAGGGAAAAGTGGAGGTTTTGGACAGGGAAAGAAAGATTACCAGAAGAAGAGGGAACAACGTAAGCGTGCAGAAGATTGGGAAGAACAGCACGGAATCTAGCCTCTAAAGCATCATCATCAGCGCTACTGTTAATGTTGTTTGGAGGAGTGGAAGAAGTTGCTGCAATGCGTTCGCGAAGTTCGTGAACCAAGCTCGAGAGATTTCCACTGTTACTACTAGTATTTGCCATTGCATATGTTCTCTTCGCTCCCAAATTTTAAACCATGGGAATTTGGCTCTTCCTTTCCTCTTTTCGCTCTCGCTCACCATCAGCAGGTTTTGCCGCTGTGTTGCCCTGACATTTTTAGAAGGGTAAATTACACATTTAAGTCACTCGATTGTTTTTCACTCATGTTTTGGTCTGTAAACTTTAAAATATTTAATTTTATCATTAAACTTTTGAATTACTCCTTTTCTATCAATTGAAGGTTAAATTACATACAGTACGATGACGTGATAGATGGTTTCATGACACACCAAGATAATATCGTTTTAGACTTTAACCAAAACTAAAAAATTAATGTTAGTTTTATATTATATAAAAGTTGGACGAGTCTTTTAATCCAAACGGTTAAAAGAATAATTGTTATTCTTAGAGGTTACGGGTTTAAGCATCAATAATGTCAGTAGAGTGATTGAGCGATTAATATCAAATGGTAGGAATTATATTCTTGAGAAAAATTATTCTATTAGTCGTGGGTCAAGTTAAATCGGATATTTTTCATACTAAACCTAAATATCATCTAACTCGAAGTCACTTTTAATAATAAAAAAATTGATTCGACTTGAACCTAATATAAAATAACCAACTCAATTAGACCGAATCAAGTAAAATACTCTTTCCTATAGTTGACAATTTTTACAATTTAATTTGATGGTTTCAAATTGATTTATGGGATAATAATTTTTAGATATTACAGTGAAAGAAAAATCTATTGTAACTTTTTTTTCTTAATTTAGAAATAGGTTTATAAACTATACATTTTTTCTAAGATAGGTGTTCAATAGTTTTTTGCTGAAATAAGTGTTTGAAGTTTTATTTTGTTAGTGTTTTAAGGTAATGCCATTAGAAAATAGATTTACTCAGAAATAGGTACCCAAACTATACACTTTTTCTAAAATAAGTGTCTAATAATTTTTAGCTAAAATTGATGTCTAAAATTTTATTCTATTAATGTTTTAAGGTAATATCGTTAAAAAAAAATCATCACTCAATCGTATTTTTGTATGTAGCTATTTTAATTTTTTATAAATAAATTGAAAAAAAGATTGATTTTGAAAAAAACCTAAAAATCTTAAATTTTCTATAAAAAATTCTCTTAAAACCTTTAAATCTCAAAATTGATACAATTATCGTCATGGATAGTCCCATCGGTGTCGCAACCCCTTTTTCAAATGGCTCGATATTTTTTTCTTTAGAAACAACGGAGTCTCCATCAATCTTTTTTAAACAATGTGCGATTGGATCACCTAAAAATAGGTTATTTTAATAAAATTATTTTAGCTTATAAAATAATAATTTTAGTCTGCGAAAAACACAAAAATGAGTTTGAGAGTCGGTTACATGTTGGGAAGGATTAACACTCCATAACGTCAAAAAATTGGTACCTAGCCGATTACAAAATGTTTTAATATCGTAATTTACAAGTTCATATAAAATTGTAGTTATTGTCCATTTATGAATATAATTCTATTTTAGCGGTCCTATTGTCAGGATAATAAACTTTAATCACCGCCAACAATTCTAGCTCTAACCTGTTATCTCCCTTTGGGTAAGACGCCACATTAATTAGATTCCATTTTTTAACAAACAAACAAAAAATAGTGCGTTAAATCTTTTATTCTAAGTTAATGATTAATAACCTAAAAATATTTAAATGAATTTTAAACATTGAAGTTAAAGTGGAATTAAGTGTATTTTATGAATTTAATGTGAAGAGAATTTTTTACTAAACTTTAAGACTCTAAATTAACTAAAGCTCTAACACTAAAGAACCTAAACCTAAAGGTTTATTTAAATTAATATAACAAAGACATACAACATGTTTAATAATTAAAATTAAGAAGATGTTGATAATCAAATTAAAAACAAACTAATTATATAACAAGTTTAGAGTGTTTAAAAAAGCTTTATGAAATAAATAAAAAATATGTAGGAATTTAATAAAATTAAATGGTTCATTTTTGTTTAGAATGAGTGCAAAACCCAAAAACATATTCCACCAACATTTATTTTAAGAAAAAAAATCAAAACATCCCATTTTAAAAGTATCTTAATCGTTCATTCATGTTCTTCATGAATTGAAGAACTATAAAAAAATAATTTATAAAAATTTAGAACAATATAAAAATAAAAAGTAAAGCAAAAATAAATTACGAAGTAGATCGAATATTTCAAACAAATGCTTCTATTCCAATTCAAATCCAAATACAAAAGCCTAAGACAATTTTTTTAAAAGTTCTCTCAATTCTCTTTAATATTTTTCAAAGTAAACTAAAAAACTTTCTATGTGAAAGAATTGTGTATGAAGTTATGGTATGTGAATTACAAGTGTTAACACGAATTTTCCATATTCTAAATAATAAAATATAAATAAATAATAAAATATAAATAATTAATAAAATATATAAATAATAATAATATATTAAAAAAATCAAAAAACTGAAAAAATCGAAAGCAGAAACGTGGGAGTGTGGAGTTTGTTGCCAGGATTCAAGGGATTTGATTTGTTAGGATAAGGATTCTTAGGAGATTAGGTGGTGTTTGATTCAGAGTAGGTTTGTCGAATTGAATCCCTTTCAATAGGGATTCAATCGATTTGGTGAAGGAAGAGAAAAGCTGGAGGATTCGGATTTGAGGAGAACAAGGATCAATCGGCAGTCAAGGAGTTGGAATTGAAATCTGGAGATTGGAAGCAAGTTTGAATCGTTCGGAGTCAAGCTTTGAGGTAAGTCTTTTCGTTTTTTGTATATGCATCTTCCTTGGTTTGATCTGGTTGAAGCTTGGGGGGGTTTATTGCGTAAGTTTCGGTTGATTTTAAGATTATTTAGTCGGTTTAGATGATCAAAAGTGGGTTTTCGAGTTGTTTTTGGTGTTTTTTCGGTGTTTTTCGGCAATTTTAGGGTTTTCCGGTGGTCGGACGGTGGTCGGCGACGGGGTGGGCGGTGGCCTGAACTCCGGCGCGGTGGCCGGTGAACTCGCCGAAGCGACTCCTCACGGTGACGCTGTGGATCTGGTGGCGGGACGAGCGGCGGCTTGCAGCTGTGTTCATCGTGTTCTTCATTCCCATGAAGAACACGGATGAACATTGAATGAATGGGGTACTTTTGATCCAGAAAACCCTTATTTTCTGGGTTCAAAGGTGTTAGCTCCAGAGGATTCTCCTAGCTACTGAGTTGGGCCGAGTTAGCCTCGGTCCAAATGGCCGAGCCAACTCGGCGTGAAGGGATTTTGTTACCCAGTGAAACGGCACCGTTTCAGGCAGCTGGGTACGCGGGTCGGATCCGGGTTCAACCCGGATCCGCGCGTTTCTGATGGTTTTAGGCTAATTTCCCCTTTAGTCCCCCTTAGTTTGAACTATTTTATAATTTAGTCCCTAAGATTTCAATTAGGCCCCCTAAACTATTGAAATTCACCCAATTAAGTCCCTAAAACCCCTAGTTAGCCCCTAAACCATTAGAAATAATTCAATTAGATCCCTAGACTCCTAATTAGACCCCCTAGGTTTAAAATTAAATTATTTTAGACTTAACGTTAGAGCTTAAAATTAACTTTAAAGACTATAAAATTTAATTAGGTCCTAAAATTAATTTAAAAGACTTAAAAAATTAATTAGGTTCTAATTTAATTTTTAATTAAAATTAATTAACTAATTAAATCTAATGTAAAATTAATTTGACCCCTAAACCTAAAAATTAGACTTTAATTAGGTTTAATTTAATCCTTAAAATTTAGAAAAAATAATTTTAATTAATTATTTTAATTAATTTTAATTAATTTCTAAAAATAAGTTTTTAAAATTAATCCAATTTAATTAGGTCTAGTTAGCTTTGAACCTTAAAACATGCACCAAATTAGACTTAAATTAGGCTTGCTTTAATTCTTAAAATTTAGGGAATAATTTTAATTAATTAATTTAATTAATTTTAATTAATTTCTAAAAGATAAAGACTTAAAATTAATTAGGTCTAACTTAGCCTAAGCTTCACCGAATTAAATTTTAATTAGGTTAATTTAAATTCTTAGAAATTTAGAATTTATTAAATCCCTTAATTAATTTTAATTTTTAAAGATAAGACTTAAAAATTAATCTAATTAAATCCAACCCTCCAATTAAACTTTAGAACTTAAAATTCACCAAGTTAGATTTTAATTAAGTTTTAATTAAACTTTGAGGTTAGAAAATTTAATTAAATAATTTAATTAAAAATTCTAAAACCTTAAAACTAGTTACACACTTAACTAATTCAACCTTAATCGAACTAAAAACTTGAACTTTAACTAAGTTTTAATTAAACTTTGAAGTTTAATTAATTAATTTAATCAAAAATCCTAATTAATTTTACACTTAATCATGTCTAATCCTTACTTTTGAAGCTTGAATCCTAGTTCTTTTTTATCTCTTCCAATGCAAGTTCCATTTTTTACTCATTCATGATGAAAATCTTTGATGTAATTTTGCATCCCATGATTCTAATGAAGAATATCAAGTTCCTTTTTATCTTATTTGTTTATTTTATTATATTCTTTTCATGGCATATTTTAGATAGATCACCTAATAAACATTTTAGTTAATTAATGTAGAGCCCTCTAGGACTAGCCACTTAAATTAATTAATTAATTTAATTAGGGAGATAATTTAGTAACATAGCATTTGAATCTTATGTCTCGATACACTAAAGAGGTTGGTGTTTTGACGTACCATGATGCTGACCTAGAGAGTGTACCTTGGCATCGAATTCATGTGTTATTAAAACCTAGAATTTTGATAAAATAACTTAGGCTTTGAATTAAATAAAATTGATAGGTAAACAACTAGCGACATTAGTAACTTAGGTTTTAAACACTTAATTAATGGAGCCTTTTAGGATTAGAACTTAAAATGAACAAGATAAAAAACGGTCATGCATTTTACTTTAACCTTTTGAGGCGAAAGTTACATTCCTTTGAATTTGGGTGAGGTTTCCTATCTAGAGGACGTCTCGTTCAACTCAAGTTTAAAGGTGATGTAATTTCTAAATCAAAAGGATATCTAAATTCAAATAATGTTCAATTAACAATGGGAAATTAAATTAATATCTATCTTCAAAGTATCAATGCCACGTAATATTTTTTCAAGGTACCAATTTTTGGGCGTTTGTAAGGCCGTCCTTACACGTAACCGACTCCCGAACCCAACATTTTTAAAATGAATCTCTGGTTTGTTTTATGGTGTCTGGCCTACCAAAGTGGCCGGTGGCGACTCCAAGTCAATTTTTTTTAAAAATTAAATTATATATTTTTCCTAAAATTTTGGTTTTAAAGATTAAAATTGATAAATTCATATTTTTTTCAAAACTGATCGTCAAGTCATTTTCACCTAAAATTGCGTTTTTAAGAGGTCGTGATAACAAGCGATGGAAGGGGATTTATGCAGTGGTTTTGAACCCACAGATACATGGAAAAATCAAAATAAAGAATCCAAAATCACTAATTTTTGGGTAAAAAATAATCCAAAAATATTTTGGTTTGTTTTTCTCTAAATTTGATAAAATCTGCCCAAATTTGAGTTATCTCCTTCCCTTTTTTATCCTTGGCTAATTTTAAATATTTTGAGAATGATTTTTCATTGATTTCCCCATCTAAGTTAATAGTTTTTCTCTTTTATTTGATTTTGATTTGAAGTTGATTTTGGGGCTATTTTTTTCCCATAATTTCCATCAAATTTTATCTTGGATTAAAAATCAATGTCAACAATTGAATCTTGACATCACCTAAAACCAATACTTGTTTCTCAATCGCCCATCACCGATAATCAACAAGAAGTATTGCAATCGGACGTTGAATGACTAAATTCTTTCGTGTTCGTTATTCGACATCTGATTGAAATCTCTCCTATTTATTATTAAGAATGGGTGGTTGGAGAAAATTGACGGTGACCAAGATAATAGTGACGACAGTGTCTGACAAAGTTATAACGCCGTTAGTGGCCTCAATTTTGATTTCAAGGTTCGGAGATTTTAAAGATTTTAAGACTATTTTGTTATTTTTAAAATTTTAGAATATTTTTTAAATTAATTTAGTTTATTTATTATTTATTTTTAAAATAAAAAAACAAAAATCACACGTGAATCTATTAATTTTTGTCTCCAAAAATATTAAACATCTATTTCAAAAAAATATATAATTTGAGAATCTATTTATAAGTTAATTTTCTTTAATCTATGATATTTAAAATTTAAACGGTGAAAGGTAAAATCGATATGTGCTCTTACCGATTTTATTGTTTATAGTTTTCATTTAAAAAATAAAGTCGGCATCTGATCCTATCGATTTCATTCTATTTTTAAACACACACAAGGCGTACACCACCGTCACAACAATAAACAACGAAATCAGCTGATTTTAACGAATTCTATTTTAACCATATAAAATGACATAAACCTAAGCATAATATACCAGTAAGAATTTGGTTTTTCCGGCTGAAAAAAGAAATTATATCATGAATTCTTTTTATTATGTTATTTGTGATCTTACTAATAAGATTCATTCATCTCATATATTTTTAAGATAAATTATCACATCTTTTTTTATATGTAATTAATGAGTGAATAATTATCAAATAATTACTAAAAATAATTGAACATGATTGTATAGATCACAAATTATGTGATGAAAATGGTTCATGGTACAAACTTCGGCTACTAACAACTACTCCTACTTTTAAGATTTTATTTTATACCGCTAGTTTCGGCAAAATTTGGGGGATAATCCCCTCCCAATTTTTTATTGAGTTAATAAGGATCCCTAAAGTTAATTTGGGGATATAAGATCCTATGGGAACGCCACCTGTAGGTAGCGTTGAGAAGGAATTTAAAATTTTAATTCAAATTTTTGGATATTCGGCTCAGTCGAATAAGCCGTGTAAGAGACCTGGCAGCATGCAGGTCGCCGCCTCGAGGTAGCGTTGGGAAAAAGCTAAGATTTCAGTGTTATATGCATGACATGGCAGTGAGGATTCAACGCTTTTAGCGCTGCATGTGAGGCAGAAGAAGCAGGTTGAAGGTATTATTATTTTATGTTCACGTGATGGTTGAAGGTGGTATTATTGGTATTATATAGATCAGTTTATATATAGGTATTTTGGTGGGTGTTGAAGGTTGAAGTTGAGTAGAGGAGTGTGTTTGCATAAGAGAAATTTGAGTGGGAGATTTTTTACGCAAATTTTTTGTATTTGAAGGTATTATTATTTTTATAGATTGATATTTATTTTATGTTATGTTTTTAACGATCGTTTTTAGTTTGTTTAATTTTATTGTGTAATTTAATAATGTATTGTTTAATTTTATTAATTGAATGTTTAGGATATTTAATTTTGTATTTAATTCGAATATAATATTATCTATTTTTTATCTTCTCTTTCTTACAGATTATTTGAAAATGACGTCTGAAGGGGTACTATTGTATCCTGATCACAAACATATTTCATCTCATATTCATGATGAGCAAATAATTAAATTATTTACAAAATTTATTATGTGTTATCTGGTTATCTTTAATACGTTAAATAATTTATTATACTCAATTTTAATAGGGTTTGAAGCATACTATTTGTCGTAGAGGAGTGAAGATTAAAGAACCTCCAGAAGCAATAGTTTATTATTTACAACTTTTTGTTTTTTATAATGCTTATTTCCTTCGTGGTTTTAAAATTGTTCCCGGATTGATCACGGGTTTGTTTGATAACTCTTGAAGATATAGTTGTACAACTCGGTGTCCAATAAATGGGAATCCATTGATAGGATACAATAGTTATCGAGTAGTTGAGGTTTGTATGTAATATCTCGACAAAATTCCTCCAGATGAATGTGTAAACGGTCTTCGTTTGAGAATTTCATAGTTACAAAATGAATTTCTTGTAAATGAGAGCTCTAGTCACGAAGAAATTATGTTTGCAGCTAAAGCATATATCATGCAAATTATTGGTGAAATTTTAATGCCAAATACATCTGGCAATTTTGTTCACACAGTATCTGCCAATGTTGGTTGATTTGAGCACAATTGCTAACTAGATGGGGATCTACAATATTGTATTTTTTATACCATAAAATGTGCAAGACCGTAATAATGATTGGGGAGAAAAAAATTCAAATATGGGGGGCTGTCAATTCTTATTATAGTCTTGGCATGGTATAGATTGCCTTATTTAACTCCAATTGTCGAAGCTCTTATACCTATGAAATTTTCACTGGCTGGAAGGTAATGTTGTAATTAAAGTAGTCATATAACTTTTATGTTGATTTAATTTTTTATATATATTTTTTATATTTACAGATGAAAACATAAGTTGAGAAATGTGGGTGTTGTACATAACAATATTAGATATATAAGAATAAAAATTCAAACTTTTGAAAAAAAAAACAGATATTGTAATAATTTTTTACTAATTATTTCTTATATATATTTTTCTTAATTTTATAATTATTTTCACAGTTTATTTGGTTGCCTTACGTTAATCCAATAACCGAGGCGTGCATACCAGCAGTTGTGCTTCAATGCAAGATATTCTGGGGTACAGTGGTACCTTTGATCCATTTTTCAATTGTAGAGTATCATTGTGCTGATAGAGTGTTACAAAAATTTAATTTTCATCGACCTATTCTTAGAGCTCCACCATTTATTGAATATATACATACGGTGTATAGAGACAGATTCGACGAGGCGTGGGCTCATAAGCAACGATATTTTATTTCCTGTTGGAAGGAAGGATACACGCAGTGGGTAGAGATTTTGTGTCCAATTGAAGATACTGATTTTGAATTTAATTCAAAATATTATTCTTGGTATTCTAAAAATGGTAAACCATTTATTGTATCTGTTAAAGATGCCAATAAATGGATTCAAGATCTACGTTGTTCGAAGCATGTTCAATTATCACAAGAGTCTGGTCAATATTTTCAAGAACCAATAGAAGAAACTAACATAGATTCTTCTACAGGGTGGCATTTTCTAGTCTCCAGTGCAATCCCCTTCAACCAGTAATTGAGAACAATCGACATTTGGGGATATGACATCTTATCAACCAACATTCACTGATGATGAAAGATACATACCCAATTTTAGTATCCTTCTACTACTAGTAATCCGACTATTTGTAGTCCACCAAACAATCTTGAATATATGTATGGAATACCATCTTTTTTTAACGATGAGCAAACTCCGGATCAACCACGAAGATTGATTCAACCACTAAGATGGTACGACCATACATCTTTTTTACACCGACAAGAATTACCGAAGAGGAGAAGAAAATAATTTTTTATCATCATTTTATTTTGTTAAACTGCTATGTACTTGAGATTTTTTTAATAATATTAAGTAATTTGGGTGAGTGAAATTTAAATATCATAATGAAATTTAAAATTTAAATATCATACATATTGAAAGTAACAGGCAGTCCCATTGTAATTATTTATCATACATATGTGATCTATTCGGATACGTGTTTTGACTGTGACCGAGTCCTCTACAAAGCATACAATGCTTAATTTGAATGTCCCCTTTCTTACGTCTGTGTCATCCATATTTGTATGAATATTAGTTGATGCTGGTCACCCCTTCAACTTTCTATTAAGATTTGGATTGGGTAACCATTCCTCGTTTATTGGATCATATGGCCAATAATCTTTGTTTGGAATTGTGTTGAAATAATTTCGGTATATGTTGGCAATATTATGCAGGTTATAACATGGATCCGCAAACATAAAAGGGTTCATATGAATATGCATGCATGCGACCTGTGCGTGGGAGCAGGGGTATCTAAATGCTTAAAAATGACCATAATCACACTATCTACGATGAAGGTTAACTACTAACATTCTTGACTCACCTCGGATCATAGCTTCGATAGTAAATTCGGCACCACTTAGACCGAAAATTCTTACTCTCATACAACTTGCATCCGCTTGAAGTGAAGTCATTCAATCGTGTAGGGTTTGACTCCAATTATGTCCACTATTTATTCGAGTGTTAACCTCCTACCCTTTATCGGTCCACACCTTATCTAATCGAAAATATGTCTCCCACACAATACTAGCAATAGGGAGATGTCGTATTCCCTTAAGCAAAGAATTTATTGCTTCGGCAAGGTTTATTATCATATGTTTGTAACGTCTACCTTCATCGTACGCTTGTGACCATATTTCTTTGGGGATGTCATTTGCAAACTTAAATACTAGTCTACCATGTCATCTCAACCTTCTGATTCTCGCATCAAATTTAGGTTGAACTAGTTTGTACCCTTCACAAAGAAATAAAAATATTCTTAATAATGAAATAAAAACGAATCATAAATAAATCAATTACATATTTTTAATAAATAATTAAAAAATTACCTACACCTAAAATCTCTTTCCGGATGTCATTGTTCCCAAACCTTTTTTAGCATTCGCTGCAATATGTCAAATGCAATATGCGGGATATGCATGCGGGGGAGACCATAAACTTTGGGGGTCTGTCAATTACTGATAAGAGCGCGGTACCTCGATCAAAAATCATGCATACTCCATCTTCTTTAACTACATGGTTGCGTAAATGTCTCAGAAAAAATTCTTATCCATCAGCGTCTTCCGACTCAACTATGGCAAAAGCAATTGAAAATATATTACTATCTTCGTCTTGTGCAACAACAAGAAGTAATATATGATCGTACTTCTCATATAATCATGTACCATCCACATGAATCATGCACTTACAAAATGAGAAGCCTTCAATACATGCATTGAATGCCCAAAATAACTTACTAAATATCCTTTTACCGAACAATTTTTTACCTCATACGTTGTATGCTGGTATTATTGTACGACTTATCCTAGTCTCTATAAACTTGTATCATTGTCTTTTGCTTCGCTAGCCATGCCTTATAGTATGAGGGAATATATCCAAGTTGATTCCTAATAAACGCTATTAATATTGTAATTGAAATTCGTTGTTCTTTTTCAACCAATAGTCTGATGTATGCACATATTAGATCAGACTGTAAATTAATATGGTATTGTGATAAGGATGCATTTGAACATGTATGTTGCTCATTCAATCGACTAAACTCCCACATTTGACTCCTCTATCGGTATGAAATTCTTATCCACCAAGGATATTTGATCTTCTAATTAATACAATGTACGCAATAGGTTTGTGTATTCGATTCAGCAACACAAAATCTCATGTCTTCTGATGCAATACTCCTTAACAGCTAGTTATGCATCTTTCTTTGTATCAAATTGTGCCCGTAACCCCCAATTCTGACCTAATTTCTTAGATCAAAACTTGGGAATCAAGTTACTAAAACTTTCCCCTAAGGTAAGTATTTTAGGTTAAATAATTTTAGAATTAGGGTTACTTTGATAAATTAGGAAAATGAATTGGGTAATTTCAGTTTTACAAATTCAATTGCTTAAAACAATGTCTAAATAACATTTAAAGTATTCGAAAATAGTTTCATAAAAGCATGCACCCAATAAGTTCCGAAAATATGATATATTTCATAACAAATAAAAAATATTAAACTAAAATCATAAAAAGAAGATCATACTGAATAATAAATTATCTAAATACTGTGTGAAATGCTCCAAGTACCAATTTGCCTAAACAGATCAGAGAATCTGAAAAAAAAGACTAAAAGGGTTTAAGCTAAAGAGCTAAGTGTCTCTCTAGAGTGCAAACAATCACAAACAAAACATGTTTTATATTTCTGAAAAGTTTTTGAATTCAAATAAAATCTGAAGCATGATTCAATGATGCATGACTGAAAATCTGAGAGCCCAATATCAGAAAACTTACTGACTAAAGGATTATCCTCGCTAGAGTGGAGGTTTCCCTCTTTAGAGTGGAGGTTTCCCTCACGTTTTTTATTTAAATTCAGAAAATATTTTTGATGTTAGAACATGATATGATTTGTAAAATTATAAATCAAAACTCTTACGAGTAACATGATGAATGCCTAAAAGTCCTATTTTTATAGCATTTTCCCACTCGATTATTGCTAATAAAATATAGATTTAATGACAATATTGGATAAATCTGCTTATTTCCATATTTCAACATCTCAATACAAATTTTATGAATTTATCTATTTTTGGCATAAAACATGTGCGGGTAATGGTTTTTTTTTCTCTTAGATAGGAAACTACCACACATGTAATACTAGATAGCATGATGTTGGAATGTAGATAAACACCCACCACGACAACACTCTGGAAGTCGTGACAACCGATGCCAAGGCAACACCTGAAGAACAAATGTCGATATGATAAGCGATCTAAAGAGAAAAATAAGGTGGACGTTTTAAGATAAGCGACATAGAAATCAGAGTTGGAAAACGCATGGAAAGTCAAAGTCAAAGGCCACGCGGGAAAATAATCTTTATAGGAATAACCTAGGAAATAAAATAAAGATCTTTTATTTAAACTTAACCTGTGTTTTACTTCAAGTTGTATTCCTACTTTGGAAAGGTTTACCCTAGGCCAAGCCTATATAAACCATAGCCTATATAGAGAGGAGGTATCTCGAAATCAAGTTTAATAGAATAAACCCTAACTTCCTCCATCGCCCCCTTAGGGTTTAGGTTAGTTTGTGGAGTAGTTGTGGAAGAAAATTTGTAATTTGTTTAGTTCTTATTAATGCAATTTCATAATTCATAGTTTATTCTCTCTTGGTATTTACTCTTCTTTGCATATGAGTTCGGGATGATAGTATGTGAAGAAAAATACATTTGCCTAGCATCGGGAGATATATGTTCAAGAAACGAGAGAATATGATCTTTGCTCATGAGCGTTGGCTAATCCGGTTGAGAGATTAACCAGCCAGGAATTCAGCCACTAATAAGACGCATATGTTTGGTTGTTGTTTATCCTTGATTCACACCAGGAGGTATCATCAAGACGTGGACTTCAACAATTCTCTTCGCTTAGGGATAAGGAGGAGACATACAATGATTCTCTGTCGAACTATGAGTTGTTGAATTGTCGATAAAGCATAACCCCGCCTAGGCAGCTGCGGCGACCCTTAGTGCGACCTGTCGAGGCGACAGTTCAACCCTATTGAATTATAAGAACGAGACAATTACATTCTGATTCCATACTACGAAGCACTTTAACCTATCTCACTTTTTCATCCTTGATTTCTTGATCACTTATCTTTATTACTTTAATTAATTTTCTTAGATATAATTCAAACTCAATTATCTGTGTTTTTACTTTTCCATTGTACAAGAATAATAAATTACGTAACTAACGCCAATCCTCGTGGGATTAACTTCTTAAATACTATAATTTGGCAAAAGGTGGATGGTTGAGGGCTTCATCATAAAAGCAGGACTTTTGAACCTTCACCAAATTTGGCTCCGTTGCCGCGGACTGACGCTCTATTTTACTACTAATTATTTTTGCACCTTTTCGTTTATTTTATTTTATTTTATTTAGTTTTAGTTTATTTTAACTTAAAAGGGTTGTTTTGTGTATGACCAGGTCCAACCTGACTATTGATCAATATCCTTACGATCCAAAAATTGAAAAGACAGCACGAGATCTGAAACGTAGGGCACGACAAAGAATGAATGCAGAATCTAGCCAGCAAAACAATGCTGGTATGAATGCTGCTGTGGCAGACAACCGCGGTGCTTTCGCTGTTGTTGACCCAGTAAACCTCCAAAGACAAAAACGTGCATGAATTGTTCGTGATTATTTAGAGGAAGATTTAGATGGGTTAACTCATGCCGTTGTGATGCCTAATATAGAGGCCGAATATTTCGAATTAAAATCGGCCATGTTCAACATGATCAACACCCTAAGCCAGTTTGGGGGTGCGCCTAATGAAGATGCTCGGTAGCATCTTAAGTCTTTTTTGGAAATTTGTAACTCGTTTAAGCTATCAGGAGTCTCAGCTAACATCCTTAAGCTAAATTTGTTTCCCTATTCACTGAGGGATAGGGCAAAATCTTGGTTAAACAACCTACAGCAGGGATCATTTAACTCATGGACAGAACTATGCCGAAGTTTCCTTGCCAGATTCAGTTATACCAATATGACTGATAAGCTGAGAAACGATATAATATCTTTTAGGCAAGATGAAGACGAATTAATGTATGAGGCTTGAGAAAGATACATAGAACTATACAGAAAATACCACATGCATGGTCTGCTCGAGTGGACCTAAGTATCCATCTTCTACAATGCAGTTAACACCCCTACGAGGATGATGCTTGATGCTTCCTCCAATGGCACCCTCTTAGATCGCCCACCCCATGAGAGTTTAGAAATTTTGGATAGGTTGACAAAGAATGACTATCAACACCCAATCACTTGAAGAGGCATAAATAGGCAAGGTAAAAAAACTCTGATTCTGCAGATTCTATCTTAGCACAACTATCAGCCCTAACCAACATGGTTAAAGATATGCATAAACCAATTCACGTTCGTGAAGTAAAAGCAGTCACCGTTCTTTGTGAACGCATGCCTGCATGATCCAAAATCTTCCTTCCATGTTGGAAACTTTAATAGTAACAATATGTCCAACAATTACAACCCATCATGGAGGAAGCACCTGAACTTCTCATGGAGTAACCCCAACAATGCACTTAACCCGCAACATCAACCAGTGCAATCTACTAGATTCCAGCAAAACAACAAATTTGCTCAGTAGCAGATACCACAGCCGGCCCCGTCGCAGCACCAGACAACAGATGTCCAGACTCTAGAGAACACACTACAAACCTTTATGGATCAGACTGGTGCATACATTGCAAACACCAATAAGTTCATTCAAAGAGCCGACACCTTCATGAACAAAACAAAAATGAGAATGCAGAACAACGAAGTTGCTCTCAAAATGGTGAAAACTGCAGTAGGACGAATGTCACAATAGATGAAAAGCAGACATATAGGAGGTCTCCCTAGCGATACTAAAGTCACTAGAACCGGTCCTCATGAACAATACAAGGTGATATCCACCAGGAGTGGATTACAACTAAATGACCCTTAAATACCTGCTCAAATAGTAGGTAAGACCCTTGAAACAGTAGCCCCAAAAGAAGCTACTGATGAAACACCTAAGGCAAAGGAACCAACAAACATTGTTGATGATACTGCTATAGCAGATGATGTTATAGCCGCACCGTAGATAAGATTTCAATGCAATGAAAAAATTAAAGATCTACGTCTACCACCACCTTTTCCAAAAAGGTTAAAACAACAAAAGCAAGAGTATCAGTTCAAGAAATTTCTAGATATTCTTAAATAGGTACATATAAATATATCTTTTGTGGAGGCAATTAAACAAATGACCAACTATGCCAAGTTCCTTAAGGATATTATATCCAAAAGGTCAAAAATTAGGGAGTTTGAAACGGTTGCCGCAACAGAAGGATATGTGGCAATACTGCACAATAAGGCCACGACTAAAAGAAAAGATCCTAATAGTTTCACAATACCATGTTATATCGGTGATCAATACGTGGGCAAAGCATTATGTGACCTAGGTGCTAGCATAAATCTCATGCCTAAGTTAGTATTTCAAAATCTATGCATCGGACAAGTAAAACCAACAACAATGATGCTGCAGCTGGTAGACCATTCTTATGTGCAACCAAAAGGAAAAATTAAAGACATCTTGGTAAGAGTGGATAAATTTATTTTCACTGTTGACTTATTAATTCTTGATTGTGAAGCAGATGAACATGCTCTAATCAAATTGGGAAGGCCATTCCTAGCTACGGGCAGAACTTTGATCGATTGCGAGAAAGGCGAACTGGTCATAAAGGTGAATGACCAACACGTAAAGATCAATGCGTTTAAAACTCTAAGGCATCCGGATGAACCAGAAGAGCTCGACCATGATGATGAAATAGACTATCTTGACGTAACCTGCCGAGGCAACAATGCTAAATGTCGCGGTCGTTGTTTTTATAGAGAATCATGTATAGACAGTCAAAATATAGAGATTCACAAAAAACAAACAGAAGAAGGTAAATGAGTGACCTCATATCCAGGTAAGTATTTTGAATCTCTTGATTACACTTCAAATGGAAGCAAGAAACAAAAATCATCTTTAGAACAATCCCCAAAATTGGAATTAAAACCACTATCTGAGCATTTAAAATACGTTTATTTGGATCAAATGATACTCTACCAGTGATTATTTCCTCTAAGTTGTAGTTTGAACAGGAAAAATGACTAACTAATATTCTACGGTAGCACACAAAGACAATCGGATGGACAATTGCAGACCTGAAAGGGATCAATCCATCACTGTGTATGCATAAAAATATTACTGGTAGAAGATCATAAACCTACCATTGATGCACAAAGAAGATTAAATCATGTAATGAAGGAAGTGGTAAGAAAAGAAATTATTAAATGGTTTAACGTAAGAATCATCTACCCTATATCTGACAGCATATGGGTAAGTCCAGTACAATGCGTTCCAAAAAAAGGAGGAATGATAGTAATCTCAAACAATAATAATGAATTAATTCCAACAAGAATTGTAACCAGGTGGAGAGTATGTATGGACTATCGAAAACTTAATCAAGCAACAAAAAAAGATCACTTTCCTTTACCATTCATCGATCAAATGCTTGACAGGTTAGCCGGTAAACCCTACTATTGTTTCTTAGATTGTTATTCAGGATACAATCAGATTGCCATAGCCCCCGAAGACCAAGCCAAAACAACCTTCACATGCCCATATGGAACATACGCCTTTAGAAGAATGCTATTTGGACCATGCAACACACCTACCACTTTTCAACGATGCATGATGGCAATTTCTCCGATATGATTGAGGATCACCTTGAAATCTTTATGGATGATTTCTCTGTGTTCGAAGATGATTTTGATAACTACCTAGGCAACTTGGAGAAGATACTATAAAGATGTGAAGACACAAACCTAATTTTAAATTTGGAAAAATGTTATTTCATGGTTGATGAAGAGATAGTGTTCGGCCACAAGATTTCTTGCCGCAACATAGAAGTTTACAGAACCAAAATAGATGTGATAGAAAAACTACCGCCACCAACATTGGTAAAAGGAATACGTAGTTTCCTTGGACATGCTGGTTTTTACTAATGATTCATTAAAGATTTTTCCAAGATCATCAAATCTCCATCTACACTACTGGAACATAATAAAGTATTTAATTTTGAAGAATCATGCACCAAGGTTTTCGAGATATTAAAGCAGAAATTGATATCCACACCTATAGTAGTTCCACTTGACTGGGATGCACCATTCGAACTAATGTGCGATGCAAGTTATTATGTCGTCGGGGCAGTACTTGGGCAAAGGAAGAACAAGACCTTTCATGTCATACATTATGAAAACAAAACCTTAAAGGATGCCCAAGTCAATTACACCACAACAGAGAAAGAACTACTAGCAGTAGTTTTTGCATTCGACAATTTCAGGTCATATCTTATTGGTAGTAAAGTAATTGTAAACATAGATCATTCTGCTATAAAATATATATTGTCGAAAAAGGATGCAAAACCACGCTTGATACGATGGATACTACTACTCCAAGAGTTCGAAGTTGAAATAAAGGATAGAAAAGGAATGAAAAATCCATTAGCAGATCATCTATCAGGTTGAGAAGGGAACAAAGCAACCAACCCTGAACAAGAGATCAAAGATACATTTCGTGATTAACAATTACTAGTCGCCACGGCGGCTGTGTGGATAGTATCAACAGAAGATCCCAATTTAACGATAAATAAAATTGCTTCCATACTATCTGAGTATATCCACCAATCTGCCTACATCTACAACACCGTGGTATGCTGATGTTGTCAATTATATCACTAGTGGAATTCTTCCTCACCACCTCAACCGTCAAGGAAAGAAAAGGTTTAAACATGATGCGAAGTATTATTTTTGGGACTATCATTTCCTGTTTAAACAATGCGTAGATCAAATAATAAGGCGATGCATACCGGAAGACAAACAAGAAAATATACTGGCACTATGCCACGCATCTCCTTATGGCAAACATTTTGGCGGTAACAGAACGACAAAAAAAGTACTACAATCAGGATTGTACTAATCGAGTCTATATAAAGATGTACAAAAATATTATAAAAGGTGTGATCGATGTCAAAGGATGAGAAACATATCAAACAGAAATGAAATGCCCCTACAAAACATTCTTGAAGTGAAATTGTTTGATGTATGGGGGATTGACTTCATGGGACCCTTTCCATCATCATAGGATAACCTCTATATCTTATTGGCATTAGATTATGTATCTAAATGTGTAGAAGCAGTAACAACGATAAGTAATGATGCCAAAACAATGCAGAAATTCTTAAAGAAAAATATCTTCACCCGATTTGGTGTACCACGTGCCATAATAAGCGATGGAGGTAAACGTTTTGATAATACACAGGTTACTGCGACCTTAAAGAAAGTGGGAGTGACACACAAGATAGCCACATCATACCACCCACAAACAAACGACCAAGCAGAAGTGTCGAATAGAGAACTCAAATCAGTATTGGAAAAAGTTGTCAATCCAACAAAAAAAGATTAGTCCACAAGATTGGATGATGCACTATGGGCAGACATAACAACGTTCAAAACTCCACTAAAAATGTCTCCGTACCAACTAGTCTATGGCAAATCCTGGCATCTACCAGTAGAGATAGAACACAAAGCATACTAGGTAATACGAATGGTCAACATGGATTGGGAAAAAGTAGGGCAGAAAAGATTATTGGATCTTAATGAAATCGAAGAATTCAAAACCTCAGCATACGAGAATGCCAAAATATACAAAGAAAAAAAAAAGATGGCATGGCCAAAAACTGATGCCACGACAGATACTGCCTGAGAAGCAAGACTTACTCTATAATTCTCGATTAAAACTCTTTCCTAGAAAACTAAAATCTAGATGGTCCAGACCATTTGATGTTGTTCAAACACATCCTAACAGAGTAGTTACAATCCAATCGCAAAAGGATGAACATGAATTTAAAGTTAATGAACAACGCCTCAAACTATACAAAGGACCAAATTCTCTGGGACTCAAGGAAACAGTCACATTAGGAGACGATTTCACCTCTTCTCCTATTATGCACTAATCTTCTACTCTCCTTTTATCTTTTGTTTAGGCATAAGTTTTCTTTTTTAGGCATAAACTCGAGATCCACTCCCGTTTACATCCAACCACCACGATCGGCCAAAAAGCCAATGGTGAATCCATCCAAGCCGACCATCGAGCAACCACCGAGGACACGCTGCAAGCTCCTAATCGACAGTGACTCCGAAGATTCTTTCGGGTCCGCAAAATTTTAAAGGTGTTAGTCTTTCTTTTTTCTTTTTCTTTTCTCTTAATTTTTAGTTATCTTTTATTTCCTCTGTTATCCATGCACTGAGGACAATGCATCCCTTGAGTTTGGGGAAGAATTTGTCTAATTTTGTAACATGCAATTGTCTACCAAATGTATGGAAGTAATCAGAGTATCTTATTATTGCCTTAAAATTCTACCTTAATACTTTGCCTTATACAATTGCAAATTTTTTTAAGTCTGTTGAATTTTATTGAAACTGCCTTGGCAGTAATATATTCTCCAGACGCCACTGTAGTTCACACCATTCATCAGACTTAAATTCCGAAAGGTCTACTAGGCTTAGTACTTAGGATTAGACTATGAGCCTGAAAACATCCTAAACACTACTAGTCTTAGTTGATTTTAAAAGTTCTTTTCTTTGTAAAACAATAAGGACTTAGGCTTAGATTTTAAACTAGAGGTGTCTATCACCAGCTCAAGTTTAGAGGTGCCCACGACTGGCTCTAGGACTTAGTTTTTTCTCCCACTTACTAGAGGTGCCCGAAATTGGCTCTAGTAAGGAATAAATAAACACTTGAGGTTCCCAAAAACTTGCTCAAGCAATATAAGTATATAGCAATATATATATATATTTATTTATCAATTTAGGGAGAAAGAAGGAAAAAATCAAGAAAAATCTTAGTCGGAAGTCTTGAGCTAGAAAAAGGAATAGAACTTAGAAAATCAGCTTTAATATTGCTACGCACACACACACACACTAAGACTTATAATCCAATTCCAAGGAACGCCTAGAACCTAGAAGAGGCCGAGTCAAGAAAAGATTTCTTCCGCGGCAGACAGGATGATACATTACTTTAAAATTCTCGTCTTAAAAAATTATCCTTTGCATTGCTTGAGGACAAACAATAGTTCGAGTTTGAGGGTGTGATGAGTACTCAAAAGTCCTCATTTTTATATCATTTTCCTCTCGTTTATTGCTAATAAAGACAGATTTAAAGGTGATAATGAATATTTCTGGTTATTTTCCATACTTCATCATTCAAACACTAATTTTATGAATTTATCTATTATTTGGCATAAAACATACGCGTTTGATAGTTTTCTTTCTTAGACATGAAACTACATCACAGAGATGGTCAATTGGGAAGATAGATGCTGAATACAGATGAAGCACCCACCACGACAGTACTTTGGAGGCCGCGGCAGCAGCGTGAAGATAACAACTGGTGCTCGACAGAGAGAGAAGAAAAAGATATTGATCTTAACAGACAGAGAGTGAGAGAAAGACGAAACCCATTTAAGAGGTCAAGACCTTGTCAAAGTCAACCGTGGGAAAGAAGAGATATTTTAGAAAATAAGAATAGAATAATACAATTTAATTAAGAGTTATATTTCTTTCCCTTTAAAGCTCTTTCCTTGCATGGAAAACTTAACTTAAGACTTGGCCTATAGAAAACACTTATTAGGTTTAGGTTTAGTGTGGAGTCGAGTCGGATTCTCTCTAGCATATACCCTTAGCCGCTGAATACATCATGTTCTAAACTTTTTTGGAGGTTTAAGTTGTTTGTGGAATAGTTAAGGAAGAAGGTTGTGTTATTTTTTATACTTATTAATGCAAAACTTATTTCATAGTTTATTCTCTCTTGGTATTTGCTCTTCTCGTATATGAGCTCGAAGGATAGTATGTGAAGAAAAATCCATTTGCCTAGCATCGGGAGATATAGGTTCATTAAACGAGAGATTACGGTCTTTGCTCATGAGTATTGACTAATCTGGTTGAGAGATTAACTACCCAGGATTTCAGCGACTAACAAGACGCATGTGTTTGGTTGTTGTCCGCCCTAGATTCACGCCGGGAGGTATCATCAAGACGTGGATTTCAACAATTCTCTTCGCTTAGGAATAAGGAAGAAGACATGCAAGGATGCTTTGTCAAACTATGGATTGTTGAATTGTCAACAAGACATAACCCCGCCTAGGCTGCTGCGGCGACCCTTTGTGCGACCTACCCAGGTGACAAATTCAACCCATTACATTAATAAGTGGATACTTAATACAAATGGACTCTCCTCTACAAAGTACTCAATTTAGTCTCGCTTCTATCATCTTTATTACTTCGTTAATTAGTTTTATTTTTAATAGTTTTCTTAGTTATAATTCAAACCCAATTTATTTGTGTCTTTATTTTCCATAGTGCAGTCGTAAGAACTAGTGAAGTCGACACAGTCCCTGTGGGTTCGACAATCTTAAATACTATAATCTGACAAAGGTGGAATAAAAAGGACTTTCGAGCCTTCATCATAACACTTTTTCCGAAAAATAGATGCTTGATTTGAAAACAGAATTGCATATGTGATGATGATGTTACCATGCATGTTCAAATAATAAACAGTCTCAAATATCAAATTAAGTAGTGTATAGATAATGTTTCACAGATACACATAGAATTTATCGTAATAAAGTATAGGCACAAAAACATGTAGAACAGGAAGAGACACACCTTAAGCAACTAACGCTCTAACTCCGAGATGGACGTGTCTCACGTTCCAGTCTAGCTGATTTAGGACCTACGAGGTAACATAATTATAGTACATAACAAACTAAGACTAAGCTAACAATTAAAAACAAAACTCTAATCTGAAAGTATACTCACGTGATGATCTCGAAGAACGTACTCGATCAATCCGAATAACTAAAGGTAAACCAGAGGTCTCAGAAACATTAACACCTGAACGAAAGAAGATTATGAATTAGATTCCCCTAAAATAACTTTTCAAACTCTACGAGCATTTCAAAAGAGAACTTTAAAATGAGCTTTCGAGTTTAAATTTGACAAAAATATAACTGATTCGAACTCAGAATATCGAAAAAGGTCAAGGAGAAGGTTGTCCAAAAAAGTTAACTTTTGATCAAAGTCAACTCTAGTCAAAGTCAAATAGTCAAAGTTAACTTTGAATTGACTGGTCAAGCTGGTCAAAGATCAACTCCAGAAGTCAAAGTCGAAGTTAACTTTGACTTGATTGGTCAAAGGTCAAAGGTCAAACAATGTCATGGTCAAAACTGTTATAGTAAAAGTTAGTCAAAACAGGTTAGTCAAAGATCAAATGGGTCAAACTTAAATCTGGTCAAAGTTCATGGTCAAAGTTCATGGTCAAAGTTCGAGTTTGTGTTACTATCCAGTTCGGGTCAATCCACAAGATCAAACGGGTCAAAAATCAAAATTCGAATCTAGTTCGAATATTAAAACAAGCCAAACCAAAATTGAGGGTTTGGACTTACCCAAACCAACTCTAAACACAAGCCCACCGCACTCAAGTCTTACACTAAAACTACAACCAAACTACAACATCCACCAAAGGTCCAAGCCCACATGTCAACTAACACCCACCACCCAACTAGGGTTTTCAGCAACGAACAAGCGATAACAACACAAGGAGAACGACGGTAGGGGCGACAACTCCGGCGATAGACTTTGACGACAAGGATGATGATGACATCGAAAGCAAAAAGAGGACCAATAAAACCTAAAACATTACCTCATTCCAATTTTAATAAAACAAAACTCAAAACAAGTATTTAAACTATAAACAACAAAAAGAAGCAAGATGCCACCCAAATACTTTATCAAAAAGATATGGATAAGGAGTCGGTGAAGGATTCCTACGAAACAATAAGGTTAACTGAAATAATTTCATATCCAACCTTTAAAATACAAAACCGAGAAAGAGGCAAAACAAGGATTCCAGCAATTTCTCCCAAAACTCGTGAACAACAACAACAATATACAAACAATAGAGATTAGAAACAGAAGCGAGATAACGAGAAAAGGCAAAGATCCAAGGAGCCTTGATCGAATATGTATGCTGTGAGGTGGGTTTATTTCCAAAGAGAAATGGAGGGGAAAACAAAATAGAGAGTGGTCTGAGAAAGCTTCCACAAAGAACTGCCCGATTATTAGGTCAAATAAGAATTCAAATACCCAAGTTTGGGTAAAATACAACATAAGCCACTTAACAAGAAAATGATTCGCAATAGGGTAACTAAGCTTTACTTGATTTACAAATTGGTCACAAGATCCAAATAAGTACTAACTTACCTCAAATCTGATTTTTGCCCAATTAAAACCATATTCCAAAATAGGGTTTAAACATGAAATTCCTAAATTATTGGAGTTTTAGAAATTAGAGATTTCAAAATAATTAAATTTCAAATTGGGACAAAATTCATGGTGTTACAACTCTCCCTCGCTTAAAGAAATTTTGTCTTCGAAATTTTCACACATCATAGAAGATACTCAAACTTAACTGAAATATACTTATACAACTCATTCTGAACAGATAACCCGATAAAGAAACGTAAACTGAAATATAATAAGTTACATGAGATACCATCATATGCCTCAACATAACCAGATATGATCCCCGATGTCATTTACCAAACTAGGTCGTCTAACCTCTGATCTAGTTGATCTACCACTCTGAGCATATCTACCTCTACCACCAGAAGCAACTGATCTAAACTATCCTCTTCCTAGATAAAGAGCCTAAACCTACGCTTGAGTCTGACTTTGAAAAAATGAATACATAGGTAAACAAGGACATTTTTCATAATAGTGGGAAGATGAGGAAGAACCAAATACATAAGCTTCATGTTCTGGATCTCGTATGGCAGTATAGTCCACCTCAAGCATACGAGATGATGGTTTATAAGATGGATAAATAGGTTGTATTGGCTCGGGCTTTGGTTCAAAATAACTGCAAGCAGGTGGATCATTTTTCATACCAAGTTTAGTGACAATGGCTTCCCATACATCATCTTCATCATCCACTAGTTATTCTTTATTCATATTTATCAAAATAGTTTTGGACATCATTCGGATCGAGTAAATTTATGTCATCATCTTCTGTTAGAGGTATAATATTTTCTTCATCGTCGCTAAAATCATCAAGATATTCTCCTCATCGACAACAAGATTCTCAGTATCAAGATAACTTGCAGAGCTCATTATAACTTCATATTCATAAAAATAACAAACATTGTTATAAAAAATAACATAAAAACCAAAAATAATACAATTTTAAATTATAAAAATCAATATAACCAATCTTACTAGATTTCTCCCACGTATATTTCTTCTTCAGAGTTGAGCTTTGACTCGCCCCTACAATATTTTTCCCTTGCGGAAATTTAGAGTAGAGAAAATTTGAAACCGGTTTAAGATGTTTTAAAAATTCTTATACCAAATATATATATATTATAAGATAAAATAAAAAAATTGTTGAGGCACGTCTGCATGGCCCTTACAGCAGTGCCATTGCCAAGAGGATGTGGCGACCTGACTCCCCACTGCCATGCATGAAATGCTTTTATCGCTGAAATCCAGCTTTCCCCAACGCCACCTCAAGGTGTTGACCTGTGTGCTGCTAGGTCTCTTACAGGGCTTAATTATTGTGCCGAATATCCAAAATTTTAGATTAAGGTTTTGAATCCCTTTCCAACGCCACCTGCAGGTGGCGTTCCCCCAAGTTCCCTGTAGCAATTGGCCTAGATCCCCAAATAAACTTTGGGGATCGTTATTAATCCAATAAAAAATTGGGAGGGGATTATCCCTAAATTTTGCCGTTAGTTTCCAATAATTTATTGGATTTGAAAGAAACCCATAAACAAGTTTAGATAGCATGGGTTTAGGGGAGAGCGTTCGAGCGAGTCTAGTCTAGTGGAGTCAAAAACTTTTGAGTTATTTGAGTTGAGTCATCATATTTTACAATTTGAACTTTTTTTAAAAAAAATTGAGTCAAGACGATTTTAGCGAGTTCGAGTCAAGTTCGAATCGATTCAATTTTTTGATTTTATATACAAATTTTAATTGTACTACTTATAATACTATAGTATAGCATGTTTGCAATTTGAAAGATTTTGTCTTTATATTTATATACATATTTCTTCAAATTATTTTTCACATGTATAAAAAAGATTTTGAATTATTATCATCAATCAAATACCTTAAGTATCAATATGTCTTTTTATTAAATTATAGGTTTTGTTAAAAACTTTCTTCTTATCTAAGTAATACTAAGACTAGACCAAAAATAATGATAAATTAAATACAAAAATTAAAAAAAAAATAAAAATAAATAGCATAATATAAAAGATACAAATTAAAATTTTAATAAACTAAATAAAAAATAAATCTGAAAAGTGATCAGATTATCAAAAAGAAAAACAAAATAAGAAAGAAAATAAGTCTGAAAATAAACTACATTGGTTAAATGTGCAATAAGTCTCTATAATTACTAAATATTTTGAGTTATTCGAGTTATTCGATTTTCCTTTTACAACTTGAATCTAATTTGAAATTGTAGAACTAATGTTTTGATATAATAATTGAAAAATAGTTTTGGACTAATTCGAAAAGATTTCAAAAATATTTCTTTTGTCCAAACAACTTGAAAATATATTTAAGAAGTTTTTGAGAGATTTTAAAAGTATTTTAAATGATTTAAAAAAACCAAAGAAATATTTTTAACTTAGGTGTTTCGATACCATTATGAATGGTATCGATACCGTCTTGTTTTAAAAGGAGAAATAACAGTGGTATCGATACCCTTTCACCATTATGATGTTTGGTTTCGTTACCGGTTTCTATACACCCACAACGGTCATAAACGATTTTATGAAAACCCGCAACAGCTAAGAGCGATTTCGATACCAATATCGATACCTCTTCATAAATACAGGTCAACGGCTATTTCCCAAAGTAGGTGTTTTGATACCTATTCTAGGGGCATCGATACCTCCTACACCAGAAACAGAAATATGCCTTGAAATCAGCTCAAAACGACTGCAAATTGATCCTAACGGTCACCAACGGCTAGAAGCTCACATGCAATGATAAAAGGAAGCCTCAAACATTAAGAAAAGACTAATACTTCAATGGAAATAACATTATGATTAAAAATATTTCTTAGAGCTAAATTCTCACATTTTTTGGGTAGACAAACACTTATGAGCTTAATTGTCAATGTATGCTCAAGTGTATTAGGATTGGGTGAGTGTTTTAGATTGCAAACATTAGCCTTGTTAGAAGGATTAAACAAGTTTGCTAAGTTTTCTATTGTTTGAGTGAATTCCCAAAGTTCAGTAGTGAACTTTGGATGCTAGATTCGGGTTATGAATCTAGGATTGTAAGGTTATCCCTTTGGCCTTAAAAGGTTGAAATTCTTAGTGAATTTAGGACATCCTTAGTGGGAAGCTAAGGTAGTGGATGTAGGCGTGGCTGAATCACTATAAATCCTTGTGTTCTTTGTCCATATTTTTGCTTCCACCACAAACCACCCAAATCACCGATTCTCCATCACTTGGCAAGATATATCGGTTGTGAATTGAGACCTTTCAATCCCAACAATTGGTATCAGAGCGAGGCTCAATCTAGAGGGATTAACATTCTATTGAGAAGATTCGGAGAGCTCAACCAATTATCGATCAACCGACATTCCATGGCTCAATCTATTGACAATTCACCTTTCTTTGACTGGTCTAACTACTCCCAATGGAAGATAAGGATGAAGTATTTCATCAATTCAGGAGACTACAAGCTTTGAGATATAGTGGAAGATGGGCCATTTGTGCCAAAAGGAACAAAGGCAAAATGGAGCGTGGAAGACTGCAAGAAGATGGTGCTAAATCATAAGGCTTTGCACATTCTTGTTTGTGCATTCTATCCAAGCATCTATGAGAAAATTTCTTCTTGTGAAAGTGCCAAAGAAGTTTGGGATAAGCTAGAATTCACATACGAGGGTACAAATGAAGTAAAGGAGACCAAGATTGGACTTCTTAACCAAGAGTATGAGAACTTCAAGATGAATCCGGAAGAGCATATAGCGAAGATGTTTGATCGATTCTCCACCATCACCAATAGACTTAGAGGATATGGAGAGATCATTCCGGAGGATAAGCTTGTTAGTAAGTTCATCTATTCCCTCGGGATGAGACTCAAAATGGACCGCCATCATCAAAGCAAAGAATTTGAAGACTCTTAAGCTTGATAAACTCACGGGGTCACTCCTCACACATCAAATCATGATGAAAGGAAGAGAAGAGGAAAAGAAAAAGGAAGAGATTAGATCGATAGGGAAGAAGAAGGTCCAAGAGCTTGGTGTAAATGTCAACACTATTGCTCTCAAATCTTCCAAGTGCATCCACTTTGAAAACTCAAGTGAGGAGGATAGTGTAAGTTATCCAAGAAGTGTTAGAGCTTGAAGAGAAGTATAGATTAACGAGGAGTGTTAAGAGTTTTTATTTAATATCTAATTAGGGTTTATTCTAATTAGTAATTTAGATTTATTAGAAATTTTATTTAAATTAGGAATAAATATTATTTAAATTAGAAATAAAGTATAATTTTAGTTATATTAAAACTTTATTTTAGCCTATTTAAAGGCTTATTCTGTAATCATTTGATATAGTGAATAATAAGAAAATACAGAGAAACACTTTGTTCTCTCTAAAAAATATCATTTTCTGTTTCATTTACGACCATCATGGCCCCTTTCTCACATGGTATCAGAGTCAATAACGGTCTTGATGTTGTCACCATTGCTACCATCTGTAATCAGCAACAAATCGATGATTTGATTTTCAGATACATATTATTTTTTCCGCTGCTATCATTAGATCACACTTGTTCATTGGCTTCTCCCTTATGAAAATCTTACATCTTTGGTGAAATTTTTGCTCGCTTAATTTTGTTGGTTCTTTATTTAATGGTTTTATTTTAACTAATTAAAAAGATAAATGAAAAGGTTAGAGTTTAGCCTTAAAACTATTTGATTCTATCTTAGCCATTTGTTTCAAAAGATAGGAAAAAAAGTTATAGTTCAGCCTTAAGAACTATTTGGTTCTATCTTAGTCATCCATTTCAAAATATAGGAGAAAAGATTATAGTTTAGCCTTAAAAACTATTTGGTTCTATCTTATCCAGTCATTCAAAAAAGATAGGCGAAAAGGTTATAGTTTAGCCTTAAAAACTAAATATTTTTTAAAGGTTTCTACATCAAAGGTTCAAGTTGGAATTCTAGTTTGTGTAACTACTAACTTGAGGGGGAGTGTAGATTCTTTTGATCACTTCGTACATTATTCATATCAGATCTTTTAATCCAGAACCACATGTTGGAGCATCTCAATCAAAGACTCATGACTCAAGAACAAGGGGTATTTTTCTCGAAGAAACAACAAAAGAAAAAAGAATAGAGCATCACATCTAAGATTCAAGATGGTGTTCTACTACATTTGTTCACCAGCTTGAGGGGGAGTGTTAGTTATCCAAGAAGTGTTAGAGCTTGAAGAGAAGTCTAAATTAACGAGGAGTGTTAAGAGTTTTTATTTAATATCTAATTAGGGTTTATTCTAATTAGTAATTTAGATTTATTAGAAATTTTATTTAAATTAGGAATAAATATTATTTAAATTAGAAATAAAGTATAATTTTAGTTATATTAAAACTCTATTTTAGCCTATTTAAAGGCTTATTCTGTAATCATTTGATATAGTGAATAATAAGAAAATACAGAGAAACACTTTGTTCTCTCTGAAAAATATCATTTTCTGTTTCATTTACGACCATCATGTCCCCTTTCTCACAGATAGTGAAGGAGATGAAGAGCTTGACCAACTCTTTATTGACTTCGATCGATTCGTGAGGAACAAAAGTAAGAAATCCTCAAAATACAAATCAAAGAAGAAGATGAAGGATTACCACAAGTCTATCATGAAGGGATCATCTTCAAAGAAACAAACGTATGCGGCTACTTGGAGTGATGGGGACTCCATCGAAAATGAAGAAGCTAACCTATGCTTGATGTCCCTCAATGAGGGGGAGGTAACTTCTAACTCATCTAGTTTAAATTCATATTCATTATATGAGTTACAAGAAGCCTATGATAAATTGACTTTTGAGTTCAAGACTTCATTTTATAAAAACAAAAGATGATTTCAAAGCTTAAAATAGAAAATGATTTGCTTTCAAAGACTAACTTTGAAATTGATGCAAGATTAAAAGAATTTGAATTTAAAGTTTTTGATTTACAAAATTTGCTTCGAAAGATTGAAAAAGATCATCAAATGACTTTAGATGATCTTAAGAAAGAAAAAGATTTGATTTCCAAAAAGCTTGAAAAAAAATAATTTGAGAAAATCAAATTTTTAAATGAGACAATCTAGTGCCCCTAGATTTATTGGTGGAAAATGTTTTAGAAGTGTTTGGGTCCCAAAAGGACTAATCACTTCAACTAAAGAGGATGAAATTGAAAAATGGATTCCTAAGGGGACTAAAATTTGCGTTACCAACGTTAAAGGATCCAAAGCAATTTGGATACCAAAAATTATTTGATTGTCTTATTGTAGGTGTGATGAAGGTATGAGCATCAAAGTACAAGATTAAGGGGGAGCTCCATACACGCAAGAAGGACACTTGAAGAAGGAAGGTTTCACATCCTCCCTTGAGTTCAAGTATGGTAAAATCTAGTTTTTAGTTTTAATTTTGTTTATCTTTTGTTTAAACTAGATTATCATATATGTTGGACTAATATCTTAATGATGCCTTCAGTAAGGGGAAGTCTTTTGTTTTCATAAACTAAGTTTTGATATTTTTTTTTTGAAAAAAACAATTGACTTTTTAAAAACTCTCCTATGTTATGAGCTTTAAAGAATTTCAAACTTGCTTTGAACCATTTTTTATATAACAAAAAGGGGGAGAATATTGTGAAAAATTAATTTCCAAATACTTTCAAATTGATAAGACTGAACTTTAAATGATTTGATTCTTTAATTCTCTTATTCAAATTTTATTTAACAAAGGGGAACAATCTCAAAAACAATTTTTCAAGTTGGTTTTATTATATCAAACAGGGGGAGATTATAGAACTAATGTTTTGGTATAATAATTGAAAAATAGTTTTGGACTAATTTGAAAAGATTTCAAAAATGGTACTTTTGTCCAAACAACTTGAAAATATATTTAAGAAGTGTTTAAGAGTTTTTAAAAGTGTTTTAAATGATTTAAAGAAACCAAAGAAACATTTTTAACCTAGGTGTTTTGATACCATTTATAATGGTATCAATACCGCCTTGTTTTAAAAGGAGAAATCACAGTGATATCGATACCGGTATCGATACCCTTTCACCACTGTGATGTTTGGTTTTGATATCAATTTTTATACACCCCTAACGGTCATAAACGATTTTATGAAAACCCCCAACGGCTAGGAGCGGTATCGATACCAGTATCGATACTTATTCATAAATGCAGGTCAACGGCTATTTCCCAAAGTAGGTGTTTTGATACCAGTTCCAGGGATATCGATACCTCTTGCATCAGAAATAGAAATATGCCTTGAAATCAGCTCCAAACAGCTCCAAATTGATCCTAATGGTAACCAACGACTAGAAGCTCACTTGGGATGATAAAAGGAAGCCTCAAGCATCAAGAAAAGACTAATGCTTCATTAGAAATAAGATTATGGTTAAATATTTGTCTTAGAGCGTAATTCTCACATTTTTTGGGTAGACAAACACTTGTGAGCTTAATTGTCAATGTATGCTTAAGTGTATTAGGATTGGGTGAGTGCTTTAGATTGCAAACATTAGCCTTGTTAGAAGGATTAAACAAGTTTGCTAAGTTTTCTACTAATTGAGTTAATTCCCAAAGTTCGGTTGTGAACTTTAGATGCTAGATTCGGGTTCTGAATCTAGGATTGTAAGGTTATCCCTTTGGCCTCAAAAGGTTGAAATTCTTTTTGAATTTGGGAAATCCTTAGTGGGAAGCTAAGGTAGTGGATGTAGGCGTGGCCGAACCACTATAAATTCTTGTGTTCTTTGTCCATATTTTTGCTTCCACCATAAACCACCCAAAGCATCGATTCTCCATCACTTAGCAAGCTATATCGGTTGTGAATCGAGCCCCTTCAAGCCCAACAAAAATTTTTTTGAGTCTATTCGAGTTTATGAAACTTCGAGTCGAGTTAAAACGAGTCGAGTTTTATTGCCTCAATTCGAGTCAAAAAATTCGATTTTTTCAAGTTGAATCGAGTTTTACTCATCCCTAACGGGTATTGGTTCACGGCTATCATATCAATGTAAAACACTATAATTAATGAGTTTAAGTATTTATAGAAATTGTTTTATGCGAATAATTGGTGTTTAATAATTTTTCTCTAAAATTTGATATATTTATTACATAATTTATTACGTATAGTAAAAAAAATAGAGCTTACAAATAAATTAATTTATCATTTTATTTTTAATTTTTTAATATGAATATAATTATAAGGTATTATGTGTTTATTTTTTTAGTTTTTATATATATAATACTCAAAACCAAATAATTTAAATTTTTATCATTAAAATTTTTCTACAAATTTAAAATCAACTACCAAAATCTTAAAAATATTGTAATCTCAACTTAAAATTTTTAAAAAGTCAGGTGAAAATCATTGAATTTGAGTTTTTTTTTACCATACTCACTCTTAAAACAGTTTTAAAGGATCTTGTCTCAAGTCAAAAAAATATATCTAGAATGTGACCATGTTTATTATAGTAAAAAGTTACTAATAGGATTAATTTTTATTATATTAAGATATCATTTTAGAAAAAAAAAAACTTTGTACGACATGAACAATATTAAATACAGGCTCGTACCTGGGCCCGGGCAATAAGGGCACCGGCCTAGGGCCCCCCAATTGCCTGGGCCCACTTTTAATAAAAAAATATATTAATTAAAATAATAATAATAAAAAATAAATATAATATAAAGTGGCTCAATAAATCATATTTTGCCTGCTGTTGACCATTTGAAATCTTTAACATTTAATGTGGGCCCCACTTCTATATAAAATAAAAATATAAAAAATAATAAATAAATAAATAAAAAATATAATATAGTGGGTCCCACAAAATCGATTTTTGTCGCTGCCACAGTTTAACAGTTTGAAAATTTTTTTGGGTTCACTAACAATTATATAACTGTTCGAAAGTTTTTAATTATTTTTATATTTTATTAATTTATAAATTAATAGGTTTTAGGTTTTTAGGTTATCATTTTGAATTTAATAATAATTTAATATTTTTTAATTTTTTAATAAGATTAAAATTTTCAAATACACCACCTATAAAAAATCTTTACAATATTTTTACTTTTTATATCTCTATTTCTCTTATATTTTCTCTCTTTTTTATGTTATACTCTTACATTTTGATTAAAATTTTTTATCTATTATTTTAATTTGATACTCTAAGAGGACAAGAACTCATATATTCAAGGAGATTGCGGTTTACATGATTTGCTGTTGATATACTACAATCGAATTTGAAGCATAAATTCAACGACAAAATTCCAAGACTATCATTCTATACCTTTTTACTTCATAATTTTTATAGTATAATGTTATCTTTTTTCAGAACTGAAAGTATTGCAGATGATTTTGCCGGATGATTTAATGTAGGCACTTAAAATTTTCTAGTTTGTCAAAATGGTAGATTGTTATCTAAATGTTTCAATTGCTTATCGAATTCTTCTAATTATGCTGGTGACCGTTGCATCTGCTGAATGGTCTAGCCATTTTATGTATTGAGAAAAATATATTAGACCATATTGATGTAGACACTATCATTAGTGATTCTGTATCTATAAATGCACGTAAAAATTGTTTTGTGTGATTATTTGAATGTTCAATAAAATTTATTTATGTTTTTATTTAAATTTTGATATATTTTTAAATGATTTATCAACAATAATAAAAATAAATTAATTTATTTTAATATATTTTTAAAATTATTTATTTAATAAATATTTTAAGGGCCTAAAATTTTAATTCGCCCTTAGGCCACCAAAATCTCAGGAACGACCCTGATTAAATATTATTAATATCAAATATTATTAAATTAATTAATAAAAATTAAAAATTTTAAAAATAATATTATAAATTATTTAAAATAAAATTTTAATTAATTTTTTATATGTATTATATATATTTTTAGAAAATCTTGATAAATTTTAAAAATAAAAAACTTAAACTTTGAAATCAAATTACTAAACTTTAAACCCTAAATTCTAAACTAAAACTAAAACCCAAAAAACTAAACATAAGACTCTAAACTAAAATTCAAAACCCAAAATCAACTCTAAATTATATAACCTAAACGTTAAATTAAATACCAAAATCCTAAACATGAAACACTAAAATCATAAACTCTAATCTTTAAAAACAACAATTATTTTATAGTTTAACATTTAGGGTTCAATTTTTTTGAGTTTAGGATTTTAGATTTAAATTGTTTAGTTTAAGTTTTAGGATTTAGAATTTAGGGGTTTTATTTTTTTAATCGAAGGTTTTTAAATTGACTAAGGTTGATAAAATAAAAGCATGACGGTATAAAAGTGCAAAAACATATATATATATATATAATACGGAATGTTATCTTATTAAAATTTATATAAATATAAAATGTCTAAAATTAATTATAATACAATAATATACACCAACACCCAAAATTCTGAAAGAAATAAAAATTATTTTACGATACAAATAAATAAATTTAATTATTCAATGTTTATTTTTATTAAACAAACACTTTTATTTATAACAAATATACAAAATTTCACAGTTCAAATTTAGCAGTAATAAGTCAATTTTGCATTATTAAAAGCCAAACAAAATTTTATTTAAAATTTTTTATTTTTACAATGAAGAGTATAATTAATAATTTAAAAATATTTAAATTATTAATTAATGTTTATGATGTAAAGTAAATCAAATTTCCTTAGCAAGCTGGGCTTATTATAGTTTTTATTAATAATAGGCGTGAAGATAATTTTAACCTTTAATGTTTATAATTTTTATTATTTTAGTCTTTATTTTTGTTTTGGATAAATTTAGTCCTTAATCTATATTTTTGAAAAATATCTTATTTTTTAACTAGTATGATGAATGGACCATTAAAAATTTAACGATGATGATATGTTATGCATATAATAATATATTTTAAATGATATGATATCTAATCTATCAAATTAATATATATGAAATATAATTTTATTCCAATATAAAATATAAAATAATTAAAATTTAAATAAAATATTAAAAATTAATTAATTCTAAAATAAAGGCTACTAACCATTCCCAAACCTAACTACGATAGAATCAAAATCATATCTTAAAAAGACAAAGGTTTTGGTTTATTAGGTTTTGGTTGAAGAAAAAGTGAAGAAAATGATTTTTAATTTCTTTATTTTGTGTGTTATATACTCAGACCCATGAATAAAAATAGGTTATTTGCATCAGTAAATCCCTCCTTGGTTTCAAAAGCTCGCCCGCGGTCGTTGCTGTTTCGATTCATTTTTCATTTTGGTCATGGATCCATGAGAATAATCTCTATTTGTTTTAATTTTAATCGAACTACTTTATTTTCTTTTATTTCTGTCTTTTTTTCATTTTAAATCAATCTTGTATTTTCTCCATTTCTTCATTTTGGTCCTAAATCGTTTAACAAAACTTTTATTTGGTTTTTTAATTTGTCTTTCTTTTTATTTTGATCACTATTATGACTTTTCTTATTTTTCTTTTAATTTTCCCTTTATTTTCGTTTTTCTCTCATCTCAATCACTTTTTTTTAAAATTAAATATTTTTTCTTTTTAAATCAGTGTGATAATTTTATTTTCCTCACATTTTATTCCAATTTCCAGAATCAAAACACATCTCTTTATTTATTTATTTATTTATTTTTTTGTACATATGTTTACTTTATTTTTGTATTATTTATGTATGTTGTATTCACCTTGTACATATTTGCTATTGTTGTTTCATGTATTTAAGGTTACACTAATTATTATCAATACGATATTACTTTATTCGGTCGTAACGGACCCGGTACCAAGCGTAATGGTAGTCGTGTATGCATTGATCTTAGAATAAAGAGACGATTAAAATATATTTAGATTTTTAAATAAATATTAATTTAATACCACTTTAAATCGAAATATTTAAAATTAATTAAGTGGTATTTTTGTAAAGGTGTCAGTTTTGGGGCGATTTTAAAAGCTAATACCGTTTTTAGTGTAATCGACTCTCGAACCCAATTTATTTTGAATCTCTATTTTTTACGATACTTAGTCTACCAAAGTGACTGGTGGCGACTCCGATTTTTTTAAGATCTTTTTCCATATTTTTAATTTATTTTTTGAAACTTTTAAAACCTTTTTAAACAATCATTTTTCAAATTGTTTTTTCCAATTTTCATTTTCTAATACCTAATTTTTAAATTTTTTCTTTTTGAGATAAATTCTCAATTTTTTAATTTAAACCCTAAAATTCCAACTTTTCAAATCCTTAATTTCATTTCCCTTTTTAAAGTACCTAAATTCTCAATTTCTTTTAAATTTCAATTTACATTTTCCAATTTCTTGTCTTCAAATTAAATTCTCTTTTTAAATCATTTCCAATTTTAAAACCTATTCTCTTATTTTTTTATTTTTTTAAAATAGAAACATTTTATTACACTTGATTAAATTTTTTAAAGGGTCACTATATTTTTTGGGGGGATGGTACATTTGGTGTCTTGGGCCATGGTGACAGAGAAAGTGTTCCATATCCGAGAGAAGTACGATGGTACATTTGGTGTCTTAGGCCATAGCGATAGAAGTGTTCCATATCCAAGAGAAGTGGAGTCTTTGTCAGGATTGAGAACAATTATTGTGGCATGTGGAGTGTGGCATACTGCTACCATTGTTGAGGTTATTGTCTTTGAGTCTAGTGCTAGTGTTTCATCAGGAAAATTATTCACATGGGGGATGGGGACAAAAAATCGTCTTGGCCTGGAGATAAGGAACTTCAACTTAAGCCCACATGCATTGTGGCACTAATTGATTACAATTTTCATAAAGTTGCCTGTGGTGCATGTCAATATCGTTTTTGGCCCGTGTCGAAATTGGTTGGATCTTCAAAATATCGATAAAAATTAGAGTCGCCATCAATCATTTTAAATAGGTACTACTGAAAACCTATGAAATTGGTCTGCGTTTGAATCAGAGTTGTAATCAAGTTCGGGAGTCGATTATGAATCTGATTCAAACGCATACCGGTTTCATAGGTTTTCAGTCGTACCTATTTAAAACGATTGATGGCGACTCTATTTTTTTACGAGATTTTGAAAGTCCAACCAATTTCAACCCGGACCAAAAACGATGTCTACAGCTTGGTGATTCTGCTTGGGACTTCTCAAGAGGGTCAAGCCAAAAAAATAGGTACATTTTGTGTTGTATCACTCCATGAGCTTTCTACCCGAGCTCAGTCCTAATTAAGTGAGGGAAAAACGTTGCTCCTTCGTGAGGTTAACATCCGTATAGGATAGTAGTCGCCTCCGGGTTGTATGTGATCTATGACTTCGTAAGGTTAACCTTCGTATAGTCATAGGGAAGTGCATCTTCTAGAGTTGAACTTCGTTCTATAATCATGTAATGGGAAGGACTAAGGGCCTTACGAGCCTTAGTAGGCGATAGTAAGGACAATTCGGGTACCCTATCTAGAACCATAACCTTATGTAATAAACCGTAGGGATCTACCCTATTTAGAGCCATGATAAACCTAAACCTTAGTACGTTATATGTTAATAATATGTGTTATATTTTATATATTTCTTTATTTATTTGCTTTATTTTAATTTATATAATCAAGCATGTGTTATATTCATTTTTTTTCATCTTAATTTCGTTTATTAACTGATTTTTGTTTTTTGTTTATGTTTGTATGCATGTGCATCATCACCATAATAAAAAGGTATTGGTTATTAATTTGATTTGATAAAAAGTCTTCACTATTGCCAAAAGAATTCAATGTGTATCGGAAAAAAACTGTGATGTTCAAAAAATGGTCAAAGAGCATCCAAAGGAAAAGAGGTGATAGTGTTTTAGCAAGACCGGATGATCAATTTGCTGGTTATGTTCATCTCCAGCTCAAAGACAAAGGAAAAAGCACTGTTATTGCTTGGGATAAACTTCAAGGGTTGATTCATTCATATCTTGACCCGAAGAAACAAGTTGATATTTATGCTTTAGGGATATACGGCTTGATTATTTTTTCAAAAGTAGCTAGACACATTGAATCATCATTAATTGACTTGTTTGGGGAACTTGGGAAAAACATTAACCCAACTCCAACTATCTTGGCAGAAACATTTTGATCTTTTAATGTCCTAAAATACATGAAGGTGTGTATTTTATTGGGTGTGCATAACTTTTCACCGTATGGATTCATAGACACCTAAGGGCAAAAGGAAAATAAACCATTCATGTTCATACCCCATAGTATTCACCATTACGAGAATTCTTAGTAGAAGAGCCGAGAAAGGAGAAGTTAGTAGGACAATGGGAATCAATCTTACAAGACTTGAGGGTGGAGGGCATTACCTGGAGAGCTTATTGGTTGGACCATACTAATATTTTGTATAAGTATGGTGTATTTAATTGGGTCCCTCTTCTCGAGATTTGGGGTACAACCGAATATGCTTCTTTGTTAGTCTCGATACAATACGGATTGTTGCAGTTTATCCTAGTTACGAGGAAGATAGGATTATGTGAATTCACTTTTACTGAAAAGTTTAAGAAGCAGATTCTTGAGATTGCTAGGGCTTGGACTTATACATACAAAGCCAAACTTGCAGCCTTAAAACTTTCTCCATATTATCAATTTTGGAGATCTAAGTGGAAAAATTGCAATATCTATCCCCCAAGTAAGGGAAAGGTCCAAACGTTAGAGGAACAATTCAGAGAAATATCAAGCAAAGCTGAGACCGTCAGACAAGAATACGAGAAAGAGAAAAAGGTGTTACATAGAAGGATCGTTGAGTTAGAATCTAAAAATGAAAGACTAGAATATGATGTGACGTATTTTAAGAATCAGTCGAACAAGTTTGAGAAACAGCTAGATGTTGTGAGTGTGGATTTTAAGGATTTACAAGGGGATTATCAAAGGCTTCAAAAGAAACTAAAGAATGTCAACTTGAGAAAAACTCCACAAGAATGGGAAGAGGAGCTTCATGATCGTGAGAATGACACAAAACTTTGTATAAAGCTATTGAAAAGTAAAGAAAATCAACAAGAAGATCTTCCAGTTGATCTACAAGTGACCTAGGAGGCAAACACGACAACTTTTAATGATCTCATGGTTCGTCGTGTCCAGAACCAAGAATTACAGGAAGATTTGGTATCTCTACATGGAATTATTCACATCTACCAACAACAAGACTCAGTGGTCGAACTCAAGAAGGCTCAACTTGAAAACCAGTCTTTGAAGGAGATGATAAAAGCACTAGAAAATTCTTTACAATAACATAAAGATTTAATAGATAAGCTTCAAATAGATTTCAAGCTTAGAGAGAATCAATGGGACCAGTGACATCAATTTGCACGAGGAGACATTAAATTCAAAAATGACTTGATAAATGAAGCCCTTATTCAAATCCGGAAAATAGCAAAGCATATCACCAAGAAAGAAGCTAAACCATATCACCGAGTGTGACGTTAGTTGTTTTTTATGTGTCGAAAACATTGATGATGTTTTTTTTAGGAATATTGTTTTTCTCTTTATGTTTTTTTAGGATGATCAGATTTATGAATGATTTCTTAAGTTTATTTAAAAAAATTTCCAATTCGGTTTGTGCGAATATTGTTTTGTCATATTAATTTTCTAACCAACATCTAGTTGCATTCATTTTTACATTCATCATTGCATATTGCATCTACAGTGCATACGTTTCATCTGTATTGACATTAAATAAAGAAAATAATTCATATGAGTTCGATATTAGTGATACTGTAAACAAAAGACGACCATATCAGTCATCCTCACAACACGCGATTCAAGGCTAGAAGAATGGAAGAAAGACTTCAGAAGTTAGAAAATTCTCAAGAAAAAATTACTCAAGATATCAAAGGCTTAAGAGAGGAAATAGAGAACAAATCAAGAGAATCTTTTAAGCAAAGTAGAGGATAAACTGTTACAACTATTATCTAAGTTAACAAGTGACGAGAAAGGAAAATCTCATAAGACCCATGAAGATGATTCTCCATCTTTACATTTTGGAACAAAGGAAACACATCCTTAATTTGTGTTCTCTGCTAGTGGATTACAATCTAATATCCACAAACAAGCAAATCCTCATGGTGCTTCAGCTTCGAACATGTGGGTTGGATCATTTAAACCAGAAGTTCCAAATTTCGATGACCCGATTGAGTTAGAAAAATTGAAAAAATCTCAAGACAAATCTTCTAATACAAATGACGATAAGTTCAAATTCATAGAAGAAAGATAAAACACATGTTAAGAAAGAGAACACAAAACAGAGCTAGAATGATCGATATAAGTAATTAGAGGAAAATGACGATGCTTCCTCGTTTTATTGAAACCTTCGTTTCTAGGGGGAACATTCATTCTAGGAAGGAAAGAGGTTCTAATATCACCACTAGAGAAATTTAAAGAGCTGAGCGTAAATGCAACAGAAGAAGAAGGTGAAATTAAAAAGAATCGATCAAAGATCGGCCCATGTCCTCTAGGTTGTGTCTTGAATAATTGGACCGCTGTTAAACTCCGAATTGTTTTTAAATCTTTATCAGAGTAATGTTCGAAACTTAACTCATTACTTGAGCCCTAAAGTAGTGAGAATTTATTGTAAGTGTCCCATTTAGGCATTCAGGTTATCAATTCAATAAATAGATATAAATTACATGAATGACATTGCTTCGAGCCTTATATAGATATTTCTTCTTGTTTATTTGCAGGCCTTTAGATATAAATTACATGAATGACATTGCTTCGAGCTCAAAAGTCGATTTTGAGCAGACTATATGCATAAGAGAACACGAGTCTAATGAAAATTATGAAGATTGTGAATTATCTCCTGGCCTACTCAGACTAATAGAACATGAAAATAAGAAAATTCTCCCTCACCAAGAACTAATAGATATAGTGAACCTGGGAAACGAAGATGATAAAAGAGAAGTACAAATTGGTACTTTCATATCTCCAAAGACAAGAGACAAACTCATCTCTCTACTTCAAGATTTTAAGGATGTGTTTGCTTGGACTTATCAAGATATTCCAGGACTAAACACAGACATTGTAATGCATGAACTTTCGTTAATACTAGAGTGTAAGCCTGTACAACAAAAACTTAGAATAATGAGGCCAAAAATGTTACTTTAGACACGAGAAGAAGTAAAAAAGCAGTACGATGTTGGTTTTTTACAAGTGGTCAAGTATCCTGAATGGGTGGGAAATGTTGTTCCGATACCCAAGAAAAATGGAAAGTGTGAATGTGCGTTGACTATCGTGACCTCAATCGTGCTATTCCTGAAGATAACTTCCCTCTACAACATATAGATACATTAGTGGATAATACAGCTAAGCATTATTTGTTCTCATTCATGGACGATTTCTCAAGTTACAATCAAATCAAAATGTATCCAAAAGATATGGAAAAAACCACATTTGTGACAATGTGGGGCGTATTTTTTTTATAAAGTGATGCCATTCGGTCTAAAAAATTCTGGGGCAACGTATCAAAGGGTCATGATAACTTCATTCCATGACATGATGTATAAAGAAATCGAGGTTTATGTAGATGACATGATTGAGAAGTCTTGCTCAAAGGAGGAACATATCACCAATCTTAGAAAACTTTTTGAACGTTTAAGAAAATTCCAATTGAAGCTTAATCCAGAAAAATGCACTTTTGGAGTTTCTTCAGGAAAATTATTGGCGTTTTTTGTCAGCAAACAAGGAATTGAGGTGGATCCTGATAAAATTAAAGCTATTCAAGAAGTCCCTCCTCCTTGTACTCAAAAAGATGTTCAAGGTTTCTTAGGGAGATTAAACTATATTTCTCGGTTTATTTCTCTACTAACTAACAAATGTGATCCCATTTTTCGCCTCCTAAGGAAGAATAATACGGGCAATTGGGATTTATCATGCCAAGAAGCTTTTGACAAGTTTAAACAATACTTTTCAAATTCTCCTGTATTAGTGTTATCTATGCTAGGAAAACCTTTGATCTTCTATCTAGTGCTATTTAAAAATTCCATGGGATGTGTATTAGGTCAACAAGATGCAACCAGAAGAAAGGAACACGCTATCTATTTTCTTAGTAAAAAGTTTATCGATTGTGAATTAAGGTATTCTTCCATCGAAAAGTTGTGTTGCGCTTCGTCAATACATGTTATATCATACAACATGGTTAATTGAAAAGCTAGATCTGATAAAACACATGATGAAATCACTAGGTTTATCAGGAAGAATGGCTCGTTGGCAAGTTTTGCTTTTTGAGTATGATATTGAGTATGTAAACCGAAAAGCCATTAAAAGTAGTGCTATCGCAGACCTTTTAGGAAGTCGTACTTTACCCAAATATGAACCTTTGAGTTTTGACTTTCCTGATGAGGACCTTATATGCTTAACTAGCAGTGAAGATGAATCAACTAGCGAAACAAATTAGAAGATGAATTTTTATGGGGCTTCTAATGCACTTGGGTGTGCAATCGGAGCAATTTTAATATCTCCCAAAGGAAATTATTATCCTTTTATCGGGTGACTAAATTTTGAATATACCAATAAATATGGTAGAATATGAAACAGGTATAATGGGACTTTGTGTTGCAATTGAACGAAAAATCGAATATCTTAAAGTATATGGTGATTCGTCATTGGTGATTTATCAACTTCGTGGAGAGTGGAAAACAAAAGATGCTAAATTGGTTGAATATCACAAGCTCATTCTTGAATTAATAAAAAAATTTCAGAAGATATTTTTCTATTATCTTCCACGTGAAGATAATCAACTGGCTGATGCATTGGCAACGTTGGCTTCCATGTTTAAAGCAAAAAGAGAAACTGAAATAATACCCATATAAATGAGTATCTTCAATTCACCCGCTAGTTGCAATGTCATCGAAGAAGAGGTAGATGATCACCCCTAGTATTATGATATTTTACAATATCTTAAGTATCCAAAGTATCTCGAGGGAGCAACCGATATTAATAAAAGAACTATTCGGAGAATGACTACAGGATATGTTCTCGAGGGAGGAATCTTATACAAAAGAGGAAATGACTAAATGTTATTCAGATACATAAAAAGTCATGAGGAAAAAAAGATAATTGAGGAAGTTCATGAAGAGATTTGTGGAATTCATGCGAATGGTCTCAATATGGCAAGACATATTATGAGGTTGGTTATTTCTGGACATCTATGATAGAAGATTGCATCATTTTTGCTTACAGATGTCATAAATGTTAGATTTATAGAGATAAAATCCATACAACCTCATCACTCCCTTCATGTTATAACAATTCCATAGCCGTTTGCAACATGAAGCATGGATGTAATTGGACCGATTACACCAAAGGAATCAAACGGACATCGATTCATATTCATAATGATTAATTATTTTACCAAATGGGTAGAAATTGCTTCGTATGCAAATATAACTAGATCGACAGTATGCAAATTCCTTAAAAGATAAATAATTTGTCGATATGGTTTACAAGATAGGATTATTTCTGATAATGCTTTAAAACTGAATAACCGAATGATGACAAAAATTTATGAACAGTTTTAGATAAAACATCACAAGTCAGCACCTATCGCCCAAAAATGAATGGGACCGTCGAAGCAGCTAATAATAATATCAAGAGTATTATTGAGAAGATGACGATAACACATAAAGATTGGTATAAGAAACTACCTTTTGCATTATTTTCATATCATACATATATACGAACATCTACTGGAGCAACTCCTTATCATGCCAAGAAACTTTTGACAAGTTTAAACAATACTTTTCAAATCCTCCTGTATTAGTGTCGTCTGTGCTAGGAAAACCTTTGATCTTCTATCTAGTGGTATTTAAAAATTCCATAGGATGTGTATTAGGTCAACAAGACGCAATCGGAAGAAAGGAACACGCTATCTATTATCTTAGTAAAAAGTTTTACCGATTGTGAATTAAGGTATTCTTCCATCAAAAAGTTGTGTTGCGCTTTGATCTGGACCGTTTTTAGGCTTTGTCAATACATGTTATATCATACAACATGGTTAATTGCAAAGCTAGATCCTATAAAATACATGATGAATCTCTAGGTTTATCAGGAAGAATGGTCGTTGGCAAGTTTTTTTTTCTAAGTATGATATCGAGTATGTAAACCGAAAAGTCATTAAAAGTAGTGCTATCGCAGACCTTTTAACAAGTCGTGCTTTACCCGAATATGAACCTTTGAGTTTTGACTTTCCTGATGAGGACCTTATGTGCTGAACTAGCAGTGAGGATGAATCAACTAGCGAAACAAATTAGAAATCGGAGCAATTTTAATATCTCCCGAAGGAAATTATTATCCTTTTATCGGGCGACTAAATTTTTAATGTACCAATAATATGATAGAATATGAAGCATGCATAATGGGACTTTGTGCTGCAATTGAACGGAAAATCGAATATCTTAAAGTATATGGTGATTCGTCATTGGTGATTTATCAACTTCGTGGAGAATGGAAAACAAAAGATGCTAAATTGGTTGAATATCGCAAGCTCATTCTTGAATTAATGAAAAATTTTTAGAAGATATTTTTCTATTATCTTCCACGTGAAGATAATCAACTGGCTGATGCATTGGCAACGTTGGCTTCCATGTTTAAAGCAAATAGAGAAACTAAAATAATACTCATATAAATGAGTATCTTCAATTCACCCGCTAGTTGCAATGTCATCCAAGAAGAGGTAAATGATCATCCCTAGTATTATGATATTTTACAATATCTTAAGTATCCAAAGTATCCCGAGGGAGCAACCAATATTAATAAAAGAACTATTCGGAGAATGGCTACAGGATATGTTCTCGAGGGAGAAATCTTATACAAAAGAGGAAGTGACCAAATGTTATTCAGATGTATAAAAAGTCATGAGGCAAAAAAGATAATTGAGGAAGTTCATTAAGGTATTTGTGGAATTCATGTGAATGGTCTCAATATGGCAAGACAGATTATGAGGTTGGGTTATTTCTGGAAATCTATGATAGAAGATTGTATCAATTTTGCTTAGAGATGTCATAAATGTTAGATTTATGGAGATAAAATCCATACAGCCTCATCACCCCCTTCATGTTATAACAACTCCGTAGCCGTTTGCAACATGGGGCATGGATGTAATTGGACTGATTACACCAAAGGAATCAAACGGACATCGATTCATCTTCGTAATGATTAATTATTTTACCAAATGGGTAGAAATTGATCGTATGCAAATATAACTAGATCGACGGTATGCAAATTCCTCAAAAGATAAATAATTTGTCGATATGGTTTACTAGATAGGATTATTTTTGATAATGCTTTAAATCTGAATAACCGAATGATGACAAAAATTTGTAAACAGTTTTAGATAAAACATCACAAGTCAGCACCCTATCGCCCAAAAATGAATGAGGCCGTCAAAGCAGTTAATAAAAATATCATGAGGATTATTGAGAAGATGACTATAATATATAAAGATTGGTATGAGAAACTACCTTTTGTATTATTGGCATATCGTACATCTATACGAACACCTACAGGAGAAACTCCTTATCATGCCAAGAAGCTTTTGACAAGTTTAAAAATACTTGTCAAATCCTCTTGTATTAGTGTCATCTGTGCTAGGAAAACCTTTGATCTTCTATCTAGTGGTATTTAAAATTCCATGGGATGTGTATTAGGTCAACAAGATGAAACCGGAAGAAAGGAACACGCTATCTATTTTCTTAGTAAAAACTTTATTGATTGTGAATTAAGGTATTCTTCCATCGAAAAGTTGTGTTGTGCTTTGATCTGGATCATCCGTAGGCTTCGTCAATACATGTTATACCATACAATATGGTTAATTGCAAAGCTAGATCTGATAAAATACATGACGGAATTAACAGGTTTATCTGGAAGAATGGCTCGATGCAAATTCTGCTTTCTGAGTATGATATCGAGTATGTAAACCGAAAATTCATCAAAGGTAGCGCCATCGCAGACCTTTTAGCAAGTCATGCTTTACCCAAATGTGAACCTTTGAGTTTTGACTTTCCTGAAGATCTTATGATTTACCTAGTAGTGAAGATGAACCAACTCGCGATACAAATTAGAAGATGAATTTTGTTGGGGCTTCTAATGCACTTGGGTGTAGAATCGAAGCAATTTTAATATCTCCCAAAGGAAATTATTATCCTTTTACCGGGTGATTAAATTTTGAATATACCAATAATATGGAAGAATATGAAGCATGTATAATGGGACTTCGTGTTACAATTGAACGGAAAATCGAATACATTTAAGTACATGGTGATTCATCATTGGTGATTTATCAACTTCGTGGAGAGTAGGAAATAAAAGATGCTAAATTGGTTGAATATCGCAAGCTCATTCTTGAATTAATGAAAAGTTTTAGGAAATTTTTCTATTATCTTCCACAAGAAGATAATCAATTGGCTGATGCATTGGCAATTTTGGCTTCCATTTTTAAAGCAAATAGGGAAACTTAAATAATGCTCAAACAAATGAGTATCTTCAAATCACCCGCTAGTTGCTATGTCATCGAAGAAGAGGTAGATCATCCCTAGTATTATGATATTTTATAATATCTTAAGTATCAAAAGTATCCCAAGGGAGAAATCGATGTTAATAAAAGAACTATTCGGAGAATGGCTATAGGGTATATTCTCGACGGAGAAATCTTAGATAAAAGAGGAAGTGACCAATGTTACTCAGAAGCATAAAAATTCATGAGGCAAAAAAGATAATTGAGGAAGTTCATGAAGGGATTTATGGAATTCATGTGAATGGTCTCAATATGGCAAGGCAGATTATGAGGTTGGGTTATTTCTGGACATCTATGATAAAAGATTGCATCAATTTTGCTCAGAGATGTCATAAATGTCAGATTTATGAAGATAAAATCCATACAACCTCATCACCCCTTCATGTTATAACAGCTCCGTGGTCGTTCACAACATGGGGCATGGATACAATTGGACCAATTACACCAAAGGCATCAAATGGAATCGCTTCATCTTTGTAATGATTGATTGTTTTACCAAATGGGTAGAAGCTTCTTCGTATGCAAATGTAACTAGATCGACAATATGCAAATTCCTCAAAAGAGAAATAATTTGTCGATAAGGTCTACTAGAAAGAATTATTTCTAATAATGATTTAAATCTGAATAACTAAATGATAATAAAAATTTATGAATAATTCAAGATAAAACATCACAAGTCAGCACCCTATCACTAGTCAGAACCCGAGAGGGCCTTACTGGTAAAAAAAGAGAAAAAAAAGAAAGATGTGAAAACTCTCTTTCTTAATGACCTAGAAAAAATAGTATACATGAAACAACTTAAAAGAATTTTTTTTAGTGACAGTAAATGTTTGACTTGTAATTTTAAAAATTCTATATATGGATTGAAACAAGTCAAACGATATTTGAAATTTCATAAAGTTATCTCTTCATTTGATTTTGTTTAGAATATTATGAATCAATGTATACATCAGAAGGCTAGTGAGAGTAAAATTTATTTTCTTATTATATTTGTGGATGGTATTTTACTTGTAAAAAATGAAAAATGTATGTTACATTAGGTGATACATTTTTTAAAATTTTTTTATATGTAAAATATGAATGATGCATGTTATGTCAATAGAATTAAGATTCATGATGAAAGACATAAAAGTATTGTAGGTCTATCTCAAAAAATCTATATCAACAAGATTTAAAAAGATTTTAGACAAAAGATTGTTCACTTAATGTTTGCTCCTATCGTGAAGGGTAATAAGTTCAATTTGAACCAATATCGAAAGAACGAATTCAAAGGGGACAAAATAAAAAAATTCCATATTATAATCATTATTTTTGTATGGAGTTCGAATAAACTCTAAACTCAAATCAAATCGAAAGCCAAAAATTCATAAATTAAAACCCAAAAAATATTAAATAAATTCAAATTCAAAATTCCAAACAAATCATAAATAGTAAAATTCATTAATACCATAAAACCATAAAACCTAATATACAAACCCAATAATTATGGCCCATGTTCCTAACCAACCCCTACCCATAAGCCAAGTTTGTTAGCCTACATCTTAACCCTCAAACCAAACAGCCAAAACTAAATTATGACCCACACCCGCTAAAACACGGTTCCAAATCAAACCCATGACCTATTTCTTAACCCGACTATCCCTCTCTTCTTCTACCTTTCATTTCCCCAAGAATTCTAGAAGCTTTTAGAATCAACTTTTTATCTTCCAACAAACCTTTCAGCCACTTATGCTAGGTCAGAGCCACATTGACGCTATGTAGGAGCTACCTCCTCACCACCACAACAAAAACTACCACATCGGTTGGTCTTTCTTCTCAGTCGTTCATTCGAATCCGGTCAAAATTGAAAATGTCAGTGATTCCTCCTTACTCGTACAATACCAAAACACATATGCATGTACAAAAAAAACAGAGAACAAATCAGAGAATTTTTATTTTTTATTTCTAATATATGGGCTACAAATACGAATGGATAAGGACCGGTTTTCTATTTTGAAAACCAATGAAAACCACAAAGTTTGAGAGCAACCGTTTTCCATTTTGAATATCAAATAGTTTAGGGGTTCTGATTTTAACTTAAAGATAAGGACCGGTTTCGATCGTCGATATCTTCTTTGTCGACGTCTTCTTCCTCTTTCTTTTCATTTAGAGTTTTATTACAAAATTAAAAAGATTTTTAAAGGAAGCTTAAACCCAATTTTAATTGAAATTAAAAGACATTTGAGGTTCTGTTTTAAAAGATTTTTCAAAAATTTTCTTTGCATCGAGATTTAGCTTTGACTTTCTAAAACAAAGAAAGGACTTGTTTTGATAATCTCGTCGCTTGTCGACCGCCTCTAGCGACGACCAAAGCGAACGGTTTTTAAAAATGCTAAATAAGGGGCTAGAGTTCTTAGAAAGCTAGAGTTTTGTTCTTCTCTTTTTTGCTTTCCAAAATGAGTGAAAATGAAGATAATCAGATCGATTTGGCCTCTAAAATTTGTGTATATATGCTTTTTAAATCGATGTCGTTTTGTCGCCTTCTCAAACTCGTATGATGATCTGACCCGGGAAAAATCCGTGTAATATTTGGTCTAAGAGTGATTTACAGCTTCAGTACCTCATTTTGCTTTCCGTTTTGATTTCAGTTCTGGTTTAATATCTTTACAGATCCTTCTTCTTTTATTTCATTTAAAATTTGGCTTTAAAATTTCTTTTTTCTTTTAATTTCACTCATTTATTCATTTTATATTTTATTTCATCCTTTGCATTATATGCATTTGTTACATTTCCTAATATTTATACATGTAAATATATTATATTATATTATATTATATTATATTATATTATATTATATTATATTATATTATATTATATTATATTATATTATATTATATTATATTATATTATATGTGTATCATACGTTATGCTATTATGGGAGTGTATATGTAGTGTGAATATTTTATAAATTAATATGTATATTGATTTACGTAATAGATATATATTTAGTGTTTTTATTATAATATTATAACATAGTAATGTATTTTATCATATTTTAACTCATTTAGTATTTATATTTATACTTTTTGTTATTACTATTTCACGTAAACGTATATATCTTTTTTATCACATCTTTAAGTTACATATTGTATTTATACATTATATTTTTATTATATTATAGGCATAAAGATAATTTTCACCCTTAACGTTTGTAGTTTTTGTTATTTTGGCCCTTATTCTTTTTTGGGATAAATTTAGCTCTTAATCGATGTTTTTTAACAAATAACTCATTTTTAACTACTATTATAATTGAACCGTTAAAAATTTAATAATGATAACTTGTCATATATATGTGATAATATATTTTAAATGACATAGAATCTAACCTATTAAACATATACATATATATATAAAATATAATTTTATTCTAATCTAAAAATATAAAATAATTCAAATTCAAATGAAATATTAAAAATTAATTTCTATTCATTAAAAAATAATTAAATCTAAAATAAAATGCTACTAAATATTTTTAACCTTAACTATAGTAAAATCAAAAATTTTATCTAAAAATATGAACATAATCTAAAAAGAAATGGTTTTGTAGAGTTTGTTACCGGTGAATCAAAGATAAATGATTTTGACAATAATCAATTCGATTATTATTTTAGTTTAAAATTTGGTATTTTAGTTTTAATCTAAATTAGATTTTTAGGGTTTTATAAAGATATTTTAGTTTAGTTAGGGTTGAGAATATTTATTAAATTTTTGTTTTGGATTTAATTAATTTTTAATATTTTATTTAAATTTTAATTATTTTATATTTTATAATGGAATAAAATTATATTATATATATGTATATGTTTAATAGGTTAGATTCTATGTTATTTAAAATATATTAGTATCACATATATATGATAAGTTATCATTATTAAATTTTTAACCGTTCAGTTATCATGGTAGTTAAAAATGAGTTATTTCTTAAAAAGACATAGATTAAGGGCTAAATTTATCCCAAAAAAATAATAAGGGCTAAAATAACAAAAATTATAAACGTTAAGGGTGAAAACTATCTTTATGCCTATATTATATTATATGTGTACATCATCATATCTATTTCATTATTTATTATTTATTTATTTATTTATATTTAATTATTTTCTTGATCGATTTTACAAGTAACTTGTAACGGAGAATGATCCATGTTATTTATGATCCATTTAATATAAATATTTAATTTCTTTTTTTTAATTTATCGTATTTAATTTTTTATAATTTAATTTTGTACATTTAATTGTTGTATTTATTTATTCATTATTGTAATTTTTGTATATTTATTCTTTTATTCATATCTGAAACAGTAATTTAATAAAAATGTATTGTCTTTTTATTCAATATTAAATGTGGTCAGTATCGATTGGAATGATGGTGATTTTTTGATTTATTATCGAATAATGGGAATTTTAAAATTTATTTGTATTCCTAAATGGATTTTAAATTAATTTAAACTTGAACTCACAAAATTCAATTTAGGGTAAATTATATTCGATTAGGTATTAATTTTTTAACAGTGTAAGGTGTTAATTATATCCCATTCGTAATCGACTCTTAAACCCGATTTTTTAAAGAATCTATGTTTTTAATAGTGTCCGGCCTACCATAGTTATCGATGAAGACTCTATAATCTTTTTCAAAATAAATTTTATTTTTTATTTTCAAACCATATTTTAATTTTTTTAACTCTAATTTTAAATTAATTTCTAATTTCTCAATTTTCCATTTTTCAAAAGTTCCACAAATTTTCTCAAAATTAACTTTTTCCAGAAATAAACACATTTTTAATTCAAAAAACTAAAAATAATAAAACAAACGCAATCTTAATTTTCAAATACCTAAATTAAATTTTAATTTTTAACAATCTAGTTTCTAGTAATAGTATAACTATTATAAATTTGATTTTAAAGGGTCCTTACACATATGCTTCTTTTGTTGGAAGCCTAATTTATGTTCTTGTATACATGATTTGATATTGTATTTATCATTGGGATATTAAAAAGATATCAGAATAATTTGAATATAAATCACTATAAAATTGTAAAATTATTAAAATATCTTAAAGAGAAAAAAATATATATTAATAAGATATCAGATTAATTATTTTAATTAAATCAACATTAAGTTATATATTTGTTTTTGCCAAAGGAGTTATATCTTGAAGGAACATTAAGTAGACCTTAATGGTTACTTTCATCGTAAAAGTTGAGTTTATTTCGTATTTTGAGGCTACCTCATATAAAGTATGGTTAAAGAATTTTATTTCTGATTTTTGACTTGGGGATTTCACCTTTAGGCCATTGAGGATATATTGGGAAAATTTAGATGTATTTTTTTATGGTTAATAATAACAAAAGTAAAAAATTAAAGTAAACACATCGAAATTAAGTATTTAGCCATAAAAGAACGTGTTAAAGAGAAGAAGGTGATCATTAAACATATTAATTGATCCTTTAACCAAGGACATGTCATCACATAAATTTAAGGATAATGTTGTCATTATGGAACTTGTTAAATTTTCGTTGTAAGAACGATTCAATTAAAACTCTAATAAAGTTTGATATTTTTTATATATGTTGTGTATACATTAAGTTATTTATTTTGAGAAACCACTAAAGATTGAACAAAGGTTAAACATTGTGTTTATTCATTAAGTATATAGTTTAGAGTGTTGAGACTTAATATACTATGATACGTGAAAAATACAATTCAATTTTAAAGAGAAACTATCGTCATGATTCATACATTATATTTTAATTTAAGTATTATGTAATACAACCCAAGTTATTATATTGTTATTGTTGATATATTATTATTATTATTATTATTAAAAAACTTATAATATTAATAAACTTATATTTTTATTATTATATTATTGTATTTACTATTATATTACCATTATTATTATTTTAACATTATTATATCATTATTATCATAATATTATTATTTTATATGTTATTTACATTTTAATATTCTGATATATATATAACGGTTATATTCTGTATTAGAATTTATTATTCTGATATTCTACTGGGAGTGATATCTCGGGCTTTGAATGTCATCTTTTTTGAATTATCATGAATATTAAGGGGTTTTAATATATTTGAAAAATTAAAGTTTAAATTAACATAAATTTTATATTTTTTAAAATAATTACAACACGAATCTTTAGATACCAATTTTTTTGCGTTGTTGGGGTGATAATCTTTTCCCAAACGTAATCAACTTTTAGACCCAATTTTTTTTCTAAATTTATTTTTCCGGTGTTTGATCTACCCTTTTTAAAACGGTCGATGACAACTCTCGTATTTTATCAATAAACAAAATTCTCTATCAAAATTTCCCCTTTTAAATCTAAATCTTTTATAAAAGCGGGAAGCACACAACATTTTTAAATTCAAAAAACATTCGTTACAAGTTTGAGTTCGAACTCTAACATTGATTTCGAGTTCGAGGTCAAGAATTTTGATTCGTGAATTTGAGTCGAATCGAGCTCAGTATCGGGCATTTTGAGTTCGAGTTGAGTTGAATACTACTCGTTACACCTTTAGTTTAGACATAAAATAAACATTGAGTTTATTCATTAAGTATATGAGTTAAAACATTGAGACTTGATGCATAGTAATATATTAAAGATACCCTAATGAGAGAATATTGCTAGTTGTGATTCGTGGGTTATTCCCGCTATCACTACCATAATTTTTTAACTTCCTCATTAAGGCCATTATGCATTATGGTTTAAGGGAGTTGTCACCCTGATATGTTAGTGGGATCGGTTAAAGGTGTTTTTTTATAAAAAAAAATCACCGTAAATACCCTAATGATATTAAAATTTCTCAAAATTTTAAAATTTAAAGATTAAATATCATTTTAGTTTTGAGAAATTTACAAATTTTAAAATGACAAGTACAAATTTAATTATATTCAGATGCCAATCGTAGGCATAATATAAACATAAATACCCTAAAAATATTGGAAATAAATCTGAAACCATTGTGTAAATTATATGTTAAATTCGAGATATGGTTATACCATTTTCAAATACAATGAATCTTTATCAAATACATTAAATCATTGCGAAACAAAAATTTTTAAATGATTCGAAATCTTCGGACAATAAAATTTTTAAATGAAAATATTGTGCTTTTTGTGTGCTTAAAGACATGTTAGCTATCATTATTTCTCGTGGTGTTTCCCATCAAAAAGATAAACTTCTTCGCAACTCCACCATCACTGCCCAGATCTTAAAGTGGTACAGTATGGGAGCAATAATGCATGAAAAATGACGCTAGTGGAAAAAACTGTTGAACACCCCACAATCAAAATATTCAAATAACGAAAGAGAATGCTCAAATATAAGAAGGAAGACTTTATTTTCTTTTTCTTTGGTGTGGATTACATATACGCATGTAGGTTCTTTATATAAGCAACAAAGTGAGACCTAATAAATGTTAGACTTAATTAACATTTATTAACCACAATTAAAACTTATTAATTAAACTAAAAAATAAAATAAGTTAAATTAAATTAATCATTAATTAAGTATTGATGTTTGTGTTGATTTTTAACACTCTCCCTCAGTACCAACATTCATTTTGCTTTTCATGTTGAGCTGACGGTAGAAGCTTTCAATGTTGTTACCACTCAAGCCTTTTGTGAACATGTCTGCCACTTGATCTTCAGTCTTCATATGTTCAAGCTTGATTTCTTCCTACAAGACTTCTTCTCTAAGAAAATGATAATTCACCTCCACATGTTTAGTTCTTACATGAAAAACTAGATTCTCAGCTAAACGTATGCTGGCAAGTTATCACAGTATAAGGTAACTGAAAATTTCACTTGTTAATGCAAGTCCTTCAACAATTGCAAAAGCCAAGTACTCTCTTGAGCTGCCATTGCTGCTGTATGATACTTTGCTTCGGTGGTTGATAAAGATATTGTGGGTTGCCTTTTGCTACACCAAGAAACTGCTTCAGATTCAAGTAAAAACACATACCCTGAAGTTGAACATCGGGTATCATGGTAACCCACATAGTCAACATCACAATAGCCAACTAGCTTACAATCTCCATCTTTCTTGTACATAATACCATGACCGATGGTACTTTTCACATATCTCAAAACTTGTTGAACTGCTTCCAAATGAGGCTTCCTTAGATTTTGCATGTATCGACTCACAACGTCAAATGCAAAAGAAATATCTGGTCTTGTTAAAGTTAAGTAGATAAGACTACCAACTAGTTGTCGGTACATCGTATCATCTTCTAAACTTTTTCCTTCATTAGCACAAATTTTGGCATTTGGTTCTATCGGTGTAGAAATTGACTTGTAATTGAGTATTTCAAACTTTTTCAATAGATCACATGAATACTTTCTTTGATGGAGAAAAATTCCTTTCTTTGTATGATCAATCTCTAGACCAAGAAAGTGTCTAAGTTGACCCAGTTCTTTCATTTGGAAGCGAACTGAAAAATTCTTCTTGGTTCGAAGAATTTTATCCTCAAAATCGACAGTGATGATTAAATCATCCAAGTATACTAGCACAATAGCTAGTTTTCCTTCAGTTGCTTTTATGAACAGACTAGAATCTGAAGGAGTCACAAAATAACCACTATGAGTTAGAAACTCAATAATCTTTCCATACCAAGCCCTGAGTACTTGCTTCAACCCGTACAACGCCTTTTGTAGCTTACATACATACTCAGTATGATCTTGACTTTGAAAACCAGCCGGTTGATCCATGTAAATCTCGCGATCTAGCTCTCCATGAAAAAATGCGTTCTTCACATCCATTTGCCATAAGTTTCAATCATTGTTGGCCGCCAGTGCTAATAAGACTCGAACAGTTGTAAGCTTCTCCATTGGACTAAATGTTTCTTAATAATCTAGACCATATTGTTGAGAGAATCCTTGAACTACCAGTCGAGCCTTGTACCTCTCAATCGAACCATCTGTGCGGTGTTTTATCTTGTAGATCCATTTACAAGAAATAGGCTTTACATCTCTTGGTTTTGGTACAAGCTCCTAAGTCTGATTCTAGTCAAGTGTATCGATCTCATTTCTCATTGCTTCAATTCATTCTACTTTTTGAGAATCTTCTTCAAAGGTTTTTGGCTCTTTTGTATCGTATTTTTCTACTACAGCAGAATTAGCGTATTTAGGATTTGGCTTTCTAATCCTTGTTGATCTTCTAAGTGGTGTTGGTTCTTTTCTTTCATTAGACTCAACATCTTCAACCAGTTGCTAATGAACACCAGACTGCCATGGATTCTGAGTTACGTCTTCTTCATCAAGATCATCGACAAGTTCAGTTTCATCTAAACTCAACTTAACTTTGAAAGATTGTAATTCTCTCTTGAGAGTATCTGTGTCTGGAAATAACTCTTTATCGGAGGACCACCATGAAGATGTTTCATCAAACACCATATTACGAGACACATAGCACTTTCCAGTTGTAGGATCACAACATTTCCACCCTTTTCTCTGATTGTCGTATCCTATAAAAATACACCTAACAAATTTCTTGTTCATTTTGCTACGTAAATGATTAGGCACAAATACATAACAAACACTTCCAAAAACTCGAAAATAACTAACTGTTAGTTTCATTTTTCATGATTTTTCAAAAGGAGAAAGAAAATGTAACCTTTGTTGAGGAAGCATGTTGATAACGTAAGCTGCAGTTTTCATTGCCTCAACCCAAAAATGACCTGGAACGTTTCTTGCATGAAGCATACTTTGGCATATTTCTGCCAAATGTCTATTCTTCCTTTCAGCAATACCATTATTTTGTGGAGTGTTAGCACATGTGAATTGACAACATATTCGGTACTCTTGAAGAAATTTTGCAAACTCATTGAAGTGAATTCTCCCCCATTATCTGTACGTAGCCAACAAATCTTTTTGCCAACTTCTGCTTCCACAATCCCTTTAAATTCTTTGAACTTTGAAAGATTCTCCGATTTTTCTTCATAAAATAGATCCACACATATCTGGAAAAATCATTAATGAAAGTCACCATATACTTCATCCCACCAATAGAAGTTTATTTAACAGGTCCAAACACATCAGAGTGGATTAACTCTAATAGTTCATTTGCTTTATACTTTGACTCCTCATATGGTAGTTGATGTGCTTTTCCATATTGACAACATGCACATATAGTGTTTGTTCTCACCTCTAGTTTTGGAAGTCCATTCAACATTGACTTTTTCATCATCACGTCTAGCTTGGAATAACTGACACGACTTAACCGCATGTGCCACAAGTCCGCTGTCTCATTTCTTTTTATTTTGTCAACGTATGTAGTTTTCGCAGACATCACATAGATAGAATCTAATCTTCGCCCTTTCATTATCGGCTCCTCTTTGATATCCAGATTATGGTATACCTTCACATCTTGTAGACCAAATAGAACAACATGGCCCGAAGATGTTAATTATGCTACTGAAAGAAGATTTTTCTTCATCCCTGGCACATGATAGACATTCTGAAGTGACATTTTAGTGTTGTTATTTTGAGGAGAGACCATCGTGTTACCAACAACACGACTTCCCTCGTATTTAGATAAGTCCTACAATTTTTCTTTATCACTTGTCATATGATTCAAACAACCAGAGTCAACTATCCAGTCATTCTCATAATCAATTTTGTCTAACATAGTCGTCGTAAAAGCTAACTCTTCCTCTTCTACTGCAAATAATGCTTTTGCATCTCATTCTTCTTCATTATTAGAAGTAACAACATTACTCTCCAGATATTTTTTTCTTTGACCAACAAGATTTGGCCATATGACCCTTTTTTCCACAATTAAAACATTTTCCATCAAATCTTTTGTTGTTATCGTAATTTTTGAAACCTCTTCTTTCAGCAGAGATTTCTTCTCCTTGATTTCTATTGAACCCATCATTGTCACGCTTCTTGAAGTTTCGCTTGCCTTTAATGACATGGAGTGCCTCTTCTTCATTTTTCAATAAGACACCTCCCATTTGTTTAGCTAATACTTCTTGACTAGCTAACAAATTTTCGAATTCTACAAGTGACGGCTGAGTCTGTCATCCTTGTACAACAACAACAAATCTCCTAAACTTCTTCTTTAGACTATGGACAATAATTCGTTTCATCCTGGTATCACCAATAGGAGCTGCTGGATCCAACTCAGAAATTTCCCGACACAACAAATTTACTTTGTGAAAGTATTGTTTAATCGTCATATTGTCTTGCTTTATAGACAATAACTCGCTCTCTAGAAGTTGGAGCTTCATATCATTCTTCTTAGAAAACAACTTGGCAAATATTTCTCAAGCTTCATTTGGGGTTTTGACATCTTGAATATGCTCCAACATATATTCTTCCACCGTTGTCTTCAAGGCATACATTGCCTTGCCTGCTTTTATCTTCCATTTGCTTAGCACGCCATTTGTATCCTTTACTTCTGGTTGCTCATTTTCACTACCATTGTCAATCTCCTATAAGTCTTGTCCTTGCATATATGACATCATGCAAGTTGACCATGTATTATAATTGTCATTGTTAAGCTTCCTCATTCCGCCGATAGCATATAGGTCCGTCATTGTGCCAACAAGTGGTTTTCACCAAAATAAAAATACACCAGTTAAAAGTATGTGTAACATACACCAGGTAAGCTCCCAGGAAAGAGAGGTGGATCACTCAAATCACTCAAATATCAAGTCTTTCCTAGTCAGAACTTTCCTAGACATGCACTAGCACTATACCGCACTATTTTGCATTAACCGAGCAACCAAAATAACCTTCAACGAGTCTCTGATACCAATTGTTGAACACCGCACAATCAAAACATTCAAATAACGAAAGAGAATGCCCAAATAGAAGAAGGAAGACTTTATTTTTTTTCTTCGGTGTGTATTACATATACGCATGTAGGTTCTTTATATAGGCAACAAAGTGAGATCTAATAAATGTTAATTAAATGTTAAACTTAATTAACATTTATTAACCATAATAAAAACATATTAATTAAACTAAAAACATAAAATAAGTTAAATTAAATTAACCATTAATTAAGTATTGATGTTGGTGTTAATTTTTAACAGAAACGTCACCAACCACTAACTGTTCCAATAAAACTAAAAAAATAATTAAAAATCTAAGGTAAAAAATTAAAACTAATAAAATTTAAGTTGTGAGTCAGATTAATACAAATTATTTAAAGTTTTAGAAAATCGATGCAATAAAAAGTTGCCATATCTATTTTATCAAAAAAATATCATACACTAATTAGTTTAATATGACCTATGATATTTAAAATTTCTCAAAATAAAAATATAATAATTTCATCGAATAAAAATAAAATTACTATATTTATGTCATCAAACTAAAAATTTATAAGAATGAAAATAGAAAAAAATACATGATAAAAATATTTTTTAATAATTTAAAGATAATTATTATATAATATATATTTATATATTTTTAATTTTTTAATAATATTTACATCTTATAAATAAAAAGAAGGAACATATATTTTTTTACTACCACCACTTATTGCATTCCAAAATAAAATAATCTTATCTTAATCTTTAGTCGAGATAGAATAGTAATCCAAACATTTTAAATTATTTTTGAAGACTCGATTACAACATAAACAAAAAAAATATATTAAGATTAGCCAGTCAAATTCTATGAATGTGACAAAAAAGGCTGGACAATGGGGATTATCTTTAAATTTTATAGGTAGAAAGCAAAGTAGCTTCGATATATAGGATTAGGATCATGTAGGTTTAAAATTTAATTATATTTAAAATTTTTAAAACGTTGAAAGACTTAAATTATTTTTTCATAATGGGAGAAAGAAAAGAGAGACCGTTCCTACTGAATTTAAAACATAAAAATATTGAATATATAAAAAATTATTGTCTTTGATCATGTTCCATTCTATACCTATATTTAAAAACTAAAATTGCATTTTAATTCTTAATTTTAATTTTCAGATTCTAAACCTTAAACCCTATTTTCTAAAAAGTACATACATCTAATCCCCTAGATCATTGCTATAACCCCAGTCTTGAACTATAAATCCCGAATTCACTATTTTTAAGTAGAGTAACAAACACAATAAAAGAACAAACGATTTACATCTGTCTTTAACTATATGTTCTAAGCAGTGACATAACTAAATGAAGATAGGAAGGAGTAATTATCTTTCACCCTGATTTTTTTCCCCACGTTTATCTATTATCTAAATTTTTTCAATTTTTTAAATACTTATGTTTTATCATAACCTTAAATCATAACTTCGTACTCGGTGCCAACTATATTTGGCGTATGTATATTTATATATCATATAAAGTAAAACCAGAATTAACTCACAACTCAAAATACTAAAGAAACATCTGAATTCAGAGTTCAAAGAAGAAAAAAATTGTCCCAATGAAGCTTGCCATACTTGTCCCATGTGTTTTTTTCCTAGTAGTTTTAATAAAGTTCCTTTATGGTTACCTCTAGACACCTCTCCCTATACAAAAGATAATGAATTCCGAGGGAATCAAAGGACCTCCTTACAGATTCATCTATGGAAGCAACAACCAGGTTAACCGAATGAAGAATGAGGCATCCGACAAACCCATGAGCTTGATTCGTCATGAATTATTTCCCAGAGTGCAGCCACATGTTTACTCTTAGATCAACACATATGGAAAGCAAACCAGGTTTGTTTTTTGATTTTTCAGTGTGATTTTTAACTTCCAGCACAACCCTTGCATGAAATTCTGCGTTCATCCGAAGCTTTTGTTTTTTATGTGATTAGGTAAGAACTATCTTTCTTGGAATGGTGTTCAAGCTGAACTTGTGATCTATAAACCTGAACCGATGAAAGAGGTACTGAAAAACAGTGAGAAAAGCTTTTTCCAAACCCAAACCTTCACTTATGGGTAGCAAGCTGCTAGGGAAAGGGCTTGTGTTTATTGAAGGTGAAAATGGGTCAAGCGAAGGAAGTTGGCCGATTATGTTTTTCATGGAGAAAGCTTAAAGGTAAATATATTATATATGAACTAGTGCTTATGTACACCTGATACTAGTGAGTAGCCTTCATAGGTAGGGAAAGTTAGGCCAGTAAATGAGACCAAGTTATTTGAGTTTGATTTAATAAAAGTTCGATTTAATTGGATTTGATTTAAATTTGAATTTAACTCGAGTTTTTATCGAGTTGAATTGAATCGAGCTACTTAAAACTCGACTCGAAAAACTTGTATACTATTTGAAAATATAACATATCAACTTTTTTATTTATTATAATTTAAAATCTAAATTCTTAAACTTAAAACCCTAAATATAAATTTTGAACATGTCTTAATCCATCTAATCTAAATCTAAGTTTTAAATCCAACAATCTAAACCTTTAAACTCTATGTTAACACCTTAAATTCTAATATTAATAATCTCGAATTAACAAAACTTGTGCATCAAAGTTTTTTTTCTTTATAGAGCTTTAAATGAGATGTGATAGATGACGAGCTACTCCAGTTTAACACGAACAAATATCGATCAACACTTGACTCGATTGGGCCCGAATCAAGCTCGAACTTGATTTGAGTTTTTAACGAGTTAAGTTGAGTTTTATTTTTCAAGCTCATAAAAAATATTCGAGATCGAACTTGACTCAAAACATAACGAGCCGAGTCGAGTTAAGCACCAATAAAACTTGACTCGTCTCATTTACATCCCCAGCGAGAGCTATTAACAACGGTTCCAATCTAATTTTTAGTTTAAATATTAGTCAAATACAAATACTTGGATAAAAATGAAAGTCTGAACAACATAGCTCGAGACTATATATCATTGAGCTACATCTTATGTTGATGCTTACATATTGGAGGATTGTTTAAGCAGAACATGATTCATGCAGTAATTGCTAGCGTTGAAACAACGTTGGAAAAGTGGAAAGGCCAAGAAGGTAAAGAGATGAAAGTGCACCAAGAATTTAAATTATTGACTTCAGAAGTGATCTCGAGAACAACTTTTGGTAGCAGTTACTTGGAAGGAGAGAAGATATTTAACATTTTGAACAAGTTGTCGATACTCTTGATGCGAGATATCTTCAAGACAAGGATTCCTTTCATCATGTATGTTTAATCAATACAAATTTTGTATGTAGAATTCGCATGGATATAGTTTCCTCCTTACGCATAGCTAATTTGGTTTCCTTCTGCAGCAAGTTATGGAAAACTGTAGACGTGGTAGAGTGAGAATAATTACAAAAAGGAATACAAGATTGTGTGATGAAAATTATTAAGAAAAGAGAAGATGATGTTGCGAGCGGAGAAGTTGATGGCTTCGGTGATGATTTTCTGGGGAACTCATAAATGCCTATCATGACTTAGATGAGAAGAAAAGACTTCCATTACAGGATTTGATGGATGAGTGCAAAACATTCTACTTCGCTGGACAAGATACTGTTACTTCCTTGCTTGGATGGACTGTCTTGCTTTTATCAATCCATAGAGATTGGCAAGGGAAAGCAAGAGCAGAGATTATTGAAATATTTGGTGACCAGAATCCACATCCTCAAGGCATTGCCAAACTCAAAACTGTAAGTAAATAACATCTGTAACATAACATGAGAGAAGTTATTAAAATAGTCTGTCTACGTTGATATTTATTGCTAATGTTTGTGTTTCACAAAAAGATGAGCATGGTCATTAACGAAACTCTAAGGTTGTACGGTCCGTTGAATAGCCTGCATCGACGAGTCGAAAGAGAAGTTCAATTGGGAAAGCTAGTCGTGCCTGCTAATATAAATCCAGTGGCTATGAATACGACACTTCACTATGACCCTCAAGTATGGGGCGACGGTGTGCATCTTTTTAAACCCGAGAGATTCACAAAAGGAATCACGAAAGCTGATAAGTTCTCAACTTACTATCACTTTCTACACTTTTTATGGGCATTAAACATCAATTTTACACCTACTTGGACCAATGCATAGACTTAATGTGATATATTTAGAGATTATGCTATTAAAGATAATATTTACAGAAAAGGTAAGCTTTACTGCATTTTTGTATCTGTGCAGGAAGAAGCATTGCTGCGGCAGCAAACTGAGACTGAGGCAGGACCTGATGCCGAGGTAGCAGAGGACAAGTAGCAATAGGGTAAACAAGCTGAGGAGAAAAATGAGGAGAACGTTGATGGACAAGAAGCCCAAGGAGCGGAGTTGGATAGCACAAGGAAAGCCTAAAGACAAGGCCACGCGGGAAAGCCTTCTAGAAGAAATAAACTTGAAAATATTTGATTTATGTACATGACTTGTTCCCTACTCCAAGTTGTATTCTACTTAGGAATGTTTTGCCCTAGGCTAAGCCTATATAAGGCATAGCCGTCCAAGGGAAGAAGAGAGCTTAGAGAACAATTAGATTCGGCCAATTCATAGAATTAGGGAGCTTAGATTTTAGTTTTTCTTTTCTTCTACATTATGTTCTAATTTTGTTTAGGCTTAGGTGAAAGTTGTAAAGTATTAGTGTGAGGAAGTCAAACATTGTTTCTTGTTTCCAATGCAATAAAATATCAAAGTTTGTTTATTCTTTGTCATTCCTTGTTCTTACATTCAAGCTCGGGAGAGAAGTTTATAAGTCATCAATTTATCTAATATTGAGAGAGTTAGATTCACGAAAGGAATAAGTACAGTGTTTCTGCCATGGAACACTAACTCGGCCTAGGGATAAGTTTAGAGTTTCAGCGGCTAATAGAAGTATGAGATTGGTTAGTGATTATAATTGATTCACGCCGGGAGGTATCATCAAAGACTGGTCATCAACAGTACTTCGAGTTAGGGATAAACGGAGTCATCTAAGGATACTTTGCCGAACTTTGGTAAAGTCTGCCCAAGAGCAAGGGATTGCGTGGCAGACGAGTATCTTCACTGTTGAGGCAGTAATCTATAGTTCTGCCGAGGTAGTGTTGTACAATTGCATTGAACAGAAACAAGTTGATCAAATCCACTATACAGTACAACTGGATCCTGGCCACCTTCTTTATCTAAATTTTCTATCTTTATTTAGTTTTTATTATATAGTTTAATCACAACCCAATCACTTGTGTTTTTATTTTATTTTCTTTACAAAGCAAGAAGATCAAAGGATGCATATTAAGTATACCAGTCCCTGAGGAGATGATACTTGATACTCATCACTTTATTACTTGGCTACGTGTTCACTTGCACTAAAATTGCGCATATCTAACACGCATTAAGTTTTTGGCGCCGTTGCCGGGGATTGGTAACTAAATTTTGTTTACTTTATTTTCTTGCTTTTTAGTTATTTCATTTTTATTTTTATTTTACGTTGGTTTATTTTTGGTGTCTGACCAGGGCCAACCCTACCCATCCTTTGTATGAGTTAGATCCAAAAATCGAACGTACACACCAAAGGTTGAGGAGACAAATCTAAGAAGCTATGGTAGGCCATCAAGGAAATCAAGCAGATCAGAATTTACCTGTCGACAATGGAGGCCTTCCGCCGCCACGACTGTCGCGGCAGTTAACTGTCAGAGACTTCCTGGAGGAAGATTTAAATGGGCTAAATCCTGGAGCTATTACACCAGAAATAGAAGCGGTCCATTTTAAGCTAAAAACTGTCATGTTCAATATGCTAAACACTATTGGACAGTTTGGTGGGTCAATGACAGAAGATGCCAGGCAACATCTTAAGTCATTCATGGAAATATGCAACTCTTTCAAAATTCAAGGAGTTCATGAAGATGTCTAAAGATTGAAGTTGTTCCCCTATTCACTGAGGGGTAGGGCAAAAACCTGGCTAAATAGCATTCCAACAGGATCAATAGTATCTTGGGTGAATTATGTCGAGATTTTATTACGCGCTTTAATCCTACCAATTTATATGATAGAATTCGTAATGAAATTACTTCTTTTCGACAAGCTGATGACGAACCTATGTACGAGGCATGAGAGCACTACAGAGAGTTATTATACAAGTGCCCATTACATGGATTTCCACTATGAACACAAGTGACAATGTTTTATAATGCCACCAATGCCCCGATAAGGATGATGTTAGATGCCTCGGTAAATGGAACACTCCTGGACAAAGCACCTGATAAGTGCTCAACTCACTATCACTTTCTACACTTTTTATGGACATTAACCATAAATTCTACACCTACTTAGACCAATGCATATACTTAATATGATATATTTTGGGATTATGCTATTTAAGATAATATTTATAGAAAAGGCATACTTTACTACATTTTTATGTATGTGTAAGAAAAAGTATTATCGCGGCAACAACCTGAGGCCAAGACAGGACCTGATGCCAGGGCAGCAAAGGATAAAGAGCAACATGGTAGGCAAATTGAGAAGAAAAATAAGGAGAATATTGCTGGACAAGAAACCCAAGGATCGGAGCTGAATAGCCTAGAGAAATCCCAAAGACAAGGCCACGCGGGAAAATCTTCTAGAAGAATTAAACTTGGAAATATTTGACCTATGTACATAACTTGTTCCCAACTCCAAGTTGTATTCTACTTAGGAAAGATGGCAAGCCTATATAAGGCATAGCCATCCAAGGGAAGAGGAGAGCAGAATTGAGAGAGTTCACCCTAGGAATAATTATTGTTCCTCTTTCCATTATGTTCTAAACTTTCTTATGGTTTAGGTGAAGGTTGTTAAGTATTAATGAGAAGAGATTGTATCTTGTTTCTTGTTTTCAATGCAATAAAATATCAAAGTTTGCTTACTCTTTGCTATTCTATTTTTTTTACATTTAAGCTCGGGAGAGAAGTTTGTGAGTAATCTATTTATCTAGACTCAGGAGTGTTAGATTCACGAAAAGAGTAAGTACGGTATTTGACTTGATTAGAAAATACAAACTCGACCTAGGGATTGGTTGGAGTTTCAGCGGCTAAAAGAAGTGTGGGATTGATTGTTGGTTATAATTGATTAATGCTGAGAGGTATCATCAAGGACTAGTCATCAACAATATTTCGACTTAGGGATAAGAGAAACCATCAAAAGACAATTTGTCGAACTTTGATAAAATCTACCCAAGAGCAAGGGATTGCCACGACAAAAAATACTATCACTGTCGAGGGAGTAATCTGTAGTACTGTCGAGACAATGTAGTGCAATTACATTGGACAAAAATAGATCAATCAAATCCACTATACGAAACAACTAGATCCTACCTTGTTTCTCAATTTGATCGCATTCTGTTTAGTTTTCTTTAATTGCTTTATGTAGTTTAATCAAAACCCAATTTACTTGTGTTTTTATTTTATTTTACAGAACAAGGAGATGAAGAAGACATATTAAGTAGACCAATTACTGTGAAGATGGTATCTGATATACTTATCACTTTATTACTTGACGACGTGTTCACTTGCAGTATAATTGTGCATATTTAGCAGGCATCAAGTTTTTGGCGCCGTTGCTGGGGATTGACAACTAAATTTAGTTTTCTTTATTTTCTTGTTTTTTCTTTTTAGTTATTTTATTTTAAATTTTTAATTTACTTGGTTTATTTTTGGTGTATGACCAGGGTCAACCCAAGCAATTCGTTGTACGAGATTGATACAAAAATCGAACGTACCTATCAAGGATTGAGGAGACAAATCCAAGAGGCCGTGGAAGTAAATCAAGGAATTCAGAACTTACCTGCCGACAATGGAGGCCTTTCGCAGCAACTGCTGCCGCAACCACCTCTACTGCGGCAGCTTACTATCAGAGATTTCCTGGTGGAAGATCTAAATAGATTGAACCGTGGAGTTGTTACACCAGAAAAGAAGCAACCCACTTTGAATTGAAACCTGTGATGTTCAATATGTTTAATACTATTGGACAATTTAGTGGGTCTGCAACTGAAGATGCCAGACAACATCTCAAGTCCTTCCTAGAAGTTTGTAACTCATTCAAAATTCAAGGAGTCCATGAAGATATTCTAAGATTAAAATTTTTTTTCCCTATTCACTGAGGGATAGGGCTAAGACCTGGTTAAATAGCATTCCGGCAGGATCTATAGGATCTTGGAGTGAACTTTGCCGAGAATTCATTACGCGTTTTAATCCTACCAATTTATATAATCGAATCCGTAATGAAATTACTTCTTTTCGACAAGCTGATGATGAACCTATGTACGAGGCATGGGAGCGCTAGAGAGAGTTACTGAACAAGTGTCCATTGCATGGATTTCCACTATGGACACAAGTGACCATGTTCTATAATGCCACCAATGCCCCGACAAGGATGATGTTAGATGCCTCTACAAATGGAACACTCCTTGACAAGGGACTATTTGTTATGACATGCACTCAAAGAAAGGGGTCATTCATTGCGACATACGCTCAAAGAGAGGAATTGTTCCATCATGGTATACGTTCAAAGAGAGGGACCGTTCACCAAGACATGCATTCAAAGATAGGGGTCATTCATCGCGACTTATTCTCAATGAGAGGGGTCGTTCATCACGCCATACTCTCAAAGAGAGGGACCATTCATTATGACATACGCTTGAAGAGAGGTGTCATTCACCGTAACATACGCTCAAAGAGAGGGTCGTCCATGACGGTATACGTTCTAAGAAAGGGAGCATACATTATGACATATACTCGAAGAGAGGGGTCATTCATCGCAAGGTATGCTCAAAGAGAGGGGTCATCGATCACGGTATATGCTCAATGTTATAATCATAACCAACAATGAATCTAAAGAATTTTCTATTGGACCTATGACTCGTGCTAAAACCCAGAAATTCCAAGAGGCCATGGGAAATTTATTTATTCAAGGCTGGAAATAGAGAATGCAATACCAGCTTTATTGGAATAATACAACCTCCTACTTGCGCATGAATTTGCATGAGTTTTTTCTTATGTTTTTAAATTTAATTTCAGCATGTGTGCATTAATAAATAATGCTTGATGTTCATTTACGCATGTTAGTTCAATTAAGTTCATTAGTTTAATTAATGCATGATAGTTGTAACGACCCTTTCTTAATTAGAAATTAATAATTAAATTAAAAGTGTGAAAAAGGTCACTATTTTGAAAGAATAAAATTTGAGGTTAAAATGTCTCAAAAAGGGATTTAGGTTTTAATTTCAAAAATTGGGAATTAGGTCTTAAAAGGGGAATTAAGACTTAAAATTGGGAATTTGAATTGAAATTGGAATATTAGGTTAAAATTAGAAAGGGGATTTATGTAACACCCTAATTTTTCCCCTTTGACTAAGTCAAAATCCCTAATTCGTGCTCTAGAATTTGGGGATTTTAAAATTCTAAAATCGGTGACCTTTTAGGTAATTTCTAAAACTTGAGGGTTTAGTTTTAAAGTCTGAAAACCTCAGACCCTTATTCAGTGGTTTTGCCATTTCATCTCTGTGAGCGTTCCTCTTTTTCGTTTTTGGAGTAAAGGCAAAGATTTAATTTTCCATTAAATCTGTTTTTAATTCTGAAATTTTGAATCTTATTTGAGGATTTCATATCGAGAATCATTCTAATTTCTCTTTCACCTTCTTGTTTCTTTCGTTCATCGTCTCCTGTGGTAACCTTTGGTTTCAGTGATGTGGATTCTGACTCCGAGCATCTGCCTCCTCCTCCTCCTGACGACCTTCTGTTTACCAGTCTTCGAGACCCGCACGTGAGTTTCGTATTACTTCTGTTACATGTACTTATCTGTTAGTGGCATAGTAGTATTTCTAATATTCTGTTAATCGTAGGTTCTACTCCTGCTCGATCTAGTGGTAGAGCTGAGTCTAGTAGGCATCATTCTAGGCGTTGACCTTCTACTTCAGGTGTGTTCTCTTTCGTTAATTATATTACTCAGTATGTTCAGTTTCTGTTAAACCCGTATGATCATGCATCATCCCGACATTACATTACTGATCCTGATATTTGTCACGCTTGCCTCCTGTTAGATTATAAGGCATGCATTCTGATTCTGTATCTGCATGTATCATTACATCTAGTTAGATTGTATGTGTACGGGGAAGTTAGTGATTTATCACTTTTTTTAGTGGTTCTGTAATATACCACTTCTGTTTGGTACGATGGAGTTAAAGTGGTTTTGAGAACTTACTCTTTTGATAGTGTTCGGTGTTGGGTGCATTCATGCATACATTATATCATATGCCCTGCTCTGTTATTTGATTCTGTTTATTTGCACATTAGAGACACACTAGGCTCCCTAGCTTACACTCTTTTAGTTTCCTGTTTCAGATCTCAGTTCTAGACTCTGTACGGTACTTGGAGGATTCCATTTTCAGATATAATATGTATGTTTTCAGTATTCATATTTTTATTGTGATTTTAGGAACTATGTTTAATTCCGGACATTATTATTATTTTGTAATAAACTTTGGACTTTGATTTTTATTGATAAATTGTGAGGTGAACTCAGTTTGTTAAATGATTAATTTTCAATATTTTAAATTATTAATTACTTAATAATTTATCTAAATAATATCTTAATTTTATAAAAACCCTAACTTACGAAACAAGTTTTCATATAGTAAAACCTAACTTGTAATATAAGAAATTAGATAAATTTTAGGGGTTACATTTAATGGTATCAGAACCAGGTTCAACCCTCAGATTGTGAGATCCAAAATGATTTTGATCTGAAAATGATTTTTGAAAATCTATTCGATAAATCCGGATTTCCTATTTTGACTCTGTTTTGAAAATTTGTGAAATATTTTTAAAATTACTCCAAGTACCGATTCTAATATAGGATTCTATCTATCCTTCTGTAGATACTCTACTATGCCACCTTGTAGGAGTATACGTTTAGTTACTAGGAGAGGCCGTGGCCGAGGTCTATCTGCTTCTTCTTCTAGTGATGTCCCGCCTCTTATGGACCCGCCACAAGATCAGAGTTTGGCCCAAGATATAGGAGGAGAGGATTTACCTGAGGTTCAGACCGAGGCTCTAAAGGCCGAGGTTGATCAGTCAGTCCAGAGTGAGGGACCTTATGTTTCTGGGGACAACGAGACTGTTGGGTTAGATTCTGTGACCATGCAGAGAGAGCTGCTCCGATACTTGTAGCAGAATAAGGGTGCTAGGAAACCCATATCTACAGAGTTTCTGGCTGCTGGGATAACCATGTTTGATGGCAAGACCGGTACAGACCCAGCCGATGTAAAGTATTGGCTGAAAAAGCTTCAGCGTCTGTTTGTCGAGATGGAATACCCCTTTAACAGGAAACTGAGGGCTGTTGTATCTTTACTTCAGGGAGAGGCCCTGAACTGGTGGGAGGAAGAGGAGAGAGTCATTGCTTCGGAGAAAATTTCTTGGGAGATTTTCAGACAAGCTTTCGAGGATAGATATGTTAGACCCGAGTATCTGGCTAAATGCCGTGAAGATTTTCTGAATTTATAACAGAATGACATGTTAGTAAATGATTATGAGATTGAATTTCTCTGCCTACTCCAGTATCCTCTTGGTATTGTGTCGACTGAGAAACAAAAGTGTGAACACTTTCTAAATGGACTTCGGGTACCATTGAAGATTGTAGTTGCCACTCATCATGATACGGAGTATAAGATGATCACTCAGCGTGCCAGGATAGCCGAACGTAACGAGAGCTTAAGGGTTCAACTGGAGTCCTAGGTTCAGGATAGTGGTAGACGACAGCCTGTAGCACCTGCTTGCACAGTCAGGGTTTTCAGTCCCGAAAGAAGGGTCATGATGAGTTTGAGCTACAGAGTTCTACACGTTCTAGATCAACTACTTCTGTTGTTCCTTCTGCTAGTGGAGCTGGATCCACTAGTACCCGAGCTTTGCCTCAGTGTTCATTCTGTAAGAAGTGGCACTCAGGAGAGTGTCGTATGCGGAGTGGAGCCTATTTTCGATGTGGTTCTCTTGATCATCGTCTTAGGGACTGTCTAGTGGCATCACAGTCTGGTTATAATCAGGGGCAATCACAGGCATCAGTTCAAACCCCAACTGGGGGAAGAGGACAGGGTAGACCTACTGCATCTAGTACCGATAGTAGAGGCAGACCCAGTCAGTTTAGAGGATCTTCTAGATCAGGAGGATCTCAGCCTGGCTTGGTATATGCTACGAGGAGATAGGAGGACCGGGATGAGCCAGACGTTATTGCTGGTACTTTTTCTGTTCATGCTATTTCTTTCTTCTCACTATTAGATAATGGGTCTACACACTCCTATGTTTCTAGCTCTGTGTTTGGGTATCTGGAAATTCCTTTGGAGGATACTGGTAATTCTGTCTCAGTTTATAGTCTTGTAGGTAACCCTGTGGTGGTTACCAAAGTATATAAAGATTGTCCTCTTGAGGTTCAAGGGAAATTCTTTCCTGCTAATCCAATGGAGCTATTGTTTAGAGAGTTTGACTTGATTCTAAGGATGGATTGGTTGTTAGCTCACCGAGTTACTCTGGATTGTGAACGTAAAAGGGCAACTCTGAGAACTTCTGATGACCGTGAGGTAACCCTTATCGGTGAACGTAGAGGTTATCTGTCTAATTTATATCAGCCCTGAAAGCTGAGAACATGTTCAAGAAGGGATCAATGGCTTATCTTGCCTATATTCTTGACCCGAGGTAATCTGATTCTAGGATGGATAAGATCCGAGTCGTGTGCAAATTCCTTGATATTTTTCTAGAAGAATTACCGGGTGTACCCCCTAAGCGAGAAGAGGTGGAGTTTGATATTGATTTGTATCCGGGGAATACTCCAGTGTCTATGGCACCATATAGGATGGCTCCAAAAGAGCTTAAGAAGCTCAAAGTTCAGCTATATGAACTTTTGGATAGAGGTTTTCATACGACCCTGTATTTCTCCGTGGGAGCCTCTGTCCTGTTTGTTAAAAAGAAAGATGGTTCTCTGCGCCTGTGTATTGACTACCGGAAGTTGAAAAAGTTGACCATCAAGAATAAGTACCCCCTTCCCTGCATCGACGATATGTTTGATCAGTTCCAAGGAGCTTCTGTATTCTCTAAGATAGACCTGAGATCTGGTTATTAACAACTCAAGGTTAAGGATTCTAATGTGTTCAAAACAGCCTTCCGGACTCGTTATGGTCACTATGAGTTTCTGGTAATTCCCTTCGGTCTTACGAATGCCCCTACAACATTCATGGACATGATGAATCGGGTGTTCTGACCCTATCTCGATCAATTTATTATGGTCTTCGTAGATGATATTCTGGTCTATTCCAAGTCTGAGGAGGAGCATGAGCAACATCTCCGTATTGTGTTACAGACTCTGAGAGAGAAACAACTTTATACAAAGTTCAGTAAGTGTGAGTTTTGGCTTTCGGAGGTTGTTTTTCTGGGGCATGTTATTTCATTTAAGGGTATTCAGGTTGACTTGAAGAAAATTGAGGCTATCATGGATTAGAAACAACCTAAGAATGTAGCTGAGGTCCGTAGCTTTCTAGGATTAGCCGGCTACTATCGAAGGTTTGTGGAGGGCTTTTCGTCTATTGCCACTCCACTAACTAAGCTTCTGAGGAAAGATGTTCCATTTACTTGGTTTGAGGCTCAGCAAGAGAGTTTTAAGAAACTCAAATCAGTTTTGACACAAGCACCAGTTCTGATTCAGCCAGAGTTGGGAAAACCCTATACAGTTTATAGTGATGCTTCGTACACCAGTTTGGGTTGTATTCTGATGCAGGATGGGAAGGTAGTGGCTTATGTGTCTCGACAGTTAAAAACGCATGAGAGTAACTATCCTACCCATGATCTGGAGTTAGCGGTAGTGGTCTTTGCTCTAAAAATCTGGAGACACTATCTTTATGGAGAGAACTGTTATATTTTCACGGATCACAAGAGTCTGAAATACCTTCTCACTCAGAAGGAGCTTAATATGAGACAGCGATGTTGGTTGGAGCTTTTAAAAGATTATGACTGTGAGATTGATTACCATCCAGGTAAAGCTAATGTCGTTGCAGATGCCTTGAGTCGCAACGCCATTTCAGATCTAAGAGCTCTATTTCCTCGGTTGAGTTTATTCGAGGATGGTAGTTTGTTGGCTGATCTCTGTGTGGTTCTCACTTTGATTTCTGATATTCAGGATGAACAGTCTAATAATCCGTACTTGGTTCATCGTATTGCTGAAGTTAAGGAGGGAACTTCTCAGGACTTTTCTCTGAATCAGGATAGTGTTTTATGTTTCTGAGGTCGTTATTGAGTTCTGAGGCACTTTGAGTTGAAACAAGTTATTCTTCGAAAAGCACATGATAGTTTATATTCTATTCATCCTGGTGGTGATAAGATGTATAAGAATCTCCGAGAGAGGTACTGGTGGAAAGGTCTCAAGAGAGACATTGTCAGTTTTGTGTCCCAGTGCTTGACTTGCCAGAAAGTCAAAGCAGAGCATCAACGTCCGTCTGGACTTCTTCAGCATATTGAGATTCTTCAGTGGAAATGAGAGCGGGTGACTATGGATTTTGTTAATAGTTTACCTTTGACTCCGTCAAAGAGAGATTTTATATGGGTTATCATGGATCGTTTGACCAAGTCTGCACACTTCATTCCTGTCAAGACCATTTACCCTCTGAGTAAGTTGGCCTGGTTATACATCTCTGAGATTATTCAGTTACATGGAGTGCCTCTATCTATTATATCTGATTAGGATTCGAGGTTTACGTCGAAGTTCTAGGGATCTCTATATTCTGCTTTGGGTACTCGGTTGAACTTCAGTACTACTTATCACTCACAGACAGATGGTCAGTCTGAGCGTATGATTCAGATCCTTGAAGCTTTGTTAAGAGGATGTATTCTGTATTTTAGAGGTAGTTGGGAGGATTTCTTACCGTTGGCAGAGTTCGCGTATAATAACAGTTACCAGGCCAGAATTAAGATGGCACCTTATGAGGCTCTGTATGGGCGTAAGTGTCGTACCCCTATTGGATAGACAGAGCTTAATGAGCACCGTTTACTGGGTCCAGATCTTGTACATGAGGCTGAGGAGACAGTCAGGTTGATTTAGGATCGGCTTAAGGCTGCTTTTGATAGACAGAAATCTTACGCGGATTTAAGGCGTAAAGATCTTGAGTTTGAGGTTGGTGATGAGTTTTTTCTGAAAGTATCTCCGTGGAGGAAGGTACTCCATTTTGTCCGTAAGGGTAAGCTCAGTCCCATATATATTGGACCTTACCGTATTATCAGACGTGTTGGACCTGTAGCTTACCAGCTTGAGTTACCACCAGAGCTCAAGCGTATCCATGATGTCTTCCATGTTTCTTTACTGAGACGCTATCAAGCTGATCCGTCTCATGTTCTGTCAGTTGAGGATTTTGAGATCCGTCCATATCTGTCTTATGAAGAGGAACCAATTGAGATCATTGCTTAGGATTATAAAGTTCTTCGGAGGAAACCATTAAGATGGTTAAGGTTCTCTGGTGGAATCGAGGTCATGATGAGGCTACGCAGGAGCCCAAGTCTATTATCAAACCCCAGTATCCGCATCTCTTTGATCCAAGTAAATTTCGAGGATGAAATTTCTATAAGGGGGGAGAGTTGTAACACCCTAATTTTTCCACTTTGACTAAGTCAAAATCCCTAATTCGTGCCCTAGAATTTGGGGATTTTAAAATTTTGAAATCAGTGACCTTTTAGGTAATTTCTAAAACTTGAGGGTTTAGTTTTAAAATCTGAAAACCTCAGGCCCTTATTCAGTGGTTTTGCCATTTCATCTTTGTGAATGTTCCTCTTTTCCGTTTTTGGAGTAAAGGGAAAGACTTAATTTTCCATTAAATCTGTTTTTAATTCCAAAATTTTGATTCTCATCTGAGGATTTCATATCGAGAATCATTCTAATTTCTCTTTCACTTTCTTGTTTCTTTCGTTCATCGTCTTCTGTGGTAACCTTTGGTTTCGGTGATATGGATTCCGACCCTTAACATCTGTCTCCTACTCCTCCTAAACGACCTCCTGTTTACCAGTCTTCGGGACCCGCACGTGAGTTTCGTATTACTTCTGTTACGTGTACTTATCTGTTAGTAGCATAATAGTGTTTTTAATATTCTGTTAATTGTAGGTTCTACTCCTGCTCGATCTAGTGGTAGAGCTGAGTCTAGTAGGCATCATTCTAGGCGTGGACCTTGTGCTTCAGGTGTGTTCTCTTCCGTTAATTCTGTTACCCAGTATGTTCAGTTTCTGTTAAACCCGTATGATCATGCATCATCCCAACATTACATTACTGATCCTAATATTTGTCACGCTTGCCTCCTGTTAGATTATAAGGTATGCATTCTAATTATGTATTTGCATATATCATTACATCTAGTTAGATTGTATGTGTATGGGGAAGTTAGTGATTTATCACTTCTGTTCAGTGGTTCTGTAATATACCACTTCTGTTCAGTGGCTCCACCTGCGGGTCGAGTTCCACTTCTGTTTGGTGTGATGGAGTTAGAGTGGTTCTGGGGAACTTACTCTTTCGATGGTGTTTGGTGTTGGGTGCATTCATGCATACATTATATCATATGCCCTGCTCTGTTATCTGATTCTGTTTATCTGCACATTAGAGACACACTAGGCTCCCTAGCTTACACCCTTTTAGTTTCTTGTTTCATATCTCAGTTCTAGACTCCGTACGGTACTTGGAGGATTCCATTTTTAGATATAATACGTATGTTTTCAGTATTCATATTTTTATTATGATTTCAGGAACTATGTTTAATTTTGGACATTATTATTATTATTTTATAATAAACTTTGGACTTTGAGTTTTATTGATAAATTGTGGGTTGAACTGAGTTTGTTAAATGATTAATTTTCAATATTTTAAATTATTATTACTTAATAATTTATCTGAATAATATCTTAATTTTATAAAAACCCTAACTTACGAAACAAGTTTTCATATCGTAAAACCAACTTGTAATATAAGAAATTAGATAAATTTTAGGGGTTACAATTTAGACCTAGGAATTAGGGATTTTGAAAATTGGGATAAAAAATGAGAATTTAGAAAATTAGGATTTCAAAAGACCTAAAATAAAAGTGAATTGGGAATTTTGAAAAAAAGTTAAAATGTGTTGAAAATGAAGGGGTAGAGTCACCACCGACAATTTTGGTAGGCTGGACACTGTAAAAACCAGAGATTCAAAAAAGATGGGTCCGAGAGTCGGTTACGGTTTAAAAACGGGTTTAGGGTTTAAAAACCGCCCAAAATGGGTACTTTTAAAATAACTGCATAATTAATTTTAGAAATTTGTTTTAAAGTGGCATCTAAATTAGAATTTGTTTAATGTTCGAATTAAGTTTTATTTTTACCATGTCTTTATTCAAAGGTAATGCGTACACCGCGACCACTACGTTAGAACACGAGCTCATTACGACCGAATAAAGACACTAAAATTAAGTTCGTTAATTAAGAATAGGTGTGAGATGTAACTTAGCAAAATAAAAACAAACATAAACAAAAATATTGTATATGTACAAAAAATACATGATAATAAAAATGCATATCACATGTGATAAACCAAGCAAATAAAAAAAAACATAAAGACAAGATATGACAAAAAGTATGACATAAAATAATGAATATGTACACTACATGACACACCATAAATAAATAATAAACAATAAACTAAAATGCACATATAACTAAAAGCATGCATAACATAAGTGATAAAAAGCAATAAAGCAATATACACATTAATAACATAGAGAAATAAATGAGCAAATAAAACAACCTATATTACATTTAGACATGTGAATAAAAGTTATAAATGACAATATGACAATATGAATACATGGAACAATATAAAATGTATATGACAACGATAAAATATAAAAACAATGAAATCAAAGCGAAAAAAATAGAAGGCAATAATTAAAATGCATAAACAAAATAAATAAGAGCATAAAATATACATATATAATACAAATAAAATGCACAAGCATGTGAAATAAAATTAAATAACAAATTTTAAATCTAGAAAGGACCAAAATGAAAGAGTTGAAAAACATCCAGACCCTCAAGAAACCATTCTCCCGTGAGGAAGGGCCTGAAAGTACATCCCAAAGCACAGAGGGACCTTTTGGAATAAAACCATTTTCTTTTAAAAGATTATAACTTATTTGGGACCAAATTGTAACGATTTAAGAAATATAAGGGACTTGAGGAGTGGTTAGCAAGGGATAGAGGGATTAAATGAGGTAAAAATACCTTATTTAAAAAGCCCCTGGGGTATATAACCCAAACAGAAATTATAATTCCTCCCTTTTTGCCATTTGTTCAAACCGAGAAAAACAAAATCCCTCAAACCCTTTCAGTTCTTCGAAATACCTAGAAAAAGATGAACTTCTTCAAGTTCTTCACAAGCCCAGAAAAAAGCCACCATACTCCACCGAAAAACCCAGATTCCAGCTACCGTTAATGGTGGTCGTAGAAATCAAAACTTTTTTTTGCTTTTTAAAACCAAAACAAAGAAACAACTCTTCTTTAAAAGCTTTTTCAACCTCTCGAAACACACAAACAAAAAACCTTAGATCTTAAAAGAAAAAGAGAAGAGGACACGAAAGGAAAGCTCAGATTCTGTGATCGGACCACTTGGTTCCCAATGACTCACGGTTCGCAGCCCGAAGGCGCAAGGCATCTCGCCGGAGTGAGATTCGACCAAACGTAAAAGATTTCAAAGGTAAAAAACAAAATCCTCATTCTATTTCGATTAAAAACGTAAGGATATATCTCAAAACGATTCTGTTCTTGTATTAATTGTTTTTTGTGTGTTCGAGGACCCCCTTACAAAGTTTTTGAATTCGGTTTTTATAACCGATTGTTACAATAGATAAAAAAGAGAAAATCCTCATTCTTCCCTCGGTTTGCTGCCATTTTTAGTTGAATATGTGTCCTTTCTGCTTCTGATTTCTCTGATATTATTTGTTGGTTATGCTCTCTGATATGTGGCCGGATTAATACTGGAATATTGACTGAATGGCCTCTGCAATGCCACTGATATTGTTGCGATTTGTCTCTGAAATGGTTGCAAATCTTTGATTTTTTTGTGGTTTTGGCTCTATGGTGTACGAATCTGACATTAGATTTGTTTTTTTGTGTATGTGTGGCTGTCGGAAGAATGGGGGACCACCGAAGATGGTCGGACGATGACGAGGAAATTCGAAAGGCCAAAATAGTTAGCCGAAGGGTCGTGCGCATGCTCCACACGCGCGCTTCGAGGAGCGGACGAGCCACGCGTGTGGCACGTGTAGCCTCTGGAAGCTTCTTCCATCTTCAATGTTGACCGTCAGATCTAGATCAAATCTGACAGCTGTGGTGTGGCTGCGCACATAATAAAACAAAGGGGTGTTTGGGTTTTTTTTAATTAGATTTGGCTGATAAAGGTTTGGTCTTTGTAATAGGATCTTGTAATTTAATCCTCTGGGATTGTAAATTATTAATTTTATTCCGGACTGTTTGTATATGAACTGTTAATAATAAATATTTGGGCTTATTTTTATTATAAAGTTTTGGGTTTTATAATTATTAGTTTTATTTATTTAATATGACTTATAATAATAATATAATAAAATGCTATAATAAAATAATATTAACAAAAAAAGGTTACAAAATAAGGTAAAACAATAATAATAAAGACAAAAATAAAAAACCGGAAGTAGAAAGAAAAGTAAATAATATTTAATGTTGTAATATTTTGAAAAATTAGTTTAAAGTATTTAATAAAAAATAATAGTAATAATATTTAAATAAAAAAATAAATAAAATAAAAGTATGTTCACAAATTAAGTCAAAGTTTTAAAAATATAGATGTATTTACATATATATACACTAATAATGTATTTGATATTTATTTCTTTAATCTTTCAAAGAAAATGATATATATACATATATTTGGAATTTTGAGCTTAATAAAAGAATAAACATATTTTTTATTTTTTATTGTAAAAAAGTATTGATATATTCATGAATATATTAATATAATAATTTTTTGATTTTACTTATAGGACTTTAAATTTAAGCCCGTTATTTAAAATTGTAATGAAATTTAAAAAAAACGGGATTGAAACCCGGATAAAATTAGTGATTACAATAGTTCACTTAAAGCATGTTAGTTTTCTTATGTTTATAAGTTAATTTAGTGTGTGAGTTAATTAATTAAACTAGATCATTCAATGTAACTAGTTTCATTAATTAATCTAGCTCATTAAATCTTTTTCATGCATTCACTTTTATTTTTATTGAATAAATTTGTTATCTAAAAGTTGCTTATATATTTCAGCTAGGGTATTCTTTTGGAGCAAATGGTTGATCATATTCTCAGGAATGACAAGACATTTACATCAATTAAAGTCCCTTGAAGACCCATCAAGGCTGATTGGTTACAATGCAATTCAATGGAGCAATTACACCAATTGAATGTTGTTATTTCCAACAATGGTTTTAAGGCTTTCAAGAGAGTCTTTACATCATTTTAAGGTTGTTAGTTTCAACAAGAAAGAAAGAGAAGACATGCACTAAAAGCCTTCATTGTCACCACTTAAGGGAGAGTAAAGACAAGAATTAAAAGAACAGTTAAGGAGGGAATTCGAGGAATATTAGTCAACTTGTTCCCCATTTTTGGATTGGATACGAGCATATTTGAGTCTTGAGGTCTTCTTTAAACTTAATCCCACATTCCTTGGCCTTCATTATCCCGTATTCATCGTGACATACGCTCAAAGAGAGGGTTCGTCCCTCACGGTATACACTTAAAGGGAAGGACCGTTCATTATGACATGCACTCGAAGAGAGTGATCATTCATCACGACATACGCTCAAAGAGAGGGGTGGTCCATCACGGTATACGCTCTAAGGGACCATTCACTAATGACATGTACTCGAAGAGAGGGGTCATTCATCGCGAAATACGCTCAAAGAGAGGGGTTGTCCATCACGGTATACGCTGTAAGAAAGGGACCATTAATTATGAATTGCACTCGAAGAGAGGGGTCAAATATCGCTATATACACTCAAAGAGAGGTGTTGTCCCTCACGGTATACGCTCAAATAGAGGGACCGTTCACCATGACATGTACTCGAAGAGAGGGATCATTCATTGCGAAAAACGCATAAAGAGAGGCATCGTCAATCATAGTATACGCTCAAAAAGAGGGACCGTTCATTATGACATATGCTCGAAGAAAGGGGTCATTTATCACGACATACACTCAATAAGAGGGCTCGTCCATCACAGTATACGCTCTAAGAAAGGGACTGTTCACTATGACATACAATCGAAGAGATGAGTCTTTCATCGTGATATACGCTCAATGAGAGGGGTCGTCTATCATGGTTAATCTCTAAGAAAAGGTTTATTAACTATGACATGCACTGGAAGAGAGAGGTCATTCATCGCGACATACGCGCAAAGAGAGGGGTCGTCCATCATGTTATACGCTGCAAGAAAGGGACCATTAATTTTGACATGCACTCAAAGGGAAGGGCGTATATCGCAACTTACGCTCAAAGAGAGGGGTCGTCCATCATGGTATACGCTGCAAGAAAGGGACCATTAATTTTGACATGCACTTGAAGGGAGGGGTCATATATCATGACATACGCTCAAAGAGAGGTATCGTCCATCACGATATACGCTCAAAGAGATGGACCGTTCACCATGACATGCACTCGAAGAGAAGGGTAATTCATCGTGACAAACGATCAAAGAGAGGGGTCGTCCATCACCGTATACGCTCAAAGAGAGGGACTATTCATTATGACATACGCTCGAAAAGAGGGGTCATTCATCGTGACATACGCTCAAAGAGAGGAGTCATACATCACGTTACACGCTCTAAGAAATGGACCATTCATTATGACATGCACTTGAAGAGAGGCGTCATACAACACAAAATACGCTAAAGAGGGGTCATCTATCACGGTATACGCTCAAAGACAGGGACCGTTCATTATGAAATGCACTCAAAGAGATGGATCATTCATCGCGACATACGCTGAAAGAGAGAGGTCATCCATCATGATATACGTTCAAAGAGAATGAACGTTCATTATAACAGATGCTCGAAGAGAGGAGTCATTCAATGCAACATACGCTAAAAGGGACGGGTCATTCATCATGTATACGGTCTAAGAAAGGGTCCGTTGACTATGACATGTACTCAAAGAGAGTGGTAATTTATCGCGACATACACTCAAAGAGAGGCGTCATCGATCACGGTATACGCTCAAATAGAGGGATCATTCATTATGAAATACACTCGAAGAGCGAAGTCATTCCTTGCGACATAAGCTCAAAGAGAGAGGTCATTCACCGGGACATATGTTCAAAGAGAGGGGTCGTCCATCACGGTATATGCTAAAAGTGAGGGACCGTTCACCATGATATGCACTCAAGAGAGGGGTCATTCATCGCGACATATGTTCAAAGAGAGGGGTCTTCCATCATTGCATACGCTCAAAGAGAGGGACTGTTCATTATGACATACGCTAGAAGAGATGGATTATTCACTGCAACATACGCTTAAAGAGAGGGATCGTCCATCACGGTCTACACAATAAGATAGGGACCGTTTATTATAACATGCACTCGAAGAGAAGGATCATTCATCGCGACATACGCTCGAAGAGGTGGGTCGTCCGTTACGGTATACGCTCAAAGAGAGGGATCGTTCACCATGATATGCACTCGAAGAGAGTGGTCATTCATCGCAACATACGCATAAAGAGATGGGTCATCAATCATGTTATATTCTTAAAGAGAGGGATTATTCATTATGATATGCACTCGAAGTGAGGGGTCATTCATCATGACATATGCTCGAAGAGAGGGGTCATTCATCACGGTATACACTGAAAGAGAGGGAGCGTTTATTATGACATATATTCAAAGAGTGGGGTAATTCATCATGACATACGTTCAAAGAGAGGGTTCGTCCACCACAATATACGCTCTAAGAAAGGGACCATTCACCATGACATGTACTCAAAGAGTAGGGTCATTCACCGCGACATAGTCTCAAAAAGAAGGATCGTCCATCACAGTATACGCTTTAAGAAAGGGACCATTTATTATGACATGTACTCGAAGAGATGGGTCATTCATCGCGACATACGCTCAAAGAGAGGGGTCGTCCATCACAGTATATGCTCAAAGAGATGGACCGTTCATCATGACAGGCACTCAAAGAGAGGGGTTATTCATCGCGACATACGCTCAAAGGGAGGGACCGTTCACTATGATAGACACTCGAAGGAAGGGATTATTCATCGCAACAAACGCTAAAAATGAGGGGTCATTAATCACAGTATATGCTCAAAGAGAGGAACCATTCATTATAACATACGCTCGCAGAGAGGTGACATACGCTAAAAGAGAAGGGTGTTCCATCTCGCCATACGCTGAAAGAAAGGGATCATTCTTTATGACATACGGTTGAAGAGAGGTGTCATTCATCGCGGAATAGGCTCAAAGAAATGAGTCGTCCATCACGGTATACACTCAAAGAGAGGGATCGTTCATTTTGACATATACTCGAAGAAATGGGTCACTCACCGCGACTTACGCTCAAAGAGAGGGGTCAACCATCACGATTTACGCAATAAGAAATGACCCGTTCATTATGACATACACTCGAATAGAGAGGTCATTTATTGCGGTATACGCTCTATGAGTGGGACTGTTCATTATGATATGCACTCGAAGAGAGGGGTCATTCATCGCAACATACGCTCAAATAGAGGGGTCATGTCACAATCCAAAAATTTCCCCCAAATTAAAGTTCAAATCCCTAATTCAGAACCCTACCTTTTTGGGAATTTAAATTCTGGAAACAGTGACTTAATTGAAAATTTCTAAAAGTGAAGGGTCTGAGTATGAAGTTTCAAAAACTTCAAGCCCTTATCCTGTGATTTTACCATTTTCAAATGGTAACGTCTCCTTCCTCCTCAAAAACTGATTCGGTTGTTAATGGGATTAATTTCTTCTTAAATTTTCAGATTAAAATCTAAAATTTTCTCCATCTTTCCTTAATTTGAATCAAACCAAGTTTGTTTTCTCTTTATTGCTTCGTTTCCTTTTGGTGTGTTGCGAAACTCGGCTTTCATCGTCTTCGTTTTGCTGGGTGGTAAGTGTTTGATAACCACTTTATTCTTGCCTTATGTTTTCGTTTTGTTTCTGTTGATTTTAAGCTTAAGGATGAATGGTTTGTTTCGGTTTAATAGTTGTGCAAAGTGTTTTAGGTTGTTTGGAGCAGAGAGTTGGGTTTTGATTCGTGTTTAAGAGCGTTTTGGAGTGTTTTCGGATTGAATCTGGTGAAGTTAATGTTTTGAATCGAATCTGAATTGAATCGGGCTTTAGAGGGGGGGTTTTGTTCGGTTTTCGTGGTGTTTGGATATCGAGAAAATCTGGGAAATTCCCACATTTTCTCGGGAAAATTTACAGAACCTATAGCCAGCCCGACCCGACCTGAAACCCGACCCGTCCGACCCGACCCATGACCTGGCTGACATCATCGCTGACGTCACTACTAACGTCATTGCTGACGTCAGCGTTGATTTGATGATGTCACTGCTGACGTCAGCGTTGACCGGTGTTGACGTCAACAGTTGACTTTTTCGACCCGGGCCCACTTTATGTTTTTCAACGTTCTGAGTCCGATAGCACTGTCCGTTTTTCAAAATTCGAACCCGAAGTGTCGTTTATAAGGCTTTTAAGTTCGATCAATTATCTAGAAGTTATCTGTAAGGGTTTTTGAATCAGTTTCTGTTTGGTTCAGGTGACGTGGATTTCGACCCCGAGCAGTTGCCTCCTCCTCCTCCTGGATGACCCCCTGTTTACCAGTCTTTGGCACCTGCACGTGAGTTTCGTGTTACTTCTGTTACATGTACTTGTTTGATAGTGGCATAGTAGTATATCTAATATTCTGTTACTCGTAGGTTCTACTTCTGCTTTATCTAGTGGTAGAGCTGAGTCTAGTAGGCATCATTCTAGGCGTTGATCATCTATTCAGGTGTGTTCTATTCTGTAAATTCTGTTATTTTCAGTATGTTCAGTTTCTATTAAACCGTATGATCATGCATTATCCTGTTATTATATCTTTGATCCTGATATTTGTCATGTATGTCTCCTATTGATATCAAGGCATGCATTCTGATTCTGTTTATGCATAGAACATTACATCTGGTAGAATATATTTGTACGGGAAAGTTAATGATTTATCACTTCTGTTCAGTGGCTCCACTTGCGGGTCGAGTTTCCACTTCTGTTGGTGTGATGGAGTTAGAGTAGTTCAGGGGAACTTATCCTTCTGTTGGTGTTCGGAGTTGGGTGCATATCATGCATACTTCACATCATCTACATTATACTGTCTTGTTATCCTGTTTATCTATACTTTAGAGACACACTAGGCTTTCTAGCTTACACCCGTTCAGTTTCCTGTTTCAGATCTCTATTCTAGACTCAGTATGGTACTTGGAGGATCTTGTTTTCAGATTTACTACGTATGTTTCAGCATTCGGATTATTAATGTGATTTCTGAACTTTGTTTATTTCTGGATATTTTTATTATTATTTGTAATAAACTTCGGACTCTGAATTTATTTAATAACTTGGGGGTTGAACTCAATTATTTAAATGTTTAATTTTCAGCATTTTAAATTATTATTTATTTAATTAATTATCCAAATTATATTTTTATTTTATTAAACCCTAACTTGTAAATCAAGTTTTAGTAAAATAAAACCCTAACTTCTATTCCAAGAAATTAGGTAAATTTTAGGGGTTACAGGTCATCCATCACAGTATACGCTCAAAGATAGGGACCGTTCATTATGACATAAGGTCGATAAAAGGGGTCATTCATCATGAAATACGCTTAAAGAGATGGGTCGCCCATCACGACATACGCTCAAAGAGAGGGACTGTTCATTATGACATGCACTCGATGAAAGGGGTCTTTCACCGTGACAAAAAGAGAGGTCGTCCATCACAGCATGCGCTCAAAAAGAGGGACCGTTCATTATACCATGCACTAGAAGAAAGGGATCATTGACCGTGATATATGCTCTGAGAGAGGGGTCGTCCATCACAGTATATGACTATTTAGGCAAAAACGTTTTAATCCCAACAAAACGATAACCAAATGTTAATTAATCAAATTTTATGAGTTTAAATAGTTAATTACAGGCTTTTGAACAAAAATATACAGATTAAACTAAAATTTTCAGCTTTTTACTCTCTTAAAATTTGAACAAATTCTCTGTAAATCCCATTTAGACAAGCACTTTTTAATCCCAACATAACAAAAACCAAATGTTATTGAATAAAATTTTAAGAGTTCAAATAGTTAATTATGGGTTTTGAACAAAACTGAAAAAAATTAATCTCATATTATCAGCTTTTTACTCTGTTAAAATTTGAACGGATTCTCTATAAAGCCCATTTAGACATGCATAGTTTAATCCCAACAAAAAGACTACCAATGGTTATTAAATCAAATTTTATTAGTTAAAATAGTTAATTATGGGCTTTTAAACAAAATTATACAGATTAATCTCAAATTTTAATCTTTTTACTCGGTTAAAATTCGAACGTATTCTCAATATAGCTCATTTAGAAATGTAAGTTTTAATCGCAACAAAATGATAACCAAATGTTATTAAATAAACATTTTTTTAGTTCAAATAGTTAAATATGGCTTTTGAACATAATTATAAAGATTAACCTCCACTTTTCAGCTTTTTACTCGGTTAAAATTTGAACAGATTCTTTATAATGCACATTTAGAAATGCAAGTTTTAATCGCAACAAAACGATAACCAAATGTTATTAAATAAACATTTTTTAGTTCAAATAGTTAAATATGGCTTTTAAACCTAATTATAAAGATTAATCTAAAATTTTTAATTTTTTAATCGGTTAAAATTCGAACGGATTCTCTATAAAGCCTATTTGGAAATGCAAGTTGTAATCGCAACAAAACAACAACCAAATGTTATTAAATCAAATTTTTGAGTTCAAATATTTAATTATGGGATTTTGAACAAAACTATACTGATTAATCTAAAATTTTCAGCTTTTTACGCGATTAAAATTCGAATGGATTCACTATAAAGCTCATTTAGACATGCACGTTTTATTCACAACAAAACGATAATCGAATGTTATTAAATAAAATTTTTGGAGTTTAAAAAGTTAATTATGGTCTTTTGAACCAAATTATACAGATTAATCTAAATTTTTCAACTTTTTATTAGGTTAAAATTCGAACGGATTCACTACAAAGCCCATTTAGAAATGCACGTTTTAATATCAACAAAACGACAACCAAATGTTATTAAATCAAATTTTATGAGTTTAAATAGTTAATTAGGGTCTTTTGAACAAAATTATACAGATTAATCTCAAATTTCCAACTTTTTACTCGGTTAAAATTCGAACGAATTCTCTATAAAGCTCATTTAGAAATGCAAGTTTAATCGCAATAAAACGATAACCAAATGTTATTAAATAAACATTTTTATTTCAAATAGTTAAATATGGATATTGAACATAATTATAAAGATTAATCTAAAATTTTCAACTTTTTACTCAATTAAAATTCTAACGAATTCTTTATAAAGCCCATTTGGACATGAACGTATTCTCAATTTTTTGAGTTCAAATATTTAATTATAGGCTTTTGAACAAAATTATACTGATTAATCTCAAATTTTCAATTTTTTATGCGGTTTAAATTCGAATGGATTCTCTCTTAAGCCCATTTAGACATGCACGTTTTAATCATAACAAACGATAACCAAATATTACTAAATTAAATTTTTTGTGTTCAAATATTTTATTATGTGATTTTGAACAAAATTATATAAATTAATCGCAAATTTTTAGATTTTTACTATGTTAAAATTCGAACGGATTCTCTATAAATCCCATTTAGACATGCACGTTTCAATCACAAAAAAACGATAACGAAATGTTATTAAACAAAATTTTACGAGTTCAAATAGTTAATTATGGCTTTAGAACAAAATTATACAGATTAATATAAAATTTTCAACTTTTTACAAGGTTAAAATTAGAACGGATTCACTATAAAGCACATTTAGACATGCACGTTTTAATATCAACAAAACGACAATAATATATTATTAAATCAAATTTTATGAGTTCAAATAGTTAATTAGGGTCTTTTGAACAAAATTATACAGATTAATCTCAACAACTCGGTTAAAATTCGAACGTATTCTCTATAAAGCCCATTTAGAAATGCAAGTTTTAATCGCAACAAAACGATAACCAGATGTTATTAAATAAACATTTTTTAGTTCAAATAGTTAAATATGGCTTTGGGACATAATTATAACGATTAACCTCCACTTTTCAGCTTTTTACTCGGTTAAAAATCGAACAAATTCTCTATAATGCCCATTTAGAAATGCAAGTTTTAATCGCAACAAAACGATAACCAAATGTTATTAAATAAATATTTTTTAGTTCAAATAGTTAAATATGGCTTTTAAACCTAATTATAAAGATTAATCTAAAATTTTTAATTTTTTAATCGGTTAAAATTCGAACGGATTCTCTATAAAGCCTATTTGGACATGCAAGTTGTAATCGCAACAAAACAACAACCAAATGTTATTAAATCAAATTTTTGAGTTCAAATATTTAATTATGGGATTTTGAACAAAACTATACTGATTAATCTAAAATTTTCAGCTTTTTACGCGATTAAAATTCGAATGGATTCACTATAAAGCTCATTTAGACATGCACGTTTTATTCACAACAAAACGATAATCGAATGTTATTAAATAAAATTTTTGGAGTTTAAAAAGTTAATTATGGTCTTTTGAACCAAATTATACAGATTAATCTAAATTTTTCAACTTTTTATTAGGTTAAAATTCGAACGGATTCACTACAAAGCCCATTTAGAAATGCACGTTTTAATATCAACAAAACGACAACCAAATGTTATTAAATCAAATTTTATGAGTTTAATTAGTTAATTAGGGTCTTTTGAACAAAATTATACAGATTAATCTCAAATTTCCAACTTTTTACTCGGTTAAAATTCGAACGAATTCTCTATAAAGCTCATTTAGAAATGCAAGTTTAATCGCAATAAAACGATAACCAAATGTTATTAAATAAACATTTTTATTTCAAATAGTTAAATATGGATATTGAACATAATTATAAAGATTAATCTAAAATTTTCAACTTTTTACTCAATTAAAATTCTAACGAATTCTTTATAAAGCCCATTTGGACATGAACGTATTCTCAATTTTTTGAGTTCAAATATTTAATTATGGGCTTTTGAACAAAATTATACTGATTAATCTCAAATTTTCAGTTTTTTATGCGGTTTAAATTCGAATGGATTCTCTCTTAAGCCCATTTAGACATGCACGTTTTAATCATAACAAACGATAACCAAATATTACTAGATCAAATTTTTTGTGTTCAAATATTTTATTATGTGATTTTGAACAAAATTATATAAATTAATCGCAAATTTTTAGATTTTTACTATGTTAAAATTCGAACGGATTCTCTATAAATCCCATTTAGACATGCACGTTTCAATCACAAAAAAACGATAACGAAATGTTATTAAACAAAATTTTACGAGTTCAAATAGTTAATTATGGCTTTAGAACAAAATTATACAGATTAATATAAAATTTTCAACTTTTTACAAGGTTAAAATTAGAACGGATTCACTATAAAGCACATTTAGACATGCACGTTTTAATATCAACAAAACGACAATAATATATTATTAAATCAAATTTTATGAGTTCAAATAGTTAATTAGGGTCTTTTGAACAAAATTATACAGATTAATCTCAACAACTCGGTTAAAATTCGAACGTATTCTCTATAAAGCCCATTTAGAAATGCAAGTTTTAATCGCAACAAAACGATAACCAGATGTTATTAAATAAACATTTTTTAGTTCAAATAGTTAAATATGGCTTTGGGACATAATTATAACGATTAACCTCCACTTTTCAGCTTTTTACTCGGTTAAAAATCGAACAAATTCTCTATAATGCCCATTTAGAAATGCAAGTTTTAATCGCAACAAAACGATAACCAAATGTTATTAAATAAATATTTTTTAGTTCAAATAGTTAAATATGGCTTTTGAACCTAATTATAAAGATTAATCTAAAATTTTCAACTTTTTACTCGGTTAAAATGCGAACGGATTCTCTACAAAGCCTATTTGGACATGCAAGTTTTAATCGAAACAAAACGACAACTACATATTATTAAATCAAATTTTTTGAGTTCAAATTTTTAATCATGGTCTTTTGAACAAAATTATACTGATTAATCTCAAATTTTTAGCTTTTTACGCGGTTAAAATTCGAATAGATTCTCTATAAAGCCCATTTAGATATGTAAGTTTTAATCGCAACAAAACGATAATCAAATGTTACTAAATCAAATTTTTTGAGTTAAAATATTTCATTATATGATTTTGAACAAAATTATACTGATTAATCGCAAATTTTTAGATTTTTACTCGGTTAAAATTCGAACGGATTCTCCATAAAGCCCATTTAGACATACACGTTTCAAGCGCAACAAAACGATAACCAAATGTTATTCAACAAAATTTTACGATTTCAAATAGTTAATTATGGCTTTTGAACAAAATTATACAGATTAATCTAACATTTTCAAATTTTTACTAGTTTAAAATTTAAACGGATTCACTATAAAGCCCATTTAGACATGCACGTTTTAGTATCAACAAAACGACAATAAAATGTTATTAAATCAAATTTTATGAGTTCAAATAGTTAATTAGGGTCTTTTGAACAAAATTATATAGAATAATCTCAACTTTTCAACTTTTTACTCGGTTAAAATTCGAACGTATTCTCTATAAAGCCCATTTTGAAATGCAAGTTTTAATCGCAACAAAACGATAACCAAATTATTATTAAATAAACATTTTATAATTCAAATAGTTAAATATGGCTTTTGAACATAATTATAAAGATTAACCTCCACTTTTCAGCTTTTTACTCGGTTAAAATTCCAACGGATTCTCTATAATGCCCATTTAGAAATGCAAGTTTTAATCGCAATAAAACGATAACCAAATGTTATTAAATAAACATTTTTTAGTTCAAATAGTTAAATATGCCTTTTGAACATAATTATAAAGATTAATCTAAAATTTTCAACTTTTTACTCGTTAAAATTCAAATGGATTCTCTATAAAGCCCATTTGGACATGCACGTTTTAATCGAAACAAAACGATAACCAAATATTATTAAATAAAATTTTTTGAGTTCAAATTTTTAATTATAGGCATTTGAAAAAAATTATACTGATAAATCTCAAATTTTTAGCTTTTTACGCGGTTAAAATTTGAATAGATTCTCTATAAAGTCCATTTAGACATGCACGTTTTAACCGCAACAAAACGATAACCAAATTTTACTAAATCAAATTTTTTGAGTTCAAATATTTCATTATGTGATTTTGAACAAAAATATACTGATTAATCGCAAATTTTTAGATTTTTACTCGGTTAAAATTCGAATAGATTCTTCATAAAGCCCATTTAGACATACACGTTTCAATCGCAACAAAACGATAACCAAATGTTATTCAATAAAATTTTACGAGTTCAAATAGTTAATTATGGCTTTTGAACAAAATTATACAGATTAATCTAAAATTTTCAAATTTTTACTAGGTTATAATTTGAACGGATTCACTATAAAGCCCATTTAGACATGCACGTTTTAATATCAACAAAACGACAACTAAATGTTATTAAATCAAAATTTATGAGTTCAAATAGTTAATTAGGGTCTTTTGAACAAAATTATACAGAACAATCTCAACTTTTCAACTTTTAACTCGGTTAAAATTCGAACGTATTCTCTATAAAGCCCATTTGGAAATGTAAGTTTTAATCGCAACAAAACGATAACCAAATACTATTAAATAAACATTTTTTAGTTCAAATAGTTAAATATGGCTTTTGAACATAATTATAAAGATTAACCTCCACTTTTCAGCTTTTTACTCGGTTAAAATTCGAACGGATTCTCTATAATACCTATTTAGAAATGCAAGTTTTAATCGCAACAAAATGATAACCAAATGTTATTAAATAAACATTTTTTAGTTCAAATAGTTAAATATGCCTTTGAACATAATTATAAAGATTAATCTAAAATTTTCAACTTTTTACTCGGTTAAAATTCGAACGGATTCTCTATAAAGCCCATTTGGACATGCACGTTTTAATCGAAACAAAACGAAAACCAAATGTTATTAAATCAAATATTTTGAGTTCAAATATTTAATTATGGGATTTTTTACAAAATTATACTGATTAATCTCAAATTTTCAGCTTTTTACGTGTTTAAAATTCGAATGGATTATGTATAAGGCCCATTTAGACATGAACGTTTTAATCGCAATAAAACGATAACCAAATGTTACTAAATCAAATTTTTTGAGTTCAAATTTTTCATTATGTGATTTTGAACAAAATTATACAGATTAATCGCAAATTTTTAAATTTTTACTCGGTTAAAATTCGAACGGATTCTCCATAAAGCCTATTTAGACATGCACGTTCCAATCACAACAAAAGGATAACCAAATGTTATTGAACAAAATTTTACGAGTTCAAATAGTTAATTATGGGATTTGAACAAAATTATACTGATTAATCTAAAATTCTCAACTTTTTACCAGGTTAAAATTCGAACGGATTCACTACAAAGCCCATTTAGACATGCACGTTTTAATATAAAAAAAACAACAAACAAATGTTATTAAATCAAATTTTATGAGTTCAAATAGGTTATTATAGCCTTTTGAACAAAATTATATAGATTAATCTCAATTTTTCAGTTTTTTACTCGTTTAAAATTTGAACGTATTCTCTATAATGCCCATTTAGAAACGTAAGTTTTAATCTCAACAAAACGATAACCAAATGTTATTAAATAAATATTTTTTAGTTCAAATAGTTAAATATGGCTTTTGAACATAATTATTAAGATTAATCTAAAATTTTCAACTTTTCTCTCGGTTAAAATGCGAACGGATTCTCTACAAAGCCTATTTGGACATGCATGTTTTAATCGAAACAAAACGACAACCACATATTATTAAATCAAATTTTTTGAGTTCAAATTTTTAATCATTGTCTTTTGAACAAAATTATACTGATTAATCTCAAATTTTTAGCTTTTTACGCGGTTAAAATTCGAATAGATTCTCTATAAAGCCCATTTAGACATGTAAGTTTTAATCGCAATAAAACGATAACCAAATGTTACTAAATCAAATTTTTTGAGTTAAAATATTTCATTATATGATTTTGAACAAAATTATACTGATTAATCGCAAATTTTTAGATTTTTACTCGGTTAAAATTCGAACGGATTCTCCATAAAGCCCATTTAGACATACACGTTTCAAGCGCAACAAAACGATAACCAAATGTTATTCAACAAAATTTTACGATTTCAAATAGTTAATTATGGCTTTTGAACAAAATTATACAGATTAATCTAACATTTTCAAATTTTTACTAGGTTAAAATTTGAACGGATTCACTATAAATCCCATTTAGACATGCACATTTTAGTATCAAAAAAACGACAAGAAAATGTTATTAAATCAAATTTTATGAGTTCAAATAGTTAATTAGGGTCTTTTGAACAAAATTATATAGAATAATCTCAACTTTTCAATTTTTTACTCGGTTAAAATTCGAACGTATTCTCTATAAAGCCCATTTTGAAATGCAAGTTTTAATCGCAACAAAACGATAACCAAATTATTATTAAATAAACATTTTTTAGTTCAAATAGTTAAATATGGCTTTTGAACATAATTATAAAGATTAACCTCCACTTTTCAGCTTTTTACTTGGTTAAAATTTGAACGGATTCTCTATAATGCCCATTTAGAAATGCAAGTTTTAATCGCAATAAGACGATAATCAAATGTTATTAAATAAACATTTTTAAGTTCAAATAGTTAAATATGCCTTTTGAACATAATTATAAAGATTAATCTAAACTTTTCAACTTTTTACTCGGTTAAAATTCGAACGGATTCTCTATAAAGCCCATTTGGACATGCACGTTTTAATCGAAACAAAACGAAAACCAAATGTTATTAAATCAAATTTTTTGAGTTCAAATATTTAATTATGGGATTTTTAACAAAATTATACTGATTAATCTCAAATTTTCAGCTTTTTACGTGTTTAAAATTCGAATGGATTCTGTATAAGGCCCATTTAGACATGAACGTTTTAATCGCGACAAAACGATAACCAAATGTTACTAAATCAAATTTTTTGAGTTCAAATATTTTATTATATGATTTTGAACAAAAATATACTAATTAATCGCAAATTTTTAGATTTTTACTCGGTTAAAATTCGAACGGATTCTTCATAAAGCCCATTTAGACATACACGTTTCAATCGCAACAAAACGATAACCAAAAGTTATTCAATAAAATTTTACGAGTTCGAATAGTTAATTATGGCTTTTGAACCAAATTATACAGATTAATCTAAAATTTTCAAATTTTTACTAGGTTAAAATTTGAACGGATTCACTATAAAGCCCATTTAGACATACACGTTTTAATATCAACAAAACGACAACCAAATGTTATTAAATAAAATGTTATGAGTTCAAATAGTTAATTAGGGTCTTCTGAAAAAAATTATACAGAATAATCTCAACTTTTCAACTTTTTACTCGGTTAAAATTCGAACGTATTCTTTATAAAGCCCATTTAGAAATGCAAGTTTTAATCGCAACAAAACGATAACCAAATGTTATTAAATAAACATTTTTTAGTTCAAATAGTTAAATATGCCTTTGAACATAATTTTAAAGATTAATCTAAAATTTTTAACTTTTTACTCGGTTAAAATTCAAATGGATTCTCTATAAAGCCCATTTGTACATGCACGTTTTAATCGAAACAAAACGATAACCAAATTTGATTAAATAAAATTTTTTGAGTTCAAATCTTTTATTATGGGCTTTTGAACGAAAATATACTGATTAATCTTAAATTTTTAGCTTTTTACGCGGTTAAAATTCGAATAGATTCTTTATAAAGCCCATTTAGACATGCACGTTTTAATTACAACAAAACGATAACCAAATGTTACTAAATCAAATTTTTTGAGTTCAAATATTTAATTATGTGATTTTGAACAAAATTATACAGATTAATCGCAAATTTTTAGATTTTTACTTGGTTAAAATTATACAGATTAAGCCGATTTAGACATGCACATTTTAATCACAACAAAACGATAACCAAATGTTACTAAATCAAATTTTTGGAGTTCAAATATTTTATTATGTGATTTTGAACAAAATTATACAGATTAATCGCAAATATTTAGAAATACACGTTTGAATCGCAATAAAACGATAACCAAATGTTATTCAACAAAATTTTACGAGTTCAAATACTTAATTATGGCTTTTGAACAAAATTATACAGATTAATATAAAATTTTCAAATTTTTACTAGGTTATAATTTGAACGGATTCACTATAAAGCCCATTTAGACATGCACGTTTTAATATCAACAAAACGACAACCAAATGTTATTAAATCAAATTTTATGAGTTCAAATAGTTAATTAGGGTCTTTTGAACAAAATTATACAGAACAATCTCAACTTTTCAACTTTTTACTCGGTTAAAATTCGAACGTATTCTCTATAAAGCCTATTTAGAAATGCAAGTTTTAATCGCAACAAAACGATAACCAAATACTATTAAATAAACATTTTTTAGTTCAAATAGTTAAATATGGCTTTTGAACATAGTTATAAAGATTAACCTCCACTTTTCAGCTTTTTACTCGGTTAAAATTCGAACAGATTCTCTATAATGCCCATTTAGAAATGCAAGTTTTAATCGCAACAAAACGATAACCAAATGTTATTAAATAAACATTATTTAGTTCAAATAGTTAAATATGCCTTTGAACATAATTATAAAGATTAATCTAAAATTTTCAACTTTTTACTCGGTTAAAATTCGAACGGATTCTCTATAAAGCCCATTTGGACATGCACGTTTTAATCGAAACAAAACGAAAACCAAATGTTATTAAATTAAATTTTTTGAGTTCAAATATTTTATTATGGGATTTTGAACAAAATTATACTGATTAATGTCAAATTTTCAGCTTTTTACGCGTTTAAAATTCGAATGGATTCTCTATAAGGCCTATTTAGACATGAACGTTTTAATCGCAATAAAACGATAACCAAATGTTACTAAATCAAATTTTTTGAGTTCAAATAATTCATTATGTGATTTTGAACAAAATTATATAGATTAATCGCAAATTTTTAAATTTTTACTCGGTTAAAATTCTAACAGATTCTCCATAAAGCCCATTTAGACATGCTCGTTCCAATCACAACAAAAGGATAACCAAATGTTATTGAACAAAATTTTACGAGTTCAAATAGTTAATTATGGGTTTTGAACAAAATTATACTAATTAATCTAAAATTCTCAACTTTTTAGCAGGTTAAAATTCGAACGGATTCACTACAAAGCCCATTTAGACATGCACGTTTTAATATCAACAAAACAACAACCAAATGTTATTAAATCAAATTTTATGAGTTCAAATAGGTTATTATAGCCTTTTGAACAAAATTATATAGATTAATCTCAAATTTTCAGCTTTTTACTCGTTTAAAATTTGAACGTATTCTCTATAAAGCCCATTTAGAAATGTAAGTTTTAATCTCAACAAAACGATAACCAAATATTATTAAATAAACATTTTTTAGTTCAAATAGTTAAATATGGCTTTTGAACATAATTATAAAGATTAACCTCCACTTTTTAGCTTTTTACTCGGTTAAAAATCGAACAGATTCTCTCTAATGCCCATTTAGAAATGCAAGTTTTAATCGCAGCAAAACGATAACCAAATGTTATTAAATAAACATTTTTTAGTTCAAATAGTTAAATATGGCTTTTGGACATAATTATAACAATTAACCTCCACTTTTCAGCTTTTTACTCGATTAAAAATCGAACAGATTCTCTATAATGCCCATTTAGAAATGCAATTTTTAATCGCAACAAAACGATAACCAAATGTTTTTAAATAAAATTTTTTTAGTTCAAATAGTTAAATATGGCTTTTGAACATAATTATAAAGATTAATCTAAAATTTTCAACTTTTTACTCGGTTAAAATTCGAACGGATTCTCTATAAAGCATATTTGGACATGCACGTTTTAATCAAAATAAAACGACAACCTAATATTATTAAATCAAATTTTATGAGTTCAAATTTTTAATTATAGGCTTTTGAAAAAAATTATACTAATAAATCTCAAATTTTTAGCTTTTTACGCGGTTAAAATTTGAATAGATTCTCTATAAAGTCCATTTAGACATGCACGTTTTAACCCCAACAAAATGATAACCAAATTTTACTAAATCAAATTTTTTGAGTTCAAATATTTCATTATGTGATTTTGAACAAAAATATACTGATTAATCGCAATTTTTTAGATTTTTACTCGGTTAAAATTCGAATGGATTCTTCATAAAGCCCATTTAGACCTACACGTTTCAATCGCAACAAAACGATAACCAAATGTTATTCAATAAAGTTTTACGAGTTCAAATAGTTAATTATGGCTTTTGAACAAAATTATACAGATTAATCTAAAATTTTCAAATTTTTACTAGGTTAAAATTTGAACGCGTTCACTATAAAGCCCATTTAGACATACACGTTTTAATATCAACAAAACGACAACCAAATGTTATTAAATAAAATTTTATGAGTTCAAATAATTAATTAGGGTCTTTTGAACAAAATTATACAGAATAATCTCAACTTTTCAACTTTTTACTCAGTTAAAATTCGAACGGATTCTCTATAAAGCCCATATAGAAATGCAAGTTTTAATCGCTACAAAACGATAACCAGATGTTATTAAATAAACATTTTTTAGTTCAAATAGTTAAATATGGCTTTTGAACATAATTATAAAGATTAACCTCCACTTTTCAGCTTTTTACTCGGTTAAAATTCGAACGGATTCTCTATAATGCCCATTTAGAAATGCAAGTTTTAATCGCAATAAAACGATAATCAAATGTTATTAAATAAACATTTTTTAGTTCAAATACTTAAATATGCCTTTTGAACATAATTATAAAGATTAATCTAAAATTTTTAACTTTTTACTCGGTTAAAATTCAAATGGATTCTCTATAAAGCCCATTTGGACATGCACGTTTTAATCGAAACAAAACGATAACCAAATATTATTAAATAAAATTTTTTGAGTTCAAATTTTTTATTATGGGCTTTTGAACAAAATTATACTGATTAATCTCAATTTTTTAGCTTTTTACGCGGTTAAAATTAGAATAGATTCTCTATAAAGCCTATTTAGACATACACGTTTTAATCACAACAAAACGATAACCAAATGTTACTAAATCAAATTTTTTGAGTTCAAATATTTCATTATGTAATTTTGAACAAAATTATACAGATTAATCGGAAATTTTTAGATTTTTACTTCGTTAAAATTCGAACGGATTCTCCATAAAGCCTATTTAGAAATACACGGTTCAATCGCAACAAACGATAACCAAATATTATTCAACAAAATTTTACGAGTTCAAATAGTTAATTATGGCTTTTGAATAAAATTATACAGATTAATCTAAAATTTTCAAATTTTTACTAGGTTATAATTTGAACGGATTCACTATAAAGCCCATTTAGACATGCACGTTTTAATATCAACAAAACGATAATCAAATGTTATTAAATCAAATTTTATGAGTTCAAATAGTTAATTAGGGTCTTTTGAACAAAATTAAATAGTTAAATACTATTAAATGTTATTAAATAAACATTTTTTAGTTCAAATAGTTAAATATGGCTTTTGAACATAATTATAAAGATTAACCTCCACCTTTTAGCTTTTTACTCGGTTAAAATTCGAACGTATTCTCTATAATGCTCATTTAGAAATGCAAGTTTTAATCGCAACAAAACGATAACCAAATGTTATTAAATAAACATTTTTTAGTTCAAATAGTTAAATATGCCTTTGAACATAATTATAAAGATTAATCTGAAATTTTCAACTTTTTACTCGGTTAAAATTTGAATGGATTCTCTATAAAGCCCATTTGGACATGCACATTTTAATCGAAACAAAATGAAAACCAAATGTTATTAAATCAAATTTTTTGAGTTCAAATATTTAATTATGGGATTTTGAACAAAATTATACTGATTAATCTCTAATTTTCAGCTTTTTACGCGTTTAAAATTCGAATAGATTCTCTATAAAGCCCATTTAGACATGCACATTTTAATCGCAACAAAACGATAACCAAATGTTACTAAATCAAATAGTTAAAGGGACCGTTTACAATGACATGCACACAAAGATAAGAGTCATTCACCGCGACGTACGCTCAAAGAGAGGGGTCGTCCATCACAGCATACGGTCAAAGAGAGGGGTCTTCCATCACAGTATACGCTCTAAGAAAGGTATCGTTCATTATGAAATGCACTCGAAGAGAGGGGTCATTCATCGTGACCTATGCTCAAAGACTAGGGTTGTCCATCACGGTATACGCTCAACGAGAGGGACCGTTCACCCTGACATGCACTCGAAGAGAGGGGTCATTCATCACGACATATGCTCAAAGAGAGGGGTCATCCATCACGGTATATGCTCAACAAGAGGGACCGTTCACCATGACATGTACTAAAAGAGAGGGATCATTCATCGCGACACACGCTCAAAGAGAGGGATCATCCATCACGACATATGCTCAAAAACGGGGATTGTTCATTATAATATACGCTCGAAGAGAGGAATCATTCATTGCGACATACGCTCAAAGAGAAGGATTTTCCATCACGGTATACGCTCTAAGAAAGGGACTGTTCACTATGGCATGCACTCGAAGAGGCGTGTCATTTATCACAACATACGCTCAAAGAGATGGGTCATTGATCACGGTCTACACTCAAAGAGAGGGACCATTCATTAAGACATACACTCGAAGAGAGGGGTCATTCCTCGCGAAATACACTCAAAGGGAGGCACCGTTCATTATGACATATGCTCGAAAAGAGGGGTCATCGATCATGGTATACGTTCATATAGAGGGACAATTCATTTTAACATATGCTCGAAGAGGGGGGTCAATAATCATGACGTACGCTCAAAAAGAGGGCTCGTCCATCACGGTATACGCTCAAACACAGGGATAATTTATTATTACATATGCTCGATGAGAGGGGTCATTCAGCACGACATACGCTTAAAGAGAGCTCTCGTCCATCACGGTATACGCTCTAAGAAAGGGACCGCTCACAAAGACAAGCACTCAAAGATAGGAGTCATTAATCACGATATACGCTCAAAGAGAGGGCTTATCCATCATGGCATACGCTCCATGAAAGGGGCTATTCACTATGACATATGCTCAAAGAGAGGGATCATTCATCGCGATAAATGCTCAAAGAGATGGGTCATCCATCACAGTATACGCTTTAATAAAGGGACCATTCATTATGACATGTACCCAAAGGGAGGGGTTATTCATTGCGACCTATGCTCAAAGAGATGGGTCGTTCATCACGGTATACGCTCAATGAGAGGGACCGTTCACCGTGACATGCACACGAAGAGAGGAGTCAATCATTGTGACATACGCTCAAAGAGAGAGGTCATCCATCATGGCATACGCTCAAAGATAGGGACTGTTCAATATGATATACGCTCGAAGAGAGGAGTCATTCATCGCGATATATGCTCAAAGAGAGGGGTTGTCCATCACGGTATACGCTCTAAGAAAAGAACTATTCACTATGACATGCACTCAAAGAGAGGTGTTATTTATCATGATATACGCTCAAAGAGATAGATCATCGATCACGGTATACGTTGAAAGAGAGGGACCGTTCATTATCACATGCACTCATAAAGAGGGATCATTCATCGAGACATACGTTCAAAGAGAGGGGTCGTCTATCATGGCATACGTACAAAGTGAATGACCATTAGCTATGACATACACTCGAAGAGAGGGGTCATTCATTGTGACATAGGCTCAAAGAGAGGGGTCTTCCATCACGGTATACACTCTGAGAAAGGTACCGTTCATTATGACATGCACTCGAAGAGAGGGATCATTCATCGCGACATATACTCAAAGAGAGGGGTCGTCCATCACGACATACGCACAGAGTGTGGAATCATTCATTATGACATAAGCTCTAAGAGAGGGGTCATTCACCGTGACATACACTTAAAGAGAGGGGTCTTCCATCCCGATATACGCTCTGAGAAAGGGATTGTTCATTATGACATGCACTCGAAGAGAGGGGTTATTCATCACGATATACGCTCAAAGAGAGGAGTCGTCCCTCACGATATATGCTCAAAGAGAGGGGTCGTCCATCATAGTATACGCTCTAAGAAAGGGACCGTTGATTATGATATACACTCGAAGAGAGGGGTCATTCATCGTGACCTATGCTCGAAGGGAGTGGTCGTCCATCACGGTATACGCTCAATGAGGGGGACCGATCATCATGACATGCACTCGAAGAGAGGGGTCATTTATCGCGACATACGCTCAAAGAGAGGGTTCCTCCATCACGGCATACGCATAAAGTTAGGGACCGTTCATTATTACATACGCTCAAAGAGAGGGGTCATTCACCGCGATATACGCTCAAAGAGAGGGGTCTTCTATCCCGATATACGCTCTTAGAAAGGGACCGTTCATTACGACATACACTCAAAGAGAGGGCTCATTCATCGCGATATATACTCAAAGAGAATGGTCGCTCATCACGGTATACGCTCTAAGAAAGGGACTATTTGTTATGACATGAAATCGAAGAGAGGGGTCATTCATTATGACATACGCTCAAAGAGAGGAATTTTCCATCACGGTATACGCTCAAAGAGAGGGACCGTTCACCAAGACATGCACTCAAAGATAGGGGTCATTCATCTCGACTTATTCTCAATGAGAGGGGTCATTCCTCACGCCATACGCTCAAAGAGAGAGACCATTCATTATGACATACGTTTGAAGAGAGGTGTCATTCACCGTAACATACGCTCAAAGAGAGGGTCGTTCATCACTATATACGCTCTAAGAAAGGGACCGTACATTATGACATGTAATCGAAGAGAGGGGTCATTCATCGCAATGTACGCTCAAAGTGAGGGGTCATCGATCACGGTATACGCTCAATGATATAATCACAACCAACAATAAATCATAAGAATTATCTATTAGACCTATGACTCGTGCTAAAACCTAGAAATTCCAAGAGGCCATGGGAAATCTATTTATTCAAGGCTGGAAATAGAGAATGCAACACCATCTTTATTGGAACAATACAACCTCCTAGTTGTGTATAAGTTTGCATGAGTTCTTTCTTAAGTTTTTAAATTTAATTTCGGCATGTGTGCATGAATTAATATTGCTTGATGTCCATTTAAGCATGTTAATTCAATTAAGTTCATTCGTTTAATTAATGCATGATAGTTCACTTAAAGCATGTTAGTTTTCTTATGTTTATAAGTTAATTTAGTGTGTGAGTTAATTAATTAAACTAGATCATTCAATGTAACTAGTTTCATTAATTAATCTAGCTCATTAAATCTTTTTCATGCATTCACTTTTATTTTTATTGAACAAAGTTGTTATCTAATAGTTGCTTATATATTTCAGCTAAGGTATTCTTTTGGAGCAAATAGTTGATCATATTCTCAGGAATGACAAGGCATTTACATCAATTAAAGTCCCTTGAAGACCCATCAAGGCTGATTGGTTACAATGCAATTCAATGGAGCAATTACACCAATTGAATGTTGTTATTTCCAACAATGGTTTTAAGGCTTTCAAAAGATTCTTTACATCATTTTAAGGTTGTCAGTTTCAAAAGGAAAGAAAGAGAAGACATGGAATAAAAGCCTTCATTATCACCATTTAAGGGAGAGTAAAGACAAGAATTAAAAGAACAGTTAAGGAGGGAATTTGAGGAATATTAGTCAACTTGTTCGCCATTTTTTGATTTGATACGAGCATATTTGAATCTTGAGGTCTTCTTCAAACTTATTCCCATATTCCTTATCCTTCATTATCCCGTATTCATCGTGACATATACTCGAAGAGAGGGTTCATTCCTTATGGTATACGCTCAAAGGAAAAGACCGTTCATTATGACATGCACTCGAAGAGAGGGGTCATTTATCGCGATATACGCTCAAAGAGAGGGGTGGTCCATCATAGTATACGCTCTAAGGGACCATTCACTATGACATGCTCTCGAAGAGAGGGGTCATTTATCGTGACATACACTCAAAAGGAAGGGTCGTTCATCACGGTAAACGCTCTAAGAAAAAGAGCATTCACTAACATATACTCAAAGAGAAGGGTCAATCATCGCGAAATACGCTCAAAGGGAGGGGTTGTCCATCACGGTATACGCTCTAAGAAAGGGACCATTAATTATGACTTGCACTCGAAGAAAGTGATCAAATATCGCGATATACGCTCAAAGAGAGGTTTCGTCCCTCATGGTATACGCTCAAAGAGAGGGACCGTTCACCATGACATGCACTCGAAGAGAGGAGTCATTCATCGCGAAAAACGCTCAAAGAGAGGGGTCGTCAATCACAGTATACCCTCAAAGAGAGGGACAATTTATTATGATATATGCTCGAAGAAAGGGGTCATTTATCATGACATAGGCTCAAAGAGAAGGCTTGTACATCATAGTATACGCTCTAAGAAAGTGACTATTCACTATGACATGCAATCAAAGAGAGGAGTCTTTCATCGCGACATACGCTCAATGAGAGGGTCGTCCATCACGGTATTATCTCTAAGAAAAGGTCCATTCACTATGACATGCACTCGAAGAGAGAGGTCATTCATCGCGACATACGCTTAAAGAGAGGGGTCATCCATCTCGATATACGCTGCAAGAAAGGGACCATTAATTATGATATGCACTTGAAGGGAGGGGTCATATATCGTGACATACGCTCAAAGAGAGGTATCGTCCATCACGGTATACGCTCAAAGAGAGGGAACATTCACCATGACATGTACTCGAAGAGAGGGGTCATTTATCGTGACAAACAATCAAAGAGAGGGTTCGTCCATCATCGTATACGCTCAAAGAGAAGGACCATTCATTATGATATACACTCGAAGAGAGGGGTCATTCATCGTGACATACTCAAAGAGAGGCGTCAACCATCACGGCACATACTCTAAAAAAGGATCGTTCATTATGACATATACTCGAACAGAGGGGTCATTTTTTGCAACATACGTTAAAGAGGGGTCATCGATTATAGTATACGCTCAAAGACATGGACCATTCATTAAGATATTCACTCTAAGAGATGAGTCATTCATCGCGACAAACGCTCAAAGAGGGTTCGTCCATCACGGTATATATTCAAGGAGAGTGACCGTTCATTATGACATATGCTCGAAGAGAGGAGTCATTTAATGCGACATACGCTCAAAGAGACAAGTCATTCATCATGTATACACTCTAAGAAAGGGTTCATTGACTATGACATGCACTCGAAGAGAGTGGTCATTTATCGTGACATACACTCAAAGAGAGGCGTCATCGATCATGATATACGCTCAAAAAGAGGGATCGTTCATTATGACATGTACTCGAAGAGTGAGGTCATTCCTTACGACATAAGCTCAAAGAGAAAGGTCATTCACCAGGACATATGTTCAAAGACATGGGTCGTCCATCACGGTATATGCTAAAAGAGAGGGACCGTTCACCATGATATGCACTCAAGAGATGGGTCATTCATCTCGACATACGTTCAAAGAGAGGGATCGTTCATCATTGCATACGCTCAAAGAGAGGGACCATTCATTATGACATACTCTAGAAGATATGGGTTATTCACTGCGATATACGCTTAAAGAGAGGGATCGTCCATCACGGTCTACACAATAAGATAGGGACCATTTATTATGACATGCACTTGAAGAGAGGGGTCATTCATCGTGACATACGCTCAAAGAGATGGGTCATCCGTCACGGTATACGCTCAAAGAGAGGGACCGTTCACCATGTTATGCATCAAAGAGAGTGGTCATTTATCGCAATATACCACAAAGAGAGGGGTCATCAATCATGTTATATGCTTAAAGAGACGGGCCGTTCATTATGATATGCACTCAAAGTGAGGGATCATTCATCATGACATACGCTCGAAGAGAGGTATGATTCATCACGGTATACGCTCAAAGACAGGGAGCATTTATCATGACATATGCTCAAAAAGAGGGGTAATTCATCATGATATACGCTCAAAGAGAGGGTTCGTCCACCACGGTATACGCTCTAAGAAAGGGACCATTCACGATGACATGTACTCAAAGAGAGGGGTCATTCACCGTGACATAGTTTTAAAGAGAAGGGTCGTCCATCACGGTATACGCTCTAAGAAAGGGACCGTTCACTATGACATGCACTAGAAGAGATGGGTCATTCATCGCGACATACACTCAAAGAGAGGGGTCGTCCATCATGGTATATGCTCAAAGAGAGGGACCGTTCACCATGACAGACACTCGAAGAGAGGGGTTATTTATCGCGACATACGCTCAAAGGGAGGGAACGTTCACCATGATAAGCACTCGAAGAGAGGGGTCATTCATCGTAACATACGCTAAAAACGAGGGGTCATTGATCATGGTATACGCTCAAAGAGAGGGACCGTTCATTATGACATATGCTCTAAGAGAGGTGACATACGCTCAAAGAGAGGGGTCTTCTATCTTACCATACGCTCAAAGGAAGGGACTGTTCATTATGACATACGGTTGAAGAGAGGTGTCATTCATCGCGAAATATGCTCAAAGAAATGAGTCGTCCATCACGGTATACACTTAAAGAGAGGGATCGTTCACTTTGAAATATGCTCAAAGACATGGGTCATTCACCGCGATTTACGCTCAAAGAGAGGGATCAACCATTATGGTTTATGCAATAAGAAATGGCCCGCTTATTATTACATGCAATCGAATAGAGGGGTCGTTTATTACGGTATACACAGTATAAATAAGACTGTTCATTATGATATGCACTCGAAGAGAGGGATCATTCATCACAACACACGCTCAAAGAGAGGGGTCATGCATCACAGTAGACGCTCAAAGAGAGAAACAATTCATTATGACATAGGCTCGAAAAGAGGGGTCATTCATCATGACATACGCTCAAAGAGATAGATCGTCCATCACGGCATACACTCAAAGAGAGGGATCGTTCATTATGACATGCACTCGAAGAAAGGGGTCTTTCACCACGACAAATTCTCAAAGAGAGGGATCGTCCGTCACAGTATACGCTCAAAGAGAAGGACCGTCCATTATGACATGGACACGAAGAAAGGGGTCATTCATCGCGATATATGCTCAAAGAGATGAGTCATCTGTCATGGTATACGCTCAAAAAGAGGAATTGTTCACCATGAGATGCAATCGAAGAGAAAGGTTATTCATCGCGCCATACGCTCAAAGAGAGGGGTCATCGATCACGGTATACGCTCAAAGAGAGAGACCGTTCATTATGACATACACTTGAAGAGAGGGGTTATTCATCGCAACCTATGCTTAAAGAGGGGTCGTCCATCACAGCATGAGCTCAAAAAGAGGGACCGTTCATTATGCCATGCACTAGAAGAAAGGGATCATTGACCGCGACATATGCTCTAAGAGAGGGTCGTCCATCACAATATACGCCCATTTAGGCAAAAACGTTTTAATCCCAACAAAACGATAACCAAATGTTAATTAATCAAATTTTATGAGTTTAAGTAGTTAATTATGGGCTTTTTAACAAAAATATACAGATTAAACTAAAATTTTCAACTTTTTATTCTGTTAAAATTTGAACGGATTCTCTATAAATCCAATTTAGACAAGCACTTTTTAATCCCAACATAACTACAACCAAATGTTATTGAATAAAATTTTAAGATTTCAAATAGTTAATTATGGGTTTTGAACAAAATTAAAAAAATTAATCTCATATTATTAGCTTTTTACTCGGTTAAAATTTAAACGGATTCTCTATAAAGCCAATTTAGACATGCACAGTTTAATCCCAACAAAAAGACTATCAAAGGTTATTAAATCAAATTTTATTAGTTCAAATAATTAATTATGTGCTTTTAAACAAAATTATACAGAATAATCTCAAATTTTCTACTTTTACTTGGCTACAATTAGAACGGTTTCTCTATAAAGCCCATTTAGACAAGCACTTTTTAATCCCAATAAAACGATAGCCAAATATTATTAAATTATAAGAGTTCAAATAGGTAATTATGGGTTTCTAAACAAAATATACAAAATTAGACTCAAATTTTAATCTTTTTACTCAATTAAAATTCGAACGGATTCTCTATAAAGCCCATTTAGTCATGCACGTTTTAATCTCAACAAAATGACTACCAAATATTATTAAATTAAATTCTATAAGTTTAAATATTTAATTATGGTCTTTTTAACAAAATTATACAGATTAATCTCAAATTCTTAGCTTTTTACTCGGTTAAAATTCGAACGAATTCTTTATATAGCCTATTTAGACGTGCACGTTTTAATCGCAACAAAACGACAACCAATTGTTATTAAAAAATAATTTTTTAGTTCAAATATTTAATTATGGCTTCTGAACATAATTATACATATCAATCTAAAATTTTCAACTTTTTACTCGGTTAAAATTCGAACTGATTCTCTATAAACCAAATTTAAACATGCACGTTTTAATCGTAATAAAATAACAACAAATGTTATTAAGTCAAACTTTACGATTTCAAATAGTTAATTATGAATTTTGAACAAAATTATATAGATTAATCTAAAATTTTCATTTTTTTCTCGGTTAAAATTCAAACGGGTTCTCTATAAAGGCCATTTAGACATGCACGTTTTAATCACAAAAAAAAGATAACCAAATGTTACTAAATAAATTTTTTTAACTTCAAATATTTAATTATGTGCTTTTGAACAAAATTATACAGATTAATCTAAAATATTAAGCTTTTTACTCTGTTAAAATTCAAACGAATTCTCTATAAAGCTCATTTAGACATGCACGATTTAATCGCAACCAAACGATAAACAAATGTTATTAAATAAAATTTTACAAGTCAAATAGTTAATTATGGCTTTTGAAATGAATTATACAAATTAATCTAAAATTTTCAACTTTTACTAGGTTAAAATTCGAACGAATTCACTATAAAGCCCATTTAGACATGCACGTTTTAATCGCAACAAAACGACAACAAAATGTTATTAAATCAAATTTTATGAGTTCAAATAGTTAATTATGGCTTTTAAACAAAATTATTCAAATTAATCTTAAATTTTAAGCATTTTACTCGGTTAAAATTCGAACGGATTCTCTATAAAGCACATTTAGATATGCATGTTTTAATCGTAAAAAACGATAACCAAATGTTATTAAATAAAATTTTATGATTTCAAATACTTAATTATGGGATTTTAAAGAAAATTATACAGATTAATCTCTAATTTTCAATTTTTTACTCGGTTAAAATTCGAAGGATTCTCTATAAAGTCATCTAGTTAAGCACATTTTAATCCCAACAAAACGACAATCAAATGTTATTAAATCAAATTTTATGAGTTCAAATAGTTAATTATAGATTTTTGAACAAAATTATATGGATTAATCTCAAATTTTTAGAATTTTCCTCGGTTAAAATTTAAACTCATTCTCTATAAAGCACATTTAGATATGCACGTTTCAATCACAACAAAACGATAACCAAATATTATTAAATCAGATTTTATAATTTCAAATAGTTAATTATAGGCTTTTGAACAAAATTATACGGATTAATCTTAACTTTTCAGCTTTTTACTAGCTTAAAATTCGAACGGATTCTCTGTAAAGCTTATTTAGAAATACAAGTTTTAATCGCAACAAAACGATAACCAAATGTTATTAAAAAAATATTTTTTTGTTCAAATAGTTAAATATGGCTTTTGAACATAATTACAAAGATTAATCTAAAATTTTCAACTTTTTACTCGGTTAAAATTCGAACGAGTTCTCTATAAAGCCCATTTAGACATACACGTTTTAATTGCAACAAAACGACAACCAAATGTTATTAAATCAAATTTTATGAGTTCAAATACTTAATTATGAGGTTTTGAACAAAATTATACTGATTAATCTCAAATTTTCAGCTTTTAACCCGGTTAAAATTCGAACGGACTCTCTGTAAAGCACATTTATATATGTACGTTTTAAATGCAACAAAACGACAACCAAATATTATTATATCAAATTTTATGAGTTCATATAGTTAATTATGGGCTTTTGACAAAAATTATACAGATTAATCTCAAATTTTCAGCTTTTAACTTGGTTAAAATTCGAACAAATTCTCTATAAATCACATTTCGACATGCACCTTTTAATCGTAATAAAACAATAACCAAATGTTATTAAATCAAATTTTTTGAATTCAAATATTTAATTATGGTCTTTTGAACAAAATTATATAGATTAATCTCAAATTTTTAGCTTTTTACTCAGTTGAAATTCAAATGAATTCTCTATAAAGCCCATTTGGACATGCACTTTTTAATCGCAACAAAAAGACAACCAAATATTATTAAATCAAATTTTATGAGTTCAAATAGTTAATTATAGGCTTTTGAGCAAAATTATACAGATTAATCTCAAATTATCAGATTTTTACTCGGTTAAAATTCAAACGGATTCTCCTTAAAGCCAATTTAGACAAGCACGTTTTAATCGCAACAAAACGACAACCAAATGTTACTAAATAAAATTTTATGAGTTCAAATGTTTAATTATGGGCTTTTGAATAAAATTAAACAATTTAATCTCTAATTTTCAACTCTTTGCTCGGTTAAAATTCGAACTGATTCTCTATAAAACACATTTAGACATGCACCTTTTAATCGCAATAAAACGATAACCAAATGTTATTAAATCAATTTTTTTTGAGTTTAAATATTTAATTATGGGCTTTTGAACAAAATTATATAGATTAATCTCAAATTTTAAGCTTTTTACTCGGTTAAATTTCGAACAGATTCTCTATAAAGCCCATTTAGATATTAAAGTTTTATTCGCAAAAAAACCATAATCAAATGTTATTAAATTAATTTTTTAAGTACTAATAGTTAATTATGGGCTTTTGAACAAAATTATACAGATTAATCTAAAATTTTAATCTTTTTACTCTGTTGAAATTCGAACAAATTCTCTATAAAGCCCATTTGGACATTCACGTTTTAATCGAAACAAAACGAAAACAAAATGTTATTAAATCAAATTTTTTGAGTTCAAATATTTAATTATGGGATTTGAACAAAATTATACTGATTAATCTCAAATTTTTAGCTTTTTACGCAGTTATAATTCGAATAGATTCTCTATAAAGCACAATTAGACATGCACGTTTTAACCGCAACAAAACGATAACCAAATTTTACTAAATCAAATTTTTTGAGTTCAAATATTTCATTATGTGATTTTGAACAAAATTATACAAGTTAATCGCAAATTTTTAGATTTTTACTCGGTTAAAATTCGAACGGATTCTCCATAAAGCCCATTTAGACATGCTCGTTTCAATCGCAATAAAACGATAACCAAATTTTATTAAAAAAATTTTATGAGTTCAAATAGTTAATTATGGTTTTTGAACAAAATTATACAGATTAATCTAAAATTTTCAACTTTTTACTAGGTTAAAATTCGAACGGATTCACTGTAAAGCCTATTTAGACATGCACGTTTTAATATCAACAAAATGACAACCAAATGTTATTAAATGAAATTTTATGAGTTCAAATATTTAATTATGGTCTTTTGAACAAAATTATATAGATTAATCTCAACTTTTTAGCTTTTTACTCGGTTAAAATTCGAACGTATTTTCTATAAAGCCCATATGGAAATGCAAGTTTTATTCATAACAAAACGATATCCAAATGTTATTAAATAACCATTTTTAGTTCAAATAGTTAAATATGGATTTTGAATATAATTATAAATATTACCCTCAACTTTTCAACTTTTTACTCGGTTAAAATTCGAAGGGATTCTCTATATTACCCATTTAGAAATGCAAGTTTTAATCGCAACAAAACGATAACCAAATGTTATTAAATAAACATTTTTTAGTTCAAATAGTTAAATATGGATTTTGAACATAATTATAAATATTAATCTAAAATTTTTAATTTTCTACTCGGTTAAAATTCGAACGGATTCTTTATAAAGCCCATTTAGATAAGCACGTTTTAATTGCAACAAAACGACAACCAAATGTTATTAAATAAAATTTTATTAGTTCAAATAGTTAATTATGGGCTTTTGAACATAATTATACAGATTAATCTTAAATTTTCAGCTTTTTACTCGGTTAAAATTCGAACTGATTCTCTATAAACTACATTTAGACATGCACGTTTTAATTACAACAAAACGACAACCAAATGTTATTAAATCAAATTTTATGAGTTCAAATACTTAATTATGGGATATTGAACAAAATTATACAGATTAATGTCAAATTTTAAGCTTTTTGCTAGATTAAAATTTGAACGTATTCTCTATAAAGCCTATTTAGACGTGCACGTTTTAATCCCAATAAAATGACAATCAAAAGTTATTAAATCAAATTTTATGAGTTCAAATAGTTAATTATGGGCTTTTGAACAAAATTATATAGATTAATCACAATTTTTTAGCTTTTTACTCTGTTAAAATTCGAACTGATTCTCAATAAAGTCCATATAGTCAAGCACGTTTTAATCCCAACAAAACGACAACCAAATTGTATTAAATCAAATTTTATAAGTTCAAATAGTTAGTTATAGGATTTTGGACAAAATTATTCGGATTAATCTTAAATTTTCAGATTTTTACTCGGTTAAAATTCGAACTGATTTTCTATAAAACACATTTAGACATGCACCTTTAAATCGCAACAAAAGAATAACCAGATATTATTAAATCAAATTTTTTGAGTTTAAATATTTAATTATGGGCTTTTGAACAAAATTATACAGATTAATCTTAAATTTTAAGCTTTTTACTCGGTTAAAATTCGAACGGATTTTTTATAAAGCACATTAAGACATGCACGTTTTATTCGCAACAAAACGATAACCAAATGTTATTAAATCATTTTTTTGAGTTCTAATAGTTAATTATGGGCTTTTGAACAAAATTATACAGATTAATCTAAAATTTTAATCTTTTTACTCGGTTAAAATTCGAGCGGACTCTCTATAAAGCCCATTTGGACATGCACGTTTTAATCACAAGAAAACAACAATCAAATATTATTAAATCAAATTTTTTTGAGTTAAAATATTTAATTATGTGTTTTTGAAAAAAATTATACAGATTAATCTCAAATTTTTAGCTTTTTACTCGGTTAAAATTCGAACGGATTCTCTATAAAGCCTATTTAGACATGCACGTTTTAATCGCAACAAAACGATAACCAAATGTTACTAAATAAAATTTTTTAAGTTCAAATATTTAATTATGTGTTTTTGAACAAAATTATACAAATTAATCTCAAATTTTATGCTTTTTACTCGGTTAAAATTCGAACGGATAAATTCTAAAGATAAAAATCAATTTATTGGAGTTGAACGTTGTGTTTCTCTCCTCTCTCGTTTTCTTCCCTCTCTCCCTTTATCCTTTCCTTCTCTCCCTCCATCATGGCTTCTCCTTCCTTGTTGCTTTTCCCTTTGCTTCTGCTAATATCGCTGACGATCATCTTCGCCGTCGTTGCTACCATCATCGTTGCTGCCATCATCGTTGTAGATGTTTCTGGTTTTTTGGTCATCACCCTCATTATCGTCAAGGGCTAGTGGTATAGCCTCTTTCTCAGTTTTGTTTCATCACCAAATCTTGCCAAACCGTTCAACCAATCAATCACCAACAACCCCACTACGCTCACCGATGCGAGAGAGGAAGAATCACACACACCGTGATAATTTTCCAAAAGGTATGTCTTTTTTTCCATAGATTTCATCCATGATATATTCTACGTTTTTAAAACTTGTAAATCTTTAGGAAAAAAGTTGTTATATTTAGTTTTTCAATGTTTATTAATCTATTTTCTTCACCATCAATGTGTCTCAAAAGTATATTCCATCACTTATCTTTTAGTTTTCTTGCTTGTTAACCAAAAAAATTATTTTGGAATTACCATCAAATTACGAATGTAATTGTTCATATCCAAATAGCCTTTTGGTCATCATACCACCCGTTAATCAGGAATTCTATGATACAAGCCTAACGGCATCCATCGATAGGTACAATCCTATACCACAAATGCTTATGATCATTCAAACAATAAAAATAAGTAAATTCGGATTTCCAACTAAAGTACCAATGTCAAAAACTTATTGTTTCACCTCATACTAAAAAAATTCTTATTTTCAAACATTTTTTTACCTTGAATCTACCAAAAACTAATAGGACTTACATGGTAACATGGAATTTAAAATTACAATTAACTTTTATTTTCCTACTTTAGTTTAATTTTAATCGAATCATTATTTTCTTATCTTTAAACTATTTTACAACATGGACTAATCCATGGCTATTCTCAAGTAAATATTGATCTATTTGTACCTATGTAGTATTTCCATTTTATTTTCTAGAAATTAATAATAATCTCCAATCAAATATTATGTCCACCTTTTTAATTTCAGGTAAAAATTTTCAAATCAACCTTTTTGATCCTCTCAAAAATAAGATATTCATTCTCTTACATTTAATCCACATGGCAACATGGAATTCCCCTTTTTCTAATTTTCAAAAAAACTGGGTCTATGGTACCTATGTTATTTTTCAAGAGTATAATCAATTGGTACATAAGATCAATCTCACTTACCATTTAAGTTTCCTATTTACAACTATAAAAATATTTCTCTTTATAATTTTAAATCACATGACCTCATGGAATACTTACAGTCGGAAAAGAGGAGTAATTTGGAACATTTTTGAATTTCAAAAACTTTTCCTCAAGTCCACTATATACTCAAGGAAACAAATTCCATCAAATACAAATTTATCCAAAAATATTTTAAACATCTCTTCCATTTCTTTAAATTTGTTAAATTTTCATATACCAAATAATATCCATAATATCTATCTCCCTTCAATTTACACACCTTCCATAAAAATATTTCGAATACTAATTTCTTTACCTCATTCCCACAAGGATACTTGGACTTTTTTACAATTATCTCTACTAAAATATTGGTACTTTAAAACCAATTTTTCAAATCAATTCATTAAAACTTACCATCAAAATTTTCATAATCTCTCCAGTATTACCTTTAATATCGCAATTCATAATTTCACCATAAATACTCCTAATATCTTATTTTTTTCATAAAAAAATTTTAGCTATTTTTCACAATCTCTATCCATATATTTACCTCATATTTTTATACAAATTTTTTTACCTTTGACCCTTTACAACTACCATTCAATTTTTCATCCCTATTTTTTTTCTCACCTAAAATAAATATCTCCATATATACTAATGTAAACTTACTAAATTCATACCAAATTTCAATCCTTTCTACTTACCTTTTTTAAAAAAATTTGAATTACAAAAAAGTAGACATTCAAATCTTCAAAAAATTTCTAAAAATATATATTCAAATTTTCATAAAACTTTCCAAAGTACACAAAAAATATAACTTACTAAAAACTTCTAAAATACTTTATCCCCTTTTTTACCGTTTACCTTATCATTATATCCTAAATAAATTTCAAATATTTCTCCCCTTGACTAATTGTTTACTTTTTCTCATATACTAATTATTCTCCATTATCTTTTATATTTTTTTATCATATTAATAACATTTTCAACAATAACAATTAAAATTCTTGTAGTAAATATCCTTCATATCCTCTTGTACCTTTTTTACCATATATATTTCTCTAATTCTCTAATTAATTTTTATATCTTGTCTTACCTTTTGTACAATTTAACTTCTCTTTATATGCTAATTAATTTTTATATCTTTTATAATTTATCTTTATACACAACTATCATAAAAATTCTTACCTCTTTTTACAATTATACTTCATTATCTCTTACCATATATATTTTTATTCTTTTCAACCTATATTCTCAAAAACTATCTTATTATCTAAATTCATCCACATCTTTTCATCATTCATACTTAAAACCAACACCGAAACCAATTTCCTAAATCTCTTCAAATTCATTAATACCAATTTTATTTCAATTACTATTACTACTTTATAATTTTACCATATTTACAAATAAATTTACAAAATTGCCAAACTCGCTGCAAAATCATTTGAATTATAATTACCTTTACAAAAAACTTTCATATATTCCCAACAACTACAACTTACTAGAATTTTTTCTAATCTTGTATTACCTTCTTTACCGCTTACCTTTTCATTTTTCCACAAATAAAACTTTTATCTTTTTTAACCTTCTTTGTCCTTTCTCGTTTCCTTATATGCTAATTAACCGCAATCTCCTTTTCTCTTTTCTTGCTCCACTACCAATATCTCCAAAAACAATTAAATATTTTCACCAAATAGATGATTTTCATATCATATACAATCTTACTAAACCAACCCATTATTGGGAACTCAAAATTACCCAACCATTTAAAGGTATCTTATATAACTTCAAATTCATCATACCAATCCATTCTTGGATTCCATCTACTAAAATCATGCAATCAACCGTAAGGAAGAAAATAATGCTAGAAAACATGACAAACAAAATTACTGTCAAAATATACAAAGATCCACTGATCTCATATAAAATTTTTATATCGAAGTTTCAATAATGAAAATAGACGTAACTCAACCAACAATAAACTACTACCTCTTTACACACCAAAAATTAAAATTTCCCACCATTAATAATATCGAAAGTTTCATATATTTTCTTACCTTTTTTGTCTTTTACCTTCTCCTATCATAATTCATATCTTTTCTTCCTATATACCTCTCTCTTTTATGCTAATTAATTTCCACATATCTTTTTCATATACTTTAATTCATTTTCTTTTCTCCACTTACATTTATTACAAATTACCTTTTTGCATAACTATTAATAAGATTCTTACCTATTATTACCATTATACTCTACTATCTATTACCATATCTTATTTTATTCTTTTCAACCAATATATCTATTCCTATCAAACTAATTTTACTTTATTACTTAAAATAACTAAAAGTGTTCATATCTTTTCTTTCCTTTTTCGTGCTGGAAAGAAACAACCCCCTCCAATGCATGAAAGACAACACCAAAAGAAACCAAAACATGCTCCTTTTGATAAAGCTGGGTGAGCAGCGGAAAAAACTCTACGGCAGAGGTTGACATGGCTCAACCCCGCCAAGCCAAATGAAAATCATGTGTTGGAACTACCAAGGCCTTGATAAGGTCCGGGCAGTTCAAAACCTCAAAAAAATAATTACCAAATATGAACCTGATGTTTTATTTCTATGCGAAACTAGACTTAATAAATCTCGATGTAATTCTCTTTGTGTATCACTTGCTATGCAAGGGTGCATATCGATAGAAAATAGTTCAACAGGAACTGACCTAGTCTTACTTTGGAGTAATAATATTCAAACTGATTTACTTTGTTACTCTGATCGTCATATCGACTGTATTATTAGCCATGACAATTCCAAATTCCATTTTACTGGGTTACATGGTTATGCTAATACAAACTATAAATACAAAATATGGCAATTAATAGATTCTTTAAAATCATCCTCCAACCTCCCATGGCTTTTAGGTGGAGACTTTAATGAAATACTACATGACAATGAAAAACAAGGAGGATGTCGTCGTGCACGATCCCAAATAAATAATTTTCAAGAATGCTTATCTAGAAATGAACTCTTCGATTATAAACCTAAATCAGGATGGTTCACATGGTTCAAATATGGACCTAACTCACAACCTATCTTTGAATGTTTGCATCGATTCATTGGGTCAATCAACTAGATAAATATATATCCAAATTATACTATAACCTCTCACTTCCAATCCAAATTTGACCATTGTTCTATTATGCTTGATACCTCTCTCACTACTTTTGCTAGAAAAAAGAATTTTAAGAAAATATTCCGTTTTGAGGAATGTTGGGCCAACAATGATGAAAGCAAAAACCTAATCAAGGATATTTGGACCAATACGAATAGGAACACCCTAAACAAAATACAAAAGATTGGAAAACGTCTAAATTCATGGCAGAATTCTCAAAGGAAAAAATCAAATGAACGACTACAATATCTAACTACATACATTAATAATAGTCTGAAACACCGAATATCTTCCTCTGAGGAACTCCGCCTCATTGAAGCAAAGAAAGAACTACAAGCACTTAAACATAATAATGAAATATATTGGGCCCAACGCTCTAGAACTAACTGGCTTCAACATGGAAACAGTAATACTTCTTTCTTCCACGTACGAGCCAATGGACGTCGTAAGAAAAAAACTATCCAAGGCCTCTTTGATAATTTCAACACTTGGCTCACAGAAGATTCCAACATTCTATCAATTGCTACAAACTATTTCCAAAATCTTTTCTCTACATCAAATCCAACTCGTTCGACTGATATCCTTGATAACATTCCAACCACAATTGCACCACAAATGAATGAAAATTTAAATCGACCCTACACAGAAGACGAAGTTATAAATGCTTTTCGGGATATTGATCCTAGAAAAGCTCTAGGGATAGATGGTTTTCCAAGTGGTTTTTATCGCCAACACTGGGATACACTAGGTAAGGACATTATACGACTATGCCTCGATCTTCTCTCGGGTACTATTAACATGGCTGAGGTCAACCAAACTATTCTTGTCTTAAAACCGAAAAAACAAAATCCAACAACAATGAGGCAACTTCGTCCAATAAGCCTCTGCACTGTTATATACAAAATTGTATCTAAAGTCTTAGTCAATCGACTCAAAACATTCATACCCCTATGTATCAGTAACAACCAAGCGACATTTATACAAGGTAAAAACTTCACGGACAATATACTAATTGCGCATGAACTACTCCATACCCTCAATACGGGAGACTTCCATCTAACTAAAGGTGCAAGTTTGAACCTAGATACGGAAAAAGCCTTCGATCGAGTTGAATGGCCATTCTTACATCAAATTATGCAACGTATGGGTTTCAACGACACATGGATTTCTACTATTATGAATTGTGTCACTACCGTTTCATACCAGGTCCGTGTAAACGACTCTTTATCTCATTCCTTTATACCATAACGAGGCCTCCGACAAGGAGACCCACTTTCTCCAATTCTCTTCCTTTTTTGCACACAAGGTTTAATAGCTATACTAAATGCTGAGCATGCTAACGACAACCTCCCTAGACTTAGCGCTAGTCGGCACAGACCAAAAATAAACCACCTTCTTTTCACTGACGATTGTTTGGTCTTTATAAAAAACAATACCACTGAGGCTAATCATCTCAAAAATGCACTACACAAATATGCTACCACTTTAGGTCAAGCAATTAATTTTGAAAAATCGACAACCTACTTTTCCCCAAAAACCCCTCTATCTCAGAGATCATCTATTAACGAGATTCTCCATGTCCAAGAGGTTAACGAACCAGGTATTTACCTAGGCGTCCCTCTCTTGATTGGAAAAAACAAAACAACTTCGTTAGGATTTACTAGAGACAAAGTTAATGTGAGCCTCTCCAAATGGGATAAACATCTATTATCTTTTAGTGGTAGAGAAATATTCATAAAATCCATTATCAAATCTCTTTCGCAATATGTCATGTCCTGCTATCTTCTTCCACATAACATTATCGATGATATGACTACTTCTATTCGTTGATATTGGTGGTCTAGAAAAGATAACAAAAAGGGTTGGCACATGCTTCCTTGGGAAATTGTATGCCAACCAAAATCAGTAGGGGGCATGGGCTTCCGTGATCTCTATAACTTTAATATTGCTCTATTAGGAAAACAAATTTGGAGACTACTCTGTGAATCATCTAACCTTCTCGGTCAGGTATATCAAGCCAAATACTACCCATCTTGCAACATCCTCGATGAAACTTCCACTAAAAAATCCTCTTTTGCTGAGGTCTATGCACGGCCCTGAAAAAACTCCTTCCTGGTTCTGTTACAAGGCTAGGAATCAATAGCAAGATTGACATTTTCCATGATCTATGGGGAGGTTCCTCTCCGATTCAACTTTTTGGAGAATATGAAATTTTCAGTGAACTTCCCAAACGAGCTCGAGATTTTATGATTCCTGGACAACCACAATGAGATGAACCTAAAATACGTTCCTTCTTTGTTACAGAGGATGCCAATGCTATTTTAAACATTCCTATAATTAATGATCATAGAGATACGACCATATGGATGAATAATGATTGTAGACTTTATTCAGTCAGATCGATCTATTTATTCCTACAAAAACCATATGGCCCTCTAAATAGACCAACACGTATTTGGAAAACTATATCTAAGTTACCAGCCTTACCAAAGGTTAGAACCTTTGGATGGCGACTAGGACTTGACGCTCTTCCTACGGGATCCAAATTACTAAATGCTAACTTAGGTAATGGTATATACCCAATCTGCGCAGCCATAATTGAAACCCCGATACACGCTTTGCGTGACTGTCCTGGTGCCCAAGAAACTATTCGACTAGCAGGTCTTCCTACTTTAATCCAATCAGGTAACTTTACATCAACACTTCATTGGCTAGAGACTGCAGCGGCTAAACTTAATAAAAAGAACTTTACTCTTCTTCTAACAATCCTCTGGAATATTTGGAATAGAAGAAATGATTGGATCCACAATGGTCATCTTCTGCCACCTTGGTTAACATTTGCAAACGCAAATTCACTATTGAATGACTATCAAAATGCAAATCTTACCTCTGCCACTAACAATCCACAAACACCCATTATTCAAAACCAAACTTGGCAAAAACCAGGGCCTGGTTCAATTAAAATAAACACGAATAGGGTTTTTGATCCCATTTCTGGAAGTGCTGCAGCTGGTGTAGTAGCACGTAACTCAGATGGTGTTGTTCTGGGAGGGATTTCTCTTTCCCTTGTAGGATGTTCGGATACTGCTTCGGCTGAAGCACAAGCAATCTTAGCGGGTCTTCACCTTGCATCCTAAAAAGGCTGGACGAATATTACCTTTGAGATAGATTCAGCTTTTTACTCGGTTAAAATTGGAACGAATTCTCTATAAAGCATATTTAGACATGTATGTTTTAATCGCAACAAAACGATAACCAAATTTTATTAAATCAAATTTTTTGAGTTTAAATATTTAAATATGGGTTTTTGAACAACATTATACAGATTAATCTCAAACTTTAAGCTATTTATTCTGTTAAAATTCGAACGGATTCTCTATAAAGCCCATTTAGACATGCACGTTTTATTCACAACAAAATGATAACCAAATGTTATTAAATCAAATATTTTGAGTTTATAAAGTTAATTATGGGCTTTTGAACAAAATTATACTGATTAATCTAAAATTTTAATCTTTTTACTTGGTTAAAATTTGAACTGAACAATGCTTTATTCTCCTCTCTCTCTCTCTCCTTTTCACTTTCTCCTTCATGGAGATCTACTTTGTCGATGCTTCCATGGAGTCGATCCCAGCCTTTCAGGGAGAGAAAGAATTAAGCACCATGTCTATTCTTCCAACCAAGTATCGTTGGTCCAGTATGATGCTATCTTTTTCCTTTTTTCTTTTCTGTTTGCTTTCCATTCCAATATCTTTATTCTCTCCCAGATTATTGGCACTTGCCATTCGAATTTTAGTGGATCTATTTCAAGATCCGGATTGTTCCGTGCAATAGAGTTATAAAACTCTAATCTATTTGTCTTGGTTTTGGATCTCACTAATGTTGCCAACACATTTATATGTGTAATTATTCAACCGTGTAATCAGATCTTTGTTCAATTTTCATCTCTGAATATCGTTGCGTTGTTTGACTTGACAGAGACCATAAATTTAGATTTATTAGCAATCCCCCATGCCATAACAGTATCTCTGTCGTTCATGCCATTCACGATCCCCAAATACAGGTGTACGATTATGGATCGCTCTACTATCGAAGAATTTAGATTCCTACTGCATTCGGATTCTAAACATCCAGGGAATACAACTCGATATAATCAGCCTTGAAGGGTCTTGACGTCCATGATCATACCGAATACAATCTTCGAAATCCAGTGGTTGGTTTCCGTTTTCAACTCAAACTATTTTCTCATACACAGTTATGTTTCTTTTCTCTATTATTTATATCTGGGGGAGTCTACAAATAACCAAAAATCGTTCGATCATGATTGATCTTTTTCAGGCCTCCCTAGCAACCAATTTACTATTTATATTGTTTATTTACCACCCTTTATTAGGGTCTTTACCAACACCATTTCTGGTGGATGTTTATCAAACCAACATGGCCTTTTTTGGCCATCCATTATTACGATCTACCCCTCAGTACATTGCCAATCAGAAGCCTTACTAGTTCTACGAGTGGTTATGTTGGCGATCTGCATAGCTTTCCTCCTACTGAAGCGTTTCAAATCTCTCAGGCTTTTAATAACTATGTCCTTACCTGGGGCGACTTTTGATGTAAGCCTCTCCTTGCTCTTCCTGGCTATCCATGTTGCTTGCTCCAATACTATCGAAACTTGGCCATTCGAAGCTCTTTATAATCAGATTCGTACTCCTACCTTCTTTCTCCATAACCCATATCTTTGCAGTGACAGGCTAACATTTAGTGGTTCTTTGTGTTTCTTGGCCTTCATCGTAAGTAACGTGATTCTTGAAGACCCTTCTTGGAGGGACTCGGATTCCATCTCAAAAAATTTTACTTCAGTATTCTTAAGCTTATTAATATCTAATCTTCCTCTCCTATTCTATCATCTTTCTATGAACCGTGTGCACACTAGAAGTCTTCAGGTTGCAAGAACGAGCCAGATCTTGTTTCACGAGTATATGTTTATGATCTATTATCCTCCTACGAGCAGCGACACCGAACATCGAATTCTGCTTAATAGCAGTTTAACTATGACTTCATTACAAGCTTCCAATCATTGTTTGTTTTTCCTATACTCTACATCAAGAAGGTTACAACACCATGTTTTCACTATTCGACTCTCTAAGGACCACCCTCTCTGTTGGTCATACTTCATATTCGTTTCTCTCTTCCTAACCCATTTAGTCCCAACTTGCCGTCTCATCATCATAAGATATCATGTTCCAGGGTATTGTCAGGTACTTTACTTTGATCTAATTATAAGGTTTATGTTTCTTATCACTAGGTTCTCGAATATTTTGTGTTATGGCTTTATGCTCAGCTTTGTTTATTTGCTATCCAGACACTACTTTTTCAACTATCTACCTACTCATATTTTAGACATTAAGATGATGAACATAACACCCTTGACGAGGGTTTTATCCAACACCTACCATGGTGTATCCCTTTCCAACAAGTTTTCTTGTATAACCACTTTCCCTTACTCTTTCCTGAGTTTGCATCTCTATCTTGCGTTGCAAGTCACAATGCATAGCCACGTTACTAAGACGATGTCGATTACATATTGTGTCATTTATACATGTCAAAAGACTTGTATTCCCATCCTTCTGAGGACTCCTAATTTCTCTAATGAATTTCTTTGTAACTCTTCTTTTACAAGGATTCCCAATTCCCCTCAACTCCCTTTTTGTTCCTACCAAATTCTCCTTGTTTTCTCCCAACACTTTGCATTTTTTCTTTTATATCCCCTTATTTCTTTTGTAAATAAATACCATTATTTTAACTCTGGTCGCTATTATTTCGAGTTTTTGTCTCGGTTAATGGCTATTGACGTTAGGTTTATTTTTGCTTTCTTTATAATTCTGCTATGTATTTTATATCATATTCGTCTTATTTTCTTTATTATTTTCATATACATACCTGTCTTTTTAAGGGATTCCTCTAACACCTTTCTTTGTATGTCATCATCGAACAATTTAACTTGTACTATTAACAAAGAAACATCATATTTTTTGTTGTCGATGTCGACATGGTACTCGGGTTTCTCTAAGTTTGTAACCTTAATCCATCTTGGGTCACTTATATTGGTTAAACTTCTATCTAATATTGTTGCTGACTTTCCTTCTTTCTTGTTCTCCACCCTCTGCAATTTTGTTTCATTCGTTCTTCAAAATATTGTTTTCTTTCTCATTATACCACCCTTGATAGGGTCCTTAACCAACACATCTTATTGTGTATTTTCTCCATTTCTAAATCTATTTCGAATCTCGAATAGAAGTAACATAATCGAAATGTATTTTATCCATTTCTGATGAGGGTTACATAATCAAAAGGCCTCGTCCTTCTACCGAGGCTTCTTTTGGGAAAGTTGGGATGAGCAGTAGTAAAAGCTCTCCGGTGGCAGTTGACGGTGATCAACCCCACCTAGACAAATGAAAATATTATGTTGGAACTGCCAGGGTCTCGACAATACCCAGGCAGTTCTTGATCTACAACGTGCTTGTTCAAAGCATGACGCCAATATTATTTTTCTTTGTGAAACTATGTTGAACAGACACAATATGGACCGTATTAAGCTTAAATTAGGAATGCATGGCTGCATAGCTATTGAATCCAACCCTTCTTGTACAGGGCTTCCTCTTATGTGGAATAACAAATCTACTATTGATTTGTTTTCTTACTCGGATCATCATATTGACGTTATTATTTCTTTTGGACGTCTATGTTTCCATTTTTCTGGTTTACATGGTTTCCTCGAAACTGCAAACAAATACAAAACTTGGCAATTAATAAATACTCTACAATCAGCCTCTTTCCTTCTTTGGCTTTTAAGGGGATTTTAATGAAATCTTTTATAACAATAAAAAATAAGACGGTTCTCATCGTGTGCGATCACAAATTAATAATTTTCGAGACTGTCTTGACAGGAATGATCTTTTCGACTATAAACCAACGACTGGATGGTTCACATTGACTATTTCTTGTTGTAATATGGAAATCATTATGGAAAGAATCGATAGATTCCTTGGTAACCCCGCCTAGTTTACTACCTTTCCGAACTACCAAGCTATATCATTCTTTCAGGTGCGTTCTGACCACTGCCCTATCTTAATAGACACTAATCCATCACAAACTCGTCGATCCACACGCCCTAATAATCTCTTTCGCTATGAGAACTGTTGGGTTGATAACCCAGAAGTTTTATCTCGAATTAGAGAGATTTGGTCTAACCAATCTCGCTCGACTCTCCAAAAACTTCAGGATATTGGACGATTCCTAGCCATTTGGCAAACTAACAAACGCATTAAATCTAATTAGCGTATCACTCAACTGAACAATTTCATTAATATGTGTCTTAAACGACATCTTACTGATACAGAAATCCTATTTCTGCTAAAATTGAGCTTGATAGCTTATTAAATGCGAAGGAAATCTACTGGGTTCAACGAGCTCGAACATACTATTTAGAACACGGGGACAAAAGTACTTCCTTTCTCCATTCTAGAGCAAACAGACGAAGGAGGAAGAATCATATTGTTGGACTTCTAAACAACCAGAATATATGGCAAACACATACAGACGATATCATGTCTACAGTTATCAATTATTTTCAAAACCTTTTTACGTCTTCCTCTCCTAATATTGCCTCTTCCATCTTGGATAACAGTCCCACTATTGTTACTGAATCAATGAACAATGATCTTAATAAGGATTTCACACCAGATGAAGTAACGACTGCTTTTCATGATATTGACCCGAGGAAAGCCCCAGGAGTTGATGGATTCCCAATTGGTTTCTTCAGGAAGCATTGGGATATCCTTGGCCAGGATTTTACAAACCTCTGCCTTGGGCTCCTAAGAGGGTTTGTTAATATGGAAGAGATCAATCGTACTATCATTATTCTTATCCCTAAAAGCAGTGATCCCACTACAATGCGCCATCTCAAACCTATTAGCCTTTGTAGAGTCATCTACAAAACTGTATCGAAAGTACTTGTTAACCGTCTAAAATCTATCATACCCTTTTGTATTAGTGGCAATCAAGCTGCTTTTGTTCAAGGAAGAAACATTACTGACAACATCCTTATTGCCCATGAGCTCATCCATACTTTAAATAGTGATGAAACATCTCTTGTAAAAGGTGCCAGCTTAAATCTAGACAAGGAAAAGGCTTTCGACCGTGTTGAATGACCTTTTTAGAACAAATTATGATTCGTATAGGATTCAACTCCAGTTGGGTTTCCTTTGTTATGAGGTGCGTATCCTTAGTATCCTTTCAAGTACGTATCAACGACTCTCTTTCACGACCTTTCAAACCCTATAGAGGGTTATGGCAAGGGGACCCACTCTCCTCTTTCTTGTTTCTTTTATGTACTCAAGGCCTTTCAGCCTTGCTCAACCCTGAGTAAACAAATGGTAACCTCTCTAGACTTTGTGCCAGCAAGAATGAGCCACGTGTCAACCACCTCCTTTTTACAAATGACTGTGTCGTATTCATTAAAAATACAACTATAGAAGCTCAATGCCTTAAGGATGCTCTACATACTTACATTATTCATCTAGGCAGGTGGTGAACTTTGAAAACTCCATAATTTTCTTTTCTCAGAATACTTCCACGATACTTCGGTCAAAAATAAATGATATACTTCATGTAAGAACAGTGTATGATTCAAGTATTTATCTGGGATTCCCTCTCTTAATAGGTAAGAACAAGACAACGGCCTTGGGGTTCACCAAAGAAAAATACATGCTCGCCTTAGTAACTAGGATAAGCATCTCCTCTCCTTTATTGTATATAAATATTCATCAAATCAGTCCTACAATCTATACCTCAGTATTTTATGTCTTGCTATCTCCTATCACAAAACATTATTGATGACATGACCACTTCAATACGTCGATATTGGTGGTCTGGGAAAGCTGACAAACAAGGATGGCATATACTCCCTTGGGACACTATCTGTCTGCCAAAAGCAGTAGGAGGTGTAGGCTTTCGTGATCTACACAACTTCAATATTTCTTTACTAGGAAAACAAATTTGGCGTTTGATTTGGGAACCTGATAACCTCCTTAGTCAGGTCTACAAATGTAAGTATTACCCAACAGGTTCTATCCTTGACTTTGATCATACTTGAAGATCTTCCTTTACTTAGAAAGGTCTTTGCGTAGCTATCTCTAAACTCCGTAATGGTTTTTTCAAACGGCCAGACATGTACAACCAAGTTCAGATCCACTTTGACAACTAGGGTGGCTCTCCACCTGTACACCTTTTGGTAATTATGAGGTGAATGATGAAGTCCCTGTTCAAGCAGGTACCTTCATGGTTCCTTACCTACCCCGATGGGATGAATCAAGAGTAAGAGATTACTTCTCCCATGAAGATGCTAACACCATCCTTAATGTACCGATTATTAATGATATAAAAGACATCACCCTTTGGTGTCACCATGACTCTGGTATCTATACGGTACGGTCTGGTTACCAATTTTTACAGTTGCAGCTAGGGCCAGTTAATAGGCCTTCTAAACTTTGGAAAATTCTATCTAAATTGCCTACTTTACCCAAGGTTCATTCCTTTGGATGGCGACTATGTCATGATGCACTCCCATCTGGCCATAAAATCCTCTAGGCCAATCTTGGTACGAGGGTCTGCCCTATTTGCAACATGGCAATTGAATCCACCCTTCATGGTATGAGGGACTGTCATCGTGCCAAGGAGGCGCTCCATTTGGCAGGGTTCCCTACTCGAATTTTGTCCAATACTTATATCTCTCCCCACCATTGGCTTTCTGATGTTACTGGTTTTCTATCCTTGCATCAATTCTCGCTCCTTATTGCGATCTTATGGAACTTATGGAACCGTCGGAATGACTTTGTCCATAACAACAATCTCCAACCGATTTGGTTAATTGTCTCCAATGCGCAAAAACTTTTCACTGACTATACATCAGTTAATGATGCTTCCTTCTTACGTTCCTGGCTAGCTGAGCCCACCTTCGCTCAAGCTAGATGAACGAAATCGTCCCCTGGTTTTGTTAAAATTAACACAGATGAGGCCTTTGACCCTATGTTAAGAGGTGTTGCTGCAGGCGTCATTGCTCGAGGCTCTTATGATTCTGTCCTTGGTGGATGCTCTATGCCTCTTGTCTGTCTAGACCCAGCTTCTGCGGAGGCTCTTACTATTCTGGAAGGTTTAAGATTTGTTGTTGCCAATGGCTGGACCAATGTGATTTTTGAAATAGATTCTGCTTCCATTGCCAACAAAGTTAACAACACTCATCACCAAGATCTTTCCACAGTGCAACATTTGGTGTCTCGCATCCGCTCCACTTTTGGTACTCTGCCTGATTGCAAGATTTGTTATGTACTTAAAGACGCAAACGTTGTAGCCCATGTTTTAGCTACTAGGGCTTTGCGTTCTTTTACTTCTTGCTCTTTTGATTGTTTCTTTCCTAACTTTATTCGGGCTTTTGTAAACTCAGAGGGGTTCTCCTCTTCTACTCAATAAAACCATGGGTACTCTTTTCCCCATAAGGGCCTACTCACCTCTCGGGGTGACTGGCTATAGGGTTTTTCTAATGAGTCCCTTTCCTTCAAAAAAAATTTGAACCGATTCTCTATAAAGCCCATTTAGACATGCACGTTTTAATCATAACAAAACGACAACCAAATGTTATTAAATCAAATTTTTTGAGTTCAATTTTTTTGAAAGAAAGGGTCTCATTAAAAAAACCCTATAGCCAATCACCTCGAGAGGTGGATAGACCCCTATGGGGAAAAGAGTACCCAAGATTTTATAAAGAAGATGAGGAGAACCTCTCCAAATTTACAGAAGCCTGAATATAATCGAGAAAGTTACAATCGAAGGAATAGGAAGTAAAAGAACGCAAAAACCTAGTAGCTAAGACATGGGCTACAACGTTTGCGTCTCTAGGTATATAAAAAATCTTACAATCAGGCAAAGTATCAAGAGTGGAGCGGATGTGAGACACCAAATGTTGCACTGTGAAAAGATCTTGCTGATGGATGTTGTTAACCTTGTTGGTAATGGAAGCTGAATCAGTTTCAAAGACTACATAAGTCCAATCATTAGCAATAACAAACTTTAGACCTTCTAAAATGGCAAGAGACTCAACCAAAGTGGGGTCTGGGTAAATAAGCAACATAGAACAACAACCAAGGATGACGCTAGAGGAATCCCATGCAATGACGCCAACAGCAGCACCCCTTAACACGGGGTCAAAGGCGTCATCCGTGTTGATCTTGACGAAACCAGGATCTGGTTTCATCCATCTAGCTTGAGAAAAAGTTGGCTCAACTAGCCTATGACGTAGGCGGGAGGCAACATTAATTGATGTGTGGTCATGAACAAGTTTTTGTGCATTGGAAACAGTTAACCAAAACGGTTGGAGATGGCTATTATAGACAAAGTCATTTCGGCGATTCCATAAATTCTAAAGGATTGTGATAAGAAGTGAAAATTGATGCAAGGAGAGCAAACCAGCTACTCTAGAAAGCCACTAGAGGGGGGAGTCAAAGGTATAGGAGAAAATTCGTGTTGGAAGCCCTACCAACTAAAGCGCCTCCTTGGCACTAGGACAGTTCCACATAGCATGGAGGGAGGTTCCGATGGTCATGTTACAGATCGGGCACACCCCCGTACCAAGATTGGCCTGGAGGATTTTATGGCCAATTGGGAGTGCATCATGACAAAAATGCCATCCAAAAGTATGAACCTTAGGTAGAGTAGGCAGTTTAGATATAATTTTCCAAAGTTTGGGGGGACAGTTAATTGGCCCTAGCTGAAACTACAAAAATTGGTAACCAGACCAAACCGTGTACAAGCCAGAGTCATGGTTACCCTAAAGGGTGGTGTCTTTTATGTCATTAATAATGGGTACATTAAGGATGGTGTTGGCATCTTCGTGGGAGAAGTAGTCTCTAACTTTTGATTCGTCCCATTGGGGTAAATTAGGCAACATGAAAGTACCTGCACGAAGAGGGACTTCGTCATTTACCTCATAATCACCATAAAGGTTGACAGGCTGAGAGCCTCCCCATTTGTCAAAGTGGATTAGTACTTGGCTGGATATGCCTGGGTATTTGAAAAAACCATTGCGAAGCTTAGAGATAGCAATACTAAGGCCTTTCCATGCAAAAGAAGATCTCTGAGTGTGATCAGATTCAATGATAGAACCCGATGGGTAATACTTGCATTTGTATACCTGACTAAGGAGATTATCAGGATCATAAACCAGATGCTAGATCTGTTTGCCTAGTAATGTAACATTGAAGTAGTAAAGATCGCGAAACCCTATGCCTCCTGCTGCTTTTGGCAGACAGACGGTGTCCTAAGGGAGCATTTGCCAACCACGTTTGTCAGCTTTCCCAAACCACCAATAACGGTGTATCAAAGTGGTCATGTCATCAATAATGTTTTGTGGTAGAAGGTAGCAAAATATCTCATATTGAGGTATAGCTTGTATGACTGATTTGATGAATATTTCTATACCAGTAAAGGAGAGGAGATGTTTATTCTAGTTACTCAGGAAAACATTCATTTTTTCCCTGGTGAAACCCAAGGCCGTTGTCTTGTTCTTTCCTATTAGAAGAGGGACTCCCAGATAAATACCTGGATCATCCATTACTCTTACATGAAGTATATCATTTATTTCCGACCGAAGCAACGTGTAAGTTTTCTGAGAAAAGAAAATAGTAGACTTTTCAAAATTCACTACCTGCCCAGACGAAGTAGTGTAAGTATGTAGAGCATCCTTAAGGCGTTGAGCTTTTATATTTGTATTTTTAATGAATACAACACAGTCATCTGCAAATAGGATATGGTTGACACGTGGCCCATTCTTGCTGTCATAAAGTCCAAGGAGGTTACCATTTGTTTGCTCAACATTGAGCAAGGCTGAAAGGCCTTGAGTATAGAAAAGAAACAAGAAAGGGGAAAGAGGGTCCTCTTACGTAAACCTCTATAGGGTTTGAAAAGTCGTGAAAGGGAGTCGTTAATACATAGTTGAAAGGATACTGCGGATACACACCTAAGAATAAGGGAAACCCAACTAGAATTGAATCCTAGGCAAATCATAATTTGTTCTATAAAAGTAATGGTTCTATAAAACCCAATTCCCGGGGCTTTCCTCGTGTAGCGACCCTTATAAAATTCTTAAAAATAATAATAGGTGTGTGGGGTGTAAAAGGGGAGAAAGGGTCACTAGTGAAATTGAAATTAGGGTTTGAAAAGTGGAATTTAGGGATTTGGGTTTAAAATAAAATTTTGGGGAAATTTAGGATTTAAAAATTAGGTTTTAAAATTGTGTACAAAAAATGAAAATTTTGAAATGTTGAAAGAAATTTGAAATCTAGGATTCTTTAAAAAATAGGAATTGAAAAGTTGAAATTAGGGATTTGAGATTAAAAAAAGGGAATTTTAGATTGAAAAGGGAAACTTTAAAATTAAGGATTTTTAAAAAAGGGTGGAGTCGCCACCGGTCACTTTTGGTAGACCGGACACCGTAAAAACCAGAGATTCGAAATGATTTGGGTTCGAGAGTCGGTTACGGTTAAAAACGGGTTTAGGGTTTAAAACTGCCCAAAATTGGCACCTTTATAAATTACCGCTTAATTAATTTTAGATTTTTTGGATTAAAGTGGCATTTAAATTAATTTTTGTTTAAAGATTCGAATCAATTTTATTTTTACCGTGTCTTTATTCGGAGGCAACGCATACACCGCGACCACTACGTTGGAACACGAGCCCGTTACGACCGAATAAAGACAATTATTAAATTCATTAATTAACAAAGTGTGGAAAATGTTGAATAAATGATCCGAATATACAAATATTTACAAACATAAATAAATAGAAAGAAATTAAAGGTGCAAAAAAAAAAATTACATTACAACAATTATGTACGAGAAATTAATTCCGAGAAAATAAATACGATAAATTAAAGTGCAATAAAATAAATTACAAGAAAGTAAATACGAGAAATTAAAAGTGATAAATTAAATGTTAGATGTTAGATACGATAAAATTAAATTGCAAGAAATTAAATGTTAGGTATTAGATAAGAAACGGGCTATAAATAATACGGATCATTCCCCGTTGCGGGTCATCGTAAAGCCGATCGAATAACAAAATAAAGAAAATAAATGAACAAACAAATAAATAAAATAAAACACCAAAAAAGGTAAATGAGTAAATAAAGTACGAATGAAATAAATAAACGATATGATGTATATCAAATAAATAATAATAATGGACAAAGTAACTAAATATTATAATATATAATATGTTATAGGTATGTAATGTGGTTGTAATATTTATGTATACGTATATGATGTATGATAAATATATATATATAATAACATATATAATATAGATAAAAGAATAATAAAATAAATGTCAAACGGCACTTGAAGGCCAAAAGTTTTATTTGGTTTTTTAAAATGAAATAAATGATGTGAAAAGGAAATTAAATGTCCTTTACCCGATGGACAGCCTGTCAAGTCTGGGCACATTTTTTAACAATTAAACAAAGTAAAAAAAGAAAAAGGAAAATCAGAATTGAAGCTGATTGCTTCTGATTCCCTTTTATTTTCATCGAAAAAATAGAAAGAAGAGATATGAGAGCAAAGGTTTCTCCCATCGCATATTCTATGGTCGATCATCGACGACCAGTCCTCCTCGATCACTCACAACGGCTGAGACACGAAGGGGTGAGAACGTTGCTCTTTTCCTTTTCTTTTAAACCTGGATTCTGAAAACTTCTTTTTTATTTGAAAAGTTTGAAAACGAAAACTCTTTTGTTGGAAACGGAAAAAGAAGATGAAGCGATGACGGGCTGGCGAGCCAAAAATCTTTATGTTTGTTTGAAAAAAAAAACCAAAAAAATCTTTATTTTTAAAGAAACAAAAGCCCCTCTTTGTTTAAATCTCGAAACGCCGAGACCTTAAACCCTCTTTTATTGATTTCAAAGGGGTTAAGTAGTCGACGGAATAAGAAAAGGAGACGACTCGGCGACAGACAACCGACCGACCACCAAAGGTAATATCAAAAACCTTTTTCGATTATATTTTTTCTATTCGAAAGCAAAAGAAAGATGCTCTGAAAAACCTTGAGAATACCTTGTATTGCTTTCTTTGTTAAAAATGCCCCCCTCCTTTACATTTTTCATTCAGTCTTTATAGCCAAATTTTACATGAAATAAATAAAGGAAAATGTTGCTGAATTGGCTGTCATTTGTTTGTTTCTGATTCCTATTTTGTTTGCTTGTGTTTACTGGAGGGATCGTATAAGGGGGGACCATCTCGTGTCCTTGCTTTGGGCGATTGCTGGTGATGTTGAGGTGGCCGATGATATGGCTGGACGATTGATGATGTGGAGTTGATGTGATCGCCTACGTGGCCGGAGGTAGCCAATGACATGATGACCGGGAAGTTGAATGGTTCTTCATCAGAACCTTCTGGAAATTCCAGGAGATGGACAGGTTTTGGGGCAGTCGAAGATTCGAATGGGGAGATGAATGCTTTCCGGGTCATAATCCGAGTCATGGGTAAGGGTTTCCGGATTAGTGGACCGGTTCAGTTGTTGTGGGTTTGGATTACCTGGATTTGAGTGTGCAATTGGGTTTATGTTCCGTTGGGCTCAAATGGTAATTGGGTAATGATGTGGGTCAGTTTAGGTTGGGCTTGGGCAGATGGTTGTAAATAATATTATATGGGCCATGTATTATTTATTTTGGGGTTAAAAATTTGTAATGGACTTTTTATTATAATATTTTTTGGTTTTGAATAATAATAATATTTTTTTAATTTTGGTTTATTTATTTATGTATCTCATATATATAGTTAATATTATAATTTAGGGATATGGTTTAGGGTTTCAGTTTAGGGGTAGCATTTTGGTTTAGGGTTTGGTTCGAACCCCGGACAAAAATGGTTATTACAGTTGCCCCTCTTTGTTCTTCGTTGTGAAACAATGAGTGAACAAAGATATAAGATGACCATTTTTGTTCGGTCCCACTACAATTCGGTCTACCCCACAAAATTCCTTTTTAACTTGAACACGCTCTACCAGCAATCGTCGACACATTAAACCATTGTTATCTAATCAAATTGTTTACCCCTTTCTTGTCAAATGATAGCACCAACATCTCAACTTCTTCACACTCGCACTGGCTTATCTTTCGAAATGCTTAAGAAATAAACACGTCTATTTCCCCCGCTACACCACCGACGGAGAGTCAAGGTTCGATTGATTTGTTCATCTCTTTGTTTTATTGAAAGACAAAACCTGCACGAATAAAAAGAAAAATGTTTCAGAATACAAATTATCCATATATTTATTTAAAGCTTATAAAAAAAACATAAGAGATAAGCATAAAGAGAAATGTTTGGTGATGCTCTGATTTTTGATCATTGCAGCATCTGACGGTCCCTCGCTTTGAGCGTATACCGTGGTGGGCGACCCCTCTCTTCGAGTGTATGTCGCAAAAACAGTGTCGATCCCTTCTCCATAGAATCCACATATTCGAGATGCTCTGATTTCTGATCATCTTTTCTCACATTTTTTCTTTTTCTCTTTTTTTCTCTTTTTTTCTTTTCTTTCTTTCTTTCTTTTTTTTTATCTTTTTCTTTTTCTTTATTTATTTCTCTCTCTCTCTCTTTTCTCTCATTTTTTGTTTTTTTTGTCTTTTTTCTTTTCCTTTTTCAAATATCCTTAAGAAAGGATCGAATTAAAAAGAAAATCATCTTGAAAAAATCATCCTTAAGAAAAGATTTAATTGAGAAATTTGTTTTGAGGAAAAAACCTTTAAGAAATGATCAAATTAAGAAATTTGCTTTAAGAAAAGCATCCTTGAGGAAGGATCAAATTTTCTTTGAGGAAAGCAACCTTAAGAAAGGATAAAATTTGCTTTGAAAAAAGCCATCATTGAGGAAAGATCAAATTTTCTTTAAGAAAAGCATCCTTAAGGAAGGATAAAATTGAGAAATTTGCTTTGAGAAAAACATCCTTAAGAAAGGATCAAACTAAGAAGTTTGTTTTGAGGAAAATATCCTTAAGAAAGGATCAAATTTTCTTTGAGAAAAGCATCCTTAAGGAAGGATAAAATTAAGAAACTTGCTTTAAGAAAAGCATCCTTAAGAAAGGATCAACTCGAAAAATCTGCTTTAAGAAAAGCATCCTTAAGGAAGGATTAAGTTAAGAAACTTGCTTTGAGAAAAGTATCTTTAAGAAAAGATCAACTCAAGAAATCTGCTTTGAGAAAAGCATCCTTAAGGAAGGATTAAGAAATTTGTGTTTTAAGGAAAAACATCCTTAAGAAAGGATCAAATTTGAAGTTCAAATATAAAGTGGTATCTTGCTTTAAGAATACCTGAATATCTCATAAAAAAGGTAGTGTCTCCCTTTAGAGAACACCTAATATCTCGTCTAGATGTCTCGATATTTGATCGTCCTGACACAAAAAGCTCTTTGTCCCCAAATAACCAAAGGTTGAAAGGCCTTCAAAAACCATGATCGTGTAATTTGAATAACTTTTGATCTTTGCTAAGGTCTATCTTTGTAGATCAAATCTTTAACCAATCTTCAAAATTCCTGTTTAAAAAGAGTAAAATGCGATGATGGCACGAATTAGAATGCTCATGATGCATGGATATCTAACATAGATGCATGAATATTTAATCTAAATGATGCATGAATATTTTATCTAAATGATGCATGAATGTTCTTTTTCTTTTTCTTTCTTTTTGGAGGATAGGCTCTCGCTTTCTATTTACTAAACTCATCGGGCTTTCATCTTTCACCTTGTCTTGAAAGGAGATCATCATCTTGTGCCGATTGGAACAAAATCTTTCACCTTCTGTAATTCAACAGCTCATACTTGGTTGACAATGACACATCTGAACCAGTTGTCTCCGAATTTAGTTGCATTCAGTTTATGGTAGTAGCTCTCAATCTCATATTCAGGCTTAGATCACTTAAGGTCTATCTTCAACATGTACATTGGGGGTTATTCTCTTGTATTTTTCTGTCTTTGGGTCATCTGATTGACTCTCTTTAGGCCCTCAATATAACTTTTGCCCCAAAGGCTTGATGTTCATCTCTGCTCAATCTATAACCATAATAGGCTCAGGTAATCTTTGTTTATTTATGCTAACCTGAATTCTCAAAGAATATCATCTTTCAAACGAAGTGGTATTTTCAAGAGACATCTTGTATCATACATTGCCCCTTCTTCTCGGGTCATATCAAAGATGATCATTTGCATCAACGACCTTGCATTTTGTAAATTTTTTTGAACAAAACTTTTATTAAAAAATAATCTGCTAATTGTAAGTAAAACAATATGTACATGTTTTGGAAAATCCAAAAATTAGAAAAGAAAAGAAGAAAAAAACATGGGTTCCTTGGATATCAAATGCGAGAGTGCCTTAGACTCAACTCTCTGTGTTTGGTTTTCAACCTTTGAACGTTGTGGCGATATTTGAAGTTTTAGAATTCCTTTTAGATTGCTCGGTTCATCCTCATGATTATCGTATTTGCTTGATCTATTTGAAAACTACTCCTTCTAGTTCTCAATATCTTTCTCCTTTTATATATTCAAACTTTCCGTACTTGCCCCACTGGTATCTTCTTGAGAATTCGAAGTGTGCTTCAGACTGCATCTAGACATATGAGTACTTTCTTTTTCTTTCTATATCTCTTTTTCATTTTTGCTTTTCTCTCTCTCTCTCTCTCTCTTTTTCTCATTTTCTTTCTTTTTCTTCTTTTTTCTTTTTCTCTCACATCTATTATTGTTCTTTTTCTTTTAAATTTCGGGGAAATCAATTTATCACAGTCCTTTGTCTCGAAAGTAATGATGGAGCATACAACAAAACTCCGAGTTACTCGGCATAGTCATGAATTTGAGAATATTACCATCACTCATGAAGTAAAGACTTTGGATGGTGCATTGCTACCTTATTAGGCCTATCACTTCAGCGGAGTGCCCCGAATACTTCCACACTCTTGTTCGAATATACCTATTATCAGGTTTCGAATATTGGAGTGCTTTTGTTTAATCTTTGTTCTCTCCTTTCTTTTTCTCTTTTCTCTCTTTTTTCCTTTCTTCTTTTTTTTTCCTTTCTTTCTCTTTCTCTTTTTCTTTCTTTATTTTTCTTTCTTCTTTTTTTTCTCTGGATGCAATCCTTTTACTTAGAGGAATTCTTGATATCAACCAATTTCACCGGGCCTTTTCTAGGAGATTTTCTTATCATTGAACATCACTGAAGGAGTAGTAGTCTCATTTCTCGTGCATTACTGACCAAAGCTACTGATTAAGAAACCATACTTCATCGTAATCACAACGTTCCAACCATTTCTGAACCCACGTCACAACAAGCATGTGACATCCAAGGAACTCCGAGGGAAAAGGAAAACACATATATTTTAAAAATATGCATTCTTTCATTGAAACAACAAAAGAGCAAACATAACATAAGCCCTTACAAAAAAAAGTATTTGTTACTTTCAGGCAAAAGGTAACAAAATTAATTGATGCAAAACTTGAAATGCAAGGAGGCAGAAAATGAACATACAAACTCGAAGATTAGAATCTTCCCAAAGATCATGTCCTCTACTCTTTCTTAAAACTTCAGAATACCGGCCTCAATCAGTCCTTGAACCTTATTCCTCAAAGCTCCACAATTCTCTGTTGTGTGGCCTGTGCTCCCCGTATGATAGTCACATGTGGCATTGACATCATATCCTTCAGGGTAAGGAGGATCCTTTGGCTTAGACTGCACCAAAGTCAAAAGTTTCTTCTCAACGAGAATTGGGAGTAACCTGGTGTAGGTCATAGGAATTGGATGAAGCACCTTTGTAGGTCTTGTATGAGTATGGGGACGACCCTGAGTTTGATTGGTTGAGTGAGAACTCACCACATAGACATGAGAATCTTCCTCTTTCTGAGAAATTGTGCTATAAGGGTCCTTCATCTTTCCCTTCTTAATAGCATACTCGATGCGTTCTCCGGTCATAACCAACTCCGCAAAACTACTGATGGGGTGGCTTATCAAGTGATCGTACAACACTCCCTCTAGCGTATCCACAAACATTTGAGAAAGTTCACTTTCGTTGAGCGGAGGTTGTACTTGTGCTGCAGCATTACGCCAACGTCGAGCGTACTCTCGAAGGCTTTCGTTATGCCCTTGTTCCATCCCTTGTAGCATAAGCCGATCTGGGATCATATCGGTTGCGTGCTTATACTGGTTTGTGAAAGCTTTGGCCAGATCCTTCCACGACTTAATTTGAGCACGGGTTAACTGATTATACCACCTTGTGGCAGATCCCACCAGACTATCCTGGAAATAGTGGATTAACAACTTCTCATTGTTAGTAAAGCCCGCCATTTTCTGACAAAACATAGTTATATGTGCGATAGGACAAGTCGTCCCATCAAACTTCTCAAAATCTGGGGTCTTGAACTTATAAGGGATCTCTAGACCTGAAACCAGACTAAGCTCACTGGCATTCAACCCATACCATTCTTCTTCATCCTCTTTTATCTGAAGCTTCTCTTCAAACTCGTTCTTGGTTTTCTCTAATTGCTTTGAAAATTCAACCTTTAATTTTTCTAGCTCATCGATGTCTGGAATGTCATCCCCCAAACCTTCCATATTAGTGAAAGTCACACCTGGTAGGGCTTGGGTAGAGGCACAAGCTTGAAGAGATGATGTTACTACTCCTTGAAGAGGTCTAAAAGTGTTAACAATAAAAACGGGAGGGCCGGGGGGTCTTCAACAGAACATTTCCTTTGTTGGTCTTCCACTTTCCTTAGTCCCATCAAGTGAGCAATTTGTTTCATCATGTCTTGTTGAGACTTGATCATAGAATCTTCTAATTCTTTTTGAGTACGCTCTAATTGCCCCATAAGATTGGCTTCTAACTTGGCAAAGTCTTCTTCCATTAGCCCTTCTTGGTGTTGGTAAAATGCAAGCGAGAAACCTTCAATTACGGATACGAGATCCCATAATTAACCTTCTTGTTTAATTAATGCATGATATATGCTATGAGATGCATGAGATGTATGTATGAATGCAAGTAAAGGTGTTGATCCCGCTAGTGATCGCCCTTTGAGCAACTTTCACCGGTTAAGATCTTAATGCCCTTTATTATTTTTTCTATTTTTCTCTTTTTTTTTTCTTTTTCATCTTTTCTTTTTCTCTCTTTTTTTTCTCTCTATTTTCTTGCTTCTTTCTCTATTCTCTCGATTTTCTTTTTTTTTTTCATTTTCATTGTTTTTTTCCTCTCTCTTTTTCCTATATTCTAAATTTTCTTTTCTTCTTTTTTTTTTCTTTTCTCTTTCTCTTTTTAATTTTTTTACTCAACCTTTTCTTTTCCTTAGTTTTATTTTCTCATTATTTTTTTCTCCCTTTTTTATTTCTCTTATCTTTTTCTCTCCTTTTTCCCCTCTTTCTTTTTCTTGTTTTGACTCTCTAACTATAGTGAAAGCCTCTGATTGAACAAACCACTTAGTTCAACACCTTCATGAAATGTTGATAAAAATGTAAGCAAGATAGGAGACAAAACAATCATATTTATCCCATCTAAAAGAACCTAGGTTAACCGCATGGCTCTAATCGGGTAGGTTGACTAGATTCTCTAAATGCAGTTTTGGTTCTACGAGGTACCCAAATTGTCCTCGCTGTCCTCTTCTAAGAGTAGCAAGGCCCCCGATCATCACCCATTACAGGCTCATCTTGACCGAGTTCAATTTAGGGGGACCCTTTCGCTATGCCCATACGGAGGAACAATATCCTCACGAGAGCATAGGATAGTCGAGCCCCGAAGGTACTTTGCTAGGCCCATACGGAGGAACAATATCCTCACGAAAGCATAGCGTTTTCCCCCCACTTAGAGACAGGTTGAAATGTGTTGAATGCTCGAATTAATAAACAAATAATAATTTAATTGCCACTTTATTCCACAACTTCCAAAATTAATTAAGCGGTATTTAAAAACAAGGCTTGACTCGTTTGAAAAATTGGTCCCCAGCGGAGTCGCCAACTGTAGAGACCCTTATAAAATTCTTAAAAATAATAATAGGTGTGTGGGGTGTAAAAGGGGAGAAAGGGTCACTAGTGGAATTGAAATTAGGGTTTGAAAAGTGGAATTTAGGGATTTGGGTTTAAAATAAAATTTTGGGGAAATTTAGGATTTAAAAATTAGGTTTTTAAATTGTGTACAAAAAATGAAAATTTTGAAATGTTGAAAGAAATTTGAAATCTAGGATTCTTTAAAAAATAGGAATTGAAAAGTTGAAATTAGGGATTTGAGATTAAAAAAAGGGAATTTTAGATTGAAAAGGGAAATTTTAAAATTAAGGATTTTTAAAAAAGGGTGGAGTCGCCACCATTCACTTTTGGTAGACCGGACACCGTAAAAACCAGAGATTCGAAATGATTTGGGTTCGAGAGTCGGTTACGGTTAAAAACGGGTTTAGGGTTTAAAACCGCCCAAAATTGGCACCTTTATAAATTACCGCTTAATTAATTTTAGATTTTTTGGATTAAAGTGGCATTTAAATTAATTTTTGTTTAAAGATTCGAATCAATTTTATTTTTACCGTGTCTTTATTCGGAGGCAACGCATACACCGCGACCACTACATTGGAACACGGGCCCATTACGACCGAATAAAGACAATTATTAAATTCATTAATTAACAAAGTGTGGAAAATGTTGAATAAATGATCCGAATATATAAATATTTACAAACATAAACAAATAGAAAGAAATTAAAGGTGCAAAAAAAAAATTTACATTACAACAATTATGTACGAGAAATTAATTCCGAGAAAATAAATACGATAAATTAAAGTGCAATAAAATAAATTACAAGAAAGTAAATACGAGAAATTAAAAGTGATAAATTAAATGTTAGATGTTAGATACGATAAAATTAAATTGCAAGAAATTAAATGTTAGGTATTAGATAAGAAACGGGTTATAAATAATACGGATCATTCCCCGTTGCAGGTCACCGTAAAACCGATCGAATAACAAAATAAAGAAAATAAATGAACAAACAAATAAATAAAATAAAACACCAAAAATGGTAAATGAGTAAATAAAGTACGAATGAAATAAATAAACGATATGATGTATATCAAATAAATAATAATAATGGACAAAGTAACTAAATATTATAATATATAATATGTTATAGGTATGTAATGTGGTTGTAATATTTATGTATACGTATATGATGTATGATAAATATATATATATATAATAACATATATAATATAGATAAAAGAATAATAAAATAAATGTCAAACGGTACTTGAAGGCCAAAAGTTTCATTTGGTTTTTTAAAATGAAATAAATGATGTGAAAAGGAAATTAAATGTCCTTTACCCGATGGACAACCTGTCAAGTCTGGGCACATTTTTTAACAATTAAACAAAGTAAAAAAAGAAAAAGGAAAATCAGAATTGAAGCTGATTGCTTCTGATTCCCTTTTATTTTCATCGAAAAAATAGAAAGAAGAGATATGAGAGCAAAGGTTTCTTCCATCGCATATTCTATGGTCGATCATCGGCGACCAGTCCTCCTCGATCACTCACAACGGCTGAGACACGAAGGGGTGAGAACGTTGCTCTTTTCCTTTTCTTTTAAACCTGGGTTCTGAAAACTTTTTTTTTATTTGAAAAGTTTGAAAACGAAAACACTTTTGTTGGAAACGGAAAAAAAAGATGAAGCGATGACGGGCTGGCGAGCCAAAAATCTTTATGTTTGTTTGAAAAAAAAAACAGAAAAATCTTTATTTTTAAAGAAACAAAAACCCCTCTTTGTTTAAATCTCGAAACGCTGAGACCTTAAACCCTCTTTTATTGATTTCAAAGGGGTTAAGTAGTCGACGGAAAAAGAAAAGGAGACGACTCGGCGATAGACAACCGACCGACCACCAAAGGTAATATCAAAAACCTTTTTCGATTATATTTTTTCTATTCGAAAGCAAAAAGAAAGATGCTCTGAAAAACCTTGAGAATACCTTGTATTGCTTTCTTTGTTAAAAATGCCCCCCTCCTTTACATTTTTCATTCAGGCTTTATAGCCAAATTTTACATGAAATAAATAAAGGAAAATGTTGCTGAATTGGCTGTCATTTGTTTGTTTCTGATTCCTATTTTGTTTGCTTATGTTTACCGGAGGGATCGTATAAGGGGGGACCATCTCGTGTCCTTGCTTTGGGCGATTGCTGGTGATGTTGAGGTGGCCGATGATATGGCTGGGCGATTGATGATGTGGAGTTGATGTGATCGCCTACGTGGCCGGAGGTAGCCAATGACATGATGACCGGGAAGTTGAATGGTTCTTCATCAGAACCTTCTGGAAATTCCAGGAGATGGACAGGTTTTGGGGCAGTCGAAGAGTCGGATGGGGAGACGAATGGTTTCCGGGTCATAATCCGAGTCATGGGTAAGGGTTTCCGATTTAGTGGACCGGTTCAGTTGTTGTGGGTTTGGGTTACCTGGATTTGAGTGTGTAATTGGGTTTATGTTCCGTTGGGCTCAAATGGTAATTGGGTAATGATGTGGGCCAGTTTAGGTTGGGCTTGGGCAGATGGTTGTAAATAATATTATATGGGCCATGTATTATTTATTTTGGGGTTAAAAATTTGTAATGGACTTTTTATTATAATATTTTTTGGTTTTGAATAATAATAATATTTTTGTAATTTTGGTTTATTTATTTATGTATCTCATACATATAGTCAATATTATAATTTAGGGATATGGTTTAGGGTTTCAGTTTAGGGGTAGCGTTTTGGTTTAGGGTTTGGTTCGAACCCCGGACAAAAATGGTTATTACACCTCGGGTCAATATCACGAAAAGTAATGGTTACTTCATCTGCTGTGAAATCCTTATTAAGGTCATTTTTCATTGATTCGGTAACAATAGTGGGAATGTTATCCAAGATGGAAGAGGCAATAGTTGGAGAAAAATACGTAAAGAGGTTTTAAAAGTAATTGATAGAAGTAGATATGATGTCGTCTGTATGTGTTTGCCATATATTTGGTTGTTTAGAAATCCAACAATATGATTCTTTCGCCGTCGGCTGTTTGCTCTCGCATGTAAAAAGGAAGTATTTTTATCACCATACTCTAACCAGTGTGTTTGAACTCGTTGAGCCCAATAGATTTCCTCCGCATTTAACAAGCTAAGAAGTTCATTTTTAGCAGAAATAAAGTTTTGGATTTTCGTATCAGAGTGATGTCGTTTAAGACATATATTAATAAGATCGTTTAGTTGAGTAATACGCTTATTGGATTTAATGTGTTTGTTAGATTGCCAAGTTGCTAGGAATCGTCTAATATCCTGAAGTTTATGAAGTGTTGAGCGGGATTAATAGAACCAAATCTCTCTAATTTGAGACAGAACTTCCAGGTCATCAGCCCAACAATTCTCATAGCGAAAAAATTATTAGAACGTTTGGAGTTGGGAGCTCGTGATGGATTAGTGTCTATTAAGATAGGGAATTGGTTAGAGTGCGCCTGAAAGAATGATATAGCTTGGCAGTTAGGAAAGGTATTAAACCAGGCAAAGTTACCTAAGAATCTATCAATTTTTTCTATAATGGTTTTCGTATTACGGCCAGATCTGGTCTAAGTGAACCATCTAGACGTTGGTTTACATTCGAAGAGATTATTCTGATCAAGACAATCTCTAAAATTATTAATTTGTGACCGCGCATGACGAGAACCGTCGTGTTTTTCATTGTCATAAAGAATTTCATTGAAATACCCCTAAAAGCCAGAGAAGGGAAGAGTTTGATTTTAGACTATCTATTAATTGCCAGGTTTTGTATTTGTTTGCATTTTCGGGGAAACCATGTAAACCGGTAAAATGAAATCGTAGTTGACTAAAAGAAATAATGACATCAATATGACAATCCGAATAAGAAAGCAAATCAATAGTAGTGTTGTTATTACAAATAAGAGCAAGCCCTATACAAGAAGGGTTGGATTCAATAGCTAAACAACCATGCATTCCTAGCTTAATCTTAATACGGTTCATATTGTGTCTGTTTCATCTGGTTTCACAAAGAAAAAGACAATCGGCATCATGCTTGGAGGTAGCATGTTGTAAAGCGTGAACTGCCTGGGCGTTGTCAAGACCCTGACAGTTCCAACATAAGAGTTTTATTTTTCTCGTCGAGGTTGATCACCATCAACCACCACCAGAGAGTTTTTAACGCTACTCATCCCCTCTATTTCAGTTGAAACCTTGGTCGAAGGACAATTCCTCATGGTCTTGTTACCCTCAACAGAAGTTGGGATGCTTTTAGTACCTCTACTTGAAGTGGGACGAACAATTCGTATAGAAGTTGGCGTAGCGGCTATAAAACTAGAATTGATAGACATTGCACTGGTAGAAAGATAGAACCTAGTTGTGCTTCTTTTAGCGATTAAGTTCGTATTAGGTTGTATAGATGTTCCATGCAACATAAGATAATAATACGAGGTATAAGGATAGAGTGAGACATGATTAAGAAGAGAACCTTTAAGTCTCCGAATATTGGCTGAGACCATTGTAATTCAGGAATAAGGATAGCAATAAAACAGGTAAGCTTGTTTGAGAATAATACACCAAAAGAGGTGTTGGAGAATCCCCTTGGAAAGGGTGGTTTGTGTAGAGGGATAGCAATAAGAATAATAGAAGCATAACAGAATAAATATGATATAAATAGATGTAATACAAAAATAAATATTGAACCAAATAATATAAAATAGTGTTCAATTCTTGGAACAATAGTTGAATTACTTACTTGTTGATCTGGACTTATATAACAAGAATTTAGTACAAAAATCATAATATTTGTAACATGATGTATAAAGACAACGTTAACTTGTAAGAGAGATAAATGTAAATGCAAAAAAAAAAACTAGAACAACAATAAGATATTCCAAGTAAAAAAATAAAGTAAATAAAATATTATTAAACCAAATAAGAACAAGCCCGATAGAAGTAGGGCTGGAAATAAAGGCTAAACAAAAAAGCATTCCAAATATGATCCTAAGATAGACCATATTTGTCTGAAAATCCTAGGATTGTAAAAGAAAATAAAGGCGGCAACATGCTTGAAAAAAGCACGTTGTAAATCAGGAACTGTCTTAGTGTTACCGCAACCCTGACAATTCCAACAAAGAGCGGTCATTTGGCGCGGCGGGGTTGACCTCCGTCAACTTCCGTTGGAGAGTTGTTTGTACTGCTCATCCCAGCTTTTTCTACAGACACCTTGGGTGGTAGTCTAGGACGTTTGAGCCTATTACCCTCATCAGAGAGTGGTGTTCTTTTAGAACCCCTAGTAGAAGTCGGCCGAACAATTCTTTTGGTGGTTGGCGCATTTTCAAGCTAGTTAGTGGCCTCTTGGAAGGCGGTATCATTGGTGAGCTCTAGCTCCAGGTCTTGGAGGTTTGGTGTCAGCAAGTTGCCATCATCAATATCATCAAAGAGTTTCGTCCAAGTAGTAATATTAGATTCGTGATCTGCGAAAATCATTTGCAAAGATTGGGAAGGGCAACGTCGAGCGGATAATTTACTTGCAATAGTTGGGAGAGTTCGAGGGCCTTGCGAAAATGCATGCAAAGGTTCAGTACTAGAGGGGTGCTCATGGGCTGAAGAGGTCGTCATGGGAGCCTTACCTTTTTCATTGGTACCAGTGGAGTGGTTGGCAGATGTCTGAGAGGATGGTGGCGTAGGTTGAGGAGTAGGTGTGGCAGTGGAAATATAACAAATGCACCCTCTTTGTGTGGGTTGACCGTCTTTCTTTTTAGAAATATAGCGAATCCAGTCGTCATATTATAGTTTTTCGGTTCGTGCCTCGATCGGGATATTACAAAATTCAATAGAGTGGCCAAATTGACCACAACAGTGACATATGGTGGGAAGACGTTCATATTGTAGGGGGTAGAACCTGGTAGAGACGCCCCCACCGATGACAATGCAGCGCCTAATTGTCTTGGAAGTATCTGATGTCAGCCCGACTCTAAGGTAGTTGATCATATTAAAGTCCATTTTTCTTGTATTAACTTTTATAACAGTACCAATAATGGCCCCGAGTGATTCCCCGGTATTATGGGCAGATTCTTCCGAAGTAAGAAGGATATGGGGAATGGTATATATACGTACCCAGACATTCATTGTTATGAAAGAATTTTCATCAAGGCTACTATTAGGATTGTATCGCACCAGGGCAAGCCACTCATCTTTGTAAGCCCATGGCCCCCAAGCCAGGATATCCTCTTTAATTTTCTTATCTTTGAAGCAAATGAGAAACATTCGTGGTCTCAGGGTTCGCATTGAAGATAGTTTAGCTTGAGTCTGGATTCTAATGAAGTCTTTAATAATGACCTGGTCATCTATATCCTTTGAAGTAATGAGATTCCATAGAAGGGTTGTTTGTGTATCTGCTTCAAAAGAGTCCCATGTTAAATTGGGTTGAAAGATTGTGGATTGTTCTTCTTCAATGAATTGGATATTTCTAAGTTGTTGGAGAAAAGTTTTAGAATCCATTGGTAGATGTTTGGGTAAAGCAAAGACGTAGTTGAGAAAAGAAAAGAATATTAAGCGTTGGTGTAAAGATGAATGGTGAAAGTGAATGATGGTCTTATATAGGGGACTGAGGAGTGGTTGAAGTATATCAGTACAATTTACTTTAAAATAGGAGATAGAAATTTAAATATAAATAAAAGACAGAGTAAAGAAGAAGATAAGATTTCCAAAAAGAAAGAAGTTAGGGAATTGAAAGTAGGAAATAATCCTAAAAATAATAAAAGGATTAGAGAGAGATTGTGATAAATAAGGACAAAATATTATTGAATAAGTTATAGGAGTTTGATAATAAATAAAAAACTTATATAAGAATGAGAAATAAATAAATACGCCAGAATTGAAGGAGTTAAAGATTTGAAAGTATGTGAAAGTCTTAAGAATAAAAGTACTATTAGGAGACTTTATCATAATTGGTATGAAAGACTGACAGTCAGTATATAAAAGCCGCAAAATGATCTGCACCAACAAAGTCAAAGTGAAAAACTATGGAGGGTGCAGGTAATATAATACACCATGAATGGTGTTGGTAAAGTCCCTATACAAGGATGGTATATGCCGAATGAAAGTTAATATTTCACGAGATAAAAGATAGTTTGGAGGATATGTACAATACAAGAAATAAAAGGAGATATAATATAGTAAAGAAGCTCGACCATGACCAAAACTTACCCGTTGACAGAGATGTTGTCGGTAACAACTCATCAAAAAAGAGGTATGGAAAAGATAAGGAAGAAAAGTAAACAAGATGATCATAAGAAATAGAATAAATGTAAGAAAGAAAAGCCCATCATCAGTGATGCTTCCCATGGATCCAACGTGAATGCAATAAAACGAAAGAATAAAAGTAATAAGAAGCATAACGAATAAAAGCATGATCCATTAATACTAGAAAAAACAGTACTTGAGTCGAAGAGAATACCCTAAACTCGAGGAAAAACTTTCCGATGAGTCAATATGAGAAGGAGTTGCCAACCCCAAACCACATAGAAAAGGAAGCATGCTTGAAACGAAGGTAAATCAATACGAGGCTAAGAAGCGAAAGATCTAAACTACCGGAGTGATTGTAGCCGGTAAGGCACATGATCCCTCCTCCAACGAATATCGAACAAGCCTGCAGTGAGCAGGGTAAAAAGCGACTCACGTAGAAGAATGATAACAGCCTCGTCGGCCCTTGACAAACTTTGAAGAAGAACGCAAAGATACAACAACGTAATAAAGAGAAAAACATAAAACAATAAATTAAGTCAAAGATTAACTCCTTCCAGGAGTGAAACTCTAACCAGAACTCAAGAATCATCGTCAATTTTCCAAAAGTAAACAAAAGGACCAGACGTGATTTTCAATAAGCCATGGCCTGGTTTTGTTAGAAGAACCCATAGCTGCGTTGGTGGGTGATAAATGCTTAATTCATTATCACTTTTTACACTTTTCATGGGCACTTATTATCAAATCTACACCTACTTGAACCAATGCATGTTCTTACTGTAATATATTTAGGGATTGTACCATTGAAGATTATATTTGTAAAAAATGCGTACTTTATTGCATTTTCATATCTGTGCAGGAACATGTATTGCCGAGGAAGCAGAATGAGGTCAAGGCAGGACCTGATGTCGAGGCAACAAAGGAGAAAAAGCAATATGGTTGGCAATTGAAGGAGAAAAATATGGAGAACGTTGCTGAACAAGAAGCCCAAGAGTGGGAGATGAATAATACAAGAAAAGCCGAAGGACAAGGCCACGCGGTAAGAAACCTTCTAGAAGATTAAACTTGGAAATATTTACCCTATGTACCTAACTTGTTCCTTACTCCAAGTTGTACTTTATTTAGGAAAGGTTTTCCCTAGGCCAAGCCTACATAAGGCATAGCCTTCCTAGGGGTTAGACACAGAGAGATAGACCTAGAGAGCCGAATCTTGGGAGAGTTTTAGGAACAATTCTTCCATCACTTTTTAAGTCTCTTAGGGTTTGGTGAAGGTTGTTGAGTATTTGTGAGAGGAGATTGTATTTTGTTTCTTGTTTCAATGCAATAAAATATCAAAGTTTGCTTACTCTTTGCCATTCTTTGTTCTTGCGTCCAAGTTAGGGAGAGAAGTTTGTTAGTAATCTATTTGTCTAGACTCGAGAGAGTTAGACTCACGAAAGGAGTAAATACGGTATTCAACTTGATTGGAGGATACTAACTCGGACTAGGGATAGGTTAAGAGTTTCAGCGGCTAAAAGAAGTGTGAGATTGGTTGTTGGTTATAACTGATTAACGTCGGGAGGTATCATCAAGGACTGACCTTCAATAGTGTTTCGACTTAGAGATAAGCAGAGCTATTCAAGGACACTTTGCCGAACTTTGATAAATCTGCCAAAGATCAGGAGATTGCCGCGACAAAGAACATTGTCGCTACCGAGACAGTATCTGCGGTACTACCGAGGCAGTGCAATGCAATTGCATTGGACAGAAACAGATCAATCGAGTCCACTATACAACACAACTGGATCTTACCCTCTCTCTCTCATATTCGATCTCTCCTTAATTAGTTTAGTTTATTTAGTTTAATCAATATCCAAACTTATATGTGTTTTTACTTTTATTTTACAGAAGCAAGAAGACTGAAGGAAGCGTATTAAGTACACTAATCCCTGAAGAGACGATAACTCGATAAATACTTATCACTTATTACTTGACGTGTACACTTGCACTCCAATTGCAAAAAGTCAACACGCATCAAGGTTTTGGCACTGTTTCCGGGGATTGGGAACTAAATTTTGTTTTCTTTATTTTTTTACTTTTATTTTAGTTTTTTTATTATTTTTATTTTTATTTGATTTGATTTTTAGTATATGACCAGGGTCAACCCTAGCAATCCACTGTACGAGATAAACCTAGAAATCAAAAGAACCTACCAAGGGTTAAGAAGACAAATCCACTAAGCCATGGTAGTGAATCAAGGAAATCAGAACCTACCTGCAGGCAATGGAGGCCATCCACACACCCACTTCTGCAACCACTGCCGCGGCAGCTAACTGTTAGAGATTTTCTGGTGGAAGACCTGAATGGGTTGAACCCTGGAGTTGTTACGCCAGAGATAGAGGCAACCCCACTTTGAACTCAAACCTGTGATATTCAATATGCTTAATACTATTGAACAATTTAGTGGGTTGTAACAGAAGATGTCAAGCATCATCTCAAATCCTTCATGGAAGTATGCAACTCTTTCAAAATTAAAGGAGTCCATGAAGACATTTTGAGATTAAAACTTTTCACCTATTCACTGAGGGATAGGGCCAAAACCTGGTTGAATAGCATTCCGGCAGGATCAATTGGATCTTGTAGTGAACTCTGCCAAGAATTTATTACGCGATTTAACCCTACAAATTTATATGATCGAATCTGTAATGCGATTACTTCTTTTAGACAGACTGATGATGAACCTATATACAAGGCTTGGGAACGCTACAGAGAGTTACTGAACAAATGTTCACTGCATGGATTTCCACTTTGGATGCAAGTAACCATATTTTATAATGCCACCAATTCCCCAACAAGGATGATGTTGGATGCCTCGTCAAATGGCACACTCCTTGACAAGGCTCCGAAAGAAGCTATAGAGATTCTGAACAAACTCGCAAGAAATGATTTCCAATTTCCTACTTCTAGGCGAGTAGAATTAAGACGCCAAGCCACAGTGAATGAACTAGAAACCAAAAATTCAGTGACCGCACAGTTGGCATCTTTAACTAAAATGGTTCAGAACATGCAAGTACAACAAAATACTCATGAGATAAAAGCGATTAATTCTTTTGAGTATATGCAAGACAATAAATCTAGTTTCTATGTGGGTAACTACAACCGGAACAACATGATGTCAAACACATATAATCCGACATGGAAAAGGCACCCAACCTTTTCATGGAGCAATCCTAAAAGTGTCTTGAACCCCACCAACCAGACCTCAAGTTACCAAAATTCACTGTCGCTGCAGCAAGTGCAGTAGTCACTGCCGCCGCAGCAAGTGCAGTTGTAACATCCCGTTTTTGAGGTTATTAGTTAGGCTTAGTTAGGTGAATTCGATTCAGGTTGAATCGGGTTCTCCGGTTCATTAATTCCGGGAAAAATAAAATAAAGGTATTTTTAATTAAGGAAAATAATAAGTTGGAAGGTGGTTTGAAATATTAAAATATGTTTCTAATTTAAAAGAAAATGATTTGGATTTTATAATGATTTTTAATTATGCTTAATTATGCATAAAAGACCAATTTGTAATTTTTGGAAAATTTGGGGGGACTAATTTGTGATTTTCGGCCATTAATATATTTTAGTAACTAAATTGAAAAGCAAGCTAAACTTAGAATCCTTAGAGGGCCATAAACCCATTTCTAATTTTTAATGATGATTTATTCACCAAAATATAATTTTAATTACTTTAATTTGGTTTCTTAATCATTTTCTCCTAAAACCATTTTTTGACCCATTTTCTCTCATCTTTTTCTCTCATTTTCTCTCCACTTTCTCTTCATCTTTTCTTCTCAATTCCTTGCTGATTTTTGCATCTTTTTCTACAAAGAATACATCACTTGCATCATCTTTCCATCCTTTACAAAACCTATGCATTAATTTCATCAAATCTACACCAAATTGCAAGGAATCAAGAAGGGGAAAATCTCATATTTTTGGTGAATAGATCTTGAAGGTAATTTTCTGGATTTTCATTCTTTTCTAAGGTTCTTTATTGAAATTCCCAAGTATTAGCTTGCTAATCTTTGAATAAACACTTTATTCTATGTTCATAATGTTAGATCTAATGTTTTTGTGATGTTCTTGTGAAATCTTTTTGGATCTTGTTTAATGCTGGAAATTATATGATTTCAATCATGGTTTTTATGATGATTTAATGATTAATTGAGTCTTGATTTAGTATCATATTAATTTAATCCCGGAATAATGCAATCGGTGTAGTTTTAAGGTGTTTTTCGGTTGTTTTATGGGCTGTTTTAGATGCTTAAATGTTGCTGGAGGTATAAGGATGGTTTGGATGTGTTTTTGGATCATAATTGAAGTGGATTAGATGTTAGATTCGTTAGGTTTTGGGCTGATGTTGTTCGGATGCGTTTCGGCTTAGTTTTCGGTCTTTTCGGCTAAGTTTTCGGTAGTTTAATGGTGATCGGATGTGGCTGTTGGTTTGAGCATGTTATGATGTGAGAATACTCTGTTTTTAATGTTGTAGAAGAGGTACAAGAAGAAGCTTGAGTGCTGGTGCGTTTGGTGCGATCATCGGAAAGCGGTGAAAGCTTGTTTCGCTTGTTGGTGAGTGATTTCGGATTTAAAGCGAATCGCGTTTGGTATGTACTGTTTTTGGGGGCTATGGAAGAGTGTGAAAACCTTCCATAGTTCAAGAGTAAGTAAAGTAATTGTTTTAATGAACCGATTTGAGTTTCGGTTATTTTCGACAAAGGTATTTTATTGGTAATACAATGGAATTTATGGAAGTGCATGAGCATGTTTTGAATTGTTGCATATTTGAGAGATACTTGCTGAAATGCATAGCTTATTTAGCATCCATGATTATGGAAAACTATGAGAAATGTTTTGGAATACAACATGGTTATTTGCCTTATACATGATGGTGCCTTTGGGCATGGCTTTGGTTCATTTGTTGGGCATTTTATGCATGCATTATGAGCAGCAAGTTATCATGCACAATTGATTATGATATTGGCTTAGTGACACTAACTTTTGATTCGAATACGAATGACGTCATTAGGATTGTCTTAAATGCACTATAATCAAAACAAAGAATACAGAATATTGCCTACACGTAACAAGGGTGACTTTGTGTCCAACCGTGCGTGGTAGAGCCTCCTACACATAACAAGAGTGACTATGTGTCCGATCGTACGTGGTAGTGCTAATGGTGACTTAGTGTCATGTCAATGGTAACTTAGTGTCATAGTGTCATGTCAATGGTGACTTCGTGTCATGACGAGACAAATGTCTCATGGATCCGTGTATTCGGTGAACTCAAGGTTCACATTAAGTGATCACTAGAAAACCAATATACATACTTGAAATTGAGAAGAGGTTTGAGCATCATTTATAAATTGTTTGGATAAGGTTATGTGAATTCAAGGATGCATATGATTTTAAGAATATGAGCATGAGATTTTAGTAAGCATGATTTGGTTATGAAATGCAAATTGTGTTTCCTTCATGGTTTTAAATAGATGCATTGATGATTATTTGTGGAGCTACCTCACTAAGCATGTTTGCTTAAGCTCTCTTTTCATCTTTGCAGAAAAATAAGAGCACTAGGAGCTTCGTTCGGGGCAAAGAAACCAAGGGGAAGATCACTTGATATTTGGTATGTTTTTGGAAAATAAGTTGGGCAAGGCAATGTGTAACACAAACTATGTGAGAAGTGGGGTTTTAGGCTTTGATTTCATGATGTAATAAGACCTTTATTGATTGGATATTAATTGTTGAACCTTTGTTATGTTTGAATTGTTGAAGCATGAACTAGTATGTTTACTATGTTGATATTCGTCTTTAGGAAGCATGCCTATAGGATTTCTTGAGATATTTTCTGGTGTTATGAGGTGTGATTATGTTGCTGGTGATGCCTAGGAGTGTTGCATATAGTTTTGGTTTATTAAAGTGTATGCTTGGGTGGTTTAAATGAGCTTAACATGTCATACTCGAGCCAGGTCACAGGGGGTATCGATACACCCTGAGGCTGTATCGATACCATTATGCTATTGGATGTGGCTGTATCGAACCAGTGTTCGGAACTAAATGTTTCTGGAGTGGTCTGTTCCGATACACCTTAGGACCTGTATCGAAACAGGTGACATGTTCCGAAACACCCCAAGGGCTGTTTCGAAACACCTGGCTTAAATGGGCAAATTGAGTGTTTTGAATGCATGAAACGTGGGATTAAAGATTAGTAAGTGAATACAATGAATCTATGAGTATTTTAGGAGATGACTGTGACACTTTGATTCATGCTTTAACCCGAACACATGTCGTATGATTTAAAATGGATGAAATGCCTAATGTTTCATATTTTACAATTAAGTCCATGTATGCATTCGATTGACTTATTCTTATTGGTTGAATTGCGTGTGTCTCTGTCTTAATTGAGTTAATTACATATAGGGAATTAATCGTGCATCTAGATAAGATAAAATAAAAAGAAGAAAAAAAAATGTTACGGTTTTTAGGATTGTTTATCGAATCGAACCTTCGTGGGTTTGGTTTGATTTTCCCCGTGTGACTCATTAGTGCCGGTTACGACAAGGTCAGGCTAAGGGGGTTACAACAATAGTCACTGTCGCCGCAGCAAGTGCAGTAGTCACTGCCACAGCAGCAGATGCATCAGCAACAGCAGATTATGAATTCTTTGGAAAATACTCTCAAGGCTTTTATTATGAAAACTGAATCATTTATGGCTGAGAACAACAATTTCATGAAGAGGACTGATGAATTCATGAATAGAACAGAGATGAGGCTACAAAACCAAGAAGCTGCTATAAAATCACTGAAAACCCAAGTTAGTCAGTTTGCTCAAAGACAAAATACTAGACCACAGGAGGGACTACCTAGCAATACTGAAGTTGCTATGGGCATAGCCTATGAACAATGCAAGGCGATCACTACAAGAAGTGGCCTACAACTTAAGGAGACAATGGGCAAGTCAGCAACCAAAGTTCCACCAGCAACATAGGAGGAAACAGACAAGGAGGACTTGGATGCTGAACAGACTGAACAAGAGGACAATGCCCCAACAGAGAGCTCGGCAACACCTTCACTACCTACCGAGATAGCAAGACATAGTGGTTCCAGGTATTAAATTCCAAATCAATGAGACCCTGAAAGAGATGCGACCACCACCACCTTTCCCACAAAGGTTGAAAAAACAGAAACAAGATCACCAATTTAAGAAGTTCCTAGATATTCTAAAGCAAGTCCACATCAACTTGCCATTTGTTGAGGCACAGTGGTTCCTGGATGCTTTACCATACCTTGTGCGATTGGTAATAATTATGAAGGAAAGGCACTATGTAACCTAGGAGCAAGCATCAATCTCATGCCAAAATTAGTTTTTCAAAAGCTTGGAATAGGAAGGGCAAAGCCTACAACAGTGCTTCTCCAACTTACGGATATATCCTATGTGCATCCTGAAGGAAAGATAGAGGACATCTTGGTAAGGGTAGACAAGTTTATTTTCCCTACCGTCTTTCTTGTCCTTAACTGTGAAGCCAATGATAATGCACCGATCATCCTAGGAAGACCTTTCGTTGCTACTGGAAGAACCTTAATTGATATGGAGAATGGATAGTTGATAATGAGGGTTAATGACCAACAAGTCAAACTCAATGCATTCCACAAGTTAAAGAAATTTGATGGTCCAGAAGAGTGCAAAGCCCTCCACACAACAGACGCAGATACCAAAGTATCCTGACTAGGCAGCACACTCGGCAGATTATTTGGTAAAAGAATTAAGGCCAAAGTGGAGGCAGAAAATACAGAAGAGACTGGCCAGCACTTGAAGGAAATTCCAAACCAACAATAGATGACCAATTTGGGAGATAATTTCTTCCCTTCAACTTTATTTATTATATTAGGATTAGTTTTAATTTAGGATTTATGTGTTTATTTTATTTTTAGTATTTTTCTTTAATAATATTTTTTTCTTTAGTAACATTTTTCTTTTTTATTAATATGTTAAATTTTCTTTTTAGGACAATAAAACCAAGAATAAAGGAGAAATAATTCATAATAGGAATTCTGCCGAGGCAATAAACAATGTCAAAAGCCGCAGCAGTCACAACGGGAAGAAACAGTGTAACGGCTATCTGTCGAGTTCTCCACCGCGACAATAAATACTAAAAGGATAGTAAATTCAAAACGGCTACAAAGCGGCTACTGGTTAAAACAGTCATACTACCGAGACATATATAAGGAGTATCCTTCTGTTTAACGATTCACTCTTGTATTCTTGAATTCTTTAGCATTCTACTCAATCCTGCTCTCACAATACTCTAACAAAATCTTCTTGAAATTTTCAGAATCTTTAACCAAGACTCTCAATCTTTACAAATCATCAATGGCAGCATACACTCATTTTGCCCCCGCCACTATTGTAGACCAATTCAACAGATCTTTTGTTGCTCAATAGTTGTGGGAGGAGCAAGGATTTCAACAATCTGAGGAGGAAAATCTCGGCATTGAACACTATCTGTTCAACAAGATTCAGCATCAAAAATGGAAACTCTTCTGTCTACAACCTGACCAGGCTAATGCAACCATAGTGCGCGAATTTTATGCACATGGGCCAAGCAAGGACAATCTCTTTGTCCACTGTCGAGGTAGACTTGTCCGCCTTGATGCTGAAACAATCAACGAGTTCCACGGTCTAGCCCCAAAACGAGATAGGCATGTCGAATTCATGGACGACATCACCACCCAGAACTATGAATTTATTAAGGATGACCTTTATCACAACAACACTTCATGGGAAACCGGTGCCCATAGAGGTTTTGTAACAAGGCAAAGCCTCAAGCCCGAGGCCAAATTGTGGTGCACATTTGTCAAGAGACGACTCATCCCTACCTCCCACAATAGCACAGTGGACCGCAAAATATTAGTGTTGATCCAATCCATCATCAACAAGAGGAGCATAAATGTTGGAGAGATCATTCTACGCGAAATTCATGAATGTGGTAAGAAAGAACGTGGACCTTTATACTTCCCATGTTTAATATCTGGTTTGTGTATTGTTGTAGGCGTACCGATTGAAGACACAGAAGAATACACACCAACTAGGCAAGGATGGACGAGAGAATTCTACCACAGAGTCATGCAGATCATGCAGGCAAAACCTGGGCAGGCAACACCACAGCAGTTCACTGCTGACTTCACTATCGGCACTAAATACATGGCAGAGATGCCTGTCACTGCCAAAGCCCCTGCCGCAGCAGACCCCTACCAGGAAATTCTACAAAGGATGAAAGCCATGGACCTTCGCCAGCAAAGATATATGGAATACTAGAGAGGCTTCAATAGCACCCTTGCCCAAATGATGATGCAAAACTTTCCCAACCAAGGGGCATAATTTCCAGAATTTCCTACCAACATATTCATCACGGCAGCACCCTACACAGAGACTACTCCAGCCCCAGGGCCAAGACCATTTTTCACTTCCAAACCACAGCAGCAGATCAACGCATTCGGCCCATCTAGGGCAGCGAACCCCTCCGCGGCATCATCTGCAAGCAGAAGACCCTCCAATGGAAGGGCAATCTTCAGCACTCCCCAAAGATCCCCAATTCCAATGGGAAGTCTTTCAAGGGAAAGCGATGAATACGTCTACAACGGTTCATCCGATGCCGAGCCTATCATCCAGCATATTGGGGCAAGTCCAGAGAACGAAGGCGGCACAGAGATCATGGACACTGAAGATGAAGGAATAGAAGAAGTGAATTCGCCAATGAAACAGGAAACAACAACGAGAGTTCAGACGCCGAGAAGAGCAAAGCCATAACCATCACCAAGGGCACATCAATCAGCAGCTAGACCAATGAGACAAATTGTGGAAGAGAGTTCTTCTGAATCATCATAATATTTTCTTTTTGTTGCTAATATAAATTGTTTTCCTTTACCTGCTTATATATTTTTACCTACTGTCTGCCCCTAAATTAAGCATTGAGGACAATACCTGGTTTGAGTTTGAGGGTGTAAAGCTACTGTCGAGGCAAACTACTACCGCGGCCTTGCCATGAAAAGGAAGTTTTTAGTGATAAATTTTTTTTATGTCCACCACTTTACTTGAAACGATTGCCATATTCTTGCACTGCTCTTCATCAGTATTGTCTTAGTTTATTCTTGAAGGCAATATAAATCTTTCTCCTTACCATATAGTTAGGATCCGTTTTGAAGGCTTAATTCTAGGATACTTAAAAAGAAAAACTTAGAAGCTTGCTATAAGGTTGAACTTTAAAAAACACTTTTGGGACTTGTTTGGCTATAGGAATTCTTTTAATAAACTTAGGTGATAAAGACTTAGATTTGGAAAGGTGACTAGAGGTGTCTATAATCAGCTCTAGGAAATACTCTTCTTCATGCTAGAGGTGCCCAAAATTGGCTCTAGTATGCATAAAAGAATAGCAAAAGAAATAAGGAGTTAAGAAATAGAAAACACAATACTTGAGGTGCCTGAAATTGGCTCAAAGAATTGTAGTTTAAGAAGAGTACACTAAATCCAAGTCTATTTGTCCTGAACTTAGAGATTATCTAAGAAGGCCTTTAATCAAACTTTTCCACAAAAATACACACACACACTAGCCTTATAGCTTGTCTTCTAAGTACACCCTTAGGAAACTGAAAGGTTAAGTCTAAAAAATAGACACAGTTATGGTGGGGAGAATAGATAGAAACATAAGACCAAGAGAGAATAAAGTTTGACAAATTGATGGTTTGCATTGCATGAGGAAAAGCAATAGTTTGAGTTTAGGGGAGTGATAAGTACTCAACTCAATATCACTTTCTACACTTTTCATGGACACTTATCATCAAATCTACACCTGCTTGAACCAATGCATATTGTCACGGGTCGCCAGTTTGAGCCCATGCCACATGCGCATATTGCTGCCCAAGAGGTTCTTAGAGAGATTTTGAGCTTAAAGACACCACCAGACTTAGCCCGTTCCATGAAGGATTCTAGAAGATAGCCATTTTGGCCTTGTAAACTTTCCTTGTATTCTAGGACTTGTTTCCTTAGTTAACATGGAATATTCTTAGGATTGTGCCATTGTGGTTGGTAGGAAATGATCCTAGCCATCAATGTATATTAGTGGGAACCATCGGATGTAAGGGGAATCAACTATAAATAGAGACCTCCCCAGTCTCATTTGTATCATCTCATCTTTGAGTAATCAAGTGACATTCACTCTAAAACTCTCTCATTTGTTCTTTGTGTTCTTCGCATTCTTCTTTTCGTTCTTGAGTAGCCATACTCATAGTTTGCTTTCCGCTAGAACGATTCAGCGTTCTTAGTGCCTTGGGAAGTTTGATCTTCCGGAGCGAGTTTTCAGGCTGACTTAGTCGTTTGTCTAAGAACATCGACTAAGGCCGCGTGGTTCAGCTAGGTCAAGACTCTAGCCCCGTGACAAGTGGTATCAGAGCGAGACTGTGTGCTAGCTGTTGGGTTGACCAAGCGCCCCTTGTGCTGCGAGAGCGAGTCATATGAACGAGCGTGTTAGCTCGTACCCCAAGAGAGGAGGGTGTTCGCGAGTGGGTCCTCTAGAAAGAGATTGAGACGAGGACGGGTAGGCAGGAAGCCGCAACGAAAGTTCTCCAGTTAGGTGAACTGCAACGGGATACCTCGGTAAAGTGGCAGGTGGCCATGAGGTGATTGCAGAGAGTCCTGTGCCCGACATCGGAGGGCGGCCCCAGGTTAGTGGGCCAGTTTGGGAGAATTGCACACTAGTTCCTGGCACGTTTTAGAGAGGGAAAGAGTTTCCTCCCCATGTACGAGGGCGTGCATGAATTGGGTGGAGGAGAATGTCACGGACCGTGAGTCGTGACTATGCGGGACCGAGCGAGATGCTTTCTGGTGGTGCTTAAAGCTTGGGAGCGGGATAGCATTAAGAGTGCAATACGTGCCGAGCAACCGTCCCATCTGGGATGGGCGCGCTGATCGTGCACCACACTGGTCGGGAGCTGTCCCCGCTTCCTTGATGGGCCCATGGGAGGGCGAAACCAGTAAGCATCGGAGATCGTTCAGGCTGATCCTCGGGCATGCGAGTGTCTCGAGGTGTCGCATGGGTAGAAGTCCCTGCGCAAAAACTCTGATCCCGTGACAATATGCTTAATGTAATATATTTAGGGATTGTGCCTGTAACCCCTAAAATTAACCTAATCTCTTAGATTAAAAGTTAGGGTTTACGTTACAAAAACTTGTTTTGTAAGCTAGGGTTTTAATAAAATTAAATATATTATTTGGATAAATTATTAATAATTTAAAATATTGAAATATTCAACGTTTAAATGTAAAGAGTTCAACCCATAAATGATAAACAATAATAATTCAGAAAATCCGAGTAAAAAGTCCCAAGTCCTTAATACATAAAATAATATCCAATTAAAAGTTATAATCCGGAAAATAAAACTGTAAAACATACTATAATAATAAATTGAATCAGTATCCTTCAAGTACCGTACGTAGACTAGGTCTGAGATCTTAAACAGGATACTGAGAGAGTGTAAGCTAGGGAGCCTAGTGTGGCTTTAAAGTACAGATAACAAGATTGTTGAACAGTAGAATGCAGATGATGTGAAGTATGCATGATATGTACCCGTCTCCGAATACCAACAGAAGAGTAAGTTCCCCTAAACCACTCTATCACCATCACACCAACAGAAGTGAAAACTTGACCTATAGGTGGAGTCACTGATTAGAAGTGGTATCTCGACCCGAATGTGGAGCCACTGAACAGAAGTGATGAATTACTAACTTCCCCGTACACATATAATCCAACCAGATACAATATTATATGCAAATATAGGATCATAATGCATACCTTAAAGTCTAAGAGGAGGCATGCATGACAAATCACAAAATCAGGAATATAATGATAGAATGATGCATGATCATACGGGTTTAACAAAAATTGAACATACTGAATAACAGAATTAACAGAAAAGAACACATCTGAAGTAGAAGACTCAATGACGACACTGACATCGACTAGACTCGGCTCTACCACTAGAATATGTAGGAGTAGTACCTACGAGTAACAATCATCATTAGACACTCTACTATGCCACTCTACTAATAAGTACACTAATAAAAAATAAACCGAAACTCACATGCGGGTCCCAAAGACTGATAAATAGGTGGTCGTCCAGGAGGAGGAGGAGGCAGATGCTCGGGGTCAGAATCCATGTCACCTGAACTAAATAGAAACTGATTCATAAACCGTTATAGATTACTTCCAGATAACAAGTTGAACTTAAAAGCCCTAAAAACGATACTTCGGGTTCAAATTTCAAAAAACAGACAGCGTCATCGAACTCAGGACGTCGAAAAACATAAAATGGGACTAAGTTAGAAAAAGTCAACTACTGACGTTAGCACTGGTTAACGCTGATGTCAGTAGTGATGTCATCAGGTCAGCGCTGATGTCAGCAATGACGTTAACGAGTTAGATTTTAGGTCGGTCGGGTCAGGTTTCGGGTCGATCGAGTTAGTTTTCAGGTTTTCCCGAGAAAATCTGGGTTTTCTAGATTTTTCGGTAAAATTTAGAAAAATCCCAGACTTTTCCAGGACCTAAATAGAATTTTCAGACTCAGAAACCCTCCCCTTCTGATTCGATTCTTCCCTTCACCTTGAACACAATTCGATCAAACTGTAAAAACAAACACTAGCCCATAAATCGAATCAAAACATCAACACCACTCCAACAAATTCGATCCAAAGCAACCAGAAACAATAATCAAAACACCCTTCACTCCCTAACTACAACCGAAGCTATCAAACTTAAACACCCCAAACTCAATCGGTAAAATCAAAACTTAACCAGAAAACTAAACTTAAGAAACAACGATGTTGACTGAACTTACCAAACTCACCTAAGGAACCGAATGAAACCTCAAGCACGGATGATTGGCATAAAAAAGAAAAGGAGAGACTGGGAGATAGCGATAGATTGAAAGAAGACAAAAACCGAATCCGAATATACTAGCTCAGAATCAAAATTAAAGGAGGGAAAAAATAAGGCAACAAATCACAAATGAATCAGGTTGCAGGAGGAATAAACCATTACCAAAAATAAATTGGTTAAAATTCAAGATAAGGATATGAACTTTTTAGAATTTTACAGAAGACCCTAAAACTTTTAGAAATCACAAATTAGTCCTAGAAAATCACCAAATTCTAGGACACGAATTAGGGATTTTGACTTTAGTCTAAGAGGGAAAATTGGGATGTTACAGTGTCATTGAAGATTACATTTGTAGAAAAGACGTACTTTACTGCATTTTTATATCTGTGTAGGAATAAGTATTACCGAGGCAGTAGATTGAGGCCGAGGCAGGACCTGATGTCGAGGCAGTAGAGGAGAAAAAGCAATATGGTTGGCAATTGAAGGAGAAAAAATGTTGCTGAACAAGAAACCCAAGAGTCGGAGCCGAACAACACAAGAAAAGCCCAAGGACAAGGCCACGCGGAAAGAAAGCTTCTAGAAGATTAAACTTAGAAATATTTACCCTATGTACCTAACTTGTTCCTTACTCAAAGTTGTACTCTATTTAGGAAAGGTTTGCCCTAGGCCAGGCCTATATCAGGCATAGCCGTCCCACGGGTTAGACACAGAGAGATAGACCTAGAGAGCCGAATCTTGAGGGAGTTTTAGGAACAATTCTTCCCATCATGTTCTAAGTTCTCTTAGGGTTTGGTGAAGGTTGTAGAGTATTTGTGAGAAGATATTGTATTTTGTTTCTTATTTCAATGCAATAAAATATCAAAGTTTGCTTACTCATTGTCATTCTTTGTTCTTGCATCCAAGCCCGTGAGGGAAGTTTGTAAGTAATCTATTTGTCTAGACTCGGGAGAGTTAGACACGCGAAAGGAGTAAGTGCGATATTCAACTTGATTGGAGGATACTAACTCGGCCTAGGGATAGGTTAAGAGTTTCAGCGGCTAAAAGAAGTGTGAGATTGGTTGTTGGTTATAATTGATTAACGCCGGAAGGTATCATCAAGGACTGACCTTCAACAATGTTTCGACTTAGGTATAAGCGGATCCATTCAAGGACACTTTGCCGAACTTTGCTAAATCTGCCCAAGAGCAAGGGATTGCCGTGGTAGAGAACATTGTCGCTGCCGAGATAGTATCTGTAGTACTGCCGAGGTAGTGCAATGCAATTGCATTAGACAGAAACAGATCAATCGAATCCACTATACAATACAACTGGATCCTACCCTCTCTCTCTCATATTCGACATCTCTTTAATTAGTTTAGTTTATTTAGTTTAATCAATATCCAAACTTATCTGTGTTTTTACTTTTATTTTACAGAAGAAAGAAGATCAAAGGAAGCATATTAAGTACACCAATCCCTAAGGAGACGATAACTCGATAAATACTTATCACTTGTTACTTGACGTGTACACTTGCACTCTAGTTGTGCATATTCAACACGCATCAGTGGGCGGAAAGATTGAGACATTAGGGAAATTCCTATAATATACCACCGAGAGCAGAAGTGGCCTCTAATGATCGAGCATGTCTCCAATAAAGCTATCCAGACAAGGTCATAGGAAACTATTCGACAAGTGAAGCTAGCATACAATTGAATTAACGAGCTTGGGAACCAAGTAATAGTAAGGCGCGTAAGATTGGGAAACAATAAAGAGAAGACTAAGTTTATGTAAAAGTAAAACTCCATATCAAAAACCACATATCTTCTAATTACTACTATACTGAAATAATCTAACATCGATGCTCCAGAGAGGAGGAAGGACGGTGTATCGAGAACCCTCCATGTACAAGTAGGTGGGAAACCAAGTAAGGAGCCAGGGATCACGAGATGCATTCCAACAAGGTCGGGGAGCGTGAGTCAATCTCCACCAAACTATGCTGACATGATTGGGATTTGGTGGCATTGCTATCAACCAAAGTTTAATTCTAGAAGGACTACCATAACGACAGCAATTCTCAAGAAGTTTATTATGCAAAACAGTTGAAACAAAAGGGAAAAAATTTACAGTCTTTCGTCGTCTTGTATATGTAGGATGATTGTCAAAACAACCTCCAGATTTGTATAAATGGAATACATCAACCAGGATGTTGGTAAGATCCCTTCCTAAGAGTGGTATAAGAGTGATAAACCAGAGTAAAATAGTCAACGACCTGATCCTATTGAAGAAATAAAGATAATAGGAAATAACAACAAATGCAAGAAAACAAAGCCTGGTCACACTGAACCGGTAAGAGAGAAAAACCAGATGTTCAAAAAAATGTAGAGAATATGTGATCATCATGAAAATATGGTAAGCCCTACAATTTACGTGCTGATCTTGATGGCTAAGGCTAAGATCTGATGTTCTGGAGACACCAGAAGAAAAGGGACATGGAGATCATCGATCATGGTTTGGTTGGTATAGAGAAAGAATACCAAGAAACCAAACTCCCAGAAGAATAGCAAATACTATTAGTAACGTTGATCCTCTAATAAAAAGGAAAAAAGAAGGCAACAGATATAAAATATTGGAAAATGGTTTGAATATACCTTTGATGAACGATGATGGGTGCGGTTAGTTCTTCCTCTCCATGGGGTGGTAAGATGGCAAAAGCGGCAATCAAAGACGGTGCAGCTGTGGAGGCATGGCGGCAGTGGAGGGGGGAGGGGGGAAAACGAAGAAAAAAAGAAGGGAAAAGGAAGAGAGAGGAGAGAAAAAACCCATCAATCCGTTCTGAGTTCAAATATTTAATTATGGGCTTTTGAACAAAATTACACAGATTTGTCTTAAATTTTAAGCTTTTTACTCGGTTAAAATTCAAACGGATTCTTTATAAAGCCCATTTAGACATGCATATTTATTAGCAACAAAATAATAACCAAATGTTATTAAATCAATTTTTTGAGTTATAATAGTTAATTATGGGCTTTTGAACAAAAGTATACAAATTAATCTAAAATTTTAATCTTTTTACCTGGTTAAATATTCGAACGGATTCTCTATAAAGCCCATTTAAACATGCACATTTTAATCGCAACAAAACGATAACCAAATGCTATTAAATAAAATTTTATGAGTTCAAAGAGGTAATTATGGGCTTTTGAACAAAATTATATAGATAAATCTCAATTTTTTAGTTTTTTACTCGGTTAAAATTCTAACGAATTATCTATAAAGTATATTTAGACATGCACGTTTTAATCGTAACAAAAGGATAACCAAATGTTACAAAATCAAATTTTTTGAGTTCAAATATTTAATTATGTACTTTTGAACAAAATTATACAAATTAATCTCAAATTTTCAGCATTTGAACAATTTCATGTGACTGGTCCATCTAGGGTAGCACACTCTGCTGCGGCATCGTCTGCTAGCAGAAGACCTTCATAGAGAAGGGCAGTCTTCAGCACTCCCCCAAGATCCCCCATCATCATGGCCAGTCTATCAAAAGAAATAGATGTCTATCTACATCAAAGTTCAGATGTTGCCGCGCCGAACATTCACCATACCTAGGCAGACACAACAAATGAAGGAGGGACGAATATAATGGTGACTGAGGAAGTTGACGAAGATGAAGGTGGAGAAGAGGTGAACGCTCCCATGCAATGGACACCACCTACACGAGTCCAACCACCAGACAAGCAAAGACGCAGCGATCACCATCACCAAGGATGCAGCAATCGGCAACAAGGCCTAGAAAATTAATTGTTGAAAGCAACTCTTCGGAGTCCTTATAATTTTATATATGCTGCTTTCCTTACTTATTTCCTTTTATATTTTGTTGCCTACTGTGTGCCCCTATTATAAGCATTGAGGACAATACTTGGTTCGAGTTTGAGGGTGTAGAGTCACTACCGAGGCAATCTAATGTCGCGGCCTTACCATGAAAAGGGAGTTTTTAAGTGATAATTATTTATTTTATGTCCACCACTTTACTTGAAATTGTTGCTCATACTCTTGCACTGCCTACCATCAGTATTATTTTAGTTTATTCTTTTAAGGCAATAGAAATCTTTCTCCTTACCATAGCTAAATTCTGTTTTGAATGCTTAATTCTAGCATACTTAAGGAGAAAACTTAGAAGCTTACTATAAGGTTAATCCTAAAACACTTTTGGGACTTGTTTGGCTATAGGAATTCTTTTAATAAACTTAGGTGATAAAGACTTAGATCGTTAGAAAGGTGACTAGAGATGCCTATCACCGGCTCTAGGAATTACTCTTTTTCATGCTAGAGGTGCCCAAAACTGGCTCTAGTATGCTTAAAAGAATAGAAATAAGGAAATAATAAAGAGAAAAACACAATCCTTGAGGTGCCCGAAATTGTCTCAAGGATTGGTTGTTTAGAAAAGAAGAGTACATTAAATCCAAGTCTATTTATCTTGAACTTAGAGTTTATCTAAGAAAGCCCTTAATCAAACTTGTCTACAAAAACGCACACACTCACAAAAACTTATAGTTTGTCTTCTAGGTAAACCCTTAGGTAACCGAAAAGTTAAGTCTAAAGAATGAACATAGTTATGGTAGGAAGAGTAGATAGAAACATAAGACAAAGTAGGAATAAAGTTTGGCAAATTGATGGTTTGCATTGCTTGAGGACAAGCAATAGTTCGAGTTTGAGGGTGCGGCAAGTTCTCAACTCACTATCACTTTCTACACTTTTCATGGGCATTAATCACCAATTCTACACCTACTTGAACCAAAGCATGTACTTAATGTGATATATTTAGGGATTTTACTATTAAATATAATATTTACAAAAAAGGCATACTTTACTGCATTTTTATATCTGTGCAGGAAGAAGTAGTATCGCGGCAACAAACTGTGGCCGAGGTAGGACCTGATGCTTATGCAGCAGAGGACAAGTAGCAATGTTGTAAGCAAGCTGAGGAGAAAAAATGAGGAAAACATTACTGGACAAGAAGCCTAAGGATCGGAGCTAGATCACACGAGGAAAAGCCCAAGACAAGGCCACGCGGGAAAGCCTTTTAGATGGAATAAACTTGGAAATATTTAATTTATGTATATGACTTATTCCATACTCCAAGTTGTATTCTACTTAGGAAAGGTTTTCCATTGGCCAAGCATATACAAGACCTAGCCGTCCAAAGGAGAAAGGGCACGAGACTTTAGAGACAATTCGATTTATAGAGAGCTTAGTCGATTTCTTCTTATATTATGTTCTAAATTTGTTAGGCTTAGGTGAAGGTTGTAAAGTATTTGTGTGAGAAAGTTAAACTTTATTTCTTGTTTCCAATGTAATAAAATATCGAAGTTTGCTTATTCTTTGACATTCCTTGTTCTTGCATTCAAGCTCGAGAGATTAGTTTCTAAGTAATCTATTTATCTAATATTCAGAGAGTTAGATTCACGAAAGGAATAAGTACGGTGTTTCAATTGGGAAACACTAACTCGACCTAGAGATAGGTTAAGAGTTTTAACGGCTAAAAGAAGTGTTGGATTGATTGGTGATTATAATTGATTCACGCTAAGAGGTATCATGAAGGACTGATCATCAACAATACTTTGAGTTAGAGATAAGTGAAGGCACTAAAGGACACTTTCCATAACTTTGATAAAGTCTTCCTAGGAGTAAGAGGTTGTCGCGGCGGGCGAGTATCTTCACTATCAAGACAGTAATCTGCAGTACTGCTTAGGCAGTATTGTACAATTACATTGGACAGAAACGAGTTGATCAAATCCACTATACAGCACAACTGGATACTGGTCGCCTTCTTTATTTTATTTTTCTATCTTTATTTAGTTTTCATTATTTAGTTAAATCACAACTCAATCATTTTTGTTTATTTTATTTCTTTACAGAGTAAGAAGATTGAAGGAAGCATATTAAGTAGACCAATCCCTATGGAGACGATACTTGAAACTTATCATTTTATTACTTGGCGACATATTCACTTACACTAAATTACGCATATCTAACACGCATCGAAAGCTCATTTAGATATGTTCGTTTTAATCGTAACAAAATGATAACTAAATATTATTAAATCAAAATTTATGAGTTCAAATAGTTAATTATGGATTTTGAACAAAATTATACAGACAAATTTAAAATTTTCAGCTTTTTACTCGGTTAAAATTAGAATAGATTCTCTATAAATTCCATTTAGACATGCACATTTTAATCGCAACAAAATGATAACAAAAAGTTATTAAATCAAATTTTATGATTTCAAATAGTTAATTATGGGATTTTGAACAAAATTATAAAGATTAATCTCAAATTTTCAACTTTTTACTAGGTTAAACTTCGAACGGATTCTCTATAAAGCCCATTTAGACATGCACATTTTAATCACAACAAAACGATAACTCAATGCTATTAAATCAAATTTCATGACTTCAAATAGTTAATTATGGGATTTTGAACAAAATTATAGAGATTAATCTCTAATTTTCAGCTTTTTACTCGGTTAAAATTCGAACGAATTCTCTATCAAGCCCATTTAGACAAGCACATTTTCATCCCAACAAAACAAGGAAATGTTATTAAATCAAATTTTATGAGTTCAAATAGTTAATTATAGATTTTTGAACAAAATTATACACATTAATCTCAAATTTTTAGCTTTTTACTCGGTTAAAATTCGAACGGAATCTCTATAAAGCCTATTTAAACAAGCACGTTTTAATACTAACAAAACAACAACCAAATGTTAGTAGTTCAAATTTTATGAGTTCAAATAGTTAATTATGGGCTTTTGAACAAAGTTATACAGATTAATCAAAAAATTTCAGCTTTTTACCAGGTTAAAATTCGAACGGATACTTTATAAAGCCCATTTAAACATGCAAGTTTTAATCGCAACAAAACGATAGCCAAATGTTATTAAATCAAATTTTATGAGTTCAAATAGTTAATTATGGGCTTCTGAACCAAATTATACAGATTAATCTAAAATTTTCAGCTTTTTACTCGGTTAAAATTCGAACGGATTCTCTATAAAGCCAATTTAGACATGCACGTTTTAATCGTAACAAAGCGATAAACAAATATTATTAAATCAAATTTTATTAGCTCAAATAGTTAATTATGGGCTTTTGAAAAAAAATTATACAGATTAATCTTAAATTTTAAGCTTTTTACTTGGTTAAAATTCAAACGGATTCATTCAAAGCCCATTTAGACATGAATGTTTTAATCGCAACAAAACGATAACCAAATATTATTAAATTAAATTTTATGATTTCAAATAGTTAATTATGGGTTTTTAAACAAAATTATACAGATTAATCTCAAATTTTTAGCTTTTTACTCGATTAAAATTCGAACGGTTTCTCTATAAAGCCAATTTAGACATGCACGTTTTAATCGTAACAAAGCGATAAACAAATGTTATTAAATCAAATTTTATTAGTTCAAATAGTTAATTATGGGCTTTTGAAAAAAAAATTATACAGATTAATCTTAACTTTTAAGCTTTTTACTTGGTTAAAATTCAAACGGGTTCTTTATAAAGCCCATTTAGACATGCATGTTTTAATCGCTACAAAACGATAACTAAATATTATTAAATTAAATTTTATGAGTTCAAATAGTTAATTATGGGTTTTTAAACAAAATTATACAGATTAATCTCAAATTTTTAGCTTTTTACACGGTTAAATTTCGAACGGTTTCTCTATGAAGCCCATTTAGACATGCACGTTTTAATCGCAAGAAAACGATAATCAAATGTTATTAAATCAAATTTTATGAGTTTAAATTGTAAATTATGAGCTTTTGTACAAAATTATACAAATTAATCTTAAATTTTTAGCTTTTTAATTGTTTAAAATTCTAACGGATTCTTTATAAGGCCCATTTAGACATGCACGTTTTAATCCTAACAAAACGACAACCAAATGTTATTAAATAAAATTTTATTAGTTCAAATAGTTAATTATGGGATCTTGAAAAAAATTATACAGATTAATTTACAATTTTTAAATTTTTACTCAGTTAATATTCGAACAGATTCTCTAGAAAGCCCATTTAAAAACGATAATCAAATGTTATTAAATTAAATTTTATGATTTCAAATAGTTAATTATGGGTTTTTAAACAAAATTATACAGAATAATCTCAATTTTTTTGCTTTTTACTCAGTTAAAATTCGAACGGAATCTCTATAAGCCCATTTAGACAAGCAAGTTTTAATCCCAGCAAAACGACAAACAAATGTTATTAGCTCAAATTTTATGAGTTCAAATTGTTAATTATGGGCTTTTAAACAAAATTATACAGATTAATCTAAAATTTTTAGCTTTTACCCGGTTAAAATTTGAACGGATTCTCTATAAAGCCCATTTAGACATCCATGTTTTAATCGCAACAAAACGATAACCAAATGTTATCAAATCAAATTTTATGAGTTCAAATTGTTAATTAGGTATTTTGAACAAAATTATATAGATTAATCTCAATTTTCAGCTTTTTACTCGGTTAAAATTCAAATGGATACTCTATAAAGCCCAATTAGACATGCACGTTTTAATCGCAACAAAACGAAAATCAAATATTATTAAATCAAATTTTATGATTTCAAATAGTAAATTATGGGCTTCTGAACAAAATTATACAAATTAATATCAAATTTTAGCTTTTTACTTGTTTAAAATTCTAACGGATTCTTTATAAGGCCAATTTAGATATGCACGTTTTAATCCTAACAAAATGACGACCAAATGTTATTAAATAAAATTTTATTAGTTCAAATAGTTAATTATGGGATCTTGAAAAAATTATACAGATTAATTTACAATTTTCAGCTTTTTACTCGGTTAATATTCGAACAGATTCTCTAGAAAACCCATTTAGATAAGTACGTTTTAATCGCAACAAAACGATAACCAAATGTTATTAAATTAAATTTTATGATTTCAAATAGTTAATTATGAGTTCAAACAAATGTTATTCGAACGGAATCTCTATAAAGCCCATTTAGACAAGCGCGTTTTAATCCCAGCAAAACGACAAACAAATGTTATTAGCTCAAATTTTATGAGTTCAAATAGTTAATTATGGGCTTTTAAACAAAATTATACAGATTAATCTAAAATTTTCAGTTTTTACCCGGTTAAAATTTGAACGGATTCTCTATAAAACTATTTAGACATACATGTTTTAATCGCAACAAAACGATAACCAAATGTTATTAAATCAAATTTTATGAGTTCAAATAGTTAATTAGGGGATTTTGAACAAAATTATACATATTAATCTCAAATTTTCAGCTTTTTACTCAGTTAAAATTCAAACGGATTCTCTATAAAGCCCAATTAGATATGCACGTTTTAATCACAACAAAACGATAATCAAATGTTATTAAATAAAATTTTATGATTTCAAATAGTAAATTATGGGCTTTTGAACAAAATTATATAGATTAATCTCAAATTTTAGGTTTTTGCTTATTTAAAATTCTAACGGATTCTTTATTAGGCCCATTTAGACATGCACGTATTAATCCTAACAAAACGACAACCAAATATTATTAAATAAAATTTTATTAGTTCAAATAGTTAATTATGGGATCTTGAAAAAAAATTATACAGATTAATTTACAATTTTCAGCTTTTTACTCGTTTAATATTCGAACAGATTCTCTAGAAAGCCTATTTAGATAAGTACGTTTTAATCGCAACAAAACGATAACCAAATGTTATTAAATTAAATTTTATGATTTCAAATAGTTAATTATGGGTTTTTAAACAAAATTATACAGAATAATCTCAAATTTTTTGCTTTTTACTCGTTTAAAATTCAAACGGAATCTCTATAAAGCCCATTTAGACAAGCATGTTTTAATCTCAGCAAAACGACAAACAATTGTTATTAGCTCAAATTTTATGAGTTCAAATAGATAATTATGGGTTAAACAAAATTATACAGATTAATCTAAAATTTTCAGCTTTTACCCGGTTAAAATTTGAACGGATTCTCTACCAAGCTCATTTAGACATACATGTTTTAATCGCAACAAAACGATAACCAAATATTATTAAATCAAATTTTATGAGTTCAAATAGTTAATTAGGTTATTTTGAATAAAATTATACAGATTAATCTAAAATTATCAACTTTTTACTCGGTTAAAATTCAAACGGATCTCTATAAAGCCCAATTACACATGCACGTTTTAATCGCAACAAAACGATAATCAAATTTTATGATTTCAAGTAGTAAATTATGGGCTTTTGACCCAAATTATACAGATTAATCTCAAATTTTAGCTTTTTACTTGTTTAAAATTCTAAAGGATTCTTTATAAGGCCCATTTAGACATGCACGTTTTAATCCTAACAAAACGACAACCAAATGTTATTAAATAAAATTTTATTAGATTAAATAGTTAATCATGGGATCTTGAAAAAAATTATACAGATTAATTTACAATTTTCAGCATTTTACTTGGTTAATATTCGAACAGATTCTCTAGAAAGCCCATTTAGATATGTACGTTTTAATCGCAACAAAACGATAACCAAATGTTATTAAATTAAATTTTATGATTTCAAATAGTTAATTATGGGTTTTTGAACAAAATTATACAGAATAATCTCAATTTTTTTGATTTTTACTCGGTTAAGATTCGAACGGAATCTCTATAAAGCCCATTTAGACAAGCACATTTTAATCCCAGCAAAACGATAAACAAATTTTATTAGCTCAAATTTTATGAGTTCAAATAGTTAATTATGGGCTTTTAATCAAAATTATACAGATTAATCTAAAATTTTCAGCTTTTTACTAGGTTAAAATTCGAACGGATTCTCAATAAAGCTCATTTAGACATGCACGTTTTAATCGCAACAAAACGATAACACAATGTTATTAAATCAAATTTCTTGAGTTCTAATAGTTAATTATGGGCTTTTGAATAAAATTATAGAATTTAATTTCTAATTTTCAGCTTTTTTCTCAGTTAAAATTCGAATTGATTCTCTATCAAGCCCATTTAGACAAGTACGTTTTCATCCCAACAAAACAACAACAAAATTTCATTAAATAAAATTTTATGATTTCAAATAGTTAAATATGGGTTTTTGAACAAAATTATACAGAATAATCCCAAATTTTTAGCTCTTTACTCGGTTAAAATTCAAACGGAATCTCTATAAAGCCCATTTAAACAAGCACGTTTAAATCCCAGCAAAAAGACAAACAATGCTATTAGTTCAAATTTTATGAGTTCAAATAGTTAATTATGGGCTTTTGAACAAAATTATACAGATTAATCTACAATTTTTAGCTTTTTACCCGATTAAAATTCGAACAGATTCTCTATAAAGCCCATTTAGACATGCAAGTTTTAATCGCAACAAAACGATAACCAAAGGTTATTAACTAAAATTTTATGGGTTTAAATAGTTAATTATGGGCTTTTGAACAAAATTATATAGATTAATCTCAAATTTTCAGCTTTTTACTCTGTTAAAATTTGAACGGATTCTCTTTAAAGCCTATTTAGACATACACATTTTAATCGCAACAAAACGATAAAAAAATGTTATTAAATCAAATTTTATGAGTTCAAATAGTTAATTATGGGCTTTGGAACAAAATTATACAGATTAATCTCAAATATTTAGCTTTGTACTTGTTTAAAATTCTAACGGATTCTTTATAAGACCCATTTAGATATGTACGTTTTAATCGCAACAAAACGACAATCAAATGTTATTAAATAAAATTTTATGAGTTCAAATAGTTAATTATGGTCTCTTAAAAAATTTATAAAGATTAATTTAAAATTTTCAGCTTTTTACTAGATTAATATTCGAACAGATTCTCTAGAAAGTCCATTTAGATATGTACGTTTTAATCGCAACAAAAGGATAACCAAATGTTATTAAATCAAATTTTATGAGTTCAAATAGTTAATTATGGCTTTTGAACAAAATTATACAAAATAATTTAAAATTTTCAGCTTTTTACTTGGTTAAAATTAGAACGAATTCTCTATAAAGGCCATTTAGACATGCATATTTTAATCGCAACAAAACGACAAAAAAAGTTATTAAATCAAATTTTATGAGTTCAAATAGTTAATTATGGGCTTTGGAACAAAATTATAAAGATTAATCTCAAATTTTCAGCTTTTTACTAGGTTAAAATTCGAACGGATTCTTTATAAAGCCCATTTAGACATGCACGTTTTAATCGCAACAAAATGATAACACAATGTTATTAAATCAAATTTCATGAGTTCAAATAGTTAATTATTTCCTTTTGAACAGAATTATAAAAATTAATCTCAAATTTTCAATTTTTTACTTGTTAAAATTCGAACGGATTCTTTGTAAGGCCCATTTAGACATTCGTATTTTAATCCCAACAAAACGACAACCAAATGTTATTAGATTAAATTTTATGAGTTAAATAGTTAATTATGGGCTTTTGAAAAAAATTATACAAATTAATTCCAATATATGCTCAAAGAGAGGGATCATCGATCACGATGTATGCCAAAAGAGAAGGATCACTGACTACGGTATACGTTTCAACTCCAACAAAATGATAAAAAAATGTTATTAAATCATATTTTATGAGTTCAAATAGTTAATTATGGGATTTTGATCAAAATTATACAAATTAATCGCAAATTTTTAGCTTTTTACTCTGTAAAAATTCGAACATATTCTCTATAGAGCATATTTAGACAGGAACATTTTAATCTCAACAAAACGACAACAAAAGTTCCTATATTAAAGTTTATGAGTTCAAATAGTTAATTATGGGCTTTTAAATAAAATTATATAGATTAATCTAAAATTTTCAGCTTTTCACTCAGTTAAAATTTGAATAGATTCTCGATAAAGGCAATTTAGAAATACACGTTTTAATCCCAACAAAACATCAAACAAATGTTATTAAATCAAATTTTATGAGTTCAAATAATTAACTATGGGCTTTTGAACAAAATTTAACAATTTAATCTCAAATTTTCTGCTTTTTACTCAGTTAAAATTTGAATGCATTATGTATAAAAAGCCCATTTAGACATACACGTTTTAATCCAATAAAACGACAACCAAATGTTATTAAATAATATTTTATTTCTTCAAATAGTTAATTATGGGCTTTTGAACAAAATTATATAGCTTAATCTTAAATTTTCAGGTTTTTAGTCTGTTAAAATTCGAACAGATTCTCTATAAAGACCATTTAAACATGTATGTTTTAATAGTAATAAAACGACAATCAAATGTTATTAAATCAAATTTTATGAGTTCAAATAGTTAATTAAGGGCTTTTGAATAAAATTATATAGATTAATCTCAAATGTTCAGCTTTTTACTCGGTTAAAATTCTAACGGATTCTTTATAAAGCCCATTTAGACATGCCAGTTTTAATCCCAACAAAACGACAACCAAATGTTACTAAATCAAATTTATGAGTTCAAATAGTTAATTATAGGCTTTTGAACAAAATTATACAGATTAATCAAAAAATTTCAGCTTTTTACCCAGTTAAAATTCGAACGGATTCTCTATAAATCCCATTTAGACATGCACGTTTTACTCGCAAAATAACGATAACCAAATGTTATTAAATCAAACTTTATGAGTTCAAAAAGTTAATTTTGGGCTTTTGAACAATGTTATATAGATTAATCTCAAATTTTCAGCTTTTTACAAGGCTAAAATTCGAACAGATTCTCCATAAAGCTGATTTATATATGCACGTTTTAATCCCAACAAAACAAAAACTAAATGTTATTAAATCAAATTTTAAGTGTTCTAATAGTTAATTATGGGATTTTGAATAAAATTATATAGATTAATCTCAAATTTTCAACTTTTTACTCGGTGAAAATTCAAACAGATTCTCTATAAAGCCCATTTTGACCTGCACGTTTTAATCCCAACAAAATGATTACCAAATGTTTTTAAATCAAATTTTATGAGTTTGAATAATTAATTATCGGCGTTTGAATAAAATTATCCAGATTAATCTCAAATTTTCAGCTTTTTACTCAATTAAAATTCGAACAAATTCTCTATTAGGCTCATTTAGACATGCAAGTTTTAATCCAACAAAACGATAATCAAATGTTATTAAATCAAATTTTATGAGTTCAAACAGTTATATATGGTCTTTTGAAATAAATTAAACAGATTAAACTCAAATTTTTAACTTTTTATTTTGTTAAAATTTGAACAGATTCTTTATTAGGATCATTTAGATATGTAGGTTTTAATCGCAACAAAACGAAAACCAAATGTTTTTAAATCAAATATTTTGAGTTTAAATTGTTAATTAAGGGCATTTAAAAAAATTATACAGATTAATATAATATTTTCAACTTTTTACTCGGTTAAAATTCGAACGGATTCTCTATTAAGCCCATTTGGACATACACGTTTAAATCCCAACAAAAAAAAACAAATGTTACAAAATAAAATTTTATAATCTCAAATAGTTAATTATGGGATTTTGAATAAAATTATATAGATTAATCTCAAATTTTACGCTTTTTACTCGTTTAAAATTTGAGCGGATTCTTTATGAAGCCCATTTAGATGTACACGTTTTAATCATAACAAAACGATAAACAAATGTTATTAAATCAAATTTTATGTGTTAAAATTGTTAATTATGGGCTTTTGAATAAAATTATATAGATTAATCTAAAATTTCCAGCTTTTTACTCGGTTAAAATTTGAACAGATTCTCAATAACGCAACTTCAGACAAGCACGTTTTAATCCTAGCAAAACGACAACCAATTGTTATTAAATAAATTGTTAATTATGGGATTTTGAACAAAATTATACAGATTAATCTCAAATTTTCAGCTTTTTACTTAGTTAAAATTGGAACGGATTCTTTAAAAAGCTCATTTAGACATGCACGTTTTAATCACAACAAAAAGATAAAAAAAATATTATTAAATTAAATTTTATGAGTTTAACAAGTTAATTATGGGCTTTTGATCAAAATTATATAGATTAATCTAATTTTTTTAGTTTTTTACTCGGTTAAAATTCGAAAGGATTCTCTATAAAGCCCATTCCGATAAACACGTTTTAATCCCAACAAAAGGACAACAAAATATTATTAAATCAAATTTTATGAATTCAATTAGTTAATTATGGGCGTTTCAACAAAATTATAAAGATTAATCTCAAATTTTCAGCTTTTTACTAGGTTAAAATTGAAACAGATTCTCTACAAAGCCCTTTTAGACATGCACGTTTTAATCCCAACAAAACGATAACCAAATGTCACTAGATCTAATTTTATGAGTTCAAATAGTTAATTATGGGCTTTTGAAAAAAATTATACAGATTAATCTCAAATTTTTAGATTTTTACTCGGTCAAAATTCAAAATGATTCTCTACAAAGCCCATTTAGACATGCACGTTTTAATCTTAACAAAATGATAACCAAATTTTATTTAATCAAATTTTATGGGTTAAAATAGTTCATTATGGGCTTTTGAACAAAATTATACAGATTAATCTCAAATTTTACATTTTTTACTCGGTTAAAATTCGAACGGATTCTTTATAAGGAACATTTAGACATGTACGTTTTAATGCCACAAAATGACAACCAAATTTATGAATTCAAATAGTTAATTATGGGATTTTGGACAAAATTATACGAATTAATCTCATGTTTTCACCTTTTTGCTTGGTTAAAATTCGAACAGATTCTTTATAAAGCCCATTTAGACAAGCATGTTTTAATCACAACAAAACGACAACCAAATATTTTGGGCCTTTGAACAAAATTATACAGATTATACTAAATTTTCAGCTTTTTACTTGGTTAAAATTTGAATAGATTCTCTATCAAGCCCATTTAGTTGAATCACAAAAAAACGATAACCTAATGTTAATAAATCAAAATTCATGAGTATAAAAAATTTCTGCTTTTTACTCAGTTAAAATTCGAATGGATTCTCTATAAAGCTCATTTAAACAATCACTTTTTAATCACAACAAAACTATAACCAAATGTTATTAAATCAAATTTTATGAGTCCAAATAGTTAATTATGGGCTTTTAAAAAAAATATATAGATTAATCTCAAATTTTCAGCTTTTTACTCGGTTGTAATTCAAACAGATTCTCTATAAAGCCTATTTATACATGTATGTTTTAATCCCAAAAAACAACAACCAAATGTTATTAATCCAAAAGACAACCAAATGTTAGTAATCTAAAATTTTTAGTTTTTTACTCTGTTAAAATTTGAATGGGTTCTCTAATATGCGCATTTTGACAGTCATGTTTTAATCCAAATAAAACGACAACCAAATGCTATTAAAATAAATTTTATGAGTTCAAATAGTTAATTATGGGCTTTTGAACAAAATTATAAAGATTAGTCTCAATTTTTTAGCTTTTTTCTTGGTTAAAATTCGAACGAATTCTCTATTAAGCCCATTTAGACAAGCACGTTTTATTTGCAACAAAACGATAACCAAATGTTATTAAATTAAATTTTATGAGTTCAAATAGTTAATTATGGCCTTTTGAACAAAATTATACAGATTAATCTCGAATTTTCATCTTTTTACTCGGTTAAAATTCGAACGGATGCACTTTAAGACCCATTTAGACAACCATGTTTTAATCCTAACAAAATGACAACCAAATATTATTAAATCAAATTTTACGAGTTTAAATAGTTAATTACAGGCTCTTTTTAGTCGGTTAAAATTAGAACGTATTCTCTATAAAGCCCATTTAGACATGCACGTTTTAGTGGCAACAAAACGACAACTAAATGTTATTAAATCAAGTTTTATACGTTCAAATAGTTAATTATGGCATTTTGGACAAAATTATACAGAATAATCTCAAATTTTCAGCTTTTTACTTGTTTAAAATTCGAACGGATTCTCTAGAAAGCCTATTTAGACATGCACGTTTTAACCAAAACAAAAGGACAACCAAATGTTATTAAATCAAATTTTATGAGTTCAAATAGTTAATTATGGTCTTTTGAATAAAATTATACAGATTAATCAAAAATTTTCAGCTTTTTACTCGATTAAAATTCAAACGGGTTTTCTGTAAAGCCCATTTAGTCATGCACATTTTAATGGCAACAAAACGATAACCAAATGTTATTAAATAAAACTTTATTAGTTTAAATAGTTAATTATGGCTCATTTAGACAAGCACGTTTTAATCCCAACAAAACAACAATTGAATGTTACTAGATCAAAATTTTATGAATTCAAATAGTTAACTATAGGTTTTTGAATAAAATTATACAAATTAATCTCAAATTTTAAGCTTTTTACTCGGTTAAAATTCGAACGGATTCTCTATAAAGCCCATTTAGACATGTATGTTTTAATCGCAACAAAACGATAACCAAAAATTATTAATTAAAGTTTTGAGTTCAAGTAGTTAATTATGGGCTTTGGAAAAAAATTTACATATTAATCTCAAATTTTTAGATTTTTATGCGGTTAAAATTCGAACGAATTCTCTATAAAGCATATTTAGTCATACACGTTTTAATCACAACAAAACGATAACTAAATGTTATTAAATCAAATTTTATGAGTTCAAATAGTTAATTATGGGCTTTTAAACAAAATTATACAGATTAATCTTAAATTTTTAGCTTTTTACTCGGATAAAATTTGAACAGATTCTCTATAAAACACATTTAGACGTACATGTTTTAATCCCAATAAAACGATAACCAAATGTTATTAAATAAAATTTTATGAGTTTAATTAGTTTATTATATATATTAAACAAAAAATTTCAGATTTTTACTCGGTTAAAATTTCAACGGATTCTCTATAAAGCACATTTTGACATGCACGTTTTAATCGCAACAAAACAACAACCAAATATTATTAAATCAAATTTTATGAGTTCAAATATTTAATTATGGGCTTTTGAATAAAATTATACAGATTAATCACAAATTTTCAGATTTTTACTCGGTTAAAATTCGAACGAATTCTCTATAAATCCCATTTAGACAAACACGTTTTAATCGCAACAAAACGATAGTCAAATGTTATTAAATAAAACTTTTTTAGTTAAAATAGTTAATTATTGCTTTTGAACATAATTATAAATATTAATCTAAAATTTTCAACTTTTAACTCGGTTAAAATTCGAACGGATTCTCAATAAAGCCCATTTAGACATGCACGTTTTAATCACAACAAAACGACAACCAAATGTTATTAAATCAAATTTTATGAGTTCAAATAGTTAATTATGGCCTTTTGAACAAAATTATACAGATTAATCTCGAATTTTCATCTTTTTACTCGGTTAAAATTCGAACGGATGCACTTTAAGACCCATTTAGACAACCATGTTTTAATCCTAACAAAATGACAACCAAATATTATTAAATCAAATTTTACGAGTTTAAATAGTTAATTACAGGCTCTTTTTAGTCGGTTAAAATTAGAACGTATTCTCTATAAAGCCCATTTAGACATGCACGTTTTAGTGGCAACAAAACGACAACTAAATGTTATTAAATCAAGTTTTATACGTTCAAATAATTAATTATGGCATTTTGGACAAAATTATACAGAATAATCTCAAATTTTCAGCTTTTTACTTGTTTAAAATTCGAACGGATTCTCTAGAAAGCCTATTTAGACATGCACGTTTTAACCAAAACAAAAGGACAACCAAATGTTATTAAATCAAATTTTATGAGTTCAAATAGTTAATTATGGTCTTTTGAATAAAATTATACAGATTAATCATAAATTTTCAGATTTTTACACGGTTAAAATTCGAACGGATTCTCTATAAAGCCCATTTAGACAAGCACGTTTTAATCGCAACATAGCGATAACCAAATGTTATTAAATAATTTTTTTTAGTTCAAATAGTTAATTATGGCTTTTGAATATAATTATACAAATTTATATCAAATTTTCAACTTTTTGCTCGGTTGAAATTCAAATAGATTTTCTATAAACCTCATTTAGGCAAGCGCGTTTTAATCCCAACAAAACTACAACTAAATATAATTTAATCAAATTTTATGAGTTCACATAGTTAATTATGGGCTTTTGAACAAAATTATATATATTAAACTAAAATTTTTTACTTTTTACTCGGTTAAAATTTGAACGGTTTCTCTATAAAGCACATTTTGACATACAGGTTTTAATCACAAAAAAAGATAACCAAATATTATTTAATCCATTTTTTTGAGTAAATTTTTTTTAATTATGTGCTTATGAATAAAATTATACAGATTAATCTTAAATTTTTAGCTTTTTACTCGGTTAAAATTCGAATGGATCTTTCCTCTTTCCTTGTTCCGTCGCACTCCCCTTGTCCTTTGTTTCTGGAGATCAACCTTGGCTTCTACACCATCTACTACCGGCTCAGGAGAGAAGTTCTCAAGATTTCCACCACATCCACTGCCACAGATAATTCCGATCTCTTCTTTACCTGCTTTCAATTTTATTTTCATCTTTTTGTTCACTTTGCATTCCAATCTAGGTTAGATCTAATAGTTTTTTATATCATAATATTCTTATTCTGGAGGTTCTATCGTCTTCCACCACCGAGGTTCCATCCACTTTGGGGACTTTTCGGTCCCGTCTCGTAGATACTTTGACGTATGGTTGGCCCTATAATTCCAAAAGGTTTTCTTTTTTTCTTCATGCTCTCTTTCAGTTAATTCAATGTTCTTTAATCTTTATTTTACAGACTTGGATTATCTTATTTATTGGATTATTTTTGATCCAATCACTTTCCTTTCTCTCATCGATTCTCTATCACCCTTGAGAAGGGCTTTCCTCATCACCGTCACTGGTGTATTATTATCAAACCGGTTATGGTATATAATTGCTGCTCAGAGGAGGACGGAGGTTGTCCAACCTACAAGGTCTATTTCTCTGAACAGACGTTGAGGTTTACTGCCCTTGGATCTCTGTCACGGTTCTACTGCACTGACAAGGGTCTCCGTTGAGCAATTCTGGAGATAACTCAACCCTTTTGAAGAGATCTTATGGAGACAAACTATAGTCATAACACCTGGATGCCATTCTAGGCTACCAATTACACTTAATAGACAAAGATCATGGATAGTACAACAACAGATTTTTGGTGCATACATGGAAGGTCACCGCTCCATCCTTTCATCCAACTATCAATTTTTTTCTCTTTCTATTTCCCTGGTTTTGGTTGTTCCCTCCTTTATGATACTTAGGCCAGTCACTACCCCAAGCAAGCAATAATTAGATGACGTGCAATTTTGAACAAGTTCAGGCTCAGATACTTCTATCAATATCCTTGGTTTACTTCCGTACGGATTCTGGTATGTAGTTCTACTTCAACATAAATATATTGTCCCTATTAATTTATTTTTTAATCTCTAGTGCTTGCAACCTTTATTCCTTATGCTTCCTTGCTACTTCTCATCTTACCCGTTTTACTGTTACTTGGTCCCTAAGTTCTCTATTTCATTCGCATAATTGTCCTCCAGAACCACACATTTTTCTGTGTTGTCTTGCTTTAAGTCTTGGAACTCTTCCCAGCAGCTTCTAGCGTGCATATGAGTAAGAAACGATCACGAGTGGATCCCTCGACAATGAAACCTCTATATGTTCCCAGGGATGCCTCTTTTACTCACAAACCGAAGCTTTAGACCCTATGATAGTAGCTTCGCTTTGTTCAAATTTTCTACGCACTCTTTGGCGAGTACCTAATGCTATAGAATTGATGTCAGGTATAGCTTCTTGGTCCCCAAGGCATTCTCATAGTACTGTTTTTCATCTCTTTTCTTGTTATAAACGTGTTCTTGGAGGTCCTACCATTACGTTTCTGGTTCGTTGTTTACACGGAAACCTGAATTCGTGTCACTTCAAGGCTATGATCTAACCCGTTACCCAGGCTATTGCGACCCATCTTTATGCGTCCTCCTGTGTGAGGGACTCTACAAGGACCCATGGACACGTTCACTTCACGAATAGCATGGCCAATATGTATACTTTTTTAGCCTTGATGGACCAGGTACTGGACGTACATATCCCTGGCTGCTTCCTTATCGATATGACTTGGTGGTTGAAGGCTTATGTGTTGCTTCCTACCTTTGAATCTTGTCTCTCCCTCAACTAATTTTTCTTCTATGTTCTAGTATTTATGCTCTTACAGATATCACCCTTATATAGGGATGCTTCCAACACCTTTTATGGTGTCTTTTTCTCTAACAAGTCACTCTGTCTACACTTCTCATAGTGTTACATTACCATGTTGATGATAACCTTTTATTGGTATACCTTTCATAATTACAAGTCTTCATTACTTATCTTAGTAAGGACTCTGTATACTAATTTTTTTAGGAGTCATCATCAATTCATGTTCTTATTCCTATCTCAACAGAAACTCTTTTACCAAGAGTTAGCTAGTTGTACTACTTCTGATCACCACTTATCTAACCATTATTTTATTTTAAATCCCATATTATCCTACAGTATTTTAATTTTTCAAAAGTGTTTCACTTGTTCTATAATAACTATAACTTTCTCTACTCTTAACCATTATTACACTTATTCTTCATATCAAACTCTCTTTTCACTCCTATATATAGCCATATACTCCTCACTTATTTCTTCACATCCAATACGAACGGTACGTCTCTCTCTATTCTTCTTTCCCTACTATTCCTATATTTCTCCCAACCAACTATCAATGGATTCCAAGTCTTTTCTTCAACAACTTCAGAACCTTCAATTCACTGATGCTGAACAGACATCCGTCTTTCAACCAAGCATCTCTTGGGATATATCCAGAGTAGACGCTCAATCCTCTCTACTTGGAAAACTTATCTCCTCAAAGGATATTGATGACCAGGTGATTATTAAAGCCTTTACAGGAATCTGGATCATGGCCAGACTGGTAATGATGCGTATCATGAAACCCCATCCGGTTCAAAGATGAGAAAATTAAGGAGGATATACTCGCTAGCGGACCTTGGACTTACAAGGATGAATGGCTAGCTCTAGCATAATATGAACCAACTATCAGCCTTGATGAACACTCATTTGCTACGATGAATATCTGGGTGCGTATCCACAATGTCCTCCCTATTCTCCTTGCTTCGGAGGAATCAGCCAACAACACTGGTGAATCCCTTGAGGCCCAAGTTGGAACATTAATGAAAATCGATATGCAGAAAATTGATTTCAATATGATTGACTATCTACGAGTAGGATTGATCATTGATGCTACCAAAGCAATTAGGCACTGTGTTGCCATCGGTGGGGTGCCTCTACCAGATTCTGTCTTCACCAATATGAACGTCTTCTCACTTTATGTTACTGTTGTGGCATATTCGGCCACTCAATTGATTTCTGTCATATAACGATCAAGGTTCCCCCTAAACAACCATAATATGGTGACTGGCTTCACTACACACCTAAGAAAAAAGACGCTTAACCCACATAACGAGGTCGGATTCGTTATATTTCCATGCCTTCTTCTCAATCCACGCCTACATCTTCTCACACATCTACCAACCTTTCCACTGACGCCAAGGATAAGGACAAAGCTCCCATTACGACTTCTCCAGTCCATGCTAATGCACAAGACTCTACTACAGAACCTCTGTATGCTTTCTCGCAAGGCCCTCAGACTCTTCCAACTGTTGCAAGTAAATTATCCGCTCATCGATATCCTCCACAACCTCTGCAAATGGTCCTTCCAGAGAAGATACTAATGCCACTACTCGTCCAAGAGTCCACGAGGATACTGGTGAGGATGATATACAGGCGCCAGAACTTCAGGATCTGGAGCTTGATCTTGCCAATGATATCGCCTTACAAGAGGCTGCTGACTGGCTCGACAATGCACCAACACCTAAAAAAGTTGGACGGCCTACCACAAGTAGGGGTTCTAAACGTACTCCGCCATCTGATGAGGGTAACAGAAATAAGCGGCCTAGACCACCTTCGAAAGTCTCTATAGAAATAGATGGGATGAGCAGCACAAAAGCTCTTCGGCATAGGTTGATGGACTTCAACCTCGCCGAGCCAAATGATAGCTCCTCGCTGGGACTGTCAGAGTTTCAGACACATCCTGACAGTTCACTTTTTACAATATGTCTCTTCCGAGCATGCTGTCGTTTTCTTTTTCTTTTGCAGTTCTAGATTTTTTAGGCAAGCTAAGGTCTAACTATGGATCATTTTAGGTTTTATCGTTGGTTTAGTTGTTCATTCCATGTCTCTTTATACCGGGCTTTATTTTATTTCGATCTATAATAAATTAGATTCTTTGTTTTCTTACTCGAATCTTCTTACTGCATTCACTCATTGTTTTCAGCATCTTGCCGAATTGCTGACTTTTATGTACTTCCTTTGGTCTATGTTTTTTTTGTTCGTGCACTCCATCCTTTGTCTTTCTCTTCATATTCTATCTTTTATTCTCACTTATGGGCACCCCTTGTTAAGGGACTCCTTTGACCTGATAACCCATCTTTTCTCGATTTCCCCTTTCCACAATCTGAAATATGTTCATTCTCTTATCTTTGATACTTTTATGAATATTTCATCCTTACAAAGGGACTCGTCCAACACCTTTCATGGTGAAATTTCTTCGTACAAGTCATCTTGTTCATTCAAGCTTCTACACAATATTGTTAGCAAGGTCCTTCATTATCAACTAAAGCCCTATCTTATCTTCCAAGGAAAATTGAGCGATATGCACGACAAGGACAAGTTTAATTTGTTGTTCTCTTTCTTTGAGCAAGGAAAGCTGGAACGGATGTTATACCGTACTCTGCTTCTAGAACCCAACTGTTTTGCTCCCACGGTAAGCATTCACTTTCCATGTTACTATACTTATTCCTTATTATTATTTATAAGTGCCTCGATCCTTATGGAACTTGACTCTAAGCATGCGCCCGCTTCGGCTAGCAATTGTTTTTTTGATTCCTGTCGTTGATTTAAGATTCATTGGCCTCCTTCTCTATATCTATACCTTAGATAACCTTTCTTGCCATAAGGCTATTTTACTGACTGTCACATATCTTCTATATAGTTCTTTATATCAAGTACTTTTTACTTTTTATGTTCCAATTTTGTATATACTACCCTTTCTAAGGGATTTTACCAACAACCTTCTTGGGATACTGGTCTCAAACAATTCTCCTTGCTTCATTGTTATTATCGTCCTCGAATTGCATCCTTTTATAAGAATCGTTTACTTCATTCTTTTCCACGATCCATCACTGCAAACCTATCTAAGGTTTACACCTCGAGCTTTCTTATTCTTGGTCACCCCTCAAATCTTATGCCTTCTAATATGCATACTGAATATCCTTTACTATGGACCTTACTATTTACCATTCTCTCATAGTACTATGACCACGAGGCCTCGCCATTTGACCAAATTCAGTACTGGAATAGATGGGATGAGCAACGTTAAAAACTCTTCGGCGGCGGTTGACTATGATCAACCCTGCCGAGAAAAATGAAACTCTTATGTTGGAACTTCCAGGGTCTTGGTAATTTCCAGGCAGTTCAGCCATTACAACGGGCCACCACTAAGCATGGCGCTGATTGCCTTTTCTTTTGTGAGACTCGGTTAAATAGACACAACATGGAACATAGTAGACATAAGTTTGGCATGCATGGCTGCATAGCTATTGAATCTAACCCTTCTTATATAGGGCTTGCTATTATTTGGAATGATAAAACTTCTATTGATTTGCTTTCTTACTCAGATCGCCACATTTATGTGATTATTTCTTATGGACAACTACGTTTTCATTTTTCCGGTCTACATGGATTTCCTGAGACTGCAAACAAATTTAAAACTTGGCAGTTAATAGATAATCTAAAATCAACCTCCTCCCTTCCCTGGCTTCTAGGGGGGATCTCAATGAAATTCTTTATGACAACAAAAAACAAGGCGGTTCTCGTCGTGAACGTTCACAAATTAATAACTTTCGAGGTTGCCTTGATAAGAATGATCTCTTCGACTGTAAACCAACGTCTAGATGGTTCACTTGGACTAGATCTGGTCGTAATAGGGAAACCATTAGGGAAATACCGATAGATTCCTTGGTAGCTCTGCCTGGTTTCATACCTTCCCTAACTGCCAAGCTATATCATTTTTCAGGTACGTTCTGACCACTTCCCTATCTTAATGGACACTAACCCATCACAAATACTTCGATCCACATGGCCTAGTAAACTCTTTCGCATTGAGAATTGCTGGGCTGATAACCCAGAAGTTTTATCCCAAATCAGAGAGATTTGGGCTAACCAATCTCGCTTGACTCTTCAGAAACTTCAAGATATTGGAAGATTCCTAGCCACATGGCAAACTGACAAACGTAAAAAATCCAATGAGCGTATTACTCAACTGAATGGGTTCATTAATATGTGTCTCCAGCAACATCTTTCTGATACGGAAATCCACAGTTTTATCTCTGCTAAAAGTGAACTTGATAGCTTGCTAAATACGAAGGAAATTTATTGAGCTCAACGAGCTCAAACGCACTGGTTAGAACATGGTGACAAAAATAATTCGTTCTTCCATGTCAGAGCGAATTGCTGAAGGCGGAAGAACCATATAGCTGGACTCCTCAACAACCAGAATATATGGCAAACACATACAAACGACATCATGTATATCGCCATTACTTACTTTCAAAACCTTTTCACGCCATCCTCTCCTAGTATATCGTCTTCCATCTTGAATAAAATTCCCACTATTGTCAACGAATCAATGAATAATGACCTTAATAAGGAATTCACAGCAGTTGAAGTTTCCATGGCTTTTCGCGATATTGACCCGAGGAAAGCCCCAGGAGTTGATGGATTTCCAAGTGGCTTTTTCAGGAAGCATTGGGATATCATTGGTCAGGACTTTACAAACCTCTGCCTCGGGCTCCTAAAAGGGTCGGTTAATATGGAAGAGGTCAATCGTACCATCATTGTTCTTATCCCAAAATCAATGGTCCCACCATAATGCATAATCTTAGACCTATTAGCCTTTGCACAGTCATCTATAAAACTGTATCGAAAGTACTTGTTAACCATTTAAAATCTATCATTCGCTTATGCATTAATGGCAATCAAGCTGCTTTTGTTCAAGGACGAAACATTACTGACAACATCCTTATTGCTTATGAGCTCATCCATACTTTAAATACTGATGCAACTTCCCTAGCCAAAGGTGCTAGCTTAAAGCTAGATATGGAAAAGGCCTTTGACTGTGTTGAATGACGTTTCCTAGAGCAAATTATGATTCGCCTAGGATTCAACTCCAGCTGGGTATCTCTTATTATGAGATGTGTATCCTCAGTATCCTTCCAAGTATGTATCAATGAATCACTCTCACAGCCTTTCAAACCTAATAGAGGGTTAAGGCAAGGGGACCCTCAATCTCGTTTCCTATTTCTTTTTTGTACTTTGTCAGGGTAAGCGATAAACTTTGAAAAGTCTACTATTTTCTTTTCACGGAAAACCGTCACATCACTACGATCGGAAATTAATGATATCCTCCATGTGAGAGAAATGAATGATCCGAGTATTTACCCTAGAGTCCCACTCTTAATAGGAAAGAACAAGACAATGGCTTTAGGATTCACCAGGGACAAATGAATGCCCGACTAAGCAAATGGGACAAACACCTTCTTTCCTTTAGTAGTAGAGAAATTTTTATCAAGTTTGTCATATAATCTATGCCTCAATATGTTATGTCTTGCATTGCTAGGTAAACAAATCTGGCATTTAATTTGTGAACCTAATAACCTTCTTAGTTCGGTTTACAAATGCAAGTACTACCCTATGGGCTTTGTCCTTGACTCTGATTACACTCGAAGCTCTTCCTTTGCCTGGAAAGGTCTCAGCATGGATATCTCTAAACTTCGCAATGACTTTTTCAAACGTCCTGACATGTCCAGTAACGTTCAGATCCACTTTGACAAATGGGTGGCTCTCAGCCTATACAACTTTATGGTGATTATGAGGTGAATGATTAAGTCCCTCTACGAGCAGGTACTTTTATGGTACCTATCCTACCCCGATGGGATGAGTCAAAAGTAAGAGATTATTTTTCCCACGAAGATGCTAACACCATACTTAATGTACCTATTATTAATGATATAAAAGACACCACACTATGGGGTTACCATGACTCTGGTATCTATACAGTACGGTCTAGGTATCAATTTTTACGGTTGAAGCCAGGGCCAGCTAATAGGCCTCTAAACTTTTAAAATTCTTGTCCAAATTGCCTACTCTACCCTAGGTTCGTTCCTTTGGATGGCGATTATGTCATGATGCACTACCCTCTGGACAAAAAATCCTTCAAGCCAATCTTTGTACGGGGGTTTGCCCTATTTGTAATACGGCCATTGAATCCAGCCTCCATGCTTTGAGGGACTATCCTAGTGCTAAGGAGACGCTCCAATTGGGTGGGCTCCCCTCTCGTATTCTGTCCAATGTTTATGTCTCCCCCCACCAGTGGCTCTCTGATGTTGTTGGTTTCCTTTCCTTGCATCAATTCTCGTTCCTCATTACGATCTTATGGAATTTATAGAATCGCCGTAATGATTTTGTCCATAACAATCATCTCCAACCAGTTTGGTTAACTGTCTTTAATGTACAAAAATTTTTCACGGACTATATATCAGTTAATGATGTTTCTCACGTACGTTCTCGATTAGCTGGGCCCACCTTCGCTCAAGCTAGATGGACGAAGCCGGCCCCTGGTTTCGTTAAAGTTAATACGGATGGGGCCTTTGACCCTGTGCTAAGGGGTACTGCTGCAGGCATCATAGCTCGAGACTCTTATGGTTCCGTACTCGGTGGTTGCTCCATGCCTTTTGTTTGTCCGGACCCAGCCTCTTCCGAGGCTCTTGCTATTCTGGAAGGTTTAAGATTTGTTGTTGCCAATGGCTGGACCAACATGATTATTGAAACTGATTCTGCCTCCATTGCCAACAAAGTCAACAACACTCATCACAAAGATCTTTCCACTATGCAACACTTGGTGTCTCGAATCTACTCCACTCTTGGTACTCTGCCTGTTTGTAAGATTTGTTATGTACCTAGAGATTAAAACGTTGTAGCCCATGCTCTAGCTACTAGGGCTTTGCGTTCTTTTTCCTCTTACTCTTTTGATTGTCTCTTTCCTGACTATATTCAGACTTCTGTAAACTCGGAGAGGTTCTCCTCTTCTTCATAATAAAACCTTATGTACTCTTTTCCCCATAGGGGCCTTTTCACCTCTCGGGGTGACTGGCTATAGGTTTTTTTAATGAGGCCCTTTCCTTCAAAAAAAATTGAACGGATTCTCTATAAAACCCATATAGACAAGCACGTTTTAATCGCAACAAAACGACAATCAAATATTTTTAAATCAAATATTATGAGTTCAAATAATTAATTATGGCTTTTAAACAAAAATATACAAATTAATCTAAAATTTATAGCATTTTACTCGGTTATAATTCGAACGAATTGTCAATAAAATCCATTTAGACATGCATCTTTTAATCGCAACAAAACAAAAACCAAATGTTTTTAAAATCAAATTTTATGAGTTTAAATAGTTATATGGGCTTTTGGATAAAATTCTACAGAATAATCTCAAATTTTTAGCTTTTTTACTTGGTTAAAATTCAAACGGATTCTCTATAAAGCTCATTTAGACATACACGTTTTAACCACAACAAAAAGACAACTAAATGTTAGTAAATCAAATTTTATGAGTTCAAATAGTTAATTATGGGCTTTTGAACAAAATTATACAAATTAATCTCAAATTGTCTGCTTTTTACTCGGTCAAAATTTGAACAGATTTTTTATAAGGTCTATTTAGACATGCAGGTTTTAATCTCAACAAAACGATAACCAACTGTTATTAAATCAAATTTTAAGAGTTAAAATAATTAATTATGGGCTTTTGAACAAAATTATACAGATTTATCTCAAATTTTCAACTTTTTACTCGGTTGAAATTCAAACGGATTCTCTATAAAGCCCATTTAGGCAAGCACATTTTAATCCCAACAAAACAACAACCAAATGTAATTAAATTAAATTTTATGAATTCAAATAGTTAATTATGGGCTTTTGAACAAAATTATATAGATTAAACTAAAATTTTTAGCTTTTTATACGGTTAAAATTTGAACGGTTTCTCTATGAAGCACATTTTGATATGCAGGTTTTAATCGAAAAAAAAGATAATAAAATATTATTTAATCCATTTTTTGAGTAAAAATTTTTAATTATGTGCTTTTGAAAAAAATTATACAGATTAATCTTAAATTTTCAGCTTTTTACTCGGTTAAATTCGAACGGATTCTCCATAAAACCCATTTAGACAAGCACGTTTTAATCGCTACAAAATGAAAATCAAATGTTTTTAAATCAAATTTTATGAGTTCAAATAATTAATTATGGCTTTTGAACAAAATATACAGATTAATCTAAAATTTACAGCTTTTTACTCGGTTATATTTCGAACAAATTCTCAATAAAGTCCTTTTGGACATATATGTTTTAATAGCAACAAAACAACAACCAAATATTATTAAATCAAATTTTATAAGTTTAAATAGTTAATTATGGGCTTTTGGACAAAATTATACAGAACAATCTCAAATTTTCAGCTTTTTACTTGGTTAAAATTCGAACGGATTCTCTATAAAGCCAATTTAGACATGTACGTTTTAATCGCAACAAAACGAGAACAAAATGTTATTAAATCAAATTTTATGAGTTCAAATAGTTAATTATTTGCTTTTGAACAAAATTATATAGATTAATCACAAATTTTTAGCCTTTTACTCGAATAAAATTTGAACAAATTCTCTATAAAGCCCATTTAGACATACATGTTTTAATCCCAACAAAACGATAACCAAATGTTATTAACTCAAGTTTTATGAGTTCAAATAGTTTATTATAAGCTTTTGAACAATAATATACAGATTAAACTAAAATTTTCAGCTTTTTACTCGGTTAAAATTTGAACGGTTTCTTTATAAAGCACATTTTGACATGCACGTTTTCATCGCAACAAAACAACAACCAAATTTTATTAAATCAAATTTTATAAGTTTAAATAGTGAATTATGAGCTTTTGGACAAAATTATACAGATTAATTTCAAATTTTCTACTATTTACTCGGTTAAAATTCGAACGGATTTTCTATAAAGCGGATTAAAATAAACACGTTTTAATCGCAACAAAACGACAATCAAATCTTGTTAAATCAAATTTTATAATTTTAAATAGTTAATTATGGGCTTTTGAAAAAAATTATACAGATTAATCTCAAATTTTCTGCTTTTTACTTGGTTAAAATACGAACGGATTCTTTATAAAGCATATTTAGACATGCACATTTTAGTCGCAACAAAACGACAACCAAATGTTATTAAATCAAATTTTATAAGTTTAATTAGTTAATTATATACTTTCGAATAAAATTATACTTATTAATCTCAAATTTTCAGATTTATACTTGTTAAAGTTGGAACGAATTCTCAATAAAGCTCATTCAGACATGTACGTTTTAATCGCAAAAAAATAAAAAATAAATGTTATTAAATCAAATTTTTTGAGTTAAAATATTTAGTTATGGTCTTTTGAACAAAATTATACAGATTAATTTTAAATTTTCAGTTTTTTACTCGGTTAAAATTCAAACAAATTCTCTATAAAGCACATTTAGACATACATGTTTAATCGCAACAAAAATACAAACAAATGTTATTAAATAAAATTTTTTGAGTTCAAATAGTCAATTATGTGCTTTTGAAAAGAAATATATAAATTAATCTCATATTTTCCGATCTTTACGCGGTTAAAATTCGAACGAATTCTGTAACATCCTGGTTTTGGGGTTAGTAGTTTGGGATTTAGTTAGGAGAATTCGATTCGGGTCGAATCGGATTCTCCGGTTCATTATTCCGAGGAAATATAAAATAAGAATATTTTTAATTAAAAAAGTAATAATTTTGGAATATGGTTTAAAAATATTAAAAAGGTGTTTTGAAATTAAAAGAATATAATTTGAACTTTAAATTGATTTTTAATTATACTTAATTATGCATAAGTGACCAATTTATAATTTTGGAAAAACAATGGAGGATTTAATTGTAATTTTCGGAAATTGTAATTTTTAGTGACTAAATTGGAAAGCAAGCTATACTTAGAATCCTTAGAGGGTCATAAACCCAATTTAATTTTTATTAATGATTTATACACCAAAATGCTTTTTAATTAGTTTAATTAAAGATGATAACCATTTTCTCACTTAACTACCTTTTTCTTTCAATTTTCCTTCATCACTTTTCTTCAATTCCTTGCTAATTTTTACATCTTTTTCCATTAAGATTACTTCATTTTAATTACCTTTCCATTCTTTACAAAACCTATCCATCAATTTTATCAAATTAACACCAATTTGCAAGGAACCAAGAGGAGAAAACTTCATCTTTTTGGTGGATAGATCTCAAAGGTAATTTGCTGGATAGATCTCAAATACTCGATTATGGGCTTTTGAACAAAATTATACAGATTAATCTCAAATTTTCAGATTTTACTCGGTTAAAATTCGAACGAATTCTCTATAAATCCCATTTAGACATGCACATTTTAATCGCAACATAACGATAACCAAATACTATTAATTAAAATTTTTTAAGTTCAAATAGTTAATTATGGCTTTTGAGTATAATTATAAAGACTAATCTAAAATTTTCAACTTTTTACTCGGTTAAAATTCGAATGGATTCTCCATAAAGCCCATTTAGACATGCACGTTTTAATCCCAACAAAACGACAACCAAATGTTATTATATCAAATTTTATGAGTTCAAATACTTGATTATGGGCTTTTGAACAAAATTATACAGATTAATCTCTAATTTTTAAGGTTTTACTTGGTTAAAATTCGAACGAATTCTCTATAAAACCCATTTAGACATGTATGTTTTAAACGCAACAAAGCGGAAACCAAAAGTTATTAAATCAAATTTTATGGGTTCGAATATTTAATTACGGCATTTGAAAATAATAGTAAAGATTAATCTAAAATTTTCAATTTTTTACTCGGTTAAAATTCGAACGGATTCTCTATGAAGCCCAATTAGACATACACATTTTAATCACAACAAAGCGATAACCAAATGTTATTAAATCAATTTTTATGAGTTCAAATACTTGATTATAAACTTTTATAAAAATTATACAGATTAATCTCAAATTTTCAACTTTTTACTAGATTAAAATTCGAACGAATTCTCTATAAAGCACATTTAGACTTGCACGTTTTAATCGCAACAAACCGATAACCAAATGTTATTAAATTAAATTTTAAGAGTTCAAATAGTTAATTATAGGCTTTTAAACAAAGTCATACAGATTAATCTCTAAATTTTAGATTTTTACTCAGCTAAAATTTGAACGGATTATCTATAAAACACATTTAGACATGCACGTTTTAATCACATAAAAACGACAGCCAAATGTTATTAAATAAAATTTTATGAGTTCAAATACTTGATTATGGACTTTTGGACAAAACTATATAGACAAATCTCAAATTTTTAGCTTTTTACTCTGTTAAAATTCGAACGGATACTCTATAAAGCCCATTTAGACATGCACATTTTAAACGAACAAAAGGATAACCAAATGTTATTAAATAAATTGTTTAGTTCAAATAGTTAATTATGACTTTTGAACATTTATAATGATTAATCTAAAATTTTCAACTTTTTACTTGGTTATAATTCGAACGGATTCTCTATAAATCCCATTTAGAAATGCACGTTTTAATCGCAATAAAACAACAACCAAATGATATTAAATTTAATTTTATGAGTTCAAATACTTGATTATGGGCTTTTGAACAACATTTTACAGACTAATCTCAAATTTTCATCTTTTTACCCAGTTAAAATTCGAACGGATTCTCTATAAAGACCATTTAAACATGCACATTTTAATCGCGATAAAACGATAACCAAATGTTATTAAATCAAATATTATGAGTTAAAATAATTGACTATGGTGTTTTGAACATAACTATAGAGATTAATCTTAAATTTTTCAACTTTTTACTCGGTTAAAAATTGAACAGGTTCTCCATAAAGCATATTTAGATATGACCGTTTTAATCGCAACAAAACGACCATCAAATGTTATTAAATTAAATTTTATGAGTTCAAATAGTTAATTATAGGCTTTTGAACAAAATTATACAGATTAATCTCAAATTTTCAACTTTTTACTCGATTAAAATTCAAACGGATTCTCTATAAAGTATATTTAGACATGCACGTTTTAATCGCAATAAAACAACAACCAAATGTTATTAAATCAAATTTTATGACTTAAATAGGATTTTGAATATAATTATAAAGATTAATCTAAAATTTTTAGCTTTTTACTCGATTAAAATTTGAATGGATTTGCCATAAAGTCTATTTTGACATGTATGTTTTAATCGCAACAAAACAACAACTAAATGTTACTAATAAAACTTTATGAGTTCAAATACTTGGTTATGGGCTTTTGAACAAAATTGTACAGATTAATCTCAAATTTTTAGCTTTTTACTCGGTTAAAATTCGAATGGATTCTCTATAAAGCCCATTTAGACATGCACATTTTAATCGCAATAAAATGATAACCAAATGTTATTAAATAAATTTTTTTAGTTCAAATAGTTAATTATGACTTTTGAACATAATTATAAAGATTAATAAAAAATTTTCAACTTTTTATTTGGTTAAAATTCGAACGGATTCTCTATAAAATCCATTTAGACATGCACGTTTTAATCGCAATAAAACAACAACCAAATGTTATTAAATCAAATTTTATGAGTTCAAATACTTGATTATGGGCTTTTGAACAAAATTATATAGATTAATCTCAAATTTTCAAGTTTTTACTCGGTTAAAATTCGAACGGATCCTCTTTAAAGCCCATTTAGATATTCACGTTTTAATCGCAACAAAACGATAACCAAATGTTATTAAATAAATTGTTTAGCTCAAATAGTTAATTATTACTTTTAAACATAATTATAAAGATTAATCTAAATTTTCAACTTTTTACTTGGTTAAAATACGAACGGATTCTCTATAAAGCCCATTTAGACATGCACGTTTTAATCGCAATAAAACAACAACCAAATGTTATTAAATCAAATTTTATGACTTAAAATACTTGATTATGGGCTTTTGAACAAAATTATACAGACTAATCTCAAATTTTTAGCTTTTTACTCGGTTAAAGTTTGAACGGATTCTCTATAAAGCCCATTTAGACATGCATATTTTAATCGCAACAAAACGATAACGAAATGTTATTAAATAAATTTTATGAGTTCAAATAGGTAATTATGACTTTTGAACATAATTATAAAGATTGATCAAAAATTTTCAACTTTTTACTTGGTTAAAATTCGAACGGATTCTCTATAAAGTCCATTTAGACATGCACGTTTTAATCACAATAAAATAACAACCAAATGTTTTTAAATCAAATTTTATGAGTTCAAATACTTGATTATGGGATTTTGAACAAAATTATACATATTAATCTCAAATTTCAAGTTTTTACTCGGTTAAAATTCGAACGGATTCTCTATAAAGCCCATTTAGACATGCACATTTTAATCGCAAAAAAACGATAACCAAATTTTATTAAATCAATTTTTATGAGTTCAAATACTTGATTATGGTCTTTTGAACAAAATTATACAGATTAATCTCAAATTTCCAACTTTTTACTCGGTTAAAATTCGAACGGATTCTCTGTAAAGCACATTTAGACATGTACGTTTTAATCGCAACAAAATGACAATCAAATATTATTAAATCAAATTTTATGAGTTCAAATAGTTAATTATAGGCTTTTGAACAAAATTATACAGATTAATCTCAAATTTTCAGGTTTCTACTCGGTTAAAATTCAAATGGATCCTCTATAAAGCCCATTTAAACATTCACGTTTTAATCGCAACAAAACGATAACCAAATGTTATTAAATAAATTGTTTAGTTCAAATAGTTAATTATGACAATTAAACATAATTATAAAGATTAATCTAAAATTTTCAACTTTTTACTTGGTTAAAATTCGAACGGATTCTCTATAAAGCCAATTTAGACAAGCATGTTTTAATCGCAATAAAACAACAACCAAATGTTATTAAATCAAATTTTATGAGTTCAAATACTTGATTATGGGCTTTTGAACAAAATTATACAAACTAATCTCAAATTTTCAGCTTTTTACTCGGTTAAAATTCGAACGGATTCTCTACAAAGCCCATTTAGACATGCACATTTTAATTGCAACAAAACGATAACCAAATATTATTAAATAAAATTTTTTATTTCAAATAGTTAATTACGGCTTTTGAATATAATTGTAAAGATTAATCTAAAATTTTTAGTTTTTAATCGACTAAAATTCGAACAGATTCTCCATAAAGCCCATTATATATGCACGTTTTAATCGCAACAAAACGACAACCAAATGTTATTAAATTAAATTTTATGAGTTCAAATAGTTAATTATCGTCTTTTGAACAAAATTATACAAATTAATCTCAAATTTTCAACTTTTTACTCGGTTAAAATTCGAACAGATTCTCTATAAAGCACATTTAGACATGCACGTTTTAATCGCAATAAAACAAAAGCAAAATGTAATTAAATTAAATTTTATGAGTTCAAATAGTTAATTATAGTCTTTTGAACAAAATTATACATATTAATCTCAAATTTTTAGCTTTTTACTCAGTTAAAATTCGAACGTATTCTCTATAAAGCTCATTTAGACATGCACGATTTAATCGCAACATAACGATAACCAAAAGTTACTAAATCAAATTTTATGAGATCAAATTTTTAATTATCGGCTTTTGAACAAAATTATACAGATTAATCTCAAATTTTCAACATTTTACTCAGTTAAGATTCGAACGTATTATCTATAAAGTAGATTTAGAGATGCACGTTTCAATCGCAACAAAACGACAACCAAATGTTATGAAATCAAATTTTATATGTCCAAATACTTTATTATGGGCTTTTGAACAAAATTATACAGATTAATCTCAAATTTTCAGCTTTTTACTCGGCTAAAATTTGAACGGATCCTCAATAAAGCCCATTTAGACATGCACATTTTAATCACAACAAAATGAAAAACAAATGTTATTAAATAAAAAATTTTAGTTCAAATATTTAATTATGGCTTTTGAACATAATTATAAAGATTAATTTAAAATTTTCAACTTTTTACTCGGTTGAAATTCGAACATATTCTCTATAAAGCCCATTTTGACATGCACGTTTTAATCGCAATAAAACAACAACCAAATATTATTAAATAAAATTTTATGAGTTCAAATACTTGATTATGGGCTTTTGAATAAAATTATACAGATTAATCTCAAATTTTCAACTTTTTACTTGGTTAAAATTCAAACGAATTCTTTATAAAGCCCATTTAGATATGCACATTTTAATCGCAACAAAACGATAACCAAATAATATTAAATAAATTGTTTATTTCAAATAGTTAATTATGACTTTTGAACATAATTATAAATATTAATCTAAAATTTTCAACTATTTACTCGGTTAAAATTCAAACGGATTCTCCATAAAGCCCATTTTGAAATGCACATTTTAATCGCAACAAAACAACAACCAAATGTTATTAAATCAAATTTTATGAGTTTAAATACTTGATTATGGGATTTTGAACAAAATTCTACAGATTAATCTCAAATTTTCAGGTTATTGCTCGGTTAAAATTTAAAAAGATTCTCCATAAAGCCCAGTTAGACATGTACGTTTTAAATGCAATAAAACGATAACCAAAAGTTATTAATTAAATTTTTTTAGTTTAAGTAGTTAATTATGGCTTTGAAAATAATAATAAAGATAAATCTAAAATTTTTAACTTTTTAATCGGTTAAAATTTGAACAGATTCTCTATAAAGCCCATTTTGACATGCTCATTTTAATCGCAACAAAACAACAACCAAATGTTCTTAAATTAAATTTTATGAGTTCAAATACATGATTGTGGGCTTCTGAACAAAATTATACAGATTAATCTTAAATTTTTAGGTTTTTACACGGTTAAAATTCGAACGGATAATCTATAAAGCCCATTTAGACATACACGTTTTAAACGCAACAAAACGATAACCAAATATTATTAAATAAATTATTTTTAGTTCAAATAGTTAATTATGGATTTTGAAAATAATTATAAAGATTAATCTACAATTTTCAACCTTTTACTCGGTTAAAATCGGACGGATTCTCTATAAAGCCCATTTAGACATGCACGTTTTAAACGCAACAAAACGATAACCAAATGTTATTAAATAATTTTTTTTAGTTCAAATAGTTAATTATGGCTTTTGAAAATAATTATAAAGATTAATCTAAAATTTTCAGCTCTTTACTCGGTTAAAATTCGAACGGATTCTCCATAAAGCTCATTTAGACATGTACGTTTTAATCGCAACAAAACGACAACCAAATGTTATTAAATTAAATTTTATGAGTTCAAATAGTTAATTATAAGCTTTTGAACAAAATTATATAGATTAATCTCAAATTTTCAACTTTTTACTCGTTTAAAATTTGAACGGATTCTCTATAAAGCACATTTTGACATGCACGTTTTAATCGCAACAAAATGACAACCAAATGTTATAAAATTAAATTTTATGAGTTCAAATAGTTAATTGTTGTCTTTTGAACAAAGTTATACATATTAATCTGAAATTTTAAGCTTTTTACTCGGTTAATCTTCGAACGGGTTCTCTATAAATCATATTTAGACATGCACGTTTTAATCGCAATAAAACGACAACGAAATGTTATTAAATCAAATTTTATGAGTTCAAATACTTGATTATGGGGTTTTAAACAAAATTATACAGATTAATCTAAAATTTTCAGCTTTTTACTCGGTTAAAATTAGAACTGATTCTCAATAAAGGTCATTTAGACACGCACGTTTTAATAGAAACAAAACAAAAACAAATATTATTTAATCAAATTTTATGAGTTCAAATAGTTAATTATAGGCTTTTGAACAAAATTATACAGATTAATCTCAAAGTTTCAGCTTTTTAGTCGGTTAAAATTCGAACGGATTCACTATAAAGCCCCTTTAGACATGCACGTGTTAATAGTAATAAAACAACAACTAGATGTTATTAAATCAAATTTTATGAGTTTAAATAATTTATTATGGGCTTTTGAACAAAGTTATACAGACTAATCTCAAATTTTTATCTTTTTACTCGGTTAAAATTCGAACGGATTCTCTATAAAGCCCATTTAGACATGTACATTTTAATCGCAACAAAACTATAACCAAATATTATTAAACAAAATATTTTTAGTTCAAATAGTTAATTATGGCTTTTGAATATAATTATAAAGATTAATCAAAAAATTTCAGCTCTTTATTTGGTTAAAATTCGAACGGATTCTCCATAAAGCTCATTTAGACATGTACGTTTTAATCGCAACAAAAAGACAACAAAATGTTATTAATTTAAATTTTATGAGTTCGAATAGTTAATTATAGGCTTTTGAACAAAGTTATACAGATTAATCTCTAATTTTCAACTTTTTGCTTGTTTAAAATTCGAACGGATTCTCTATAGAGCCCATTTACACAGGCACATTTTAATCGCAACAAAACGATAACCAAATATTATTAAAAAAAAATTTAGTTCAAATAGTTAATTATGGCTTTTGAATATAATTATAAAGATTAATCTAAAATTTTTAGCTCTTTACTCGGTTAAAATTCGAACGGATTCTCCATAAAGCTCATTTAGACATGTACGTTTTAATCGCAACAAAAAGACAACCAAATGTTATTAAATTAAATTTTATGAGTTCAAATAGTTAATTATAGGCTTTTGAACAAAATTATACCGATTAATCTCAAATTTTCAACTTTTTACTAGTTTAAAATTCGAACGGATTCTCTATAAAGCACATTTAGACATGCACGTTTTAATCGCAACAAAACGACAACGAAATGTTATTAAATCAAATTTTATGAGTTCAAATACTTGATTATGGAGTTTTGAACAAAATTATAAAGATTAATCTAAAATTTTCAGCTCTTTACTCGGTTAAAATTCGAACGGATTCTCCATATAGCTCATTTGGACATGCACATTTTAATCATAACAAAACGACAACCAAATGTTACTAAATCAAATTTTATGAGTTCAAATAGTTAATTATAGGATTTTGAACAAAATTATACAGATTAATCTCAAATTTTTAACTTTTTACTCGGTTAAAATTCGAACAGATTCTCTATAAAGCATATTTAGACGTACACGTTTTAATCCCAACAAAACGACAACCAAATGTTATTAAATCAAATTTTATGAGTTCAAAAACTTGATTATGGTCTTTTGAACTAAATTATATAGATTAATCTAAAATTTTCAACTTTTTACTTAGTTAAAATTCGAACGGATTCTCTATAAAGCCTATTTAGACATGCACGTTTTAATCGCAACGAAACAACAACCAAATGTTAATAAATCAAATTTTATGAGTTTAAATACTTGAGTATGGGATTTTGAATAAAATTATACAGATTAATCTCAAATTTTCAGTTTTTTACTAGATTAAAATTCGAACGTATTCTCTATAAAGCCCATTTAACATGCACGTTTTAATCTCAACATAACGACAACCAAAAGTTATTAAATCCAATACTTGATTATGGGCTTTTGAACAACATTATATAGATTAATCTCAAATTTTCAGCTTTTTACTCGGTTAAAATTCGAACGGGTTCTTTATAAAGCCCATTTAGACATGCACGTTTTAATCGCAACAAAACAGCAACCAAATATTATTAAATCAAATTTTATGAGTTCAAATACTTGATTATGGTCTTTTGAACAAAATTATACAAGTTAATCTCAAATTTTCATATTTTTACTTGGTTAAAATTCGAACGGACTCTCTATAAAGTACATTTAGACATGCACGTTTTAATCACAAAAAACGACAATCAAATGTTATTAAATCAAATTTTATGAGTTCAAATACTTGATTATGGGCTTTTAAACAAAATTGTATAGACTAATCTCAAATTTTTAACTTTTTACTCGATTAAAATTCGAACGGATTCTCTATAAATCCCATTTAGACATGCACATTTTAATCGCAACAAAACAATAACCAAGTATTATTAAATAAATTTTTTCGTTCAAATAGTTAATTATGGCTTTTGAATATAATTATAAAGATTAATCTAAAATTTTCAGCTCTTTACTCGGTTAAAATTCGAACGGATTCTCCATAAAGCCCATTTAGACATGCACGTTTTAATTGCAACAAAACGACAACCAAATGTTATTGAATTAAATTTTATGACTTCAAATATTTAATTATAGTCTTTTGAACAAAATTATACATATTAATCTAAAATTTTCAGATTTTTACTCGGTTAAAATTTGAAGGGATTCTCCATAAAGCCCATTTAGACATGCACGTTTTAATCGCAACAAAACGACAACCAAATGTTATTAAATCAAATGTTATAAGTTAAAATACTTGATTATGGGGTTTTGAACAAAATTATATAGATTAATCTAAAATTTTCAGCTTTTTACTCGGTTAAAATTCGAACGGATTCTCCATATAGCCTATTTTGATATGCACATTTTAAACGCAACAAAACGATAATCAATTGTTTTAAATAAATCTTTTTAGTTCAAATTGTTAATTATGGATTTTGAACATAATTATAAAGATTAATCTAAAATTTTCAACTTTTTACTCGGTTAAAATTAGAACGGATTCTCTACAATGCCCATTTTGACATGCAGGTTTTAATCGCAACAAAACAACAACCTAATGTTATTAAATCAAATTCTATGAGTTCAAATACTTGATTATTGGCTTTTGAACAAAATTATACAGATTAATCTAAAATTTTTAGGCTATTACTTGTTTAAAATTCAAATTGATTCTCTATGAAGCCCAGTTAGGCATGCACGTTTGAAATGTAACAAAATGATAACCAAATGTTATTAAATAATTTTTTAGTTAAAATAGTTAGTTATGCCTTTCAAACATAATTATAAAGATTAATCTAAAATTTTCAACTTTTAATTCGGTTAAAATTCGAACGGATTCTCTATAAAGCCCATTTTGACATGCACGTTTAAATCACAATAAAACAACAACCAAATGTTATTAAAATCAAATTTTATGAGTTCAAATTGTAACCCCTAAAATTTACCTAATATCTTGAAATAGAAGTTAGGGTTTTATTTTACTGAAACTTGATTTACTAGTTAGGATTTTATAAAATGAAAATATAATTCGGATAATTAATTAAATAATTAATAATTTAAAATGCTGAAAAATTAAACATTTTAATAATTGAGTTCAACCCACAAGTTATTAAATAAATTCAGAGTCCGAAGTTTATTACAAATAATAATAAAAAATATCCAGAAATAAATAAAGTTTAGAAATCAAATTAATAATCTGAATGCTGAAATATACGTAGTAAATCTGAAAACAAGATCCTCCAAGTACCATACTGAGTCTAGAATAGGGATCTGAAACAGGAAACTGAACGGGTGTAAGCTAGGAAGCCTAGTGTGTCTCTAAAGTACAGATAAACAGGATAACATGACAATATAATGTAGATGATATGAAGTATGCATGATATGCACCCAACCCCGAACACCAACAGAAGAGTAAGTTTCCCTAAACCACTCTAACTCCATCACACCAACAGAAGTGGAAACTCGACCCATAGGTGGAGCCACTGAACAGAGTGATAAATCACTAACTTTCCCGTACACATATATTCTACCAGATGTAATGTTCTATGCATAAACAGAATCAGAATGCATGCCTTGATAACAACAGAAGACATACATGGCAAATATCAGGATCAGAGATGTGATGGTAGGATAATGCATGAACATGCGGTTTAACAAAAACTGAACATACTGAAAATAACAGAATTTACAAAAGAGAACACACCTGAACAGATGATCAACGCCTAGAATGATGCCTACTAGACTCAGCTCTACCACTAGATCGAGCAAGAGTAGAACCTACGAGTAACAGAATATTAGATATACTACTATGCCACTAACAGACAAGTACACGTAATAGAACACGGAAATCACGTGCAGGTCTCGAAGACTGGTAAACAGGGGGCAGTCCAGAAGGAAGAGGAGGCAGATGCTTAGGGTCGGAATCCACGTCACCTGAACTAAACAGAAACTGATTCAGAATCCTTTACAGATAACTTCCAGATAACTACTCAAACTTAAAAGCCTTAAAAACAACACTCCGGGTTTGAATTTCGAAAAACGGATAGCGTCATCAGACTCAGGACATCGAAAAACGTAGAGTGAGTCCGGGTAAAAAAGTCAACTACTGACGTCAGCACTGGTCAACGCTGATGTTAGTAGTGACGTCATCAGGTCAACGCTGATATCAGCGGATGACGTTAGCAGTGACGTCAACGGATGACGTCAGTAGTAATGTCAGCGGGTCGGGTTGGTCGGGTTTTGGGTCTATGATTTTCTCGAGAAAATATGAGAATTTCCCAGATTTTCCAGGAAAATCTGGAAAAATTCCAGACTTTCTCGGCAGCCAAACACCTAGAAAAAGTCGAATAAACCCCCCCAAGGCTCCATTCGATTCAAAAACATCCTGAAACAACCCCTAACCGATTCAGGCAGGAAACATCAACCTTTACTGATTCAAAACCAAACTTAAATCACTTCCTCCTCCCCCAAATCAGATTCAAACGAACCAAAACACTCCACCCTTTAGAACCGAACAAAACAACCAACACCAACACCTATAACACTATGAAACCGAAACTGAAAGGAGTAAGTATACAAATTGAATCCTTACCTCAACTTACCAAAACAACACCCGATGGAAACGATCGCCTAACTAGAAAATTCTGACACTCACACGAAACAGAAAAACAACAACCGAACGATAAAGATTTTCTAGGAGAACAAACTTCGAATTAAAGCTTGAATCCCGTTCAAGCTTGCTGGATTGAAACAACTTAAATGGAGAAATAAATCTCCATTAACTCAAAATCGGGAAAAAGGGGAGGGAAACGTTACCAGAGAAGAAATGGGTAAATTACAAGATAAGGGTTTGAAGTTTTTGAAACTTCACACTCAGACCTATAATTTCCAGAAATTTCAATTTAGTCATTGTTTTCAGAATTTAAATCCCCCCAAAAGTAGGGTTTCGAATTAGGGATTTTGACTTTCATTTGGGGGAAAAATTGGATTGTGACAACTCTCCCCCCTTACAGAAATTTCGTCCTCGAAATTTACCTAGATCAAAAAGATGTGGATACTGGACTTTGATAACAGATTTGGGCTCCCACGTAGCCTCATCATGACCTTGATTACGCTAGAGGACCTTAACCATCTTAATGGTTTTCTTCCGAAGAACTCTCTAGTCCTGAGCAATAATCTCAACTGGTTCCTCCTCATAACATAGATCTGGACGAATCTCAAAATCCTCAACAGACAGAACATGAGACGGTTCTACTCGATAATGTCTCAGTACAAAAACATGGAACACATTATGGATACGCTTGAGCTCTGGTGGTAACTCAAGCTGATAAACTACAAGTCCAACATGTCTGATAATCCGGTAGGGTCCAAAATATTTGGGACTGAGCTTGCCCTTACGGCCAAAACGTAGTACCTTCCTCCACGGAGACACTTTCAGAAAAACCTTGTCACCAACCTCAAACTCAAGATCCTTACGCCTCAAATCCGCATAAGATTTCCGTTTGTCAAAAGCGGCCTTAAGCCGATCCTGAATCAACCTGACTGTCTCCTCAGTCTCATGCACAAGATTTGGACCCAGTAAACGGTACTCATTAAGCTCAGTCCACCCAATAGGGGTGTGACATTTACGCCCATACAGAGCCTCATACGGTGCCATTTTAATACTGGCCTGATAACTGTTATTATAAGCAAACTCCGTCAAAGGCAAGAAATCCTCCCAACTACCTCTAAAATCCAAAATGCATCCTCTCAACATGTCCTCGAGGATCTGAATCACACACTCAGACTGACCATCGGTCTGAGGGTGATAGGCAGTGCTGAAGTTCAACCGAGTACCCAGAGCTGTATGTAGAGATCCCCATAACTTAGACGTGAACCTCGGATCTCGATCAGATATAATGGATATAGGCACTCCATGCATTTGAACAATCTCAGAGATGTATAACCGGGCCAACTTACTCATAGGGTAAGTGGTATTGACAGGAATGAAGTGTACAAACTTGGTCAACCGATCTACGATGACCCAAACATAATCCTTTTTAGATGGAGTCAAAGGCAACCCACTGACGAAATCCATAGTCACACGCTCCCACTTCCACTGAGGAATCTCAATGTGCTGAAGAAGTCCAAATGGACGCTGATGCTCTACTTTGACTTTCTGGCAAGTCAAGCACTTGGACACAAAACTGACCACGTCTCGCTTGAGACCTTTCCACCAGTACTTCTCTCGGAGATTCTTATACATCTTATCACCACCAGGATGGATAGAATACAGACTATCATGGGCCTCTCAAAGGACCATTTGCTTCAACTCCGAGTTCCTCGGAACACAGTATCGACCACGAAAACATAAAACACCATCCTGATTCAGAGAAAAGTCCTGAGAAGTTCCTTTCTTAACTTCAACAATACGATGAGCCAAGTATAGATCATTTGTCTGCTCAGCCTGAATCTCAGATATTAGAGTAGGAACCACTCGAACCTCTTCTAATAAGCTACCATCCTCAAACAAACTCATCCGGGCAAACAGAGCCCTCAAATCTGAAATGGCGTTGCGACTCAAGGCATCCGCAACGACATTAGCTTTACCTGGATGATAATCAATCTCACAGTCATAATCTTTCAAAAGCTCTAACCAATGTCGTTGTCACAGATTAAGATCCTTCTGAGTGAGAAGGTACTTAAGACTCTTATGATCTGTGAAGATGTAACACTTCTCTCTATAGAGATAGTGTCTCCAGATTTTCAGAGCAAAGATCACTGCTGCTAACTCTAGATCGTGGGTCGGGTAGTTACACTCATGCGGTTTCAACTGTCGGGAAGCATAAGCCACTACCTTCCCATCATGTATCAGAACACATCCTAAACCAGTGTATGAAGCATCACTGTAAACTGTATAGGATTTCCCCGACTCTAGTTGTATCAGAACTGGTGCTTGTGTCAGAACGGATTTTAGTTTCTCAAAACTCTCCTGTTGAGCCTCAGACCAGGTAAACGAAACATCTTTCCTCAGAAGCTTAGTTAACGGAGCAGCTATGGAAGAAAAGCCCTCCACAAACCTCCGATAATAACCAGCTAGTCCTAGAAAACTGCGAATCTCTGTTACATTCTTAGGTTGTTTCCAGTCCATGATAGCCTCTATCTTCTTCGGGTCAACCTGAATACCCTTGACTGAAATAACATGTCCCAGAAAAATGACCTCCGAAAGCCAGAACTCACACTTACTGAACTTTGCATAAAGTTGTTTCTCTCTCAGAGTCTGTAACACAATACGAAGATGCTGCTCATGCTCATCATTAGACTTGGAGTAGACCAGAATATCATCTATGAAAACCAATACAAACTGATCCAGATAGAGTCGAAGCACCCTATTCATCATGTCCATGAATGCTGTAGGGGCATTCGTAAGACCGAAGGGCATTACCAGAAACTCGTAGTGACCATAACGAGTCCGGAAGGCTGTCTTGAACACATCAGAATCCTTAACCTTGAGTTGATAATAACCAGATCTCAGGTCTATCTTAGAGAACACAAAAGCTCCTCGGAACTAGTCAAACAGATCATTGATACAGGGAAGGGGGTACTTATTCTAATTGTCAACTTGTTCAACTTTCGGTAGTCGATACACAAGCGCAAAGAACCATCTTTCTTTTTAACAAACAGAACAGGGGCTCCCTACGGAGAAACACTGGGTCGTATGAAACCTCTATCCAGAAGTTCCTGTAATTGAATATTAAGCTCCTTGAGCTCCTTCGGAGCCATCCGATATGGTGCCATAGACACTGGAGTTGTCCCCGGATACAACTCAATACTAAACTCCATCTCTTCCCGCTTAGGGGCACTCCCGGTAACTCTTCTGGAAAAACATCTCAGAATTCGCATACAACTTGGATCTTCTCCATTCCAGAATCAGATTCCCTTAGGTCAAGTATGTAGGCAAGATAAGCTACAGATCCCTCCTGATCATCTTTTCAGCTTTTAGAGCAGAGATAACATTGGACAGCCAATCCAAAGTAACTCAAAATTCCTCAAAGTAGCTCTCTTACGCTCACAATCCAAAGTAACTCGGTGAGCTGACAGTCAATCCATTCCTAGAATCAAGTCAAACTCCTTAAACGGCAACTCCATCAGATTAGCTGGAAAGATTTCCCCTTGGACCTCAAGAGGACAATCCTTATAAACTTTGGTAACCTCCACAAGGTTACCTACAGGACTATAGACAGAAACAGAGCTACTGGTATTCTCTACAGGGATTTCCAAGTGTCCAGATACAAAACTAGAGACATAAGAGTGTGTAGACCCATTATCCAAAAGTGCGAACAAAGAAAAAGCATGAACAGAAAAAGTACCAGCAATGACGTCTGGCTCATCCCGGTCTTCTGATCTCCTCGTAGCATAAACCAAGCCGAGCTAAGATCCTCCTGATATGGCAGATCCTCTGAACTGACTGGGTCTGCCCCTACTACCAATACCAGATCCCCCAACTGAGGTCTGAAATGATGCCTGAGACTACCCTTCAGTATAACCAGACTGTGGTGCCACTGGACAGTCCCTGAGATGATGATCATAAGAACAATATCGGAAGAAGGATCCACTCTTCATGCGACACTCTCCTGTATGCCATTTCTTACAGAAAGTACACTGGGTAAAGCTCGGGTACTAGTGGATCTAACTCCACTAGCAGCAGGTACAACAGAGGCAGCTGGTATAGAACGTGCAGAACTCTGAGGCTCAAACTCATCGCGACCCCTCTTCCGAGACTAAAAACCCTAACTATGCTGAGCAGGTATCGCAGGCTGTTGTCTACCTCTATCCTGAACCTGAGACTCCAACTGAAGCCTCAAACTCTCGTTACGCTCGGTTGTCCTGGCACACCAAGTAATCATCTTGTATTCAGTATCATGGTGAGTAGCAACGACAATCTTCAACTGCACCCAAAGTCCATTCAGAAAGTGGTCACACTTTTGTTTCTCATTGGAAACAATACTAGGAGCATACCGGAGTAGACAGAGGAACTTAATCTCATAGTCATTAACGGACATGTGGTTCTTCTGTAGATTCAGAAAATCCTCACAGCACTTAGCCAAATACTCAGGTCCAGCATATCGATCCTTAAAACTCTGTCTGAAAAACACCCAAGAAATCTTCTCCGAAGTAGTGACTTTCTCCTCTGCCTCCCACCAGTGTAGGGCCTTTCCCTGAAGTAAAGATACAGCAACCCTCAGTTTCCTTTTAGAGGGGTACTCCATCTCAACGAATAGACGCTGAAGCTTCTTCAGCCAGTACTTTGCATCGGCTGGGTCAGTACCGGTCTTGCCATCAAACATGGTCATCCCAGTAGCTAGGAACTCGGTAGAGATGGATTTCCTAACACCCTCATTCTGTCGCAAGTATCGAAGTAGCTCTCTCTGCATGGTTACCGAATCCAACCCAACGGTCTCGCTATCCCCAAAAACATAAGGTCCCTCACTCTGGATCGGCTGATCAACCTCGGCCTGCTGAGCCTCGGTCTGAACCTCAGGTAAATCCTCTCATCCTAAATCTTGTGTCAAACTCTGATCCTGTGGCGGGTCCACAGGAGGCGGAACATCACTAGAAGAAACAACAGATCGACCTTGGCTACAGCCTCGGCCACGACCTCTCCCAGTAGCTAAACGTGTACTCCTACAAGGTGGCATAGTAGAGTATCTACAGATGAACAGACAGAATCCTATATTGGAGTTGGTACTTGGAGTAATATTCAAGATATTTCAGAAATTTTCAAAATAGGGTCAAAACAATAAATTCAAAATTATAAAACAGATTTAAAAAATCATTTTCAGATCAAAAATCATTTTAGAACCTCACAGTCCGAGGGTTAAATTTAGCTCTGATACCATTAAATATAACCCCTAAAATTTACCTAATTTCTTGTAATAGAAGTTAGGATTTTATTTTACTGAAACTTGATTTACAAGTTAGGGTTTTATAAAATAAAAATATAATTTAGATAATTAATTAAATAATTAATAATTTAAAATGCTAAAAAATGTAACATTTAAATAATTGAGTTCAACCCACAAGTTATTAAATAAATTCAGAGTCCGAAGTTTATTACAAATAATAATAAAAAATATCCGGAAATAAACAAAGTTCAAAAATCACATTAATAATCCGAAAGCTGAAACATACGTAGTAAATCTGAAAATAAGATCCTCCAAGTACCGTATTGAGTCTAGAATAGGGACCTAAAACAGGAAACTAAACGAGTGTAAGCTAGGAAGCGTAGTGTGTCTCTAAAGTACAAATAAACAGGATAACAGGACAGTATAATGCAGATCATGTGAAGTATGCATGATATGCACCCAACCCCGAACACCAACAGAAGAGTAAGTTCTCTTGAACCATTCTAACTCCATCACACCAACAGAAGTGGAAACTCGACCCGCAGGTGGAGCCACTGAACAGAAGTGATAAATCACTAACTTCCCCGTACACATATATTCTACCAGATGTAATGTTCTATGTATAAACAGAATCAGAATGCATGCCTTAATAACAACAGGAGACATATATGGCAAATACCAGGATCAGAGATGTGATGGCAGGATAATGCATGAACATGCAGTTTAACAGAAACTGAACATACTGAAAATAACAGAATTTACAGAAGAGAACACACATGAATAGATGATCAACGCCTAGAATGATGCCTACTAGACTCAGCTCTACCACTAGATCGAGTAGAAGTAGAACCTACGAGTAACAGAATATTAGATATACTACTATTCCACTAACAGACAAGTACATGTAACAGAAGTAACATGAAACTCACGTGCAGGTCCCGAAGACTGGTAAACAGGGGGCCGTCCAGGAGGAGGAGGAGGCAGATGCTCAGGGTCAGAATCAACGTCACCTGAACCAAACCGAAACTGATTCAGAATCCTTTACAGATAACTTCTAGATAACTACCTGAACTTAAAAGCCTTAAAAATGACACTTCGGGTTCGAATTTCAAAAAACGGACAGCGTCATCGGACTCAGGAAGTCAAAAAATATAAAGTGGGTCTGGGTCAAAAAAATCTACTACTGATGTCAGCACTGGTCAACGCTGACGTCAGTAGTGATGTCATCAGGTCAACATTGACGTCAGCAGATGACATCGGCAGATGATGTCAATAATGATGTCAGCGGATGACGTCAGCAGTGATGTTAGCGGGTCGGATAATGGGTCGGTCCGGTCGAGTTTTCGGTCGAGTCGGTCTGGTTTCGGGTCCCAGATTTTCTCGAAAAATCTGGAATATTTCTAGACTTTCTCGGTAGCCAAACACCTAGAAACAGTCGAATAAACCCCCCTCAAGGCTCGATTCGATTCAATAATATCCCGAAACAACCCCTAACCGATTCAGGCACGAAACATCAACATTTACCGATTCAAAACCAAGCTTAAATCACTTCCTTCTCCCCCAAATCAGATTCAAACGAACTAAAACACTCCACCCCTTAGAACCAAACAAAACAACCAACACCAACACCTATAACACTATAAAATCGAAACTGAAAGGAGTAAGTATACAAATTGAATCCTTACCTCAACTTACCAAAACAACAAACGATGAAAACGATGGCCTAACTGGAAAATTTCGACACTCACACAAAACGGAAAAACAACAACCGAACGACAAAGATTTTCTAGGAGAACAAAATTCGAATTAAAGCTTGAATCTCGTTCAAGCTTGTTGGATTAAAACAACTTAAATGGAGAAATAAATCTCCATTAACTTAGAATCAGGAAAAAGGGGAGGGAAACGTTACTAGAGAAGAAATGGGTAAATTACAAGATAAGGGTTTGAAGTTTTTGAAACATCACACTTAGACCTATAACTTACAGAAATTTTAATTTAGTCACTGTTTTCAGAATTTAAATCCCCAAAAAAATAGGGTTCTGAATTAGGGATTTTGACTTTAATTTGAGGGAAAAATTGGATTGTGACACAAATACTTGATTATGGGCTTTTGAAAAAAATTATACAAATTAATCTCAAATTTTCAGCTTTTTACTCGGTTAAAATTCAAACGTATTCTCTATAAAGCCCAGTTAGACATGCACGTTTTAATCGCAACATAACGACAACCAAAAGTTATTAAATCAAATTTTATGAAATCAAATATTTAATTATGGGCTTTTGAACAAAATTATACAGATTAATCTCAAATTTTCAACTATTTACTCGGTTAAAATTCGAACGGATTCTCTATAAAGCATATTTAGACATGTACGCTTTAATCGTAACAAAACGACAACCAAATATTATTAAATTAAATTTTATGATTTTAAATAGTTAATTATAGGGTTTTGAACAAAAATATACAGATTAATCTCAAATTTTTAACTTTTTACTCTGTTAAAATTTGAACAGATTCTCTATAAAGCACATTTAGACATGCACGTTTGAATCGCAATAAAACAACAACCAAATGTTATGAAATTAAATTTTATGAGTTCAAATAATTAATTATAGGCTTTTGAACAAAATTATACATATTAATCTCAAATTTTCAGATTTTTACTCGGTTAAAATTCGAACGGATTTTCTATAAAGCACAATTAGACATACATGTTTTAATCGCAACAAAATGACAAACAAATGTTATTAAATCAAATTTTATGAGTTCAAATAGTTAATTATAAGCTTTTGAACAAGATTACACAGATTAATCTCAAATTTTCAACTTTTTACTCAGTTAAAATTTGAACGGGTTCTCTATAAAGCCCATTTAGATATGTATATTTTAATTACAACAAAACGATAACCAAATTTTATTAAATCAATTTTATGAGTTAAAATAATTGATTATGGTCTTTTGAACAAAATTATACAGATTAATCTCAAATTTTCGACTTTTTACTCGGTTAAAATTCGAACACATTCTCTATAAAGCACATTTAGAGATGCATGTTTTAATCGCAACAAAACGACAACCAAATATTATTAAATTAAATTTTATGAGTTCAAATAGTTAATTATAGGCTTTTGAACAAAATTATACAGATTAATCTCAAATTTTTAACTTTTTACTCGGTTAAAATTAGAACGGATTCTCTATAAAGCACATTTAGATATGCACGATTTAATCGCAACAAAACGACAACCAAATGTTATTAAATTAAATTTTATGAGTTCAAATAGTTAATTATAGGCTTTTAAATAAAATTATACAGATTAATCTCAAATTTTCAGATTTTTACTCGGTTAAAATTCGAACGGATTATCTATAAAGCATATTTAGACATACACATTTTAATCGCAACAGAACGACAAACAAATCTTATTAAATCAAATTTTGAGTTCAAATACTTGATTATGGGCTTTTGAAAAAATATGCAGATTAATCTCAAATTTTCCGATTTTCACTCGGTTAAAATTAGAATAGATTCTCTATAAAGCCCATTTAGACATGCATGTTTTAATCCCAATAAAAAGACAACCAAATGTTATTAAATCAAATTTTATGATTTAAAATACTTGATTATGGGCTTTTGAATAAAATTATACAGATTAATCTCAAATTTTTCGGTTTTTACAAGGATAAAATTTGAACAGATTATCTATAAAGCCCATTTAGACATGCGTGTTTTAATCGTAACAAAACGACAACCAAATGTTATTAAATCAAATTTTATGATTTAAAATAATTAATTATTAGCTTTTGAACAAAATTGTACAGATTAATCTCAAATTTTCAAATTTTTACTCGGTTCAAATTATAACGGATTCTCTATAAAGCCTATTTAGACATGCACGTTTTAATCGCAACAAAAGAACAACCAAAATGTTATTAAATAAAATTTTATGAGTTCAAATACTTGATTATGGGCTTTTGAAAATATTAAACAGATTAATCTCAATTTTCAGCTTTTTACTCGGTTAAAATTCGAATATATTCTCTATAAATCCTATTTAGATATGCACGCTTTAATCGCATTAAAACGAAAACCAAAAGTTATAAAATAAAATTTTATTATTTGAAATAATTAATTATTAACTTCTGAAAAAAATTGTATAGATTAATCTCAAATTTTCAGATTTTTACTCGGTTAAAATTCAAACGGATTCTCTATAAAGTCCATTTAGTCATGCACGTTTTAATCGCAGCAAAACGATAACCAAATGTTATTAAATAAAGATTTTTTAGTACAAATAGTTAATTATGGCTTTTGAATATAATTAAAAAGATTAATCTAAAATTTTCAACTTTTAACTCGGTTAAAATTCGAACGGATTCTCTATAAATCCCATTTAGACATGCACGTTTTAATCCCGACAAAACGACAATCAAATGTTCTTAAATAAAATTTGATGTGTTCAAATACTTGATTGTGGACTTTTTAAAAAAATTATACAAATTAATCTCAAATTTTCAGTTTTTTACATGGTTAAAATTCGAACAGATTCTCTATAAAGCCCATTTAGACATACACATTTTAATCCCGAAAAAACGACAACCTAATGTTATTAAATCAAATTTTATGTGTTCAAGTATTTAATTATATGTTTTTAAACAAAATTATACAGATTAATCTCAAATTTTCATATTTTTAGTCGGTTAAAATTATAACGGATTCTCTATAAAGCCTATTTAGACATAAACGTTTTAATCCCAACAAAACGACAACCAAATGTTATTAAATCAAATTTTATGACTTCAAATACTTGATTATGGTCTTTTGAAAAAATTATACAGATTAATCTCAAATTTTTAGATTTTAACTCAGTTAAAATTCGAACAGATTCTCTATAAACCCTATTTAGATATGCACGTTTTAATCCCAACAAAACGACAACCAAATGTTCTTAAATAAAATTTTATGAGGTCAAATACTTGATTATGGACTTTTGAAAAAAATTATACAAATTAATATCAAATTTTAAGCTTTTTACTCTGTTAAAATTCGAACGGATTCTCTATAAAGCCTATGTAGACATGCACGTTTTAATCCCAACAAAACAACAACCAAATATTATTAAATCAAATTTTATGAGTTCAAGTAGTTAATTATAGGCTTTTGAACAAAATTATACAGATTAATCTCAAATTTTCATATTTTTAGTCGGTTAAAATTATAACGGATTCTCCATAAAGCCCATTCAGACGTACACGTTTTAATCCCAAAAAAATGACAAACAAATATTATTAAATCAAATTTTATGAGTTCAAATAATTGATTATGGGCTTTTGAAATAATTATATAGATTAATCTCAAATTCTCAGATTTTAACTCGGTTAAAATTCGAACGGATTCGCTATAAAGCCCATTTAGACATGAACGCTTTAATCCCACCAAAACGACAACCAAATGTTATTAAATCAAATTTTATGAGTTGAAATACTTGATTATGTGTTTTTGAATAAAATTATACAAATTAATCTCAAATTTTTACCATTTTACTAAGTTAAATTTCTAACGTATTCTCTATAAAGACCATTTAGACATGCACATTTTAATTCCAACAAAACGACAACCAAATATTATTAAATCAAATTTTATGATTTAAAATAATTAATTATTAGCTTTTGAACAAAATTGTACAGATTCATCTAAAATTTTCAGATTTTTACTCGGTTCAAATTAGAACGGATTCTCTATAAAGCCTATTTAGACATGCACGTTTTAATCGCAATAAAACGACAACCAAAATGTTATTAAATCAAATTTTATGAGTTCAAATACTTTATTATGGGCTTTTGAACAAAATTAAACAGATTAATCTCAAATTTTCAACTTTTTACTCGGTTAAAATTTGAATGTATTCTCTATAAAGCCCATTTAGACTTGCACATTTTAATCGCAATAAAACGAAAACCAAAAGTTATAAAATAAAATTTTATTATTTGAAATAATTAATTATTAGCTTCTGAAAAAAATTATACAGATTAATCTCAAATTTTCAGATTTTTACTCGGTTAAAATTCGAACAGATTCTCTATAAAACCCATTTAGACATGCACTTTTTAATCCCAACAAAACGACAACCAAATGTTCTTAAATAAAATTTTATGAGGTCAAATATTTGATTATGGACTTTTGAAAAAAAATATACAAATTAATATCAAATTTTAAGCTTTTTACTCTGTTAAAATTCGAACGGATTCTCTATAAAGCCTATGTAGACATGCACGTTTTAATCCCAACAAAACGACAACCAAATATTATTAAATCAAATTTTATGAGTTCAAGTAGTTAATTATAGGCTTTTGAACAAAATTATACAGATTAATCTCAAATTTTCATATTTTTAGTCGGTTAAAATTATAACGGATTCTCTATAAAGCCCATTTAGACGTACACGTTTTAATCCCAAAAAAATGACAAACAAATGTTATTAAATCAAATTTTATGAGTTCAAATACTTGATTATGGGGTTTTGAAATAATTATACAGATTTATCTCAAATTTTCAGATTTTAACTCGGTTAAAATTCGAACAGATTCACTATAAAGCCCATTTAGACATGCACGTTTTAATCCCAACAAAACGACAACTAAATGTTATTAAATCAAATTTTATGAGTTCAAATATTTATTTATGGGCTTTAGAAAAAAATTATACGGATTAATCTCAAATTTTAAGCTTTCTACTCGGTTAAAATTTGAATATATTCTCTATAAAGCCCATTTAGACATGCACGCTTTAATCACAATAAAACGAAAACCAAAAGTTATTAAATCAAATTTAATGAGTTCAAATAATTAATTATTAGCTTTTGAACAAAATTATACAGATTAATCTCAAATTTTTAGATTTTTACTCGGTTAAAATTCGAACGGATTCCCTATAAAGCCCATTTAAACATGCACGTTTTAATCGCAATAAAACGATAACCAAATGTTATTAAATAATTTTTTTAGTTCAAATAGTTAATTATTGCTTTTGAACATAATTACAAAGATTAATCCAAAATTTTCAACTTTTAACTCAGTTAAAATTCGAACGGATTCTCTATAGAGCCCATTTAGACATGTACGTTTTAATCCTAACAAAACGATAAGAAAATGTTATTGAATCAAATTTTATGAGTTCAAATACTTGATTATGGTCTTTTGAAAAAAATTATACAGGTTAATCTCAAATTTTTAGCTTTATAGCCGGTTAAAATTTGAACGAATTCTCTATAAAGCCCATTCAGACATGCACGTTTTAATCCTAATAAAACGATAACCAAATGTTATTAAATCAAATTTTAATAGTTCAAGTAGTTAATTATAGGCGTTTTAACAAAATTATACAGATTAATATCAAATTTTTAGATTTTTAGTCGGTTGAAATTATAACTGATGCTCTATAAAGCCCATTTAGACATGCACGTTTTAATCCCAATAAAACAACAACCAAATGTTATTAAATCAAATTTTATGAGTTCAAATATTTAATTATAGGCTTTTGAACAAAATTATACGGATTAATCTCAAATTTTAAGCTTTTTATGCAGTTAAAATTCAAATAGATTCTCTATAAAGCCCATTTAGGCATGCACATTTTAATCACAATAAAACGAAAACCAAAAGTTATTAAATCAAATTTTATGAGTTCAAATAATTAATTATTAGCTTTTGAACAAAATTATACAGATTAATCGCAAATTTTAGATTTTTACTCGGTTAAAATTCGAACGGATTCCCTATAAAGCCCATTTAAACATTCACGTTTTAATCGCAATAAAACAATAACCAAATGTTATTAAATAAATTTTTTAGTTCAAATAGTTAATTATGGCTTTTGAACATAATTACAAAGATTAGTCTAAAATTTTCAACTTTTAACTTGGTTAAAATTCGAACGGATTTTCTATAAAGCCCATTTAGATATGCATGTTTTAATCCCAACAAAATGATAACCAAATGTTATTAAATCAAATTTTATGAGTTCAAATACTTGATTATGGTCTTTTGAAAAAAATTATACAGGTTAATCTCAAATTTTTAGCTTTTTAGCCGGTTAAAATTTGAACGAATTCTCAATAAAGCCCATTCAGACATGCATGTTTTAATCCTAACAAAATGACAACCAAATTTTACTAAATCAAATTTTAATAGTTCAAGTAGTTAATTATAGGCTTTTGAACAAAATTATACAGATTAATATCAAATTTCCAGATTTTTAGTCGGTTAAAATTATAACGGATGCTCTATAAAGCCCATTTAGACATGCACGTTTTAATCCCAACAAAACGACAACCAAATGTTATTAAATCAAATTTTATGAGTTGAAATATTTAATTATGGGCTTTTGAACAAAATTATACGGATTAATCTCAAATTTTTAGCTTTTTACTCGGTTAAAATTTGAATGTATTCTCCATAAAGTCCATTTAGACATTCACGTTTTACTCACAATAAAACGAAAACCAAAAGTTATTAATTCAAATTTTATTATTTCAAATAATTAATTATTAGCTTTTGAACAAAATTATACAGATTAATCTCAAATTTTTAGATATTTACTCGGTTAAAATTCGAACAGATTCTCTATAAGGCCCATTTAGAAAAGTATCAATTTTAGAATATGGTTTAAAAATATTAAAAAGATGTTTCAAAATTAAAAGAATGTAATTTGAACTTTAAATTTATTTTTAATTGTGTCCAATTATGCACTAGTGATCAAATTGTAATTTTTGGAAAAGAATGGAGGATTTAATTTGTAATTTTCAAAAATTTCTATTTTTAGTGACTAAATTGGAAAGCAAGCTATACTTAGAATCTTTAGAGGATCATAAACCCAATTTATTTTTAATTAATGATTTATTCACCAAACTTGTTTTCTATAAATAGTTTTAAAAAGATAATAATTCATTTTCTTTTATTTTCTTCCATAACCACTTATTTTCTCTCATCTTTTTCTCTCATTTTCTCTTTATCTTCTTCATCTATTTTCTTCAATTCCTTGCTAATTTTTCTACCTTTTTCAACAAAAATTACTTTATTTTAATCATTTCTTCATTCTTTACAAAGCCTAACCATCAATTTTACTAAATCAAAAACAATTTGCAAGGAATCAAAAAGTGAAATTCTCATCTTTTTGGTGGATAGACCTCAAAGGTAATTTACTGAATTTTCATCATTTTCTAAGGTTCTTTATTGAAATTCCTAAGTATTAGCTTGTTAATTATCAATTGGAACTTGATTTCATGTTTAAATTCTAGATCTAATGCTTTTATTATTATTTTTGTGAAATCCTTTTAGATCTCATTCAATGCTATAATTAGGTTGATTTAATTATTTTATTTTGTCAATTAAATTATCAAATGAGCATTGGAATGATGGTACATTAATTTAATCCCGAAAGAATACAATCGGTGTTGTTTAAAGATAGTTTTCGGTGTTTTTAGGGGTTGTTTTCGGTATTTTAATATTGTTGGAGGTATAAGAATGCTTTAGATGTGTTTTTGGTTCATAATTGATATGGATTTGATGTACGAATCATTAGGTTTTGGGCTGATGATGTTTCGGATACGTTTCGGCTAGGTTTTGGTATTTTCGGCTAGGTTTTTCTGTGGTGTTGTGGAGGTTTGATGCGGTTGATGGTTTAAGCATGTTATGGTGTGAATATGCTCTGTTTTTAATATTTTAGAGGTAGTGCAAGAAGGTGCTTAAGTGGTTGGTGCATTGGCGTTACCATCGGAACATCGGCGGAGGCTCGTTTCGCTTGTAGGTGAGTGTTTTTGGACTTAAAGCGAATCGAATTGGTTTGGTTCTGTTTTGGGGGCTATGGAATAGTGTGAAAACTTTTCATAGTTCAAGAGTAAGTAAATTAAATGTTTTTGATATATTAACATGAGTTTCTGCTATATTCGGTAAAGGCATTGATGTTGTTAATGCAATGAGATTCTTAGAAATACATAAGTATGATTTTGAAATGATGCATGCATGAGATAATTTCTTAAAATGCATGGCTTAAAAAGACATCCATGGTTAGGAAAAACATGAAAAATGAATTTGGAATATATGTGGTTATTTGCCTTCAAATTAAAGGTGCCACTGGGCATGACTTTCGGTTCATTTGTTGAGTACATTATGGATGCATTATGAGCTAAAAATAAATTAAAATATTATGTGGTTATTTGCCTTGAAATTGATGGTGCCGTTGGACATGACATTTGGTTCATTTGGGAACATATTATGCATGCATTATGAGCAACAAATTATCATGCACATTTGATTATGATATTGGCTTAGTGACACTAACTTTAGATTCGAATACGAATGACATGTCATTAGGATTGTCTTGAGTTCACTATAAATCTAATTTTATGAGTTCTAATAGTTAATTATGGGCTTTTAAACAAAATTATATAAATTAATCTCAAATTTTAAGCTTTTTACTCGGTTAAAATTCGAAAGTATTCTCTATAAAGCCCATTTAGACATTCACATTTTAATCCCAACAAAACGACAACCAAAAGTTATTAAATCAAATTTTATAATTTCAAATAATTAATTATTAGCTTTTGAACAAAATTATATAGATTAAACTCAAATTTTCAGATTTTTACTCGGTGAAAATTCGAACAAATTCTCTATAAAGCCCATTTAGACATGCACGTTTTAATCGCAACAAAACGATAACCAAATATTACTAAATAAAAATTTTTAAGTTCAAATATTTAATTATGTGTTTTTGAACAAAATTATACAAATTAATCTCAAATTTTAAGCTTTTTACTCGGTTAAAATTCGAATGGAATCTCAATAAAGCTCATTTAGACATGCACGTTTTAATCGTAACAAAACGATAACCAAATATTATTAAATAAAATTTTTGTTAGTTCAAATAGTTAATTATGGCTTTTTAACATAATTACAAAGATTACTCTAAAATTTTCAACTTTTAACTTTGTTAAAATTCGAACGGATTCTCTATAAAACACATTTAGACATGTACGTTTTAATCGCAACAAAATGACAACTAAATGTTTTTAAAACAAATTTTATGAGTTCAAATACTTGATTATGGGATTTTGAAAAAAATTATACAGATTAATATCAAAATTTCAGCTTTTTACTAGGTTAAAATCCGAACGGATTCTCTGTAAAGCTTATTTAGAAATACAAGTTTTAATCACAACAAAACGATAACCAAATGTTATTAAGTAAACATTTTTAGTTCAAATAGTTAAATATTACTTTTGAACATAATTACAAAGATTAACATAAAATTTTCAACTTTTTACTCAATTAAAATTTGAACGAATTCTCTATAAAGCCCATTTAGACATACACGTTTTAATTGCAACAAAACGATAACCAAATGTTATTAAATCAAATTTTATTAGTTCAAATACTTAATTATGGGATTTTGAATAAAATTATACTAATTAATCTCAAATTTTCAGCTTTTTACTCGGTTAAAATTTGAATAGATTCTCTGTAAAGCATATTTAGACATGTACATTTTAAATGCAACAAAACGACAACCAAATGTTATTAAATCAAATTTTATGAGTTCATATAGTTAATTATGGGATTTTGAACAAAATTATAGAATTTAATCTCAAATTTTCATCTTTTTACTCGGTTAAAATTCGAACAAATTCTATATAAATCACATTTAGACATGCACCTTTTAATCGCAATAAAACAATGACCAAATGTTATTAAATAAAATTTTTTGAGTTCAAATATTTAATTATGGGCTTTTGAATAAAATTATATAGATTAATCTCAAATTTTTAGCTTTTTACTCAGTTAATATTCGAACAGATTCTCTATCAAGCTCATTTAGACATGCACATTTTATTCGCAACAAAACAATAATCATATGTTATTAAATCAATTTTTTTGATTTCTAGTAGTTAATTATGGGCTTTTGAACAAAATTATACAGATTAATCTAAAATTTTAATCTTTTTACTCGGTTGAAATTCGAACGAATTCTCTATAAAGCCCATTTGGACATGCACTTTTTAATCTCAACAAAAAGACAACCAAATGTTATTAAATCAAATTTTATGAGTTCAAATAGTTAATTACAGGCTTTTGAGCAAAGTTATACAGATTAATCTCAAATTTTCAGATTTTTATTCGGTTAAAATTCGAACAAATTCTACATAAAGCCAATTTAGACATGCACGTTTTAATCGCAACAAAACGACAACCAAATGTAACTAAATAAAATTTTATGAGTTCAAATGTTTAATTATGGGCTTTTAAACAAAATTATACAATTTAATCTCAAATTTTCAACTTTTTACTTGGTTAAAATCTGAACCGATTCTCTATTAAACACATTTAGACATTCACCTTTTAATCGCAATAAAACAATAACCAAATGTTATTAAATCAAATTTTTTGAGTTCAAATATTTAATTATGGGCTTTTGAATAAAATTATACAGATTAATCTCAAATTTTAAGCTTTTTACTTAATTAAAATTCGAACAGATTCTCTATAAAGCCCATTTAGACATGCACGCTTTATTCGCAAAAAATCAATAATCAAAAGTTATTAAATTATTTTTTTGAGTTCTAATAGTTAAGTATGGACTTTTGAACAAAATTATACAAATTAATCTAAAATTTTAATCTTTTCACTCAGTTGAAATTCGAACAAATTCTCTATAAAGCCCATTTGGACATGCACGTTTTAATCGCAACAAAAAGACAACAAAATGTTATTAAATTGAATTTTTTGAGTTCAAATATTTAATTATTGGCTTTTAATCAAAATTATACTGATTAATCTCGAATTTTTAGCTTTTTATGCAGTTAAAATTCAAATAGATTCTCTATAAAGCCCATTTAAACATGCACATTTTAATCGCAACAAAACGATAACCAAATGTTACTAAATCAAATTTTTTGAGTTCAAATATTTCATTATGTGATTTTGAACAAAATTATATAGGTTAATCGCAAATTTTTAGATTTTTACTCATTTAAAATTCGAACGGATTCTCCATAATGCCCATTTAGACATGCACGTTTTAATCGCAACAAAACGATAACCAACTTTTATTAAAAAAAATTTTACGAGTTCAAATAGTTAATTATGGTTTTTGAACAAAATTATACAAATTAATGTAAAATTTTCAACTTTTTACTAGGTTAAAATTTGAACGGACTCACTATAAAGCCTATTTAGACATACACATTTTAATATCAACAAAACGATAACCAAATGCTATTAAATCAAATTTTATAAGTTCAAATAGTTAATTATAGTCTTGTGAATAAAATTATACAGATTAATCTTAACTTTTCAGCTTTTTACTCGGTTAAAATTCGAAGGTATTCTCTATGAAGCCCATTTAGAAATACAAGTTTTAATCGCAACAAAACTATAACCAAATGTTATTAAATAAAAATTTTCTAGTTCAAATAGTTAAATATAGCTTTTGAACATAATTATAAAGATTAACCTCAACTTTTCAACTTTTTACTCTGTTAAAATTCGAAGGGATTCTCTATAATACCCATTTAGAAATACAAGTTTTAATCACAACAAAACGATAACCAAATGTTATTAAGTAAATATTTTTTAGTTCAAATAGTTAAATCTGGCTTTTGAACATAATTATAAAGATTAATCTAAAATTTTTAACTTTCTACTTGGTTAAAATTCTAACGAATTCTCTATAAAGCCCATTTAGACATGCACGTTTTAATTGCAACAAAACAACGAGCAAATGTTATTAAATAAAATTTTATTAGTTCAAATAATTAATTATGGGGTTTTGAACAAAATTATACTGATTAATCTCAAATTTTTAGATTTTTACTCGGTTAAAATTCGATCGGATTCTCCATAAAGCCCATTTAGATATGCACGTTTCAATCGCAACAAAAATATAACCAAATGTTATTGAAAAAAATTTTACGAGTTCAAATAGTTAACTATGGCTTTTGAACATAATTATAAAGATTAATCTAAATTTTTCAACTTTTTACTCGGTTAAAATTTGAACGGATTCTCTATAAAGCTCATTTAGACATGCACGTTTTAATGCAACAAAACAACAATCAAATGTTATTAAATCAAATCTTATTAGTTCAAATAATTAATTATGGGATTTTGAATAAAATTATACTCATTAGTCTCAAATTTTAAGCTTTTTTACTCGGTTAAAATTCGAACGGATTCTCTATAAAGCACATGTAGAAATGTACATTTCAATTGCAATGAAACGATAATCAAATGTATCAAATTTTATGATTTCAAATAGTTAATTATAGGCTTTTGAACAAAATTATACAGATTAATCTCAAATTTTAGGTTTTTACTCGGTTAAAATTCGAACGAAGTCTCCATAATGCCCATTTAGACATGCACGTTTTAATTGCAACAAAACGACAACCAAATGTTATTAAATCAAACTTTTTGATTTCAAATATTTCATTATGTGGTTTTGAACAAAATTATACAGATTTATCTCAAACTTTAAGCTATTTACTCTGTTAAAATTCAAACGGATTCTCTATAAAGCACATTTAGACATGCACGTTTCAATCGCAACAAAACGATAACTAAATGTTATTAAATAAAATTTTACGAGTTCAAAGAGTTAATTATGTGCTTTTGAACAAAATTATACTGATTAATCTAAAATTTTCAAACTTTTTACTAGGTTAAAATTCAACGGATTCACTATAAATACCATTTAGACATGTACGTTTTAACCACAGCAAAACGATAACCAATTGTTATTAAATCAAATTTTATGAGTTCAAATAGTTAATTCTGGTCTTTTAAACAAAATTATACAAATTAATCTTAAATTTTACGCTCTTTACTAGGTTAAAATTCGAACGTATTCGCTATAAAGCCCCTTTAGACATGTACGTTTTAATCGCAACAAAATGACAACCAAAAGTTATTAAATCAAATTTTATGAGTTCAAGTTGTTACTTATGGGCTTTTAAACAAAATTATACAGATTAATCTCAAATTTTCAGCTTTTAAATCGGTTAAAATTCGAACGGATTCGCTATAAAGCCCCTTTAGACATCCATGTTTTAATCGCAACAAAACGACAACCAAAACTTATTAATTCAAATTTTATGATTTCAAATTGTTAATTATGGGCATTTGAACATAATCATAAGATTAATCTCAAATTCTCATCTTTTTACTCGGTTAAAATTCAAATGGATTCGCTCTAAAGTCCCTTTAGACATGCACGTTTTAATCGCAACAAAACGACAACCAAAAGTTATTAAATCAAATTCTATGAGTTCAAATTGTTAATTATGGGCTCTTGAACAAAATTATACAAATTAATCTCAAATTTTAAGCTTTTTACTCGTTAAAATTCGAACGATACGCTATAAAGTCCCTTTAGACATGCACATTTTAATCATAACAAAACGACAACCAAAAGTTATTAAATCAAATTCTATGAGTTCAAATTGTTAATTATGGGCTTTTGAACAAAATTATATAGATTAATCTCAAATTTTTAGCTTTTTACTCGTTAAATTTCGAACTGATTCTTAATAAAGGTCATTTAGACATGCACGTTTTAATAGCAACAAAATGACAACAAATATTATTTAATCAAATTTTATGAGTTCAAATAGTTTATTATAGGCTTTTGAACAAAATTATACAAATTAATCTCAAATTTTCAGCTTTTTATTCGGTTAAAATTCGAACGGATTCACTATAAAGCCCCTTTAGACATGCACGTGTTAATCCAAACAAAACGACAACCAAAAGTTATTAAATCAAATTTTATGAGTTCAAATTGTTACTTATGGAATTTTGAACATAATTATACAGATTAATCTCAATTTTTCAGCTTTTTACTCGGTTAAAATTAGAACTGATTCTCAATAAAGGTCATTTAGACACACACGTTTTAATAGCAACAAAACGACAACAAATATTATTTAATCAAATTTTATGAGTTCAAATAGTTAATTATAGGCTTTTGAACAAAATTATATAGATTAATCTCAAAGTTTCAGCTTTTTACTCGGTTAAAATTCGAACGGATTCACTATAAAGCCCCTTTAGACATGCACGTGTTAATCGCCACAAAACGACAACCAAAAGTTTTTAAATCAAATTTTATGAGTTCAAATTGTTGGTTATGGGCTTTTGAACATAATTATACAGATTAATCTAAAATTTTCAGTTTTTTACTCGGTTAAAATTCAAACTAATTACTCGGTTAAAATTCGAACTAAATATCTTAGGATGAAACGCTCTCTCCTCTCCCTTCTCTCCTTCTCTCCCCTCTTTTTTCTTTTCACACTTTCTGTCGCCGTCCCTCCCCCCTACCGACTCTGGTCTTTGTTCGGCCTCCTACCTCCTTCCCCCGTGGGTGAGGAAGATATGTCCATTCTTCTCTATCCAGCACCACCGTCCGTGCAACCGGGCTTCTTCCGGGATTCTTTCATTACAGGCTTCATCCGATACGTGTTAACTGTCATCAGTGTTCTTGGAGGCTCTCAAAGGCTTTCGTCATGTTATCCTTTCAAGGGTTATCTTTTCATCGGCAATACAGGTCACTTTCTCTTTTTACCACCCCTCCTAGGGCTAACCTTTCATACCACGGACTGTTGTCCCTCTGATGTATTACAAGGGCTGCCTGCAAACCCTTTGCGGTTGGTTAACGGAGCTCGGGTTTCTTACCACGCTGTCTTCCTGGCTTTAGGGGTATGTGTCTCTGATCTTCGTCTAAGGCCCATCGCCTTTGTTTCTTTGTGTTGGTTATCATCGGGGGTTTTCCGTGTTCAACGGTATAGTCTGCCGTGTTTCTCCGTTTCGGTGTTCAGTCTTTTGGCTCTTTGTTCATCCTGTATCCTTTGCGATCCGATCGTTTTCTTGCCGTTTCTTTCGCTTTCTCTTGACCGTCGTAGACCTTCTTTCTCTTCTTTGGGGGAGTACGTTAGGATCGTTTGCGGTGGTCTTTCATGAATCCAGTACCGAGCCAGACGTGGGTTTACTCATCCTTTTGGTTTGGTTACTGGCTCGGAGTTTAACTCCTTGAAGGACTTTTATTCCTTTCTTCTTTATTTATATCTCTTTGCCCCATTGCTTTGAACCTGTGGTGAAGTCCAAGGCCCCGTTGGGTTCTGATTTTTTGCTAGCTATCGTTGAGAGCTTAGTCCCCTTCGATGTTTTGATTACTGTGTTTTATTCGTCCTGGTTTGGAGAGTCCTCGTCTCTGCGTGTTGGCTTTGGAAAGGCAGCGGCTCTGGTTTGGAGAGTCCTCGTCTCTGTGTTTTATTCTCCTTCTACCTTTTGTTTCTTTCCTTTTCTACTCCTTCTTTTCCAACCCTTGTCAAGGGATTCTACTAACGCCTGTTATGGTGTCTTGCGGCTAACTCTTTTGTTTGCCCGCTTATTTTACGTTGCATGGGCACAATCTTGGGCTAGCTTTGGCCGGCTGAGTTGCCGTTTGTCGCAGACTTCCCTGGTGGTCTCCTTAGCAGTACGTGCTTTGTTGTTCTTCAGTGTTTACGTCTGGGTTTGGGTGGTGTTATACTAGATGGGTCACGGTTTTGCTCTCTATCCTTGCATGGGGCACGGATTTGCTCTCTATCCATGCATGGGCAACCCTTCTGCGTCTGGTGGTCTCTCCCCTTGGTCAACGTTTGTTTTTGTCCATTTTGATTTTGTCCATCTCGATTCGTATGGTTACGATAGGTACGATATATTTCCAAATTATCGAATGTTCTCATCTTGGTTATGGTATAAAGTGTTTCTTACATGTCGCTATGCTTCGTTTCGTTATTTTCTATACCTATCTTATTTTGTTGTTTTGGTTCTTTTCTTTCTTTTTACTTATCTGTCAATAATGATGTGTTATCTAATTCTCTCATGGCCTTTTCTCATACTTTGTGATAACTACTTGTTTTCTTGTTGTTTACCAACCTTATATAAGGTTCATACCAACACCTTCCCTGGTGTCCTCTTCAACTTGTGGTCTGACTTTCAGACTTTTATACCAACTATTTCTCTGTGTCTCATCCTTTACTTTATTCTATTTCCAATTTTCTTCAATTTTGGAATCTTTCTTTTTCTCATTAAAAATACAATTCTTTCTATATACTACTTTGTGTCTCGTCCTTTTCTAATTTTTTTAATAGTTTTTTGGTATCTTTTATCCAGCTTTCTTATCTTCTTTTTTAAAAGATGTTCTATTCCTTTTCCAACTCTTCTCCCCTATCCTACTCCTAGTGATACTCTTCTATCCTCCATTCATATGAACTCTTCACCTATATATATGATCACATATTCTCTTCTTGCTTTATTCTTTCCTATCTTTTATTCATCTTGCCGCCTTTACTCTCCTCTTATTTTTCTAATGGACTCCAAATCTTTTCTCCAACAACTCGGGAATATTCAATTTACCGAGGAAGAACAATCCACTATCTTTCAAACTAGCCTACCTTGGGACTCTGCTGATGCAGATTCACAAACAACTCTTTTAGGGAATATGATTACCTCCAAAGATATTGACGATCAGATTATAATTAAAGCATTCACTGGAATTTGGACTCCGGCTAAGTTATCTTCTATGCGCCCATTGCGATCATGGTTGTTTCTTATATGCTTTAAGGATGAAAAGACTAAAGAGGATATCCTTTCCAGAGGACCATGGACCTACAAGGATGAGTGGCTTTCCCTTACGCAATATGATCCTGCTATCAGTATTGATGATCATTCTTTTATGACTATGAATGTGTGGGTGCGTATTTATAATATTCCACCTATCCTTCTTGCTTCGGAGGAATCTGCTAATGATATTGGTGAATCACTTGGGACTCTCATTGGATCTGTTACAAAAATTGATACGAGGAAAATGGATCTCAATATGGTCGACTATCTTTGAGTAGGGTTAACTATGGATGCTTCCAAACCAGTTCGACGTTGTGTTGCTCTCGGAGGGGGCTCTTCTACACGTTTTTTTCCCCTACTGTATGAACGCCTTCCCACTCTCTGCCATTGCTGTGGTCGTATTGGCCACTCTCTTGATTTCTGTTCCATTCCAGCTGAGGAGAGACCTAAACAACTTCAATATGGGGACTGGCTCCGCTATCTCCCTAAGAAGAAGATTTCTCAACCTATGCAGAGAGGACGCATCTGTTACATTTTGCAAAGCGCTCAAGCATCTCCTTCCACGGGTTCCAATGATAAAGGCAAGGCTCCTGTGATAGACCTATCAGCTCAAGAGATCGGCCCTCCTTCTGAGTCTATGCCTGTTTTCTCACAAGGTCCTCGTACTCTTCCAACTGTCCCAAGTAAACTATCTGTTCGGCATGGCCCTACTCAGCCCCTGCAAACGGTCTTTCCAGACTTGGATCCCAATGTAACTACTCGGTCTACGATCCCTGATGGTGATGCTGATGATAGCCTGTCGGCGCCAGAACTCCAAGAATTGGAGCTTGAGCTTGCCAATGATGTCGCCTTCCAGGAGGCTGCTAACTGGATTGAAAATGCGCCGTCAGCTAAGAGAATTGCTCGTGCAGTTGCTACTAGGGGCTCTAAACGAACTCCCCCATCTGATGAGGGCTCTCGGCCTAAACGCCCTCAGCCACCTCCTAAAGGATCTGCAGAAAAAGCTGGGATGAGCAGCACAAACAACTCTCCGGCGGAGGTTGACAGTGGTCAACCCCGCCGAACCAAATGATCGACCTTTTTTGGGACTGTCATAGTTTCTGTACCACGACAGTTCTAACTTTAGTTTATCTCTTTATTTTTTTCGTTGTTTTAAGTTTATTGAGTTTATTAGGACAGTCTCTTTACTTTGCATCTCCTTTTGGGTTTGTTTTTTGGTTTAATAATATTTCTTTTTCTTTGTTTTTTTACTTTGTTTCTTTTTCTGCTCTTATTTTCTTTCGCTCTTCTTTTTTCTTCTCTTTGTTATTTCGTTTCTTTTTTGTTCTCCGTTTTCGTCTACCACCCTTCGAAAGGGATCTTTCCAACGTCTACTCTGACGTACCTTTTAAGAGGAATTGCTTTCCTATTCTACTTCATTTTAATTTACATTCTTGGCTAGCTGGGATGAGCAGCTTAAACAACTCTCCGGCGGTGGTTGACAAGGTTCAACCCCGCCGAGAAAAATAAAAATTTTATGTTGGAACTACCAGGGTCTTGGCACCTCCCAGGCAGTTCTTGCTTTACAACGTGTTGTTTCCAAACATCAGGCTGATTGTCTCTTTCTTTGTGAGACTAGGTTAAACAGACATAACATGGATCGTATTAAACTTAAACTTGGTATGCATGGATGTCTAACCGTTGATCCTAGGCCATCCTGTACAGGTCTTGCAATCATATGGAACAATACTTCTTCTATTGACCTTCTTTCGTACTCAGATCGACATATTGATGTTATTGTTTCCTTTGAACAAACTCAATTCCACTTTACTGGCGTCCATGGCTTTCCTGAAACTGCGAACAAACACAAGACTTGGCAATTAATAGATTCCCTGAATGTAGCCAGTTCTCTTCCTTGGATTTTAGGGGGGACTTTAATGAAATTCTTTACGATAATGAAAAACAAGGTGGTTCTCGCAGTGCTCGTTCACAAATTAACAATTTTCAAGAGTGCCTCGATAATAATGATCTTTTTGACTGCAAACCTAAGTCTGGATGGTTCACTTGGACCAGATCGGGACGCAACTCAGTAACCATTATGGAAAGACTGGACAGGTTTCTTGGTAATTCAACCTGGTTCAATACTTTCCCTAGCTGCCAAGCTATCTCTTTCTTTCAAGCGCGTTCTGACCACTGTCCTATTTTAATGGATACTAGGCCTATAATGGGTCCTCCAATTGTGCGAACCAGCACCCTGTTCCGCTATGAGAACTATTGGGCTGATAACTCTGAGGTTCTTTTACGTATTAAAGAGCTATGGTCTACTCCATCTCGATCGATTCTAAGTAAACTACACGACATTAGACACTTCCTTGCTACTTGGCAAACTAACAAACGATTGAAATTCAATAAGCGTATCTCCCAGTTGAATAACTTCATTAACCTATGCCTCACGCGGCATCTTTCCAACTCTGAAATCGATGGCCTTCTCTCTGCTAAACGCGAGCTTGATAGTTTACTTACTGCGAAGGAAGTCTATTGGGCTCAGCGCGCTCGAACACTTTGGTTAGAGCATGGTGACAAAAAAACTTCCTTCTTTCATGCCAGAGCATCTAGTCGACGGAGGAAAAACCAGATTGTTGGTCTTTTCAACGAACAAAATACTTGGTAATCTAATTCAACTGATGTTATGACTATCGCTGTTACATACTTTCAAAGTCTTTTTTCCTCATCCTCTCCTATTATAGATTCATCAATTTTGAACAACATTCCCACAGTTGTTACTGATTCCAAGAATAATGAACTTAATAAGGATTTCACTCCAGATGAAATTCATACTGCTTTTCGTGATATCGATCCGAGGAAGGCCCCGGGGGTCGACGGTTTCCCAAGCAGTTTCTTTCGGAAGCACTGGGATATCCTTGGCCATGACTTTATATCTCTATGCCTTGGGCTCCTTCAAGGATCCGTTAATATGGAAGAAGTCAATCATACCATCATTGTGCTTATCCCTAAAATTGATGAGCCTACTACAATGCGTCATCTTAGACCTATTAGTCTCTATACTGTTATTTATAAAATTGTCTCGAAAGTTCTTGTTAATCGGCTAAAATCTATCATACCTATTTGTATCAGTGGCAACCAAGCTGCTTTTGTTCACGGCAGGAATATTACGGATAATATTCTTATAGCTCATGAACTCATCCATACCCTTAATACTGATGCTACATCCCTTGCGAAAGGGGCTAGTTTAAAGCTAGATATGGAAAAGGCTTTTGACCGTGTTGAATGGACTTTTTTAGAACATATTATGATTCGTCTAGGCTTTAACTCCAACTGGGTGTCCCTTATTATGCGGTGTGTATCCTCAGTTACCTTTCAAGTTCGAGTGAATGATTCTCTTTCTCGGCCTTTTAAGCCCTTTAGAGGTTTACGGCAGGGGACCCTCTCTCCCCCTTTTTGTTTCTTTTCTGTACACAGGGTCTTTCGGCCTTACTTAATGCTGCGCAATCCTCTGGTGACCTCCCGGGGCTTTGTGCTAACAGAAATGGACCACGTGTCAATCATCTTCTTTTTGCAGACGACTGTGTTGTCTTTATCTGGACCAAAATGGCAGAAGTGCAACGCCTTCGGGATGTTCTGCACATTTATGCCACTTCGTCTGGGCAAGCAGTGAACTTTGAGAAATCTACTATTTTCTATTCTCGGAAAACCCCTTTGTCACTTCGTACAGCCATCAATGACATACTGCATGTCAGGGAGGTGAATGATCCTGGGCTTTACTTAGGAGTCCCTCTTCTCATTGGGAAAAATAAAACTGCTGCTCTGGGTTTTACCAGAGATAAAATGACTGCTAGAATGAACAGCTGGGACAAACATCTCCTCTCTTTTAGTGGGAGAGAAGTCTTCATCAAATCTGTTCTTCAATCTATGCCTCAATATGTGATGTCTTGCTACCTTCTGCCACTCAATATTATTGATGACATGACTACTTCTATACGCCGCTACTGGTGGTCTGGAAAAGCGGGCAAAAAAAGATGGCACATATTTCCCTGGGATACTGTTTGTCTTCCGAAAGCGGCTGGGGGAGTCGGCTTTCGTGATTTACACCATTTTAATATTGCTTTACTTGGTAAGCAGATTTGGCGCCTTGTGTGTGCTCCTGGGAGCCTTCTTAGTCAAATTGCAAGTACTACCCGACTGGTTCTTTGCTTGACTCTGCTTCTCCACGGAGTTCCTCCTTTGCTTGGAAAGGGCTCAGTGTAGCTATTTCTAAACTTCGTGATGGATTTTTTATACGTCCAGGCATGAATAGTACTATCCAGATCCATTTTGACAACTGGGGTGGCTCTCAGCCTTTACGCTTTTATGGTGATTATGAGATCAATGATGAAGTGCCTTTGCGTGCCGGCACTTTTATGATTCCTAACTTACCCCGATGGGATGCATCCAAAGTTCGGAATTACTTTACACATGAGGATGCTAATACTATCCTTAATGTTCCGATTATTAATGATACACAGGACACCACCCTCTGGGGTAACCATGACTCTGGTATCTATTCCGTACGTTCGGGCTATCAATTTTTGCAGCTTCAGCCAGGTCCAGTTAATAGGCCCTCTAAACTTTGGAAAATCCTTTCTAAATTACCCACTCTTCCCAAGGTACGTTCTTTTGCTTGGCGTTTGTGTCATGATGCACTTCCCTCTCGTCACAAAATCCTTCAGGCCAATCTAGGTTCGGGGATTTGCTCTATATGCAATTTGGCCATTGAAACCACCATCCATGCTATACGGGACTGCCCTTGCACTAGAGAGGCGTTCCAGTTGGCAGGACTCCCTTCTCGACTTCTTTCTCCTGTTTATACCTCCCCTCATCAATGGCTTTCTGCGGCAGCTGGCTTTCTTTCTCTTCAGCAATTTTCTTTATTTCTCACGATCTTATGGAATCTTTGGAACCGCCGCAATGACTTTGTCCATAATAACCATCTTCAACCGGTGTGGTTAACTATTTCTAATGCTCTAAGTCTTTTACATGATTACACCTCAGCTAACAGTGCCTCCCGCCTACATTCTCGGCTAGTTGAGCCCACTCTTGCTCTTGCTAGATGGACGAAGCCAGACCCTGGTTACGTCAAGATTAACACGGATGGTGCGTTCGACCCCGTGTTAAAAGGAGCAGCAGCTGGCGTCATTGTTAGGGATTCCTCTGGCATTGTCCTTGGTGGCTGTTCTTTGCCTCTGCTGAAGCTCTTGCCCTCTTGGAAGGTCTGAAGCTTGCCTTTTCCAATGGCTGGACCCGTGTTGTCTTCGAGACCGACTCTGCTTCCATTGCTAACAAGGTCAACGACCCCTTCTACCAGGATCGTTCCTCGGTGCAACCTTTGGTGTCTCGTATTCGTTCCACTCTTGGTACTTTGCCTGACTGTAAGATTTGTTATGTACCTAGAGAGGCTAATGTTGTAGCCCATGTGCTAGCCACTAGGGCTTTGCGTTCCTTTTCTTCTTGCTTTTTCTCCTGTGACTTTCCCGATTTTATCCGGGCTTCTGTAAACTCGGAGAGGTTTTCCTCCCCTACTCAATAAGACCTTGGGTACTCTTTTCCCCATAGGGGCCTTCCTGCCATCTGGGCGGTCGGCTATAGGGTTTTTTTAATGAGGCCCTTTCTCAAAAAAAAAAATTCAAACTAATTCTTAATAAAGATCATTTAGATATGCACGTTTTAATCGCAACAAAACGACAACCAAAAGTTATTAAATAAAATTTTATGAGTTCAAATTGTTACTTATGGGATTTTGAACATAATTATACAGATTAATCTCAAATTTTTAGCTTTTTACTGGGTTAAAATTCGAACGAAAGACCCTTTAGACAGGCACGTTTTAATCACAAAAAAACGACAACCAAAAGTTATTAAATAAAATTCTATGAGTTCAATTTGTTAATTATGGGCTTTTGAACAAAATTATACAAATTAATCTAAAATGTTCAGCTTTTTACTCGGCTAAGTTTAATGGTGATCGGATATGGCTATTGGTTTGAGCATGTTATGATGTGAGAATGCTCTGTTTTTAATGTTGTAGAAGAGGTACAAGAAGAAGCTTGATTACTGGTGCGTTGGCGCGATCATCGGATAGCGGCGAAAGCTTGTTTCGCTTGTTGGTGAGTGATTACGGATTTAAAGCAAATCGCATTAGTACGGTTCTGTTTTGGGGACTATGGAAGAGTGTGAAAACCTTCCATAGTTCAAGAGTAAGTGAAGTAATTGTTTTTGATAAACCGATATGAGTTTCGACTACATTTGATAAAGGCTTTATGTTGGTAATGCAATGAGATTTATGAAAATGCATGAGCATGTTTTGAAATGGTGTATACATGAGAGATACTTGCTGAAATGCATAGCTTATTTAGCATCCATGATTATGGAAAATTATGAGAAATGATTTGGCATACAATATGGTTATTTGCCTATTATATGATGGTGCCTTTGGGCATGGCTTTTGGTTCATTTGTTGAACATATTATGCACGCATTATGAGCAGCAAGTTATATGATTTGAAATACAATATGGTTAATTGCCTTATACATGATGGTGCCTTTGGGCATGACTTTGGTTCATTTGTTGAACATTTTATGCATGCATTATGAGCAGCAAGTTATCATGCACATTTGATTATGATATTGTCTTAGTGACACTAACTTTAGATTCGAATACGAATGACATGTTATTAGAATTGAGTGCACTATAAAATAAAGAGAATATTGAATTTGCCTACACGTAAACAAGGGTGACTTTGTGTCCAAACGTGTGTGGTAGAGCCGCCTACACGTACACAAGGGTGACTTTATGTCCAACCGTGCGTGGTAGACCTTGCCTATATGTAAACAATGGTGATTTTGTGTCCGACCGTGCATATAGTTGACCCATACGTAAACAAGGGTGACTTTGTTTCTAACCGTGCGTAGTGGGGGATAACATATATACAAGGGTGACTAAGTGTCCGACCGATGCATGTTGAGAAAAAGGATCTGTGTATTCGGTGAACCCAAGGTTCACATTAAGTGGTCACTAGAATGCCAATATACATACATGAATTTGAAATGGACATTGTGCATCTTTTATAAATTGATTTGATAAGATTATGTGAACTCAAGGAAGCATATGATTTAAAGAACATGAGCGTGAGATGTTAGCATGCATGATTTAACAATCCATTACAAATTATGGTTTCATCATGGTTTTAAATAGATGCATTGATCATATGTGTAGGGCTTCCTCACTAAGCATGTTTGCTTAAGCTCTCTTTTCATCCTTGCAGAAAAATAAAGGCACTTGGGGCTTCGTTCGAGGCAAGGAGACCAAGGGGAAGAATCACTTGAATTTAGTATGATTTTGGCAAATAAATTGGGCAAGGCAATGTGTAACCCCACCAATGTGAGGAGTGTGTACTTTGGCTATGATTTATGTTGTAATAAGACCATTATTGTTTGGTTGTTAATTGTTGAACTTTGGAATTGTTTGGATTGTTGAAGCATGTACTAGCATGATTGATATGTTGTTAATCATTTTCTAGGGAGCATGCTTATAGCTTGATTGATGTCCATGTCGTTGTTGATTATGTGCCATATGTTACTAAATATGCCTAGGATTGATGTATTTAGTCGATCTAATTAATGGTTGAGTATTGAGTAATTGGTATGCACTTAGTGTAACGAAACTTTTGGTTCCAGACCCAAAGTTTCGAAACCTTTGGGTGAAGGTTCCGAAACCTTTGTCAAATAGTATCGAAACCTTCATAAGGTTTCGAAACCTTGCGGGCAGTTTCAATTCTTGATAGCTACTGGACGCGATAAGTTTCGAAACTTTCCAAGAAAGTTTCGAAGCCTTTTACAAAAAGTTTCGGAACCTCTGGGAAGGTTTCGAAACCTTTGATCACCTAGAATTGAAAGTTGCTAGGAATTATATTTTAGTCCCGAATAACTTCTTTTGTTCGATTAAGGTACTTGCAGATGTTATTTTGTGCTGAAATTTTGCATGCATGCATAAAGTTGATTTAATTTCAAGATGGTTAATCTAATTTGGATGAAGTCCTTGTATTTTGGAAGATTTACATTTTGGTCCCTAAATTAGAGGAACATGCAATTGATGACGTTAGAATGATCCGTTTGAGTTGAAATTTGCTGAGAGGAACTCTTGTATGTTTAATTGTACTTTGATGAAGAGAATTTATATTTTGTTAATAGGATTTAAAAGTTTTACGATTTAGTCCTTAATCTATGTTAGTGTTTAATCGGATGGTTGTTTATAACTAATGTATTACCGACAATGCTTTGTATGAGACCTTGTCACGTAGGAATAAGATTGTGAATCTAGTAAGATATAAAAAAAAGTAACGGTTTTAGGGTTATTTATCGAATCGAACCTTCGCGGGTTTGGTTTAATATTCCCTGTGTAACCCGTTAGTGCCGATTTCGTCTAGGCCGGGCTAAGGGGGTTACATTTGGTGGTATCAGAGCCAGGTTTGAAAAGTGTGTTGTAAGGTTTGTAAAATGTGTTGTTGATTTGTAAAGTGTGTAGTTGGTTGGTTAAAGCATGTATAGGATTGCTAAGTTATGTGCTTAAATGTGCGATTGATCATGATATGTGTGATTGAGCATGATATGTTGTTGGAGTGTGAAAATCTATTCGTGATGATTATACTTTGCGTAATGATGGTTAAACTAGGGTTATCGGTTACACATTGCCAATGCCAACATATTTTCAGATGATCTCAGTTTTCCCTTGGATCTTGCCCGAATGTAAGTTTGTTTTATTTGAACATTATGTTTTAAACTACATGTTTAAAGTTTTTAAATATGTTTCTGAGACGTAAGTCACTAGATACTGTCGGTATGAACTTTGATGGTCAAGATTGAAGATGAAACGACTGTTAGGGAAGAGTAAATTCTTCCTCCTCTATAAGTGTGCCTTCGGTTAGGCCGGAAGGTTAGTTTGTGGTGTTGCACCGTTCTCCGGGTGTGTTTTAGTCTGCTGAAGCTGGTTTGGCTGTTGCTAATCTGACTTGGGAGCTGTCAATAGGATGGTAGTTGAAGTTGTTGGAATTGAGGATGTTATTTGTGAGTGTGAACAATAATCATGTTTAGATTAAGAGCACATATATGTATATATTTATAGATAATGTAGGACATGCATGCATTCATGAGCATGACATTAGAAATTGCATTTACATGCATATGCACTTGCATAGGCATTTATGAGGGCATACAGGAAATCATGCATACATTTGTTAACACTTGTGAGTAGCTCCTTGAGGGTGTAAGTGGAGTGTGGTTGGTTCTTTTAAGGTGAAGGTGTGAAAAAAAAAAGAGTTTGAAAGAACTTTCTTGTGGTGTTAAGCTGAATGTGTAGTGGGCAAGCTATCCTTTTGGTTAGGGAATAGTCTTGGATGAACAATGAGTGGTTGGTCTCAGAGTTGTGAATGTTTAAAACCGAGGTAAATACATTGTGTTATGGTTAGTTTGAGTTGGTCATTACTAAAGGAAGGGCTGAGTTGGTTCTTTAGACATGTACGTTTTAATCGCAACAAAACGACAACCAAAAGTTGTTAAATCAAATTTTATGAGTTCAAATTGTTAATTGTGGTCTTTTGAACAAAATTTTACAGATTAATCTCAAATTATCAGCTTTTTACTCGGTTAAAATTCGAACGGATTCGCTATAAAGCCCCTTTAGACATGCACATTTTAATCGCAACAAAACGACAACCAAAAGTTATTAAATCAAATTTTATGAGTTAAAATTGTTAATTATGGGCTTTTTAAAAAAATTATACAGATTAATCGAAAATTTTCAGCTTTTTACTCAGTTAAAACTCGAATAGATTCGCTATAAAGCCCCTTTAGACATGGATGTTTTAATCGCAACAAAACGAAAACCAAAAGTTATTAAATCAAATTTTATGATTTCAAATTGTTAATTATGGGCTTTTGAACAAAGTTATTAAATCAAATTCGAACGGATTCGCTTTAAAGCCCCTTTAGACATGCATGTTTTAATCGCAACAAAACGATAACCAAAAGTTATTACATCAAATTCTATGAGTTCAATTTGTTAATTATGGTCTTTTGAACAAAATTATAAGATTAATCTCAAATTTTTAGCTTTTGACTCGGTTAAAATTCGAACGGATTCGCTATAAAGCCACTTTAGACATGCACGTTTTAATCGCAGCAAAACGATAACCAGAAGTTATTAAATCAAATTTTATAAGTTCTATTTGTTAATTATGGGCTTTTGATCATAATTATAAGATTAATCTCAAATTTTCAGCTTTTTTCTCGGTTAAAATTCGAACGGATTCGCTATAAAGCCCCTTTAGACATGCACGTTTTAATCGAAACAAAACGATAACCAAAAGTTATTAAATCGAATTCTATGAGTTTAATTTGTTAATTATGGTCTTTTGAACATAATTAATTATAAGATTAATCTCAAATTTTCAGCTTTTTACTCGGTTAAAATTCGAACAGATTCGCTATAAAGCCCCTTTAGACATGCACGTTTTAATCGCAACAAAACGACAACCAAAAGTTATTGAATCAAATTTTATGAGTTCAAATTGTTAATTATGGGCTTTTTAACAAGATTATACAGATTAATTGAAAATTTTCAGCTTTTTACTCGGTTAAAATTCGAATGGATTCGCTATAAAGCCCCTTTAGACATGCACGTTTTAATCGCAACAAAATGAAAACCAAAAGTTATTAAATCAAATTTTAGGAGTTCAAATTGTTAATTATAGGCTTTTGAATAAAATTATACCGATTAATCTCATATTTTCAGCTTTTTACTCGGTTAAAATTCGAACAGATTCACTTTAAAGCCCCTCTAGACATACATGTTTTAATCGCAACAAAACGATAACAAAAAGTTATTAAATCGAATTTTAAGAGTTTAATTTGTTAATTATGGTCTTTTGAACATAATTATAAGATTAATCTCAAATTTTTAGCTTTTTACTCGGTTAAAATTCGAACGGATTCCCTATAAAGCCCCTTTAGACATGCACATTTTAATCGCAACAAAACGACAACCAAAAGTTATTAAATCAAATTTTATGAGTTCAATTTGTTAATTATGGGCTTTTGATCATAATTATAAGATTAATCTCAAATTTTCAGTTTTTTACTCGGTTAAAATTCGAACGGATTCGCTATAAAGCCCCTTTAGACATGCACATTTTAATCGCAACAAAACGATAAGAAAAAGTTATTAAATCGAATTATATGAGTTCAATTTGTTAATTATTGGCTTTTGAACATAATTATAAGATTAATCTCAAATTTTTAGCTTTTTACTCGGTTAAAATTCGAATGGATTCGCCATAAAGCCCCTTTAGACATTCCCCTTTAGACAGCCCCTTTAGACATGCTCATAACTTCCTTGCTGCTAAGAGTGAGCTTGATCGCTTACTTAATGAGAAAGAAATTTATTGGGCTCAACGAGCTCGGGCACACTAGTTAGTACATGGTGACAAGAATACTTCCTTTTTTCCCGCAAGGGCATCCAACCGGCGACGGAAGAATCATATTGTTGGGCTTTTTAATAATCAGAATCTATTGCACACTAATACGCCTGACATAATGTCTATTGCTGTCAGTTACTTTCAACATCTTTTTACTTCTTCCTCTCCTACTATTGCGTCTTCCATCTTGGACAACATTCCTTCTATTGTTACTGATTCAATGAATAATGATCTTAACAAGGCTTTCACAGCAGATGAAGTCTATGTTGCCTTTCGTGATATTGACCCGAGGAAAGCACCTGTGTTGATGGCTTTCCAAGCGGTTTCTTTCGAAAGTATTGGGACATTCTTGGTCAGGATTTTATAAATCTCTGCCTCAGACTTCTACGTGGGTCTGTTAATTTAGAAGAGGTTAATCGATCCATTATTGTTCTTATTCCTAAAGTAAGCGACCCTACTACGATGCGACATCTCCGACCTATTAGTCTTTGCACAGTCATTTATAAAACTGTGTCAAAAGTTTTAGTTAACCGGCTAAAATCTATCATACCCTTATGTATTAGTGGTAATTAGGTTGCTTTCGTTCGCGGGCCAAACATTACTGATAACATTCTTATCGCTCATGAGCTTATCCATACTCTAAACTCTAATGTTACTTCCTTGGCAAAAGGTGCCAGCCTAAAGCTGGATATGGAAAAAGCCTTCGACCGCGTTGAATGGCCCTTTCTTGAACAAATTATGCTTCGTCTAGGTTTCAACTCCAACTGGGGTTCTCCTATTATGAGGTGTATCTCCTTGGTATCTTATCAAGTTCGCATCAATGATTTCCTTTCACGACCTTTCAAACCCAGTAAAGGGTTGCGGCAAGGAGACCCCTTCTCTCCCTTTTTGTTTCTTTTCTGCACTCAAGGCCTCTCAGCCTTGCTCAATGTTGAACAAGCCACTGGTCACCTCCCTGGTCTCCGTGCCAGTAGGAATGGTCCTCGCATCAACCACCTTCTTTTTACGGATGAATGTGTTGTCTTTATAAAAAATACAACTACAGAAGCTCAACGACTTAAGAATGTTTTGCATACTTACGCCTCCTCGTCGAGATAGGCGGTGAACTTTGAAAAATCTACTATCTTTTTCTTACGGAAAACTTCCACTTTGCTCCGAGCGGAGATTAATGATATCCTTCGTGTACGAGAAGTGGATGACCCTGGTATTTATTTAGGGGTTCCTCTCCTTATTGGGAAGAACAAAACTGCAGCCTTAGGCTTCACCAGGGAAAATATGAATGCCCGCCTGAGTACTTGGGATAAACATCTCCTTTCCTTTAGTGGTCGAGAAGTTTTCATTAAAGCTGTTATACAATCTATGCCTCAATATGTCATGTCTTGTTACCTTTTACCATAAAATATTATTGATGATATGACTACCGTAATACGTCGATACTGGTGGTCTAGGAAAGCTGACAAACGAGGGTGGCATATGCTTCCTTGGGACACTCTCTGCCTCCCTAAAGTTGCTAGAGGTGTAGGCTTTCGTGATCTTCACCACTTTAACATCGCTTTGCTAGGTAAACAAATTTGACGGTTAATTTGTGAGCCTGATAACCTTCTTAGTCAGGTCTACAAATGCAAGTACTATCCTACGGGCACAGTCCTAGATTCCGTTCATACGCGGAGTTCTTCCTTTGCTTGGAAAGGTCTAAGCATTGCTATCTCTAAGCTTCGCAATGGGTTTTTCAAACGTCCTAGCATGTCTAGTAACGTTCAGATTCATTTTGACAGGTGGGGTGGCTCTCAGCCTGTTCACCTTTATGGTATTTATGAAATGAATGAAGAAGTCCCTCTTCGTGCCGGATCTTTTATGCTCCATAATTCACCCCGTTGGGATGAAGCAAAAGTGAGAGGTTATTTTTCCCATGAAGATGCTAATACCATACTTAACGTCCCAATTATCAATGATATAAACGACTCTACTCTTTGGGGTCACCATGATGCAGGTACCTATACAGTTCGCTCTGGTTATCAATTCTTGCAGTTGCAACTAGGGCCTGTTAACAAGCCTTCTAAACTATGGAAAATTTTGTCTAAATTGCCTACCCTGCCCAAAGTTCGTTCCTTTGGTTGGAGATTATGTCATGATGCATTATCGTCCGGTCAGAAAATCCTACAGGCTAATCTTGGTCCTGGGGTTTGCCCAATTTGCAACATGACTGTAGAAACCTCTATCCATGCTATGCGAGATTGTCCTAGTGCTAAGGAGGCGATCCTCTTGACAGGTCTTCCCCCTCGACTTTTGTCCAATGCTTACACCTCCCCTCATCAGTGGCTTTCTGATGCTGCTTCTTTCCTCTCCTTGCATCAATTCTCTCTTCTTATTACAATTTTATGGAACCTGTGGAACCGCCGTAATGATTTTGTTCATAACAACCATATCCAACCGATTTGGTTAACTGTTGCCTCTGCCCAAAAACTTTTCACTGATTATACATCTTTGAATGATGTGTCCCGCCAATACTCCCGGCTAGTTGAGCCCACTTTCGCTCCGGCTAGATGGATGAAACCGGCTCCAGGTTTTGTCAAAATTAACACGGATGGGGCTTTTGACCCTGTCTTGAGAGGGGCTGCTGCAGGTGTTATTGCTCGTGATTCTTTTGGCTTAGTGCTTGGTGGCTGCTTTATGCCCCTTATTTGTCCGGATCCTGCCTCTGTAGAGGCTCTTGCTATTCTGGAAGGATTACGCTTTGTTGTTGCCAACGGATGGACTAATGTGATTCTTGAAACTGACTCTGCGTCCATTGCCAACAAAGTTAATAACGCTCCTCCTCGAGATCTTTCCACAGTGCAGCACTTGGTAGCTCGCATCCGCTCCACTCTGGGTTCTTTGCCTAATTGCAAGATTTGTTATGTGCCTAGAGCTGCAAACGTTGTAGCCCATACTTTGGCTAATAGGGCTTTGCATTCTTTTACTTCTAGTTCTTTTGGTTGTTTCTTTCCCGATTTTATTCAGGTTTCTGTAAACTCGGAGAGGTTCTCCTCTTCTTCTCAATAATACCTTGGGTACTCTTTTCCCCATAGGGGCCTTCTCACTTCTTGGGGTGGTCGGCTATAGGTTTTTTTTAATGAGGCCCTTTCCTTCAAAAAAAAAATTCGAACAGATTAGCTATAAAGCCCATTTAGATATTCAAGTTTTAATTGTAATAAAAAGACAACCAAATATTATTAAATCAATTTTTTTAGTTCAAATAGTTAATTATAGGCTTTTGATCAAAATTATACAAATTAATCTAAAATTTTCAGCTTTTTTCTCGATTAAAATTCAAACGGATTCACTATAAAGCCCCTTTAGACATGCACGTTTTAATCGCAACAAAACGATAACCAAAAGTTATTAAATCAAATTTTATGATTTCAAATTGTTAATTTTGGGCTTTTGAACATAATTATCCAGATTAATCAAAAATTTTCAGCTTTTTACTCGGTTAAAATTTGAATGGATTCACTATAAAGCCCCTTTAGACATGCACGTTTTAATCGCAACAAAACGATAACCAAAAGTTATTAAATCAAATTTTATGAGTTCAAATTGTTAAGTATGGGATTTTGAGCAAAATTATACAGATTAATCTAAAATTTTTAGCTTTTTACTCGGTTAAAATTTGAACGGATTCGCTATAAAGCCCCTTTAGACATGCATGATTTATTCGTAACAAAACGACAATCAAATATTATTAAATCAATTTTTATTAGCTCAAATAGTTAATTATAGGCTTTAGAACAAAATTATATAGATTAATCTCAAATTTTAACTCGGTTAAATTTCGAATGGGTTCTCTATAAAGCCCATTTAAACATGCACGTTTTAATCAAATTTTATGAGTTCAAATACTTGATTATGGGCTTTTAAACAAAATTATATTGATTAATCTCAAATTTTCATCTTTTTACTCTGTTAAAATTTGAACGGATTCTCTATAAAGCACATTTAGACATCCACGTTTAATCCCAACAAAAATACTACCAAATGTTATTAAATCAAATTTTATTAGTTCAAATAGTTAATTATACGCTTTTGAATAAAATTATATAGATTAATCTCAAATTTTTAGATTTTTACTCGGTTAAAATTCGATCGGATTCTCCATAAAGCCCATTTATATATGCACGTTTTAATCGCAACAAAATGATAACCAAATGTTATTAAATCAAATTTTATGAGTTCAAATACTTAATTATGGGCTTTTGAACAAAATGATACAGATTAATCTCAAATTTTCAGCTTTTTACTTTGTTAAAATTCGAACGGATTCGCTATAAAGCCTCTTTAGACATGCACATTTTAATCGCAACAAAACGACAACCAAAAGTTATTTAATCAAATTTTATGAGTTCAAATAGTTAATTATGGGCTTTTGAACATAATTATACAAATTAATCTCAAATTTTCAGTTTTTTACTCTGTTAAAATTCGAACGGATTCTCTTTAAAGCACATTTAGACTTTCACGTTTTAATCGCAATAAAACGATAACCAAAAGTTATTAAATCAAATTTTATGAGTTCACATACTTGATTATGTGCTTTTGAAAAAAATTACACTGATTAATCTCAAATTTCCAGCTTTTTACTCGGTTAAAACTCAAACAGATTCCTTATAAAAGTCATTTAGACATGTACGTTTTAATCACAACAAAACGACAACCTAATGTTATTAAATCAAATTTCATGATTTTAAATACTTGATTATGGGCTTTTGAAAAAAATTATACGGATTAATCTCAGTTTTTGACCTTTTTACTCGGTTAAAATTCGAAATGATTCTCCATAAAGCCCATTTAGAGATGCACGTTTTAATCACAACAAAACGATAACCAAATGTTATTAAATCAAATTTTATGAGTTCAAATTGTTAATTATGGGCTTCTGAACATAATTATACAGATTAATCTCAAATTTTCAGCTTTTCACTTGGTTAAAATTCGAACAGATTCTCTATAAAGGCCATTTAGACATGCACGTTTTAATCACAACCAAACGACAACCAAAAGTTATTAAATCAAATTTTATGTTTTCAAATTGTTAATTATTTTTCTTTTGAACATAATTATACAGATTAATCTCAAATTTTCAGCTTTTTACTCGGTTTAAATTCGAACGGATTCACTATAAAGCCCCTTTAGACGTACACGTTTTAATCGCAACAAAACAACAACCAAAAGTTATTAAATCAAATTCTATGAGTTCAAATTATTAATTATGGGCTTTTGATCATAATTATACAGATTAATCTCAAACTTTTAGCTTTTTACTCGGTTAAAATTCGAACGGATTCTCCATAAAGGCCATTTAGACATGCACGTTTTAATCCCAACAAAACGACAATCAAAAGTTATTAAATCAAATTTTAGTAGTTCAAATAGTTAATTATGGGCTTTTGAACATAATTATACAGATTTATCTCAAATTTTCAGCTTTTTACTCAGTTAAAATTCGAACGAATTCGCTATAAAACCCCTTTAGACATGTACATTTTAATCACAACAAAACGAAAACCAAAAGTTATTAAATCAAATTTTATGAGTTCAAATAGTTAATTATAGGGTTTTGAACATAATTATACAGATTAATCTCAAATTTTCAGATTTTTACTCGGTTAAAATTCGAACGGATTCTCTATAAAGGCCATTTAGATATGCACGTTTTAATCACTACAAAAAGATAACCAAACTTTTTTAAATCATATTTTATGCATTCAAATAGTGAATTATGGGGTTTTGAACATAATTATTGTTGGTGTTGTTCAGCACTGAGAGATGATTAAATTATGTGATTATGATTTGGGTGCAAGAGTGTGCAAGTATACATATCGAACAAGTAATAAAGTATGTGAGTGAGATCGTTCCCACGTGGATTGGGTAGGTTAATTCAAAAATAGTTACCATACACAAAAGATAAAGTAATCATCTGTATTGACATATGCTAAAGCAATTATGCAAGTGTCACCAAAAATACCTTAGCAAAATAAAACTGTCACCAATGATGCTAAACCAAAACAAAGAATGTCACGAAAATACCGTAGCAATAAACAGATGTTGGAGAAATAAATAAAGCTACACAAACACAATACTAAAAATATATTCAAGCTTAAGACAGGCTAGGCTTGCTATGGCATGACTTCACTGCTCTCCTAGATGTTATTGTTCCCCTGGTTTACTATTACTCGACAGAGTTTACTGAAAATGCCTCCACTATCCCTAGTCAGAAGGCCTAACACTCGAAAATGCTAAGGCATTACCTCCAGGTCTCAATCCTAACACTCATAATGTTGATAAAGTGCTACCCCTTTTAGTCGTTGAAACTCTACCTATCCCTAAGGCAAGTTAGGATTCTGCTCTCGCAGCAACCCCATTGCTCAAGTTGGTCTAGCTTTGCCTATCCCTAGGTCTAAGCTTCCCAAACCCCTTGATCTATGGCTACCTCCCAGTGCTCTTACAAACAAAGGTTTAGAGTGAAAAAGTGTTAGCATTCTTGAAGAAAATACAAAGTAAATTGGAAACAGTAAACATCCATTAAAGCAAAATGAAAATCATCCAAAACAAGCCTTAGCCATACTAGTTTAGTTCATGGCTAGGAATGAAAAACTATTCAACTTTCGTCCTTTGAAATACATAATCAACAACTTAGAAAAGAGGTAAACAAAGAAGAGGAAGAAAGTCTCAAACGCTTATGCCGTGACACTTCCTAGCTTGCCACTCCTCTTGAAGTCGCGCAAATCCCTTGTTTGAATCTCTCCAACAATGGTGGCTTGGCTAGAGGTTGAAGATAACCGAAAGTATCCTCCTTCTTCTTTCTTCTTCCTCTTGCTTCCTTAAAGCTCGCTCCTTTTTGTGTTCTTTAGCTACTAGTTTTTCCTTTACTGTGCATACAACTCTCTCGGCTCTCTTGTTGAAGGAGGCTTGACCTTGTATTTATGAGAGGCTTCTATGGTTTGGTGCCCTAAAGGTGCTAAGGGAGTATCCCCTGACATTTGCTGCAGTAGATGGCAGGAATGTAGGGTCTGTAGGGGACTGTTGCAGGTCTACAGCGGTAGTACGACGTCTACAGAATTTGTAGAGGACGTACAGCTGGCCTATAAAATGCGTGGAGACAGTGGGTTGTAGCTGTGCCCTTTTTCTGTTCTGTTTTGTTCACCCACAATGCTGTAGCATCCTTGATGTCCGATCCAACACTTGAGAAATATGCTACGACATCTCTTTCGTTCTTTCAACTTTGCTTCAGCATCTGCACAACATCACCAACAAAATACCCTTCAAAGCAGTATCTTTTAAAAATAAAAGAAAATTGTAGCGACCCTAAATTTCTTAAATTGATAGGTATAGTAAAAAGGGGAAAATGGGGTCACTAGTGGAAAATTAAAAAGTTAGGGTTCTGAAGAGTAGAATTTAGGGATTTGGATTTGAAATGAAATTTTGGGAAAATTTTGAAAATTAGGATTTGAAAATTAAAAATTAAAAATTAGGTTTTTAAATTATGTAAAAAAATAGGAAATTTTGAAACGTTGAAAGAAATTTAAAATCTAGGGTTCTTTAAAAAAAATAGGAATTGGAAAGTTAAAATTAGGGATTTAAGATTAAAAAAGAAATTTTAGATTGAAAAGGAAAATTTTGAAATTAGAGATTTAAAGAAAGGGTTGGAGTCGCCACCGGCCACTTTGGTAGGTCGGACACCATAAAAACCAAAGATTCAAAATGATTTGGGTTCGAGAGTCGATTACGGTTAAAAACAGGTTTAAGGTTTAAAACCGCACAAAATTGACACCTTTACAAATTGCCGCTTAATTAACTTTGAATTTCCCGGATTAAAGTGATATTTAAATTAATGTTTGTATCAAGATTCGAAATCAATTTTATTTTCTACCGCACCTTTATTCGAGGGGAACGTATACACCGCGACCTATACATCGGAACGCGGGCTCGTTACGACCGAATAAAGGCATTGGAAATTAAATTCATTAATTATTGTAGGAGATGTGAATTGGGAAAAATAAATAAAAACAACACATGTTACAATAAACAAAATATACAAAATAAATGCCCAACAAATTAAAATACCTAAAGTAGATATGCATGACTTAAACAAATATAAGACATGATGAAATAAATATGCGTAAAATAAAAATAAATATATATACATCAAGGCATATAATATAAGCGTAATAAAATGTATAAAATAAACATGCTATAATGTAACTAATGTACGAATAAATAAATAAATAAATAAGCATGATATAATCAATATAAGGCAAGATAAAATTAATAAATACAAACATGACATAATATGATATGAAAAATAATGCACAAATGAACATATGTAAGTAAAGATCAATATATGTGCATAAAATATAAATAAGAACATAAATGAAATGTATGACAAAATAAAACAATATAAACAATATATACACAATCATACATGTACAAAAAGGTAAAAAAAAAAAGAGAACAAATGCATGATTTAAATAAATGTAAATGCATGAAAAAGTATGACAAACATAGTAAATTAAATATAAACAAAAATATACAACAAATATACAAAAATAAATAAAATAAAGATCAATATAAATAAATAATATAAACAAGAATAAATAAATAAATGTCACATTATAATATAATAATACTAGTTATAATACTAAAAATATATATCATACGATCTTAATATGTATTAAGGAATATATAATGTATATAGTAAACAACCATATTTTATACAAGGAAAATAAATAAAAAAAGATGAAAAAGGAGATAACAATATTAAAAATGGAATTTATATGAAAACATTATATAACATCTATATAAAGATAAATATTAAAATAATAAAAAAAAATGGGAAACTGTGCTGCAAGAAAGAGAAAAACAATAGGAAACAAAAAAAAACAAAGGAATTAATGCCATGGAAAATTAAATCAAATTAAATGGAAAAAAAATCTTGAAAATTGGAAACAACAATCTTTAAATCCCATGATCAATACAATTGAAGAAAAAAAAGAAAGTTTAAAGGTATTAAAGATGCAATAATTAAGGTAAATAAATTTAATAAATATTTAAATAAAAAATAAATAAAGACATAGACTAAAATATTAAAAAGAAGAATAAAAGAGTCGATTTAAAATAAAAACAAAATGAAAATGATGAAAACAGAACGCCACAATAAATTCTTGGGACTCGAAAAATAATTTTACCGAGGGGAAAGGTTTAAAAGCTAACTCCAAAACATGCAAGGGCCCAAAATAATAATACCAATTTTATTATGATGATTAAAACAAATTAGTGACGAAAATAAAAGGTTTTAGAAACGTCTAGGAACTGTGGGAAGAGTTTCAATGACACGGGAGGTTTTATAATGTAAATAATCCGTTTTAAAATTATTTAGGGAGTATAAAATATAATTTAAACTCAAAATTATCTCCCTTCACTCATATTTTCAAATCCGAAAACCAAAGGAAGAATATTCATCCTTCAGCCCAGAAACCACCATACCTTCAAGAATCCGGCCACCACTCACGGTGGTCGGCGACCAAAAACAAACAACAACCTTTGCTTCCGCTTCCTTTCGAACTCAAAATAAAACCCTTTTCCTTTAAACAAAACAAAACCTTTCTTATTTTAATAAAAACAGAAGCGATGAGGGCCCTTTCCTTTCTCGATTCAAATGCGAAAAAAAGGAGACACAAGCTTTCCTCCTTTCTTGGCTCACCACAACGGCCTTGCGGCCAAGACTTGTCGCCGACGAGAGAAGAAAACTGAGAAGAAAAACGATGTTCACCCCCTAAAGGTAAAAAAAATGACTCAAAAATTTTTATTTTTGTTTTTTATACGAAAGATAAACAAAGATTTTTTTATCTCTCCAATTCTTTTTCTCTATTGATATTCAAGAGTGGTGGGGAAGAGATCCCTTTACATGTTCTTGTGAATCGGTTTATATATCCGATTTTACATGAATTAAAAGAAAAGAAAATGGTCCTCTAAAATTCCCATTGGCTGCTGCTAGTTTCGATTTTTGCCTGATCACATGTTGCACTGCTCTGACTTTGTTGATATTATCTGATTTTTGGCCTCAGAAATTATCTCTTGGTTCCCTCTGAAATTTTGAAATTTGTTGTAATTTCTCTACTGTAATCGTTTTGTTAGTACGAATCTGACACTGGTTCTTGTTTGCATGTGTATGTACTGCTGCCAGAAAATGAGGGGACCACCAGTGAACGGCCAGCGTCGGAAGCTGAACAGATCACTGGAATCTGATCAGGCAACGTGTATGGCCCTCGCGCGTGTGGAAGCGGATAAGTCGCATGTGGGCATGTGCCAGGTCCAAAAGGTTCTTCCCGCTTCAATGTTGACCGTCAGATTTGGGATTAGATCTGACGGCTGTTATTAAGTTGCGCAAAAAGAAAAGTATGAGTTAGGGTTCCATAGTTATCAGATTGGGGCTAAGAGACGGGCCAAAATCTTGGGCTTTGGTAATTGTAAGGAAGTGGGCTTTAGTTAATTAATTAGATTTGGGCTGGTTGTAATAAAATCTGGGTGATGCATTATTTAACTTGGGTTTGTAGAGATATATATGGACTGAATGAACAATTATGTCTGAGCTAATTTATTTAATCTTATATTCATTTGGGTTTTAATTATTTACATTCTATTTATTTAATATTTATCTTATAATAATAGTAATAATAATAAATAATAATAATAATTTAATATATATAATAATAGAAATAAAAGACAGCAAATAATAACAAAAATGAACAGAAACAAAAACATTTATAAAAACAAAATGAGAATATAGTAATAAATATGGAAAACTAAAACTAAAAAGGAACAAGAATTAATACTATAATATTTTGGATTTTTTTTTTAAATTTGAATAGATAATAATAATTATCATTCCTAATAATGGTAAACAAAAAGAGAAGGTCATAAAAAGAAAAACTTACAATGTTTTTATTTTTAAAACATATTATTAAAATTAGTGATCATAACCTAATATATTTTTTGGTTTTTTGGTTTTAAATAACATATAATAACGAGAGAAATAATAAAAACAAAACAAATAAAAGCTAAATAATATTTTAATAATAAAATAACACTAGATAGTAATAAATCTTAACCAAAAAAGAAATATATATATATATAAAAAGAGTAATATAATATTTTTAGATTCCTTAAAAGAAAATAGTAAAACATATAGTAATATATATTTACAAAGTCAAAGAAAAGGAAAATAGGTACAAATTAACAAATATTAATATAATGTTTTTGAATTTTTATCATATTTTTATAAAACAAAACTAAAAAAAACATTATTATATTTTTTGATTTTTTCTATCGTAAACGCTAAAATTAACTAAAGCCCATTATTTAAGACAAAAATAAAATTAAAAAATAAACGGGTTTCCCTCGGATAAAATTAGTGATTATAGTTGCCCCTCTTTGCTTATCGTTGTAGAACAATGATGAAGCAAAGAAAATAAGCACTAATTTTATCCGACTTCCCTGTTTGGAGAGTCTAATTTGAAAGCCTTTTTCCGCGATTTTAATATCCCTTCCTTTCCTTGGTCCCCTAATTAGCTGGCCACGACCGGTATCACCTTCATACATCAAAAGAGAATTTTCAGAGGCGAATTTTGATTTCTTTATTTAAATGTTTTGAGCAAAATTTAAAGATTCTGAGCTATGGGTCCCCCCTCTATGAAACTTTAAGCTCTGAACTGTTTAAAACGTTGGTCCTTCCTATACAGAACCAATCTCTGAAAATCTTCGAGCCTTTCATATATAAAGCTCTTCGCAAAAGTCTTCGGTTTGAGTCTCTCCTATATGAAACCCTAAATCTAGAATTCTAACAATGTTGATCCCTTCTCCACAGAATCTACATCTTCGAGATGCTCTGATTTCGGATCATTGCAGCATATGAAGGTCCCTCTCTTCGATCGTATACCGTTGTACCCCCTAAAATTAACCTAATTTCTTAGATTACAAGTTAGGATTTATAAATAGAAAACTTGATTGGCAAGTTAGGGTTTTACAAAAATAAATATAAAATATTCAGATAAATTGTTGAATAATTAATAAATTAAAATAATAATAAAAATTAATCATTTACAAAAAAATAGCGTTCAACCCATAAATTTATAAATAACAAACCTCACAGAAACCGATAAAAGTTTAATAACTGTATTACAGAAATATTGTTCAAATATGATAAATAATCTGGACTCCGAAAATGAATACATACTATAAATCAGATACTGGAACAGGAACCTCCAAGTACCGTACCGAGCCTAGATCTGAGATCTGAAACAAGAACCTGAGAGGGTGTAAGCTGGGGAGCCTAGTGTGTCTCTAGAACAGATAACGGAATAACAGAACAGAATATGCAGAACAGACAGAGTATGCATGATATGCACCCATCTCCGAACACCTCAGAAGAGTTGGTCCCCAGACCACTCTAACACCATCACACCAACAGAAGTGGTATCTCGACCCGAAGGTGGAGCCACTAAACAGAAGTGATAAAATCACTAACTTCCCCGTACACAGATAATATCCCAGATACCATGATAAATGCAGATACAGAATCAGAATGCATGCCTTATTATCTAACAGGAGGCAAGCATGACAGATAACAGAATCAGATATGATATAACAGAATGATGCATGATCATACGGATAACAGAATCGAATATACAGAACAACAGAATTTACAGGCTGAACGGGAAAGAACACACCTGTATCAGAAGACTCAACGACGACCCTGACGTCTACTGGACTCAGCTCTACCACCGGGCTGAGCAGGAGTAGAGTCTACAATTTACAGAATTACGTTAGACATCCTACTATACCATATTACCATAAAATAAACGAAACAGAATAATTCGTACTCACGTGAAGGTCCTGAATGTGGATGTATCGGTCCTCGTACAGGAGGAGGAGGTAACTACTCGAGGTCGGAATCCTCGTCACCTGAAGCAAACAAAAATTGATTCAGAACCTTTTTTAGATAATTTCCAAATAACTTATCGAACATAAAACCCCCAAAAACGACACTTCGAGTTCGAATTTCGAAAAACGGACAGCGCTATTGGATTCAGGACGTCGAAAAACATAAAGTGGGCCCGGGTAAAAAAAAAGTCAACTGTTGACGTCAGCACTGGTCAACACTGACGTCAGCAGTGGCGTCATCAGTCAACGCTGACGTTAGCAGATGACGTCAGCAGTGACGTCAGCGATGACGTCAGCCGGGTTGGGAAACGGGTTAGAAATCGAGTCGGGTCGGGTGGTCGGGTCGCGGTCGGGTTGGCGGGTCTGGGCTGGGGCCGATCGGCTAGACCGTCCTGTTCGGTCTGGGCCGGTTACAGGGTCCGATTCACTGGGCCGTTTGTTTCTTGGGAAAATCTAGAAAATTTCCAGATTTTTCCCAGTGACCAAAGACGCAATATATTCGTTTTTAAACCTTATTTTTCACCCGATTTCATCCTATATTCGATCCAAACACTCTCTTAAATTAATCCTTACTCGATTCAATACCAAATATAGTTTTTAAACGGATTAATACCACTTCCCTCACCAATTATTCGATCAAAACAGTGACTCAACTCAAAATACTTTGGACCTCAACCGAAATTAAATAATAGAACCCCATTCCGATTCCAATCTTAAACTAATCGAATATAACTCATTAGAACCATTAACAAAATATACCAACCGAATAGAACGAAAATAAATAAAAAAATTCAAGGATTTGGATCTTACCACACCCGACCAAAGGAGAAAATACTTCCAGAGAAATTTCGATAGAAACAGAGGTAGCAAGTACGATTCGAATAAGGAAGATAGACTATAATTTCAGATTTTAATCATAAAAAAAATTAAATGAGAATTAATTCCCCCCATAACTGACTGAAACGGAAGATCGGGAAATGGAAGGAATTTCTCTAACAGAAAAATGGTATAATTACATGGGAAGGGTTCACAATTTTTGAATTTTTTCAATTTGACCCTTAACTTTTCATAATTTTCAATTTAGTCCTCAATTTTCTCAGAATTTTTAATTCCCAAAATTTAGGGTTTGATTAGGGATTTTGACTTTAATTATTGGGATTTTGACCTCTAATTTTGGGTTATTACAACTCTCCCCCTCTTATAGAAAATTTCGTCCTCGAAATTTACCTGGATCAAAGACATGCGGATACTGGGCTTTGATAACAGACTTAGGCTCCCACGTAGCCTCATCCAGACCTCGGTTACGCCAGAGAACCTTAACCATCTTAATGGTTTTCCTCCGAAGAACTCTCTGGTCCTGATCAATGATCTCAACGGGCTCCTCCTCATAACACAGATCAGGCCGAATCTCGAAATCCTCCACAGACAGAACATGAGACGGATCTGCTCGATAACGTCTCAGTACAGAAACATGGAATACATCATGGATTCGCCTGAGTTCAGGTGGTAACTCAAGCTGATAAGCTACAGGTCCGATACGTCTGATAATCTGGTAGGGTCCAATATATCTGGGACTGAGCTTGCCCTTACGGCCAAATCGTAGTACCTTCCTCCACGGAGATACTTTCAGGAAGACCTCGTCACTAACCTCAAACTCAAGATCTTTATGCCTCAGATCAACGTGAGATTTCTGTCTGTCAAAAGCGGCTTTGAGCCGATCCCGAATCAATCTGACAGTCTCCTCAGCCTCATGTACAATATCTGGACCCAATAAACGGTGCTCGGTGAGCTCAGTCCAACCAATCGGGGTGCGACACTTACACCCGTATAGAGCCTCATATGGTGCCATCTTAATACTGGCCTGATAGCTGTTGTTGTACGCGAACTCTGCCAAAGGTAGGAAATCCTCCCAGCTACCTCTGAAATCCAGAATACATCCTCTCAACATGTCCTCGAGGATCTGAATTACACGCTCAGACTGACTATCGGTCTGAGGGTGATAAGCAGTGCTGAAGTTCAGATGAGTACCCAGAGCAGTATGTAGGGATCCTCAGAACTTAGACGTGAATCTCGAATCCCGATCAGATATATTAGATAGGGGTACTCCATGTAGCCGGACAATTTCGGAGATGTATAACCGGGCCAGCCTACTCAGAGTATAGGTGGTCTTGACCGGAATGAAAGGAGCTGATTTGGTCAAACGATCAACGATGACCCAGACAGAATCCTTCTTTGACGGAGTCAACGGTAACCCACTAACAAAATCCATGGTTACACGCTCCCATTTCCACTAGGGAATCTCGATATGCTGAAGTAGTCCAGATGGTCGCTGATGCTCTACTTTAACTTTCTGGCAAGTCAAGCATTTCGATACAAAACTGACCACGTCTCGCTTGAGACCTTTCCACCAGTACTTTTCTCGGAGATTCTTGTACATCTTGTCACCTGCAGGGTGCATAGAATATGGGCTATCATGAGCTTCTCGCAGAATAATCTGTTTCAATGCAGAATTCCTCGGAACACATAGTCGACCCCGGAAACACAGAACTCCATCCTGGTTTAGAGAAAAATCCTAAGAAGTCCCCTCCTGAACTTCTGCAATGCGGTGAGACAGATACGGATCATTAGGTTGCTCAGCCTGAATCTCAGAAATCAGTGTAGGAACCACCCGAAGCTCTGCCAGTAAACTGCCATCCTCTAACAGACTCATCCGAGCAAACAGATCTCTCAGATCAGAAATGGCGTTGCGACTCAGAGCATCCGCAACGACATTAGCCTTACCAGGATGATGTTCTATCTCACAATCATAGTTCTTCAGAAGCTCTAACCAGCGACGCTGTCTCAGATTAAGTTCCTTCTGGGTGAGAAGATACTTAAGACTCTTGTAATCAGTGAAAATATAACACTTCTCTCCATAGAGATAGTGTCTCCAGATTTTCAGAGAAAAAATCACTACTACCAACTCCAGATCGTGGGTAGGGTAGTTACACTCATGCGGTTTCAACTGTCGGGATGCATAAGCCACTACTTTCCCATACTGCATCAGAACACAAACCAGACCAGTGTATGAGGCATCACTGTAAACGGTATAGGGTTTCCCCGACTCTGGTTGTATCAGAACTGGTGCTTGGGTCAAAACGGATTTCAGTTTATCAAAAATTTGTTGTTGAGCCTCATACCAGATAAACGGAATATCCTTCCTCAAAAGCTTAGTCAACGCAGCAGCTATGGAAGAAAAGCCCTCCACAAATCTCCGATAATAACCCGCTAGTCCCAAAAAACTACGGATCTCTGCTACATTCTTGGGCCGTTGCCAACTCATAATAGCCTCGATTTTGTTCGGATCCACCTGAATACCTTTAGCTGATACCACGTGTCCCAGAAAAACCACCTCCGAGAGCGAGAACTCACATTTACTGAACTTCGCATACAACTGTTTCTCCCTTAGAGTTTGTAGAACAATCCGAAGATGCTGCTCATGCTCCTCCTCAGACTTGGAGTAGACCAGTATGTCATCAATGAAGACCATTACGAACTGATCCAGATAGGGTCGAAACACCCTATTCATCATGTCTATGAATGCTGTAGGGGCATTCGTAAGATCGAAGGGCATTACCAGAAACTCGTAGTGACCATAACGAGTTCTGAAAGCTATCTTGGACACGTCAAAATCCTTAACCTTGAGTTGGTAATAACCAGATCTCAGGTCTATCTTAGAGAAAACCGAAGCTCCTTAGAACTGATCGAATAGGTCATCAATGCGGGGAAGAGGGTACTTGTTTTTGATGGTCAATTTGTTTAATTTCCGGTAGTCAATACATAAGCGCAGAGAACCATCTTTCTTTTTAACGAATAGGACAGGGGCTCCCCACGGTGAAACACTGTGTTGTATGAAACCTCTATCTAGAAGTTCCTGTAGCTGAATCTTAAGCTCCTTGAGCTCTTTCGGAGCCATCCGATAAGGTGGCATGGATACAAGAGTAGTCCCAGGGTACAACTCAATACTGAACTCCACCTATTCACGTTTAGGGGTACACCCGGTAGCTCTTCCGGAAAAACATCTGGAAATTCACAGACTACGCGGATCTTATCCATTCTAGAGTCAAGTTGCCTCCGGTCAAGGATGTAGGCAAGATAGGCTATACACCCCTTCTTGATCATCTTTTCAGCTTTCATGGCTGAAATCAGATTGGACAGATACCCTCTATGCTCACCGATGAGAGTTACCTCTCGTCCATCAGAAGTTCTCAGAATTTCCCTCTTATGCTCACAGTCTAGAGTAACTCGGTGAGCAGATAACCAGTCCATCCCCAGAATCAAATCGAAGTCCACAAATGGTAATTTCATCAGATTTGCAGGAAAGATTTCCCTGTGAAGCTCAAGGGGACAATCTCTGTAAACTTTAGATATATCCATCTGGTGGCCTACAGGGCTAAAAACTGAGATGGAACTACCAGTATCCTCCTCTGAAATTTTTAGATACCCCGCTACAGAACTAGAGACATAGGAATGTGATGACCCATTATCTAATAGTGCAAAGAAGGGAACAGTATGTACAGAAAATGTACCAGCAATGACGTCTGGCTCATCTCGGTCCTCCTATCTCCTCGTAGCATACACCATTCCATACTGAGATCCTCCCGATCTGGCTGCTCCTCTGAACTGACTGGGTATGCCTCTACTACCAGTACCAGATGCGACGGGTCTACCCTGTCCTCTACCCCCTGCTGGGGTCTGAACTGAAGCCTGTGACTGGCCCGGAGCGTAACCAGACTGTGGTGCCACTGGACAGTCTCTGAGACGGTGATCAAGAGAACCACACCGGAAGCAGGCTCCACTCTGCATACGATACTCTCTGGGGTGCCATTTCTTACAGAAGGTACACTGAGGTACCGCTCGGGTACTAGTGGATCCAGCTCCACTAGCAGCAGGGACAGCTGATACTGTAGGTCTAGATCGTGTCGAACTCTGTGGCTCATACTCATCGCGGCCTCTCTTTCGGGACTGAAAACCCTGACTGTACTGAGCAGATGAGGCAGGCTGTCGTCTACCTCTAGCCTGACCTTGGGATTCCATCTGAACCCTCAGAACCTCATTGCGCTCGGCTATCCTGGCACGCCGAGTGATCATCTTGTACTTTGTATCGTGATGTGTAGCCACTGCAATCTTCAGTGGTATCCGAAGTCCTTTCAGAAAGTGATCACACTTTTGCTTCTCGGTCGTCACTATACCAGGAGCATACTGTAGTAACCTCAGAAACTCAATCTCATAGTCCTTGACCGACATATCATTCTGTTGCAGATTCAGAAAGTCCTCTCGGCATTTAGCCTTATGGGCTTTTGAACATAATTATCCAGATTAATCTCAAATTTTCAGCTTTTTACTCGGATAAATTTGAACGGATTAGCTATAAAGCCCCTTTAGAGATGCATATTTTGATCGTAACAAAACGATAATCAAATCTTATTAAATCAATTTTTATTAGTTCAAAAAGTTAATTATAGGCTTTTGAACAAAATTATACTGATTAATCTAAAAATTTCAACTTTTTACTCGGTTAAAATACGAACGAATTCGCTATAAAGCCCCTTTAGACACTCATGTTTTAATTGCAACAAAGCGACAACCAAAAGTTATTAAATCAAAATTTATGAGTACAAATTGTTAATTATGTGCTTTTGAACAAAATTATACGGATTAATCTAAAATTTTCAGCTTTTTACTCGGTTAAAATTCGAACGAACTCGCCATAAAGCCCCTATAGACATACACGTTTTAATCACAAAAAACGATAACCAAAAGTTATTAAATCAAATTTTATTAGTTCAAATAGTTAATTATGGGCTTTTTAACATAATTATACAGATTAATCTTAAATTTTAACCCTTTTACTTGGATAAAATTTAAACTGATTCTTAATAAAGGTTTAGACATGCACGTTTTAATCGCAACAAAACGATAACCAAAAGTTATTAAATTAAATTTTATGAGTTCAAATTTTTAATTATAGGCTTTTGAACATAATTATACAGATTAATCTCAAATTTTTAGCTTTTTACTCGGTTAAAATTCGAACGGATTTGCTATAAAGCCCTTTAGACATGCACGTTTTAATCGCAACAAAACGATGACCAAAAGTTATTAAATCAAATTCTATGAGTTCAATTTGTTACTTATGGGCTTTTGAACATAATTGTACAGATTAATCTTAAATTTTCAACTTTTTACTCGGTTAAAATTTGAACAGATTCGCTATAAATGCCATTTAGAGATGCTCGTTTTGATCACAACAAAACGACAAACAAATGTTATGAAATCAAATTTTATGAGTTCAAATACTTAATTATGGGCTTTTTTACAAATTATACAGATTAATCTAAAAATTTTAGCTTTTTATCCGTTAAAATTCGAACGGATTCACTATAAAGCCCCTTTTGACATGTACGTTTTAATCGCAACAAAACGACAACCAAAAGTTATTAAATCAAATTTTATTAGTTCAAATAGTTAATTATGGGCTTTTTAACATAATTATACAAATTAATCTTAAATTTTCATCTTTTTACACGGATAAAATTCAAATGGATTAGCTATAAAGCCCCTTTAGATATGCACGTTTTAATCGTAACAAAATGACAACTAAATATTATTAAATAAATTTTTATTATCTCAAATAGTTAATTATAGGCTTTTGAACAAAATTATACATATTAATCTAAAATTTTCAGCTTTTAACTCGGTTAAAATATTAACAGATTCGCTATAAAGGTTATTAAATCGCAACAAAACGACAAACAAAGGTTATTAAATCAAATTTTATGAGTTCAAATTGTTAATTATGCGCTTTTGAATATAATTATACAGATTAATCTCAATTTTTTAGCTTTTTACTCTGTTAAAAATCGAACTGATTAGATATAAAGCCCCTTTAGACATGCACGTTTTAATCGCAACAAAACAACAACCAAAAGTTGTTAAATCAAATTTTATGAGTTCAAATAGTTAATTATGGGCTTTTGAACATAATTATACAGATTAATCTCAAATTTTCAGCTTTTTACTCGATTAAAACTCGAACTGATTCTCAATAAAGGTCATTTACACATGAACGTTTCAATCGCAACAGAACGACAACCAAAAGTTATTAAATAAATCTTATGAGTTCAAATTATTAATTATGTGATTTTAAACGTAATTATATAGATTAATCTCAAATTTTCAACCTTTTACTCGGTTAAAATTCAAACAGATTCGCTATAAAGCCCCTTTAAACATGCACGTTTTAATCGTAACAAAACGATAACCAAAAGTTATTAAATCAGATTCTATGAGTTCAAATTATTAATTATACGCATTTCAACATAATTATAAAATTTAATATCAGATTTCCAGTTTTTTATTTATTTAAAATTCGAACGTATTAATCTCAAATTTTCAAGTTTTACTCGGTTAAAATTCAAACGGATTAGCTATAAATCCCCTTTAGACATGCACGTTTTAATCATAACAAAATGACAACCAAATATTATTAAATCAATTTTTATTAGTTCAAATAGTTAATTATGGGCTTTTGAACATAATTATATAGATTAATCTAAAATTTTCAGCTTTTTACTCAGTTAATATTTGAACTGATTCTCAATAAAGGCCATTTAGACATACACGTTTTAATCGTAAAAAAAAACGACAACCAAAAGTTATTAAATCAAATTTTATGAGTTTAAATTGTTAAATATGGGCTTTTTAACATAATTAAATAGATTAATCTCAAATTTTCAGCTTTTTACTCGGTTAAAATTCGAACGGATTCGCTATAAAGCCCCTTTACACATGCACGTTTCAATCGCAAAAAAAACGACAACTAAAAGTTATTAAACAAAATTTTATGAGTTAAAATTATTAATTATGGGCTTTTGAACATAATTATACAGATTAATCTTAAATTTTCAGCCTTTTACTCGGTTAAAATTCGAACGAGTTCACTCTAAAGCCCCTTTAGACATACACGTTTTAATAGTAACAAAATGAAAACCAAATATTATTAAATCAATTTTTATTAGTTCAAATAGTTAATTATAGGCTTTTGAACAAAATTATATAATTTAATCTAAAATTTTCAGTTTTTTACTCGGTTAAAATTCTAACGGATTCTCTATAAAGCCACTTTAGACATACACGTTTTAATCGCAACAAAACGATAACCAAAAGTTATTTAATCATTTTTATGAGCTCAAATAGTTAATTATGGGTTTTTGAACATAATTATAAAGATTAATCTAAAATTTTCAGCTTTTTATTCGGTTAAAATTTGAAATGATTCTCAATAAAGGTCATTTAGACATGCATGTTTTAATCGCAAACAAAACGACAACCAAAAGTTATTAAATCAAATTTTATGAGTTCAAATTGTTAATTATGGGCTTTTGAACATAATATACAGATTAATCTCAAATTTTCAGCCTTTTACTCGGTTAAAATTCGAACGGGTTTGCTATAAAGCCCCTTTAGACATGCACGTTTTAATCACAACAAAACGATAACCAAAAGTTATTAAATCAAATTTTATGAGTTCAAATAGTTAATTATGGGCTTTTGAACATAATTATAAAGATTAATCTAAAATTTTCAGCTTTTTACTCGGTTAAAATTTGAACTAATTCTCAATAAAGGCCATATAGACATGCACGTTTTAATCGCAAACAAAACGACAACCAAAAGTTATTAAATTAAAGTTTATGAGTTCAAATTGTTAATTATGGGCTTTTGAACATAATTATGTAGATTAATCTCAAATTTTCTACTTTTTACTCGATTAAAATTCGAACGGATTAGCTATAAAGCCCCATTAGACATGCACATTTTAATCGTATCAAAATGACAACCAAATATTATTAAATCAATTTTTATTAGTTCAAATAGTTAATTCTAGGATTTTGAACAAAATTATACAATTTAATCTAAAATTTTCAGTTTTTTACTCAGTTAAAATTCGAACGGATTCGCTATAAAGTCCCTTTAGACATGTAAGTTTTAATCGCAACAAAACGACAACCAAAAGTTATTAAATCAAATTTTATGAGTTCAAATTGTTAATTATGGGTTTTTGAACAAAATTATACAGATTAATCTCCAATTTTAAGCTTTTTACTCGGTTAAAATTCAAACGGATTCGCTGTAAAGCCCCTTTAGACATACACGTTTTAATCGCAAAAAAACGACAACCAAAAGTTATTAAATCAAGTTTTATGAGTTCAAATAGTTAATTATGTGATTTTGAACATAATTATAAAGATTAATCTAAAATTTTCATCTTTTTACTCGGTTAAAATTTGAACTGATTCTCAATAAAGGCAATTTAGACATGCACGTTTTAATCGCAAACAAAACGACAACCAAAAGTTATTAAATTAAAGTTTATGAGTTCAAATTGTTAATTATGGGCTTTTGAACATAATTATATAGATTAATCTCAAATTTTCTACTTTTTACTCGATTAAAATTCGAACGGATTAGCTATAAAGCCCCATTAGACATGCACATTTTAATCGTATCAAAATGACAACCAAATATTATTAAATCAATTTTTATTAGTTCAAATAGTTAATTCTAGGATTTTGAACAAAATTATACAATTTAATCTAAAATTTTCAGTTTTTTACTCAGTTAAAATTCGAATGGATTCGCTATAAAGTCCCTTTAGACATGTACGTTTTAATCGCAACAAAACGACAACCAAAAGTTATTAAATCAAATTTTATGAGTTCAAATTGTTAATTATGGGTTTTTGAACAAAATTATACAGATTAATCTCCAATTTTAAGCTTTTTACTCGGTTAAAATTCAAATAGATTCGCTGTAAAGCCCCTTTAGACATACACGTTTTAATCGCAAAAAAACGACAACCAAAAGTTATTAAATCAAGTTTTATGATTTCAAATAGTTAATTATGTGATTTTGAACATAATTATAAAGATTAATCTAAAATTTTCAGCTTTTTACTCGGTTAAAATTTGAACTGATTCTCAATAAAGGCAATTTAGACATGCACGTTTTAATCGCAAACAAAACGACAACCAAAAGTCATTAAATTAAAGTTTATGAGTTTAAATTGTTAATTATGGGATTTTGAACATAATTATACAGATTAATCTCAAATTTTCAGCTTTTTACTCGATTAAAATTCGAACGGATTAGCAATAAAGCCCCATTAGACATGAACGTTTTAATCGTAACAAAATGACAACCAAATATTATTAAATCAATTTTTATTAGTTCAAATACTTAATTATAGGCTTTTGAACAAAATTATACAATTTAACATAAAATTTTCAGTTTTTTACACGGTTAAAATTCTAATGGATTTTCTATAATTAGACATGCACGTTTTAATCGCAAACAAAACGACAACCAAAAATTATTAAATCAAATTTTATGAGTTTAAATTGTAAATTATGGGATTTTGAACATAATTATACAGATTAATCTCAAATTTTCAGCTTTTTACTCGATTAAAATTCAAAAGGATTAGCTATAAAGCCCCATTAGACATGTACGTTTTAATCGTAACAAAATGAAAACCAAATATTATTAAATCAATTTTTATTAGTTCAAATAGTTAATTATAGGCTTTTGATCAAAATTATACAATTTAATCTAAAATTTTCAGTTTTTTACTCGGTTAAAATTCGAACGGATTCGCTATAAATCCCCTTTAGACATGCACGTTTTAATCGCAACAAAACGACAACCAAAAGTTATTAAATCAATTTTATGAGTTCAAATAGTTAATTATGGGCTTTTGAACATAATTATAAAGATTAATCTAAAATTTTCAGCTTTTTACTCGGTTAAAATTTAAATTGATTCTCAATAAAGGCCATTTACACATACACGTTTTAATCACAAACAAAACGACAACCAAAAGTTAATCAAATTTTATGAGTTCAAATTGTTAATTATGGGATTTTAAACATAATTATACAAATTAATTATGGACTTTAGGTCAAATAGTTATTTAAAGCACATTTAGACATGCACGTTTTAATAGCAACAAAACGACAACCAAATGTTATTAAATCAAATTTTATGAGTTCAAATACTTGATCATGGGCTTTTGAACAAAATTATACTGATTAATCTCAAATTTCCAGGTTTTTACTCTGTTAAAATTCGAACGGATTCTCTATAAAGGTCATTTAGACATGCACGTTTTAATCACAACAAAACGACAACCAAATATTATTAAATCAAATTTTATGAGTTCAAATAATTAATTATGGGCGTTTGAAACAAAACTATAAAGATTAATCTCAAATTTTTAGTCTTTTACTCGGTTCAAATTCGAACTGATTCACTATAAAGCCCCTTTAGACATGCACGTTTTAATCGCTATAAAACAACAACCAAAAGTCATTAAATCAAATTTTATGAGTTCAAATACTTGATTATGGGCTTTTGAATAAAATAATACTGATTAATCTCAAATTTTCAGCTATTTGCTCGGTTGAAATTCGAACGGATTCTCTATAAAGCACATTTAGACATGCACGTTTTAATCTCAATAGAACAGAAACCAAAAGTTATTAAATCAAATTTTATGAGTTCAAATAATTGATTATGGGCTTTTGAACAAAATTATACTGATTAATCTCAAATTTCCAGCTTTTTACTCTATTAAAATTCGAACGGATTCTTTATAGAGGTCATTGGGACATGCACGTCTTAATCACAACAAAATGACAACGTAATTTTATTAAATCAAATTTTATGAGTTCAAATACTTGATTATCAGCTTTTGAAAAAATTATACGGATTAATCTCAGTTTTCACCTTTTTACTCGGTTAAAATTCGAAAGGATTCTCCATAAAGCCCGTTTAGACATGTAGGTTTTAATCGCAACAAAACGATAACCAAATATTATTAAATCAAATATTATGCGTTCAAATAATTAATTATGGGCGGTTGAACAAAACTAGCAAGATTAATCTCAAATTTTCAGTCTTTTACTCGGTTCAAATTCGAACTGATTCTCTATAAAGCCCTTTAGACATGTACGTTTTAATCGTAACAAAATGACAAACAAAAGTTATTATATCTTATTTTATGAGTTCAAATATTTAATTATAGGCTTTTAAACAAAATTATACATATTAATCTCAAATTTTCAGCTATTTGCTCGATTAAAATTCCAACGGATTAAAGCACATTTAGACATGCACGTTTTAATCGCAATAAAACGAAAACCAAATGTTATTAAATCAAATTTTATGAGTTCAAATACTTGATTATGGGCTTTTGAACAAAATTATACTGATTAATCTCAAATTTTCAGCTATTTACTCGATTAAAATTCGAACGGATTCTCTATAAAGCACATTTAGACATGCACGTTTTAATAGCAATAAAGCGAAAACCAAAAGTTATTAAATCAAATTTTATGAGTTCAACTACTTGATTATGGGCTTTTGAATTAAATTATACTGATTAATCTTAAATTTCCTTCTTTTTACTCTGTTAAAATTCGAACGGATTCTCTATAAAGGTTATTTAAACACGCACCTTTTAATCACAACAAAACGACAACCTAATGTTATTAAAAACCAAATTTTATGAGTTCAAATACTTGATTACCGGCTTTTGAAAAAAAATTATACGTATTAATCCCAGTTTTTCAACTTTTTACTCGTTTAAAATTCCAAAGGATTCTCCATAAAGCCCTTTTAGACATGCAGGTTTTAACAGCAACGAAACGACAACCAAATGTTATTAAATCAAATTTTATGAGTTCAAATACTTGATTATGAGCTTTTGAACAAAATTATACTAATTAATCTCAAATTTTCAGCTTTTTACTTGGTTAAAATTCGAACGGATTCTCCATAAAGCCCATTTAGACATGCAGGTTTTAATTGCAAAAAACGATAACCAAATATTATTAAATAAAATTTTATGCGTTCAAATAATTAATTATGGGCGTTTGAACAAAACTATAAAGATTAATCTCTAATTTTCTGTCTTTTACTCGGTTCAAATTCGAACTGATTCACTATAAAGCCCCTTTAGACATGCACGTTTTAATCGCGACAAAATGACAAACAAAAGTTATTAAATCATATTTTATGAGTTCAAAAACTTAATTATGGGCTTTTGAAAAAAATTATACAGATTTGTCTCAAAATTTCAGCTTTTTTATTCGGTTAAAATTCGAACGGATTCGCTATAAAGCCCCTTTAGACATGCACGTTTTAGTCGCTATAAAACGACAACCAAAAGTCATTAAATCAAATTTTATGAGTTCAAATACTTGATTATGGGCTTTTGAACAAAATTATACTGATTAATCTCAAATTTTCAGTTATTTGCTCGGTTAAAATTCGAACGGATTCTCTATAAAGCACATTTAGACATGCACGTTTTAATCGCAAAAAAGAAAAACCAAAAGTTATTAAAAAATTTTATCAGTTCAAATACTTGATTATGGGCTTTTGAACAAAATTATACTGATTAATTTCAAATTTCCAGGTTTTTACTCTGTTAAAATTCGAACGGATTCTCTATAAAGGTCATTTAGATATGCACGTTTTAATCACAACAAAACGACAACCTAATATTATTGAATAAAATTTTATAAGTTCAAATACATGATTATCGGCTTTTGAAAAAAATTATACAGATTAATATCAGTTTTTCACCTTTTTACAAGGTTAAAATTTGAAAGGATTCTCCATAAAGCCATTTTAGACATACAGATTTTATTCGCAACAAAAGGATAACAAAATGTTATTAAATCAACTTTTATGAGTTCAAATAATTAATTATGGGTGTTTGAACAAAATTGTAAAGATTAATCTCAAATTTTTAGCTTTTACTCGGTTCAAATTCGAACTGATTCGCTATAATACCCCTTTAGACATGCACGTTTTAATCGCAACAAAATGACAAACAAAAGTTATTAAATCATATTTTATGAGTTAAAATACTTAATTATGGGCTTTTGAACAAAATTATACAGATTAGTCTCAAATTTTCAGCTTTTTTACTCGGTTAAAATTCAAACGGATTCGCTATAAAGTCCCTTTAGACACGCACGTTTTAATCGCAATAAAACGACAACCAAAAGTCATTAAATCAAATTTTATGAGTTCATATACTTGATTATAGGCTTTTGAACAAAATTATACTGATTAATCTTAAATTTTCAACTATTTGCTCGGTTAAAATTCAAACGGATTCTCTATAAAGTACATTTAGACATGCACATTTAATCGCAATGAAACGACAACTAAATATTATTAAATCAATTTTTACTAGTTCAAATAGTTATTTATCGGCTTTTGAACAAAATTATACAGATTAATCTCAAATTTTAAGATTTTTACTCTATTAAAATTTGAACGGATTCTCCATAAAGCCCATTTAGACATGTACGTTTAAATCGTAACAAAACGATTTCCAAATGTTATTAAATCAAATTTTAGGAGTTCTAATATTTAATTATGGGCTTTTGAAGAAAATTATACAGATTAATCTCATATTTTTAGCTTTTTACTAGGTTAAAATTCGAACGGATTCTCCATAAAGGCCATTTAGACATGCACGTTTTAATAGCAACAAAACGACCACCAAATGTTATTAAATCAAATTTTAAGAGTTGAAATTGTTAATTATGGCTTTTGAACATAATTAGATAGATTAATCTCAAATTTTCAGCTTTTTACTCTGTTAAAATTCGAACGGATTCTCTATAAAGCATATTTAGACATGCATGTTTTAATCTCAATAAAACAAAAACCAAAAGTTATTAAATCAAATTTTATGAGTTCAAATTTTACTCTGTTAAAAATATGTTTCAAGATTAAAAAAAAGTAATTTGAACTTCATATTGATTTTTTATTATGCTTAATTATGCATAAGTGATCAATTTGTTATTTTTGGAAAATTGGAGGACTTAATTTGTGATTTTTGAAAATTGTGATTTTAGTGACTAAATTGAAAAGCAAGCTAAACTTAGAATCCTTAGAGGGCCATAAACCCATTTTAATTTTTAATAATAATTTATTCCCCAAAATACTTTTTAATTAATTTAATTAAAGATGATAATCATTTTCTCCCAAAACTATATTTTTTCTCATTTTCACTCTATTTTCCTTCATCACTTTTCTTCAATTCCTTGCTGATTTTTGCATCTTTTTCAAAAAAGATTACATTATTTTAATCATCTCTCCATTCTTTACAAAACCTAACCATCAATTTTATCAAATCAACCCCAAATGGCAAGGAATCAAGAAGAGGAAACTTCATCTTTTTGGAGAATAGATCTTAAAGGTAATTTTCTAGATTTTTAACTCTTTTCTAAGGTTCTTTATTGAAATTCCCAAGCATTGTCTTGCTAATCTTTGAATAAAACTTAATTCTATGTTTTTAATGTTAAATCTAGTGATTTTGTGAATGTTTTTGTGAAATCTTTTTGGATCTCATTCAATGCTGTAATTAGATGGATTTAATTATGTTATTATGTAAATTAAATGATTAATTGAGTCTTCAATTGATGGCACATTAATTTAATCCCGGAATAATGCAATCGATGTTGCTTTAAGGTGATTTTCGGTTGTTTTAGGGGCTGTTTTAGGTGTTCTAATGTGTTGGAGGTATAAGGATGGTTTAGATGTGTTTTTGGTTTGTAATTGAAGTGGATTAGATGTTAGATTCATTAGGTTTTGGGCTGATGTTGTTCGGATGCGTTTCGGCTTAGTTTTCGATCTTTTCGGCTAAGTTTTCGATAGTTTTGTGAGGTTTGATGTGGCTGCTGGTTTGAGCATGTTATGATGTGAGAATGCTCTGTTTTTAATGATGTATAAGAGGTACAAGAAGGTGCTTGAGTGTTGGTGCATTGGCGCAATCATCGGATAGCGGGAAAACCTCGTTTCGCTTGTTGGTGAGTGTTTTCGGACTTAAAGCGAATCGCATTTGGTACGGTTCTGTTTTGGGGATTATGGAAGAGTGTGAAAACCTTTCATAGTTCGAGAGTAAGTAAAGTAAATGTTTTTGATATATTAACATGAGCTTCGACTACATTCGGTAAAGACGTTGATGTTGGTAAAGCACTGAGATTTTTGGAAATGCATAAACATGATTTTGAATTGGTGCATGCATGAGATAATTGCTGAAAATGCACGGTTTAAAAAGGCATACATGGTTAAGGAAAACATGGAAAAATGAATTTGGAATACATGTGGTTATTTGCCTTCAAATTAAAGGTGCCATTGGGCATGACTTTCGGTTCATTTGTTGAGCATATTATGGATGCATGGAATATTATCTGGTTATTTGCCTTGAAATTGATGGTGTCATTGGGTATGACATTGGGTTCATTTGTGAACATATTATGCATGCATTATGAGCAGCAAATTATCATGCACATTTGATTATGACATTGGCTTAGTGACACAAACTTTAGATTCGAATACGAATGACATGTCATTAGGATTATCTTAAGTGCACTATAAACATTATTTTGAATAAAGAATATTGCCTATACGTAACAAGGGTGACTTTGTGTCCAATCGTACGTGGTAGAGCCGCCTACACGTAACAAGGGTGACTATGTGTCCAACTGTGCGTGGTAGTTCTATAATGCTGACTTCGTGTCATGTCAATGGTGATTTCGTGTCATGTCAATGGTGACTTGGTGTCATGTCAAGGGTGACTTTGTATCATGAGGAGACTAATGGTCTCTAACAATGAATCCGTGTATTCGGTGAACTTAAGGTTCACATTAAGTGATCACTAGAAAGCAATATGCATACATGGATTAAAAGAGAACATTGTGCATCACTCATGAAATGTATTGGTAATGTTGAACATACTCAAGAAAGTGATTTGCTATTATAGACATGAACGTGGAATGTTAAGCATGCATGTTTTAAATGTTGCATTGCAAACTATGGTTCATTATGGTTTTAAATAGATACATTGATGATCTTGTATAGAGCTTCCTCACTAAGCATATTTGCTTAAGCTCTCTTTTCATCCTTGCAGAAAAAAAAAATAAAGACACTTGGGGCTTCGTTCGAGGCAAGGAAAGCAAGGGAAAGGATTACTACAATTTGGTATGTTTTTGGCAAATAAATTGGGGCATGGCAATGTGTAACCCAACCTATGTGAGGAGTATGTACTAGACTCTGGTTTATGTTGTAATAAGACCTTTGTTGCTTGATTGTTAATTGTTGGACTATGGAATTGTTTGGATTGTAAAAGCATGTACTTGCATGATTGTTATGCTTTTAATCATATTCTAGGGAGCATGCCTATATTTTGATTGATGTCCGTGACGTTGTTAATCACGGGTTAAAAGTTGTTAATTATACTTAGGAATTATGCATATAGTTGGAAGTGATTAATAGTTGAGTATTGTGTTGTTAGAGTCCACTTAGTGTGATGGAACTTTTGGGTTCCAGACCCAAAGTTTCGAAACCTTAGTGAAGGTTCCGAAATCTTTGACAAATAGTTTGGAAACCTTCAAGAAGGTTTCTAAACCTTGTAGGCAGTTTCAAGTTTGGAAAGGTACTGGACGCGAAAAGTTTGGAAACTTTCAGGAAAGTTTCGAAACCTTTTATAAAAAGTTTGGAAACCTTCTGGAAGGTTTCCAAACCTTTGACCACCAGGATTTGTTAGTTGTTGAAATTATACTTTAGTCCCGGATATCTTCCTTTATTCGATTAGGGTACTTACAAATGTTATTTTGAGCTGAAATTTTGCATGCATGCATAAAGTTAATTTAATTTCAAGATGGTTAACCTAATTTGGATTAAGTCCTTGAAAATTGGAAGATTTACATTTTGGTCCCTAAATTAGAGAAACATGCATTTGATGATATTAGAATGATCCACTTAACTTGAAATTTACCGTAGAGGACACTTGAGTATTTAATTGAACTTTGATGAAAGAATTTATACTTTATTAATAGAATTTAAAAAGTTTTACGTTTTAGTCCCTAATTTACTTAAGTGTTTAATCGGATGTCTGTTCATGATTGGGTTGTTTTCGTTATTGTCTTGTATGAGACCTTGACATGTAGAAATAAGATTATGCATATAGGTAAGATAAAATAAAAAATATAACGGTTTTAGGGTTGTTTATCGAATCGGACCTTTGTGGGTTTGGTTTGATATTCCCCGTGTAACCCATTAGTGTCGGTTCCGTCTAGGCCGGGCTAAGGGGATTACATTTGGTGGTATTAGAGCCAGGTTTGTAAAGTGTGTAGTTGGTTGGTTAAAGCATGTATAGGATTGCTAAGTTATGTGTTTAAATATGCGATTGATCATGATATGTGTGATTGAGCATGATATGTTGTTGGTATGTGAAAATCTATTTATGATGATTGTACTTTGAGTAATGATGGTTAAACTGGGGTTATCGGTTACACATTGCCAATGCCAACATATTTTCAGATGCTCTCAGTTTTCCCTTGGATCTTGCCCGAATGTAAGTTTGTTTTATTTGAATATTATGTTATAAACTGCATGTTTAAAGTTTTTGGAATATGCTTATGAGACGTAAGTCACTAGCTAGTGTTGGTATGAACATTGATGGTCAAGATTGAAGATGAAACGACTGCTAGGGAAGAGTAATTTATTTCTCCTCTGTGAGTGTGCCTTCGGTTAGGCAGGAAGTTTAGGTTGTGGTGTTGCACCATTCTTTTGGGTGTATTTTAGTCTGCTGAAGCTGGTACGGTTGTTGCTAATCTAACTCGGGAGTTGTCAATAGGAAGGTAGTTGAAGTTGTTGGAATTGAGGATGTTATTTGTGAGTGTGAACAATAATCATATTTAGAGTAAGAGCACATATATGTAAATATCTATAGATAATATAGGACATGCATGCATTGTTGAGCATGATATTAGAAATTGCATTTACATGCATATGCACTTGCATAAGTATTTATGAGGGCAGATAGAAAATCATGCATACATTTGTTCACACTTACGAGTAGCTCCTTGAGGGTGTAAGTGGAGTGTGGTTGGTTCTTTTAAAGTGAAAGTATGGAAAAAAAAGGGTTGAAAGAACTTTCTTGTGGTGTTGAGCTGAATGTGTAGTGGGCAAGCTACCCTTTTAGTTAAGGAATAGTCTTGGATGAAGAATGAATGGTTGGTCTCAGAGTTGTGAATGTTTGAAACCGAGATAAATACCCTGAGTTATGGTTAGTTTGAGTTGGTCATTACTAAAGGTAAGGCTGAGTTTTGCGAATTCTTTCTAGTTAGGATTTGGAGGTTCTAACAAGGTTGCCGCCTGTTTTGTAGAGTAAGGCGGGTTGGTGTTTTTCTGAGTGATGTGAAATTATTTTGTGGAAATTACATGAAATTCTTTGTAGTATGGTTAGTGTGCAATTAGATCGGGGGTTGTGACCGATCTGGTATGGTCAGGATGGAAGAAAAATATGAGATATATATTGGTATGAGAGTTGTGAAATCGGGGGTTTGAATCATAGATTGTTGTGACCTTGAGGGGTTTGGTTGTACTATAAAGGAGGAAAGTGTACATGTTGGGTTTACAGGATGTTAAGTTGGATATACCTCGGGTAAAATTATTTTTTGATGATGTTTGAAGTGGTGTATTAAGGACCGCTGGACAATTTATGGTTTGCATCGATTGTTCAATCTTATGGGTTTGCTTTTATCGAAAAGTGTTTTGAGGTTTTGTGTTCGGTGGGTTCGTGTTTGTGGATGTTTCATCAATATGGTTACCGCTTTGGCAAGGTTATAAAATAAGAGATGTTGGAGCTAGTGGAAAGAATAGTTCTACAAGTTTGGATTTTGTTGTGGTATAGTTAATGTAAGAGTTAGTTTGTCGATGAGTTGATAATGGGAAGTAGTTTTGGGTTAAGTGTCAAGGCACTTAATGATGTATAGATTTTAAATTTTGAACCATGGTGTTGAGTTGGTTATGGTGGCTAAACCTTAAGTTGGAGATATTATCATTGTGATGAGTACAATGTTGGGTTTGACATAAAGTCGGTAAGTTTCTTGTATGATATTTTTTGTGGAATGTTAGCTACCGGGGATGACTTGGCTTACATAAGGATGCGTGCATTAAGAGTTTATTATGTGGGGTAATCCAGGGTTGTTGTAGAATTACGAGGGAAGATGATCGGTTAACCTATAGGGAGACCTAGTAAAATGGTGGAGCTATGAGCGAGACTCTACCTTGGTAAAGTTGATCGGGGACAGGTCGTGACAAGGTGTTTATTGAGGGTCTAGTGAAGGATATGTTCTTGGAAAGGTTTAGTTTTGTGTTGAGAATCTTTTTGTGTTATGTGAACCGCATGGTTGTTTCGAAAAGTGTAGAGAAGGAATGGTATCTTGATCAGGTCTTATGGTAATTTTTTCCCATGGGTTTGGTGGTAAATGTTGTGGTAGGAGTTGGGGAAACATGTGTTTTCAACTAAGCTTGTTTGGATTATGTTTGAATCATATGTAAATGTTTATCTTGCTGATAAGGTAAGAGTGAGTATCAATTTTCTTTGGGTTATTATTAGCAGTAAAGGTGCCAAGGTTGAAGTGGGAAAAGAATCATCATAAGTTTGGTGGTAAGTTCTATGAATGGTATGAAGTTTTCTTTTGAGAGTTTTTTAAGACCGCCATAGATTGCCGTTTGGATGCTGGGTTTTATCATTCATAGGTAAGTGGATGGTATGTTGTGATGTTGTGATATGGTTAACATGACTCATAATGAAGTTGTTGGTGGTGGTGGAGTTTGCTTAAGACAATGTTGACAGTTTTGTACAAAGTTAGTTTGAAGTTTATTGTGTGGAGTGGAGGTTGGTGAAAGGCTTAGTTGGTTACCTGGTATGTGGGAGGATATCAAAATTAAGGTTAGTTCGATGGTGGTGGTATAGAAATCGTTGCGGTTATCAAGAGTTGGTTATCAACCTTATGGGGTTTCCTTTTGAGTTATGTTTTCTATAAAGGTTGAGATGGTGTAGTAGGTTGTGTATTGTTGCTTTGGTGTGAGGAAAGGATCTGTTGGTTGTTCGAAGAGGGTAAGTATGGGTTGTCTGTTGCATACCATCCGGGGGAAAGCTAATGTGATGGCTAAATCTTTGAGCCGTAAGACGGTAGTTGAGTTGAGGGTGATGCTTGCTAAGTTGAGTATTTCAAAGGAAGGCGGTTGAGTGGTGGAGTTGTAAGTAAAACCTATTTTGGTTAAGATGTCAATGTGAAACATTTAGAGGATGAGGCTTTGGTACCTTTTGTGGAGGATATTGCTGAGGGAAGACCGACCGAGTATCATTTTGATTAAGATGAGGTGATGTGTTTCAGAGGTCGGGTTATGGTGTCGGATGATCAGGAGTTGAGGCAAGCTATCTTGGTGGAAGCTCATACTAGTCCGTTTGCTATGCTTCCGGGTAGAGTGAAGATGTATAGAGATCTCAAAAGTGTGTACTTTTGGGTTGGTTTAAAGATGTGACGGAGTTTGTATCTCGTTGTATGGTGCGCCAGCGAGTGAAAGCTGAACATCAGTTCCTTGCAGGACTGTTACAACCGGTTCAAGTTCCGGAATGGAAATGGGAGAGAATTACCATGGATTTTGCGACGGGGTTGCCATTAACACCATCCAAAAAGGATTCTATTTGGGTGATTGTTGATAGATTTACGAAGTGTGCACATTTTCTTGTTGTGCATACGACGTACTCCATGGATAAGTTAGCAGATTTGTATGTTTCTGAGGTGGTGAGATTACATGGTGTGCCTAAGTCGATCATATCTGATAGAGATTCGCGGTTTACATATAAGTTTTGGAGGAGTTTGCAGACAACTTTGGGTACGAGGCTTAGCTTTAGTACAGCTTATCATCCACAGACGAATGGTCAGTCTGAGCGTGTTATTCAGACTTTAGAAGATATGTTGAGGGGTTGTGTCATCGAGTTTCAAGGTTCTTGGAAGAAGCAATTTCTGTTGGTAGAGTTTGTTTATAATAATAGTTTTCAGACAAGTATACAAATGGCACCGGTTGAGGCGTTCTATGGGCGTAAGTGTCGTACACCTTTGTGTTGGAAGGGAGTTGGACAGAAGTATGTTTCCTTGCCTCAAGTGTTAAAGGATACGGATGAGAAAGTTAAGTTGATATGTGCTAAACTTAGGGAAGCTTTTGATAGGCGGAAGTCCTATGCCGATTTAAAGCGTAGGGAGATAGTGTATGATGTTGGGGACAAAGTGTTTCTTAAGATTTCTCCGTGGAAGAAGGTGTTGAGGTTTGGACGAAAGGGTAAGTTGAGTCCTCGTTTTATACGGACGAAACGAGATGTTAGAGCGTGTTGATCCTGTTGTTTATAGATTGAGGTTGTCAGAGGGGTTGAGCAGGATGCATGATGTTTTTCATGTATCAATGCTTCGTAAGTATAATTCAGATCCTTCTCATGTTGTTCTAGTAGAGGAGATTGAGTTAAGAGCGGATATGAGTTATGAGAAGGAACCGGTGAGGATTTTGGATGTGGATACAAAAGTTCTTCGAGGAAGAACCATAGATTTGGTTAAAGTGCTGTGGAAACACCAAGGTGTCGAAGAGGCAACTTGGGAGACAAGGAAAAGTATGAAGGAGCAGTTTCCTCACTTGTTTACTTCAGGTAAATTTCGAGGGCGAAATTTTCTTAAGAGGGGGAGAGTTGTAACATCCCGTTTTGGGGGTTATTAGTTTAGGCTTTAGTTAGGAGAATTCGATTTGGGTCGAATCGGGTTCTCCGGTTCATTATTCTGGAGAAAATAAAATAAGAATATTTTTAATTACGAAAAATAATAATTTTGGAATATGGTTTAAAAATATTAAAAATATATTTCAAGATTAAAAGAAAGTAATTTGAACTTCATAATGATTTTTAATTATGCTTAATTATGGATAAGTGATCAATTTGTAATTTTTAGAAAATTGGAGGACTTAATTTGTGATTTTTGAAAATTGTGATTTTAGTGACTAAATTGAAAAGCAAGCTAAACTTAGAATCCTTAGAGGGCCATAAACCCATTTTAATTTTTAATAATGATTTATTCCCCCAAATGCTTTTTAATTAATTTAATTAAAGATGATAATCATTTTCTCCCAAAACTATATTTTTTCTCTCTTCTTTTTCTCTCATTTTCTCTCCATTTTCCTTCATCTCTTTTCTTCAATTCCTTGCTGATTTTTGCATCTTTTTCAACAAAGATTACATCATTTTAATCATCTCTCCATTCTTTACAAAACCTAACCATCAATTTTATCAACTACACACCAAATGGCAAGGAATCAAGAAGAGGAAACTTCATCTTTTTGGTGAATAGATCTTAAAGGTAATTTTCTGGATTTTTAACTCTTTTCTAAGGTTCTTTATTGAAATTCCTAAGTATTAGCTTGCTAATCTTTGAATAAAACTTAATTCTATGTTTTCAATGTTAGATCTAGTGATTTTGTAAATGTTTTTGTGAAATCTTTTTGGATCTCATTCAATGTTGTAATTAGATAGATTTAATTATGTTATTATGTCAATTAAATGATTAATTGAGTCTTCAATTGATGGCACATTAATTTAATCTCGGAATAATGCAATCGATATTGTTTTAAGGTGATTTTCGGTTGTTTTAGGGGCTGTTTTAGGTGTTCTAATGTGCTGGAGGTATAAGGATGGTTTAGATGTGTTTTTGGTTCGTAATTGAAGTGGATTAGATGTTAGATTCATTAGGTTTTGGGCTGATGTTGTTCGGATGCGTTTCGGCTTAGTTTTCGATCTTTTCGACTAAGTTTTCGGTAGTTTTGTGAGGTTTGATGTGGCTGCTAGTTTGAGCATGTTATGATGTGAGAATGTTCTATTTTTAATGTTGTATAAGAGGTACAAGAAGGTGCTTGAGTGCTGGTGCGTTGGCGCGATCATCGGATAGCGGCGAAACCTCGTTTCGCTTGTTAGTGAGTGTTTTCGGACTTAAAGCGAAACGCATTTGATACGGTTCTGTTTTGGGGATTATGGAAGAGTGTGAAAATCTTTCATAGTTCAAGAGTAAGTAAAGTAAATGTTTTTGATTTATTAACATGAGCTTCGACTACATTCGGTAAAGACGTTGATGTTGGTAAAGCACTAAGATATTTGGAAATGCATAAACATGATTTTGAATTGGTGCATGCATGAGATAATTGCTGAAAATGCACGGTTTAAAAAGGCATACATGGTTAAGGAAAACATGGAAAATGAATTTGGAATACATGTGGTTATTTGCCTTCAAATTAAAGGTGCCATTGGGCATGACTTTCGGTTCATTTGTTGAGCCTATTATGGATGTATTATGAGCTGAAAATGAATTGGAATATTATGTGGTTATTTGCCTTGAAATTGATGGTTTCATTGGGCATGACATTTGGTTCATTTGCGAACATATTATGCATGCATTATGAGCAGCAAATTATTATGCACATTTGATTATGATATTGGCTTAGTGACACTAACTTTAGATTCGAATATGAATGACATGTCATTAGGATTGTCTTAAGTGCACTATAAATATTATTGAGAATAAAAAATATTGCCTACACGTAACAAGGGTGACTTTGTGTCCAATCGTACGTGGTAGAGCCGCCTACACGTAACAAGGGTGACTATGTGTCCAATCGTGCGTGGTAGTGCTATAATGGTGACTTCGTGTCATGTCAATGGTGACTTCGTGTCATGTCAAGGGTGACTTGGTGTCATGTCAAGGGTGACTTGGTGTCATGTCAAGGGTGACTTTGTGTCATGACGAGACTAATGGTCTCTAACAATGGATCCGTGTATTCGGTGAATCTAAGGTTCACATTAAGTGATCACTAGAAAGCCAATATGCATACATGGATTAAAAGAGAACATTGTGCATCACTCATGAACTGTATTGATATTGTTGAACATACTCAAGAAAGTGATTTGCTATTATAGACATGAACGTGGAATGTTAAGCATGTATGTTTTAAATGTTGCATTGCAAACTATGGTTCATTATGGTTTTAAATAGATGCATTGATGATCTTGTGTAGAGCTTCCTCACTAAGCATATTTGCTTAAGCTCTCTTTTCATCCTTGCAGAAAAAAATAAAGACACTTGGGGTTTCGTTCGAGGCAAGGAAACCAAGGGGAAGGATTACTACAATTTGGTATGTTTTTGACAAATAAATTGGGGCATGGCAATGTTTAACCCAACCTATGTGAGGAGTGTGTACTAGACTTTGGTTTATGTTGTAATAAGACCTTTGTTGCTTGATTGTTAATTGTTGGACTATGAAATTGTTTGGATTGTAAACTTGAAATTATACTTTAGTTGTTCGATTAGGGTTTGTTAGTTGTTAGACTTTGGTTTATGTTGTAATAAGAAGGTTTCCAAACCTTTGACCACCAGAATTTGTTAGTTGTTGAAATTATACTTTAGTCTCGGATATCTTCCTTTGATCGATTAGGGTACTTACAGATGTTATTTTGAGCTGAAATTTTTCATGCATGCATAAAGTTGATTTAATTTCAAGATGGTTAACCTAATTTGGATTAAGTACTTGAAAATTGGAAGATTTACATTTTGGTCCCTAAATTAGAGAAACATGCATTTAATGATGTTAGAATGATCCGCTTAACTTGAAATTTACCGTGGAGGACACTTGAGTGTTTAATTGAACTTTGATGAAAGAATTTATACTTTATTAATAGAATTTAAAAAGTTTTACATTTTAGTCCCTAATTTACTTAAGTGTTTAATCGGATGTTTGTTCATGATTGGATTGTTTTCGTTATTGCCTTGTATGAGACCCTGACATGTAGGAATAAGATTATGCATTTAGGTAAGATAAAATAAAAAATACAAGGGTTTTAGGGTTGTTTATCGAATCGGACCTTTGCGGGTTTGGTTTGATATTCCCCGTGTAACCCATTAATGTCGGTTCCGTCTAGGACGAGCTAAGGGGATTATATTAATTGCAACAAAACGATAACCAAATGTTATTAACTAAAATTTTATGAGTACAAATACTTGATTATGGGCTTTTGAACAAAATTATAATGATTAATCTCAAATTTTTATCTTTTTACTCTGTTAAAAATCGAACGGATTCTCTATTAAGCATGTAACATTCCAAAAATTAGAATAGGGAAAAATCCTAATTCTGGTTTCCCCCCAATTAAAATACCCTAATTTGAGTCAAATTTGGACTTTTTCCTAAGGGTATTTTGGTTAATATGGGTTTAACCAAAATCTAATAGGAGTTTAACTCCTATACTTTTATTTTGGAAACAGCCGACCAACCCTTCTTTCCCTTTTCTCTTTGCTTTTTCCTTACCTTCCCCTATTTTTCTCCTCAATCGGTGACCTGAGATCTTGCCGGATTTTAGTGTGCGCACTCGTGTAGAAAAGACGATCATCGTCTTCGTGTTTAGGGTAAGTTTCTTTCACTTTCTTCTCGGTTGAGAAGTGTCTGTTGAGGGGTGTTGTATGTTTGGGTTGTGGGTTTTGGTTTAGTCAAGGGTGGTCGGAGTTTGAGGATTATCGGTCGTTGGTGGTGGTTTCGCTGGTCGACAGTGGTTGTGTGTGGGTTGATCAGTTTGGGGTGGGGAGTGGATATTCGTTTGGTTGTCAGATTTGTGGTTCTATATAGGTGTTTATGGTCATAGGGATGTCGCCGGCGTAGTGACTAGCGTCGGAGCCCTTGGCTGTCGGTGTTTGTGGCCGTCAGCACTGGACTGTGATGTTAGGGTAAGTGTTGTTAGCCTAGGTTTTATAGGGAAGAAGGAGGGTTAACCAAACCAAACTGAACCAGGAAGGTTGAATTGCTCAGACACTTGACCCGTACCCGACCTGAGAACCCACCTGGAGACCGACCCGTGACCCGAATTTTATTTCAGAGGATAATTCTTTTAGATACTCGGCCACAGACTCGGAGCTCTCAATCGGATAATTCTTTTTCAAATATTTCCCGTATGTTTAGCTACTAGATATTTTATTTCAGTTGCTTTGGGAATATTAGGGATTGAGATATTTATTTTAAGTTCATGCATTGATTTGGATATGTAATTTTATTAATATTATTCAGAGTAATTATTTCTAAATTTTAATTTTACCGTTGGTATTATAAATCTGATATTATGGAATTAATTTTCGCGTTACTTAACAACCAAGTTATAAAATGTTAATTTTAACCTATCGTACTACATAAGTCAAGGGTGAAGGATTGCATTTTTGGTATCAGAGCCGAGTTCAATACTCGGACTGTGAGACCCGTAACCAATGTCCCTTTAGACATGCACGTTTTAATCGCAACAAAACGACAACTAAAAGTAATTAAATCAAATTTTATGAGTTCAAATAGTTAATTATGGGCTTTTGAACATAATTATTGTTGGTGTTGCACAACACTGAGAGATGATTAAATTATGTGATTATGATTTGCGTGCAAGAGTGTGCAAGTATATACATCGAATAAGTAATAAAGTGTGTGAGTGAGATCGTTCTAACGTGGATTGAGTAGGTTAATTCAAAAATAGTTACCATACACAAAAGATAAAGTAATCTTCTATATTGACATATGCTAAAGCAATTCTACAAGTGTCCCCAAAAATGTCTTAGCAAAATAAAATTGTCACCAATGATGCTAGAGCAAAACAAAGAATATCACGAAAATGTAGTAGCAATAAACATATATTGGAGAAATAAATAAAGCTACACAAACACTACACTGCAAAGATATTCATGCTTAAGACAGGCTATGCTTGCTATGGCATGACTTAATTGCTCTCCTGGATGTTACTGTTCCCTTGGTTTACTAGTGCTCGACATAGTTTACTAAAAATGCCTCCACTATCCCTAGTTAGAAGGCTTAACACTAGAAAAGGCTAAGGCATTACCTCCCGGTCTCAATCCTAACACTCTTAATATTGATAAAAGTGTTACCCATTTTAGTTATTGAAACTCTACCTTATCCTTAAGGTAAGTTACGATTCCGCTCTCGCAGCAACCCCATTATTCAAGTTGGTCTAGCTTTGCCTATCCCTAGGTCTAAGCTTCCCAAACCCCTTGAGCTATGGTTACCTCCCGGTGCTCGTACAAACCAAGGTTTAGAGTGAAAAAGTGTTAGCATTCTTGAACAAAACACAAAGTAAACTGAAAACAATAAACATCCATTAAAGCAAAATGAAAATCATCCAAAACAAGCCTTAGCCATACTAGTTTAGTTCATGGCTAGGAATGAAAAACTATTCAACTTTCATCCTTTGAAATACATAATCAACAACTTAGAAAAGAGGTAAACAAAGTGAAGAGGATGGAAGTCTCAAACGCTTGTGCCATAACACTTCCTAGCTTGCCATTCCTCCCAAAGTTGTGCAAATCCCTTGCTTGAAGCTCTCCAACAATGGTGGCTTGACCAGAGGTTGAAGATGATCGAAAGTGGCCTCCTTTCTTCTTTCTTCTCCCTCTTGATTCCTTAAAGCTCGCTCCTTTATGTGTTCTTTAGCTACTGATTTTTCCTTTGCTGTGCACCCAGCTCTCTCGGCTCTCTTGTTGAAGGAGGCTTGGCCATGTATTTATGGGAGGCTTCTAGGGTTTGGTGCCCTAAAGGTGCCAAGGAAATATCCCCTGACATTTGATGTAGTGGATGGCAGGAATGTAGGGTCTGCAGGGGTGGTGCGACGTCTATAGAATTTGTAAAGGAGGTACAGCTGGCCTGGAAAACGCGTGGAGACAGTGGGTTGTAGGTGTGTCCTTTTTTCCGTTCTGTTTTTTCCGCCCACAATGTTGTAGCATCCTTGATATCCGATCCAACACTTGAGAAATATGCTATGGCATCTCTTCCATTCTTTCAACTTTGCTTCAGCATCTGCATAGCATCACTAACAAAATACCCTTCAAAGCGGCATCTTTTAAAAATAAAATAAAATAAAAACCTAAACTAAATGCAAATGTACATGATCGGATGTCATTTATTCACTAATTTAGTTCAATTCATTCTCAATATATTCACTAATTCAGTTTAAAAGCATCAAAATTCTCATCATCGGATGTCATTTATTCTAACCTAAAAGTAGTCTTGAATTGAATCCAATGCTATAGGAAATTCATATGTATGCAGAATGAAATGAAATGCTAAGGCGAAGACTTTGCTACCCCCAAACTTGAGGTTAACATTGTCCTCAATGCTAAAAAAATGAATCTATATGTAAAAAGAAAAAGAAAAAAAAAGATGCTTACTTCTCAGCGGGTCTCATTTTGTAGACGACCATCTTGATACGCTTCCATGGCCTGTCTAGTGGTGATGGTTGCTCTGTTTCTGCTACTACAATGGGCATCATGTCCTTCTCCAGTCTATAAGAAGCGTATCTTCCAGCAGAACGCTTTATCTTACGGTGAGGGACGGATGTGACTAATTGAACAGTAGTAGGTAATGCATTGAAATTTGCTGTAGTATTTCTTAGCTTGGCTGATGGCTCAGCAAATGCGGGGGCATTTTCCTATAATCCCATCAATTCAGGAATCTTCTTCAAAGCTATTCTCTGACATCCCTTTACCTTGAAATCCTCATTGTTTTCAAACACTCTCTATTTTCTATAGAGGGCTGTAATGAGGTAAGGGAACGGAAGATGGCTTTGCTTCCTCTTGAGTGCAGCATAAGCTTCTTCGAGAATGATCTTCCCATATTGATCTTTCTATTTCTCAGCATTAAGTGTTGCAATTGTAGTCGGCCCAAGTTGACAGTGGCCGTGTGAGTGGTTGGCATCAAGTTTTTCTTGATGAAGTACATCCAGATTTTTGCTTCCGGCTTCAAGGAAGTGCGGTCCATAGTGGTGTTTCCTTCGTACTATATGGTTCCTTCGATGCAAAGTTCTTGAAGTAGGAAGTCCTGGTCTTGCCCAAACATAGACGCGACAAAGATGAAGTGTTGGTCGTCTTCATCCAGTCCATAAACCGGTTTATGTCTTGTGCAGTAAATGACACAACATCTCATCGAACATACACTATTGGTTGCCCCGGTCCGATGTAGTGGGCGTAGAACTCCTTGACCAGCGAGATGTTGAGTGGTTTGGCATCCTTCTTTGCTGTGAAGTGTCGAGCAAAGTCCTCCCACTTGTGGTGTTTTATGGTGAGGAAAACTTACTTCGGCAACTTCTGGAAGGTTGTTGTGTTGTAAAGGGACTCTTTTTCTTGGTGGATAGTTCTTGCCTTAAGCTTTTGGAAATGGTCCTTCGCAGCAACATCCTTGAATTTTCTGATCTTAACCAGTCGAGCTTCAGCAGCAGCCCTTGAAGACTCCTCAGCGTTTTTGCAATAGACCATTGTGATAGAAAAATTTTGGTTAGATCCTCTCGGTGTTCTTGAAGGAAGATGAAGTTTTGAGAAAATGGAGGTTATTTTTCTTGGAGAAGAAGAAGATGGAGTAGTGGGGGTAGAGAGATGGACGGTTACTTGCTTGGGAAGCGGAAGATGAAAGAGAAAAAGTAATTATGGATTGTGTAAGGGTTGGACGGCTAGGGTTCTCGGAAAAGTAAAAAGGTGTGATGGGGGTTTAAATGGATGGTAAGTTGGAGAGAGAAAGGGTTGTGTAATTAATGAAAAGTATTGATGGGTTAAAGAAGGATTGAATTTAAACCAAACTCTCTCTTTTCCCTTTTGAAAACCAACCAAATTCAGTTTTATGGGCTCTTCATCTTCTTCCTTTAGTGGCCCAAATCAAATAACTCCAAAATTTTTCCCTCCAACACTGGTAGTTGTACAATCCTTTTTAGCTCCCAGGCCTATCTTGCACAGACTTTGCACTGCACACTGTCCTGCCTTGGTATGCCACGCCTCTGGTCTTATGCAAACTATTGCAAGGACACACAGTGGTCTGAGCTTGTACCTTTAAAAATTAAAAGCTAAATAGAGACAAAAAAAGGAATGAAATGTCGTTGCAAAATATTCTGGAAATCGAGCTTTTCGATGTTTGGGGAATTGATTTTATGGGACCATTTCCATCCTCCTATGGTGATTTGTATATCTTGCTAGCAGTGGACTACGTGAGCAAATGGGTACAAGCGGTGGCAACACTCAGCAATGATTCCAAGACAGTCCTGAAGTTCCTGCACAAGAATATTTTTACAAGGTTTGGAGTCCCTAGAGCAATAATCAGTGATGAAGGAACCTACTTCGACAACATGCTCATTACTAAGGCATTACAATGCTATGGAGTCAGACACAAAATTGCTATAGCATATCAATCGCAGACAAATGGCCAAGCTGAAATATCCCATAGAGAAATCAAGCAAATCCTAGAGAAGACAGTCAACACAAAGAGAAAAGACTGGTCTCCAAAGTTGGATGAAGCTTTATGGGCATATAGGACAGCTTACAAAACTCCTTTAGGGATGTCCCCGTTCAAGCTGGTTTATGGGAAAGCATGTCATTTGGGCCATCAAAAAGCTCAATATGGATTTCAAGGCAGTTGGAGAGAACAGGCTTTTGGAGCTAAATGAAATGGACGAATTTCGATCACATGCCTATGAAAATGCTACGATTTATAAAGAAAAGACAAAGAGGAGGCATGACAAACATCTCTTGTCACGAAATTTCTCAGAGGGCCAATAAGAGCTACTCTACAACTCAAGACTCAAACTTTTTGCTGGAAAATTGAAGTCTCGATGGTCAGGACCATTCCTGATACATAGGGTTTATCCTTATGGAGTTGTGGAGATCAAAACACTTGATGAAGATTGAACATTAAAGGTCAATAAGCAAAGACTAAAGATCTATAATTGATCTCCCATTGTGCGTGACAAGGACGACCACAATCTGCAAAATGCCTGAGCATTTCTATCCCTCTCCTTTATTTTGCTTTAGCATTTAAATTTTAGTTCGAATAAAAAGTAGAGGTTTTTATTTAGATTTTTAAGATGCTTTTATTTCCTTTTTTCTCTCTATTCAGCTTTTAATTATACAGATTAATCTCAAATTTTCAGCTTTTTACTCGGTTAAAATTTGAACAGATTCACCATAAAGCCCCTTTAGACATGCACGTTTTAATCGCAACAAAACGAAAATCAAATGTTATTAAATCAAATTCTATGAGTTTAATTTGTTAATTATGAGCCTTTGAACATAATTATACAGATTAATCTTAAATTTTCAGCTTTTTACTCGGTTAAAATTCGAACGGATTAGCTTTAAAGCCCCTTTAGACATTCACGTTTTAATCATAATAAAACGGCAACCAAATATTATTAAATCAATTTTTATTAGTTCAAATATTTAGTTATAGGCTTTTGAACAAAATTATATAGATTAATCTCAAATTTTCAGATTTTTACTGGGTTAGAATTCGAACAGTTTCGCTATAAAGCCCTTTAGACATGCACGTTTTAATCGCAACAAAACGAAAAACAAAAGTTATTAAATCAAATTTAATGAGTTCAATTTGTTAATTATGAGCTTTTGAACATAATTATACAGATTAATCTCAAATTTTTAGCTTTTTACTCGGTTAAAATTCGAACGGATTCGCTATAAAGCCCTTTTAGACATGCACATTTTAATCACAACAAAACGATAATCAAAAGTTATTAAATCAAATTCTATGAGTTCAATTTGTTAATTATGGGCCTTTGAACATAATTATACAGATTAATCTCAAATTTTTAGCTTTTTACTCGGTTAAAATTGAACGGATTAGCTATAAAGCCCCTTTAGACATGCACATTTTAATCGTAACAAAACGACAACCAAATATTATTAAATCAATTTTTATTAGTTCAAATATTTAATTATAGGCTTTTGAACAAAATTATACAGATTAATATCAAATTTTCAGATTTTTACTCGGTTAAAATTTGAATGGTTTCGCTATAAAGCCCCGTTAAACATGCACGTTTTAATCACAACAAAACGACAACAAAAAATTATTAAATCAAATTTAATAGGTTCTAATTTTTAATTATGGGCTTTTGAACATAATTATACAGATTAATCTAAAATTTTCAGCTTTTTACTCGATTAAAATTTGATGGATTCGCTATAAAGCCACTTTAGACATGCACGTTTTAATCGCAACAAAACGACAACCAAAAGTTATTAAACAAAATTTAATGAGTTCGAATTGTTAATTATGAGCTTTTGAACATAATTATACAGATTAATTTCAAATTTTTAGCTTTTTACTCGGTTAAAATTCGAACGGATTCGCTATAAAGCTCCTTTAGACATGCACGTTTTAATCGCAAAAAAACGACAACCAAAAGCTATTAAATCAAATTCAATGAGTTCAATTTGTTAATTATGGGCTTTTGAACATAATTATAAGATTAATCTCAAATTTTTAGCTTTTTACTCAGTTAAAACTTGAACGTATTCGCTATAAAGCCCCTTTAGACATGCACGTTTTAATCGCAAAAGAACGACAACCAAAAGTTATTAAATCAAATTTTATGAGTTCAAATAGTTAATTATGGGATTTTGAACATAATTATACAGGTTAATCTCCAATTTTCAGCTTTTTACTCGGTTAAAATTTGAATTAATTCTCAATAAAGTCCATTTCGAAATGCACATTTAAATCACAACAAAACGACAACCAAAGTTATTAAATCAAATTTTATAAGTTCAAATTGTTAATTATGGGCTTTTGAACATAATTATACAGATTAATCTCAAATTTTCAGATTTCTACTCGGTTAAAATTCGAACGGATTCGATATAAAACCCCTTTAGACATGCACGTTTTAATGGCAACAAAACGACAACCAAAAGTTATTAAATCAAATTTTATAAGTTCAAATTTTTAATTAGGAGCTTTTTAACATAATTATACAGATTAATCTCAAATTTTTAGCTTTTTACTCGGTTAAAATTTGAACAGATTCGCTATAAAGTCCCTTTAGACATGCACGTTTTAATCGCAACAAAACGACAAGCAAAAGTTATTAAATCAAATTTAATGAGTTTGAATTGTTAATTATGGGCTTTTAAACATAATTATACAGATTAATCTCAAATTTTTAGCTTTTTACTCGGTTAAAATTTGAATGGATTCGCTATAAAGCCCCTTTAGACTTGCACGTTTTAATCAGTACAAAACGGCAACCAAAAGTTATTAAATCAAATTTCATGAGTTCAAATAGTTAATTATGGTCTTTTGAACATAATTATACAGATTAATCTTAAATTTTCTGCTTTTTACTCGGCTAAAATTCGAACGGATTCGCTATAAATCACCTTTAGACATGTACGTTTCAATCGCAACAAAACGACAACCAAAAGTTGTTAAATCAAATTTATTGAGTTCAAATTGTTAATTATGGGCTTTTGAACATAATTATACAGATTAATCTCAAATTTTCATCTTTTTATTTGGTTAAAATTCAAACGGATTCGTTATAAAGCCCCTTTAAACATGCACATTTAATCGCAAAAAACGACATCCAACAGTTATTAAATTAAATTTCATGAGTTCAAATAGTTAATTATGGTCTTTTGAACGTAATTATATAGATTAATCACAAATTTTTAGCTTTTCACTCGGTTAAAATTCGAACTGATTCTCAATAAAGGCCATTTAGACATGCATATTTTAATCGCAACAAAACGACAACCAAAAGTTATTAAATTAAATTTAATGAGTTCGAATTGTTAATAATGGGCTTTTGAACATAATTATATAGATTAATCTAAAATTTTTAGCTTTTTACTCGGTTAAAATTCAAACGGATTCGATATAAAGCCCTTTAGACATGCACATTTTAATCACAATAAAACGGCAACCAAAAGTTATTAAATTAAATTTCATGAGTTCAAATAGTTAATTATGGTCTTTTGAACATAATTATACAGATTAATGTCAAATTTTCATCTTTTTACTCAGCAAAAATTCGAACGGATTCGCTATAAATCCCCTTTAGACATGCATGTTTCAATCATAGCAAAACGACAATCAAAAGTTATTAAATCAAATTTATTGAGTTCAAATTGTTAATCATGGGCGTTTGAAAAAAAATTATACAGATTAATCTAAAATTTTTAGGTTTTTACTCTTTTAAAATTCGAACAGATTCGTTATAAAGCCCCTTTAGACATGCATGTTTTAATCGCAACAAAACGACAACCAAAAGTTATCAAATCAAATTATATGAGCTCAAATTGTTAATTATAGGCATTTGAAAATAATTATAGAGATTAATCTCAAATTTTCAGCTTTTTAATCGGTTAAAATTCGGATTCGCTAAAAAGCCCCTATAGACCTGCATGTTTTTATCGCAACAAAACGACAACCAAAAGTTATTAAATCAAATTTTATGAGTTCAAATTGTTAATTATGGGCTTTTAGACAAAATTATACAGATTAATCTCAAATTTTCAACTTTTTATTCAGTTAAAATTCGAACGAATTTGTTACAAAGCCCCTTCAGACATGCACGTTTTAATCTCAAAAAAACGACAACCAAAAGTTATTAAATCAAATTTCATGAGTTCAAATAGTTAATTATGGTCTTTTGAACATAATTATACAGATTAATCTCAAATTTTCAGCTTTTCACGCGGTTAAAATTCGAACTGATTTTCAGTAAAGGCCATTTAGATATGCATAATTTAATCGCAACAAAACGACAACCAAAAGTTATTAAATCAAATTTAATGAGTTCGAATTGTTAATAATGGGCTTTTAAACATAATTATACAGATTAATCTAAAATTTTTAGCTTTTTACTCGGTTAAAATTCGAACTGATTCTCAATAAAGATCCTTTAGACATGCACGTTTTAATCGGAACAAAACGACAACCAAAAGTTATTAAATCAAATTTAATTAGTTCAATTTGTTAATTATGAGCTTTTGAACATAATTATACATATTAATCTCAAATTTTCTGCTTTTTACTCGGTTAAAATTCGAACGGATTCGCTATAAGGCCCCTTTAGACATGTACGATTTAATCACAACAAAACGGCAACCAAAAGTTATTCAATCAAATTTTATGAGATTAAATTGTTAATTATGGGATTTTGAATAAAATTATATAGATTAATCTCAAATTTTCAACTTTTTACTCGGTTAAGATTCAAACGGATTAGCTATAAAGCCCTTTGGACATGCACGTTTTAATCGCAAAAAAACGACAACCAAAAGTTATTAAATCAAAATCATGAGTTCAAATAGTTAATTATGGTCTTTTGAACATAATTATACAGATTAATCTTAAATTTTCAGCTTTTCACTCGGTTAAAATTTGAACTGATTCGCTATAAAGTCCTTTTAGACATGCACATTCTAATAGCAGAAAAATGACAACCAAAAGTTATTAAATTAAATTTTATGAGTTCAAATAGTTAATTATGGTCTTTTAACATAATTATACAGATTAATCTCAAATTTTCAACTTTTTACTCGGTTAAAATTCGAATTGATTCTCAACAAAGGCCATTTAGACATGCACGTTTTAATTGCAATAAAACGAAAACTGAATATTTTTAAAACAAATTTAATGAGTTCAAATTGTTAATTATGAGCTTTTGAACATTATTATACAGATTAATCTAAAATTTTCAGCTTTTTACTCGGTTAAAATTCGAACGGATTCGCTATAAAGCCCCTTTAGATATGCACATTTTAATCACAACAAAACGGCAACCAAAAGTTATTAAGTCAAATTTTATGAGTTCAAAGTTTTAATTATGGGATTTTGAACAAAATTATATAGATTAATCTCAAATTTTCAGCTTTTTACTCGGTTAAGATTCAAACGGATTAGCTATAAAGGCCCTTTAGACATGCACGTATTAATCGTAACAAAACGACAACCAAATATTATTAAATCAATTTTTATTAGTTCAAGTAGTTAATTATAGGCATTTGAACAAAATTATGCAGATTAATCTTAAATTTTTAGATTTTTACTCGGTTAAAATTCGATCAATTTGGCTACAAAACCCTTTTAGACCTGCACGTTTTAATCGTAACAAAACGACAACCAGAAGTTATTAAATCAAATTATGGGCTTTTGAACATAATTATATAGATTAATCTCAAATTTTCAGCTTTTTATTCGGTTAAAATTCGAACAGATTCGCTATAAAGCCCCTTTAGACATGCACATTTTAATCACAACAAAATGACAACCAAAAGTTATTAAATCAAATTTTATGAGTTCAAATTGTTAATTTTGGGCTTTTAAGCAAAATTATGCTGATTAATCTCAAATTTCCAACTTTTTATTCGGTTAAAATTCGAACGGATTCGCTATAAAGCCCCTTCAGACATGCACATTTTAATCACGAAAGAACGACAACCAACAGTTATTAAATTAAATTTCATGAGTTTAAATAGTTAATTATGGTCTTTTGAACATAATTATATAGATTAATCTCAAATTTTCAGCTTTTCACTCGGTTAAAATTCGAACTGATTCTCAATAAAGGCCATTTAAACATGCACATTTTAATCGCAACAAAACGACAACCAAAAGTTATTAAATCAAATTTAATCAGTTCGAATTGTTAATAACAGGATTTTGAACATAATTATACAGATTAATCAAAAATTTCAACTTTTTACTCGGCTAAAATTCGAACGGATTCGCTATAAAGCCCCTTTAGACATCCCCGTTTTAATCACAACAAAACGGCAACCAAAAGTTATTAAATCAAATATCATGAGTTCAAATAGTTAATTATGGTCTTTTGAACATAATTATACAGATTAATCTCAAATTTTCAGCTTTTTACTCGGCTAAAATTCGAACGGATTCGCTATAAATCCCCTTTAGACACGCTTGTTTCAATCGCAACAAAACGACAACCAAAAGTTATTAAATAAAATTTATTGAATTTAAATTGTTAATCATGGGCTTTTAAAAAATTATACAGATTAATCTCAAATTTTCAGGTTTTTACTCTATTAAAATTCGAACGGATTCGCTATAAAGCCCCTTTAGACATGCACGTTTTAATCGCAACAAAACGACAACCAAAAGTTATCAAATCAAATTTTATGAGTTCAAATTGTTAATTATAGGAATTTGAATATAATTATACAGATTAATCTCAAATTTTCAGCTTTTTACTCGGTTAAAATTCGGATTCGCTATAAAGCCCCTTTAGACCTGCACGTTTTTATCGCAACAAAACGACAACCAAAAGTTATTAAATCAAATTTTATGAGTTCAAATTGTTAATTATGGTCTTTTAAACAAAATTATACAGATTAATATCAAAATTTCAGCTTTTTATTCGGTTAAAATTCGAACGGATTCGCTATAAAGCTCTTTCAGACATGCACGTTTTAATCGAAAAAAAAACGATAACCAAAAGTTATTAAATTAAAGTTCATGAGTTCAAATAGTTAATTATGGTCTTTTGAACATAATTATACAGATTAATCTCAAATTTTCAGTTTTTCACGCGGTTAAAATTCAAACTGATTCTCAATAAAGGCCATTTTGATATGCACATTTTAATCGCAACAAAACGACAACAAAAAGTTATTAAATCAAATTTAATGAGTTCGAATTGTTAATAATGGGCTTTTGAACATAATTATACAGATTAATCTAAAATTTTTAGCTTTTTACTCGGTTAAAATTCGAACGGATTCGCTATAAAGCCCCTTTAGACTTGCACGTTCTAATCCCAACAAAACGGCAACCAAAAGTTATTAAATCAAATTTCATGAGTTCAAATAGTTCATAATGGTCTTTTGAACATAATTATACAGAATAATCTCAAATTTTCAGGTTTTTAGTCTGTTAAAATTCGAACGGATTCGCTATAAAGCCCCTTTAGACATGCACGTTTTAATCGCAACAAAACAACAATTAAAAGTTATTAAATGAAATTTTATGAGTTCTAATTGTTTATTATGGGCATTTGAACATAATTATACAGATTAATCTCAAATTTTCAGCTTTTAACTCGGTTAAAATTCGGATTCGCTATAAAGCCCCTTTAGACCTACACGTTTTTATCGCAACCAAACGACAACCAAAAGTTATTAAATCAAATTTTATGAGTTCAAATTATTAATTATGTGCTTTAAAAGAAAATTATACAGATTAATCTCAAATTTTTAGCTTTTTATTCGGTTAAAATTCGAACGGATTCGCTATAAAGCCCCTTCAAACATGCACGTTTTAATCCCAAAAAGATGATAACCAAAAGTTATTAAATTAAATTTCATGAGTTCAAATAGTTAATTATGGTCTTTTGAACATAATTATACAGATTAATCTCAAATTTTTAGCTTTTCACGTAGTTAAAATTCGAACTAATTCTTAATAAAGGCCATTTAGACATTCACATTTTAATCACAACAAAACGACAACTAAAAGTTATTAAATCAAATTTAATGAGTTCGAATTGTTAATAATGGGCTTTTGAACATAATTGTACAGATTAAACTAAAATTTTTAGCTTTTTACTCGGTTAAAATTTGAAAGGATTCGCTATAAAGCCCCTTTAGACATGCATTTTTTAATCACAACAAAACGGCAACCAAAAGTTATTAAATCAAATTTCATGTGTTGAAATAGTTAATTATGGTCTTTTAAACATAATTATACCGATTAATCTCAAATTTTTAGCTTTTTACTCGGCTAAAATTCGAACGGATTCGCTGTAAATCCCCTTTAGACATGCACGTTTCAATCGCAACAAAATAACAACCAAAAGTTATTAAATCAAATTTATTGAGTTCAAATTGTTAATCATGGGCTTTTGAACAAAATTATACAGATTAATCTCAAATTTTCTGGTTTTTACTCTGTTAAAATTCGAACGGATTAGCGATAAACCCCCTTTAGACATACTCGTTTTAATCGCAACAAAACGAAAACCAAAAGTTATTCAATCAAATTCTATGAGTTCAAAATGTTAATTATGCGTTTTAAACATAATTATAAGAATTAATCTCAAATTTTCAGCTTTTTACTCGGTTAAAATTCGAACTGATTCTCAATAAATTAGACAAGCACGTTTTAATCGCAACAAAACGACAACCGAAAGATTTTAAAACAAATTTTATGAGTTCAAATTGTTAATTATGGGCTTTTAAATAAAATTATACAGATTAATCTCAAATTTTCAGCTTTTTATTCGGTTAAAATTCGAACGGATTAGCAATAAAGCCCCTTCAGTCATGCACATTTTAATCGCAAAAAAACGACAACCAACAGTTATTAAATTAAATTTCATGAGTTCAAATAGTTAATTATGGCCTTTTGAACATAATTATATAGATTAATCTCAATTTTTCTGCTTTTCACTCGTTTAAAATTCGAACTGATTCTCAATAAAGGCCATTTAAACATGCATATTTTAATCGCAACAAAACGACAACCAAAAGTTATTACATCAAATTTAATGAGTTCGAATTGTTAATAATAGGCTTTTGAACATAATTATACAGATTAACCTAAATTTTTCAACTTTTTACTCGGCTAAAATTCGAACGGATTCGCTATAAATCCCCTTTAGACATGCACGTTTTAATCACAACAAAACGGCAACCAAAAGTTATTAAATCAAATTTCATGAGTTCAAATAGTTAATTATGGTCTTTTGAACATAATTATACAGATTAATCTCAAATTTTCAACTTTTTACTCGGCTAAAATTCGAACGGATTCGCTATAAATCCCCTTTAGACACGCTTGTTTCAATCGCAACAAAACGACAACCAAAAGTTATTAAATCAAATTTATTGAATTTAAATTGTTAATCATGGGCTTTTAAAAAATTATACAGATTAATCTCAAATTTTCAGGTTTTTACTCGGTTAAAATTCGAACGGATTTGCTATAAAGCCCCTTTAGACATGCATGTTTTAATAGCAACAAAACGGCAACCAAAAGTTATTAAATCAAATTTTATGAGTTCAAATTGTTAATTATGAGCTTTTAAACATAATTATATAGATTAATCTTAAATTTTCAGCTTTTTACTCGGTTAAAATTCGAACGGATTCGCTATAAAGCCCCTTTAGATATGCACGTTTTAATCGCAACAAAACGATAACCAAAATTTATCAAATCAAATTTTATGAGTTCAAATTGTTAATTGTAGGCATTTGAACATAATTATACAGATTAATCTCAAATTTTCAGCTTTTTACTCGGTTAAAATTCGGATTCGCTATAAAGCCCCTTTAGACCTGCACGTTTTTATCGCAACAAAACGACAACCAAAAGTTATTAAATCAAATTTTATGAGTTCAAATTGTTAATTATGGTCTTTTAAACAAAATTATACAGATTAATATCAAAATTTCAGCTTTTTATTCGGTTAAAATTCGAACGGATTCGCTATAAAGCTCTTTCAGACATGCACGTTTTAATCGAAAAAAAACGATAACCAAAAGTTATTAAATTAAAGTTCATGAGTTCAAATAGTTAATTATGGTCTTTTTAACATAATTATACAGATTAATCTCAAATTTTCAGTTTTTCACGCGGTTAAAATTCAAACTGATTCTCAATAAAGGCCATTTTGATATGCACATTTTAATCGCAACAAAACGACAACAAAAATTTATTATATCAAATTTAATGAGTTCGAATTGTTAATAATGGGCTTTTGAACATAATTATACAGATTAATCTAAAATTTTTAGCTTTTTACTCGGTTAAAATTCGAACGGATTCGCTATAAAGCCCCTTTAGACTTGCACGTTCAAATCCCAACAAAACGGCAACCAAAAGTTATTAAATCAAATTTCATGAGTTCAAATAGTTCATAATGGTCTTTTGAACATAATTATACAGAATAATCTCAAATTTTCAGGTTTTTAGTCTGTTAAAATTCGAACGGATTCGCTATAAAGCCCCTTTAGACATCCCCGTTTTAATCACAACAAAACGGCAACCAAAAGTTATTAAATCAAATATCATGAGTTCAAATAGTTAATTATAGTCTTTTGAACATAATTATACAGATTAATATCAAATTTTCAACTTTTTACTCGGCTAAAATTTGAACGGATTTGCTATAAATCCCCTTTAGACACACATATTTCAATCGCAACAAAACGACAACCAAAAGTTATTAAATCAAATTTATTGAGTTTAAATTGTTAATCATGGGCTTTTAAAAAAATTATACAGATTAATCTCAAATTTTCAGGTTTTTACTCAATTAAAATTCGAACGAATTCGCTATAAAGCCCCTTTAGACATGCACGTTTTAATCGCAACAAAAGGACAACCAAAAGTTATCAAATCAAATTTTATGAGTTCAAATTGTTAATTATAGGCATTTGAACATAATTATACAGATTAATCTCAAATTTTCAGCTTTTTACTCGGTTAAAATTCGGATTCGCTATAAAGCCCCTTTAGACCTGCACGTTTTTATCGCAACAAAACGACAACCAAAAGTTATTAAATCAAATTTTATGAGTTCAAATTGTTAATTATGGGATTTTAAACAAAATTATACAGATTAATCTCAAATTTTCAGCTTTTAATTCGGTTAAAATTCGAACGGATTCGCTATAAAGCCCCTTTAGACATGCACGTTTTAATCGCAAAAAGACGATAACCAAAAGTTATTAAATTAAATTTCATGAGTTCAAATAGTTAAATATGGTCTTTTGAACATCAATATACAGATTAATCTCAAATTCTTAATAAAGGCCATTTAGACATTCACATTTTAATCACAACAAAACGACAACTAAAAGTTATTAAATCAAATTTAATGAGTTCGAATTGTTAATAATGGGCTTTTGAACATAATTGTACAGATTAAACTAAAATTTTTAGCTTTTTACTTGGTTAAAATTTGAAAGGATTCGCTATAAAGCCCCTTTAGACATGCATTTTTTAATCACAACAAAACGGCAAGCAGAAGTTATTAAATAAAATTTCATGAGTTCAAATAGTTAATTATGGTCTTTTGAACATAATTATACTGCTTAATCTCAAATTTTCAGCTTTTTACTCGGCTAAAATTCGAACGGATTTGCTATAAATCCCCTTTAGACATGTACGTTTCAATCGCAACAAAATAACAACCAAAAGTTATTAAATCAAATTTATTGTGTTCAAATTGTTAATCATGGGCATTTGAACAAAATTATACAGATTAATCTCAAATTTTCTTGTTTTTACTCTGTTAAAATTCGAACGGATTAGCGATAAAGCCCCTTTAGACATACACGTTTTAATCGCAACAAAACGAAAACCAAAAGTTATTAAATAAAATTCTATGAGTTCAAAATGTTAATTATGCGCTTTTAAACATAATTATAAGAATTAATCTCAAATTTTCAGCTTTTTACTCGGTTAAAATTCGAACTGATTCTCAATAAATTAGACAAGCACATTTTAATCGCAACAAAACGACAACCGAAAGATTTTAAATCAAATTTTATGAGTTCAAATTGTTAATTATGGGCTACTAAATAAAATTATACAGATTAATCTCAAATTTTCAGCTTTTTATTCGGTTAAAATTCGAACGGATTCTCTATAAAGCCCTTTCAGACATGCACGTTTTAATCGTAAAAAAATGCCAACCAATAGTTATTAAATTAAATTTCATGAGTTCAAATAGTTAATTATGGTCCTTTAAATATAATTATAAAGATTAATCTCAAATTTTCAGCTTTTCACGTTGTTAAAATTCGAACTAATTCTCAATAAAGGCCATTTAGACAGTCACATTTTAATCGCAACAAAACGACAACTAAAAGTTATTAAATCAAATTTAATGAGTTTGAATTGTTAATAATGGGCTTTTGAACATAATTATACAGAGTAATGTAAAATTTTTAGCTTTTTACTCGGTTAAAATTTAAACGGATTCGCTATAAAGCCCCTTTAGACATGCACGTTTTAATCACAACAAAACGGAAACCAAAAGTTATTAAATCAAATTTCATGTGTTCAAATAGTTAATTGTGCTCTTTTGAACATAATTATACCGATTAATATCAAATTTTCAGCTTTTTACTCGGCTAAAATTCGAACGGATTCGCTATAAATCCCCTTTAGACATGCACGTTTCAATCGTAACAAAATAACAACCAAAAGTTATTAAATCAAATTTATTGAGTTCAAAATGTTAATCATGGGCTTTTGAACAAAATTATACAGATTAAGCTCAAATTTTCAGGTTTTTACTCGGTTAAAATTCGAACGGATTTGCTATAAAGCCCCTTTAGACATGCATGTTTTAATAGCAACAAAACGGCAACCAAAAGTTATTAAATCAAATTTTATGAGTTCAAATTGTTAATTATGAGCTTTTAAACATAATTATATAGATTAATCTTAAATATTCAGCTTTTTACTCGGTTAAAATTCGAACGGATTCGCTATAAAGCCCCTTTAGATATGCACGTTTTAATCGCAACAAAACGATAACCAAAATTTATCAAATCAAATTTTATGAGTTCAAATTGTTAATTGTAGGCATTTGAACATAATTATACAGATTAATCTCAAATTTTCAGCTTTTTACTTGGTTAAAATTCGGATTCGCTATAAAGCCCCATTAGACTTGCACGTTTTTATCGCAACAAAACGACAAACAAAAGTTATTAAATCAAATTTTATGAGTTTAAATTGTTAGTTATGGGCTTTTAAACAAAATTATACTAATTAATCTCAAATTTTCAGCTTTTTACTCGGTTAAAATTCGAACGGATTCGGTATAAAGCCCCTTTAGAAATGCACGTTTTAATCGCAACAAAACGACAATCAAAAGTTATTAAATCAAATTTTATGAATTCAAATACTTGATTATGGGCTTTTGAAAAAAATTATACAAAACAATATCAAATTTTCTTCTTTTTACCCAATTAAAATTAAAACGGATTCTCTATAAAGCACATTTAGACATACACGTTTAATCCCAACAAAAAGATTACCAATCGTTTTTAAAAAAATTTGATTAATTCAAATAGTTACTTATAGGCTTTTGAACAAAATTATGCAGAGTAATCTCAAATATTCAGATTTTTAATCGGTTAAAATTCGAACGTAATCTCCAAAAAGCCCATTGAGACATGCACATTTTAATCGCAACAAAACGATAACAAAATATTATTAAATCAAATTTTATGAGTTCAAATACTTAACTATGGGCTTTTGAATAAAATTATACAGATTAATCTAAAATTTTCACATTTTTACTCGGTTAAAATTCGAATGGATTTGCTATGAAGCCCCTTTAGACATGCACGTTTTAATCGCAACAAAACGGTAACAAAAAGTTAGTAAATCAAATTTTACGAGTTCAAATTGTTAATTATAGGCTTTTAAAAAAAATTATACAGATTAATCTCAAATTTTCAGCTTTTTACTCGGTTAAAATTTAAACAGACTTGCTATAAAGCCCCTTTAGACATGCACGTTTTAATAGCAACAAAACGGCAACCAAACGTTATTAAATCAAATTTTATAAGTTCAAATTGTTAATTATGGGCTTTTAAAAAAATTATATAGATTAATCTCAAATTTTCAGCTTTTTACTTGGTTAAAATTCGAACGGATTCGATATAAAGCCCCTTTAGACAAGTACGTTTTAATCGCAAAACAAGACAATTAAAAGTTGTTAAATCAAATTTTATAAGTTCAAATAGTTAATTATGATCTTTTGAACATAATTATATAGATTAATCTCGAATTTTCAACTTTTTACTCGGTTAAAATTCAAAATGTTTCTCAATAAAGGCCATTTAGACATGCACGTTTTAATCGCAACAAAACGACAACCAAAAGTTATTAAATCAAATTTAATGATTTCAAATTGTTAATTATGGGTTTTGAACATAATTATACAGATTAGTCACAAATTTTCAGCTTTTTACTCGGTTAAAATTCGAACGGATTCACTATAAAGCCCCTTTAGACATGCACGTTTTAATCACAACAAAACGACAACCGAAAGTTATTAAATCAAATTTTATGAGTTCAAATTGTTTATTATGGGCTTTTGAACATAATTATACAGATTAATCTCAAATTTTTAGCTTTTTAATCGGTTAAAATTTGAATAGATTCTCTATGAAGGCTATTTAGACTTGTACGTTTTAATCATAACAAAACGATAACCAAATATTATTAAATCAAATTTTATGAGTTCAAATACTTCACTATGGGCTTTTGAACAAAATTATACAGATTAATCTCAAATTTTCAGCTTTTTACTCTGTTAAAATTCGAATGTATTCTTTATAAAGCCTATTTAGACATCCGCATTTTAATCACAACCAAACGACAACCAAAAGTTATTAGATAAAATTTTATGAGTTCAAATACTGGATCATGGGCTTTTAAACAAAATTATACAAATTAATATCAAATTTTCATCTTTTTACCGAGTTAAAATTGGAACAGACTCTCTATAAAGCACATTTAGACATGCACGTTTAATCCTAACAAAAAGATTACCAAATGTTATTAAAAAAATTATTAGTTCAAATAGTTACTTATAGGCTTTTGAACAAAATTATAGAGATTAATCTCAAATATTCAGATTTTTAGTCGGTTAAAATTCGAACGGATTCTCCATAAAGCCCATTTAGACATGCACGTTTTAATCGTAACAAAATGATAACCAAATGTTATTAAATCAAATTTTATGAGTTCAAATACTTAACTATTGTAACATCCCGATTTTGGGGTTAGTAGTTTGGGTCTTTGTTTATTAAAAAATGATAATCATTTTCTCACTTAACCACTTATTTTTTCTTATCTTTTTCCCTCATTTTCTCTCCATTTTTCTTCATCTATTTTCTTCAATTCCTTGCTGATTTTTTCACCTTTTTCAATAAGAATTACTTCATTTTAATCAATTCTCCATTGTTTATATAGCCTAATCATCAATATTACTAAATCAACAACAATTTACAAGGAATCAAGAAGAGAAATTCTCATCCGTTTGGTGGATAGATCTCAAAGGTAATTTGCTTAATTTTAACTCTTTTTCTAAGGTTCTTTATTGAAATTCCCAAGTATTAGCTTGCTAATCTTTAAATGAAACTTGATTTTATGTTTTCAATATTTGATCTAATGATTTTATGAATGTTTTTGTGAAATCTTTTTAGATCTCATTCAATGTTGTAATTAGATGGATTTAATTGTGTTATTATGTCAATTAAATGATTAATTGAGTCTTCAATTGATGACACATTAATTTAATCCCGGAATAATGCAATCAGTGTTGTTTTAAGGTGATTTTCGGCTGTTTTAGGGGCTACTTTAGATGTTTTAATGTGGCTGGAGGTATATGGATGGTTTATATGTGTTTTTGGTTCATAATTGAAGTGGATTAGATGTTAGAATCATTAGTTTTTGGGCTAGTGTTGTTCGGGTGCATTTCGGCTTAGGTTTCGGTCTTTTCGGCTAAGTTTTAGGTAGTTTTGTGGAGGTTTGATATGGCTGCTGGTTTGAGCATGTTACGATGGGAATATACTCTGTTTTTAATGATGTAGAGGTAGTGCAAGAAGGTTCATAAGTGGCTGATGCATTGGCGTTACCATCGGAGCATCGACGAAGGTTCGTTTTGCTTGTCGGTGAGTGTTTTCGGACGTAAAGCGAATCGTATTTGTTCGGTTATGTTTTGGGGGCTATGGAATAGTGTGAAAACTTTCCATAGTTAAGGGGTAAGTAAAGTAAATGTTTTTGATATATTAACATGAGCTTCGTCTACATTCGGTAAAGACATTGATATTGGTAATGCAATGAGATTTTTGGAAATGCATAAACATGATTTTGAATTGGTGCATGCATGAGATAATTGCTGAAAATGTATGGTTTAAAAAGACATACATGGTTAAGGAAAAACATGGAAAAAGAATTTGGAATATATGTGGTTATTTGCCTTCAAATTAAAGGTGTCATTTGGCATGACTTTCGGTTCATTTGTTGAGCATATTATGGATGCATTATGAGCTGAAAATGAATTGAAATATTATGTTGTTATTTGCCTTGAAATTGATGATTCCATTGGGCTTGACATTTGGTTCATTTGTGAACATATTATGCATGTATTATGAGCAGCAAATTATCATGCACATTTGATTAAGATATTGACTTAGTGACAATAACTTTAGATTCGAATACGAATGACATATCATTAGGATTGTCTTAAGTGCACTATAAATATTATTGAGAATAAAGAATATTGCCTACACGTAAAAAGGGTGACTTTGTATTCAATCGTGCGTGGTAGAGCCGCCTATACGTAACAAGGGTGACTATGTGTCCAATCGTGCGTGGTAGTGCTATAATGGTGACTTCGTGTCATGTCAATGGTAACTTTGTATCATGTAAATGGTGACTTGGTATCATGTCAATGGTGACTTTGTGTCATGACGAGACTAATGGTCTCTAACAATGGATCCGTGTATTCGATGAACTTAAGGTTCACAAGAAGTGATCACTAGAAGCCAATATGCATACATGGATTAAAAGAGAACATTGTGCATCATTCATGAAATGTATTGATAAAGTTGAACATACTCAAGAAAGTCATTTGATATTATAGACATGAACGTGGAATGTTAAGCATGCATGGTTTTAATGATGCATTGCAAACTATGGTTTGATTATGGTTTTAAATAGATGCATTGATGATCTTGTGTAAAGCTTCCTCACTAAGCATGTTTGCTTAAGCTCTCTTTTCATCCTTGCAGAAAAATAAAGGCACTTGGGACTTCATTCGGAGCAAGGAACCAAGGGGAAAGGTAACTCAAATTCGGTATGTGTTTTCAAATAAGTTGGGGCTTGGAAATGTGTAAACCCAACCTATGTGAGGAGTGTGAACATAGACTTTGGTTTATGTTGAAATAAGACCTATGCTGCTTGATTGTAAATTCATGGACTATGGTATTGTTTGGATTGTTGAAGCATGTAATTGCATGATCGTTAAGACTTCAATCATGTTCTAGGTAGCATGCCTATAGTTTGCTTGATATTCTTGACGTTGATAATCATGTGTTATATATTGTTAATTATGCCTAGGACTTATGCATATAGATAATGTTTGACGGTTGTGTTTGAGCCGATGATGCTCACTAAGTGTGATGAAATACTTAGGTTCCGGACCTAAAGTTTCGAAACCTTCAGGAAGGTTTCGAAACCTTGTGGGCAATTTCAATTCTGAAAAGATATTGAACGCGAAAAGTTTCAAAATCTTTTACATAAAGTTTCAAAACCTTTATGAAAGGTTTTGAAACCTTTGGCTGCTAGAAATTGATAGTTGGTGGAAATTGCATTTTAGTCCCGAATATCTTTCCTTATGCAATTAGGGTATCTACAGATGTTATTTTGAGCTAAAATTTCACATGGATGCATAAAGTTGATTTAATTTCAAGATTGCTAACTCAATTTGGAGGAATTCCTTATAATATGAAAGATTTACATTTTGGTCCCTAACTTAGTGAAACATGCAATTGATGAAGTTAGAATGCTCTGTTTGAGTTGAAATTTTCCGTGAGGGATACTCGTGTGTTTAATTAAACTTTGATGAAAAGAATTTATACTTTATTAGTAGAATTTAAAAGTTTTAGGTTTTAGGCCTTAATTTACTTAAGTGTTTAATCGGATTGTTTCCGTTAATGTCTTGTATAAGACCTTGACATGTAGGAATACAATTATGCATCTAGAAAAAAATATAATGATTTTAGGGTTGTTTATCAAATGAAACCTTCGCGGGTTTGGTTTGATATTCCCCGTGTAACCTGTTAGTGTCGGTTCCGTCTAGGCCACGCTAAGGGGGTTACATTTGGTGATATAAGATCCATGTTTGTAAAGTGTTTAGTTGGTTGGTTAAAGAATGTGTAGGATTGTTAAGTTATGTGTTTAAATGTGCGATTGATCATGATATGTGTGATTGAGCATAATATGTTGTTGGTGTGTGAAAATCTTTTCATGATGATTGTACTTTGAGTAATGATGGTTAAACTGGGGTTATCGGTTACACATTGCCAATGCCAACATATTTTAAGATGCTCTCAGTTTTCCCTTGGATCTTACCCAAATGTAAGTTTGTTTCGTTTTAATATTATGTTTTAAATTGCATGTTTAAAGTTTTTTGAATATGCTTCTGAGACGTAAGTCACTAGCTAGTGTTGGTATGAACATTGATGGTCAAGATTGAGGATGAAACGACTGTTAGGGAAGAGTAATTTCTTCCTCCTCCTCGGTGAGTATGCCTCCGGTTATGCAGGGAGGTCAGTTTAGGGTGTTGCACCTTTCTTTTGGGTGTGTTTTAGTCTGCTGAAATTGGTACGGCTATTGCTACTCTAACTTGGGAGTTCTCAACAACATGGTAGCTGAAGTTATTGGAATTGAGGATGTTATTTATGAGTGTGAACAATAATCATGTTTAGAGTAAGAGCACATATATGTATATATATCTATAGATAATGTAGGACATGTATACATTCTTGAGCATGATATTAGAAATTGCATTTACATGCACATGCACTTGCGTAGGCATTTATGAGGGCATACAGGAAATCATGCATACATTTGTTCACATTTGCGAGTAGCTCCTTGAGGGTGTAAGTGGAGTGTGATTGGTTCTTTTAAGGTGACGGTATGAAGAAAAAGGGTTGAAAGGACTTTCTTGTGGTGTTGAGCTGAATGTGTAATGGGCAAGCTACCCTTTTTGGTTAGGGAATAGTCTTGTATGAAGAATGAGTGGTTGGTCTCAGAGTTGTGATTAGTTTGAGTTGTTCATCACTAAAGGTAAGGCTGAGTTTTGTGGATTCTTTCTAGTTAGGATTTGGAGGTTGTAAGAAGGTTGCAGCATGTTTTGTAGAGTAAGGCGGGTTGGTGTTTTTCTGAGTGATATGAAATTATTTTGTGGAAATTACAAGGAATTCTTTTTAGTATGGTTAGTGTGCAGTTAGATCGGGGGTTGTGACCGATCTAGCATGGTCAGGATGAAAGTTAAATATGAGGTACGTATTAGTATGGGAGTTGTGATATCGGGGGTTTGAATTATAGATTGTTGTAAGCTTGAGAGGTTTGGTTATACTATAAAGGAGGAAAGTGTACATGTTGGGTTTATAGTATGTTAAGTTGGATATACCTCGGGTAAAGTTAGTTTTTGATGATGTTTGAAGTGGTGTATCGAGGACCGTTGGACAATTTATGGTTTGTATCGGTTATTCAGTCTTGTGGGTTTGCTTTTATCGAAAAGTGTTGTGAGGTTTTATGTTCGGTGGGTTCGTTTTTGTGGATGTTTCATCAATATGGTTACTGCTTTGGCAAGTTTGTAAAATAAGAGATGTTGGAGCTAGTGGAAGGAATAGTTCTACAAGTTTGGATTTTGTTGTGGTATAGTTAAGGTAAGAGTTGGTTTGTCGATGAGTTGATAATGTGAAGGAGTTTTGGGTTAAGTGTCAAGACACTTAATGATGTGTAGATTTTAAAGTTTGAACCATGGTGTTGAGTTGGTTATGGTGGCTAAACCTTGAGTTGGAGGTATTATCGATGAGATGAGTATAATGTTGGGATTGATACAAAGTTGGTAAGTTTCTTGTATGGTATGTTTTGTAGAATATTAGCTATCGGGGATGACTTGGCTTACATAAGGATGCTTGCAATAGGAGTTGTTGGTTATCCAAGAAGTGTTAGAGCTTGAGGAGAAGTCTAAATTAAGGAGGAGTGTTAGAGTTTTTTTATTTAATATATAATTAGAGTTTATTCCTAATTAGTAGTTTAGATTTATTAGAAGTATTATTTAAATTAGGAATAAATATTATTTAAAATAGAGATAAAGTATAATTTTAGTTATATTAAAACTCTATTTTAGCCTATTTAAAGGTTTATTCTGTAATCATTTGATATTCAAGAACAATAAGAAAATACAGAGAAACATTTTATTCTCTCTGAAAAATATCATCTTCTGTTGCATCTACGGCCACCATGGCCCCTTTCTCACATGGTATCAGAGCCAACAACAATCTTGATGTCGTCAACATTGTTGTCATCTCTAATCAGAAACATATCGATAATATGATTTTTCAGATACACATCATTTTTTCTTTTCTGCTGATGTTATTTGACCACACTCGTTCCTTGGCTTCTCCCTCGTTGGAATTTTACATGAAATTTTTACTCGTTTACTTTTGTTGGTTCTTTATTTAATGGTTCTATCTTAGCCAATAAAAAAGATAGCAAAAAAGGTTATAGTTTAGCCTTAAAAAAACTATTTGGTTCTATCTTATCCATCCGTTTCAAAAGATAAGAAAAAATATTGGAGAAAAAGTTATAGTTTAGCCTTAAAAAACTATTTGGTTCCATCTTAGCCATCCATTTCAAAAGATAGGAGAAAAGATTGGAGAAAAGGTTATAGTTTAGCCTTAAAAACTATTTGGTTCTATCTTAGCCATCCATCCAAAAAGATAGGTGAAAAGGTTATAGTTTAGCCTTAAAAACTAAATTATATTTTTAAAGGATTCTACATCAAAGGTTCAAGTTGGAATTCTAGTCTGTATAACTATCAACTTGAGGGGAGTGTAGATTCTTTTGATCACTTCGTACATTATTCACATCAAATCTTTTAATCAAGAACTATATGTTGGAGTATCACAATCAAAGACTATTGACTCGAGAACAAGTAGCATTTTTCTCGAAGAAACAACATAAGCATCAGAATCCTCTCAACCAAAAATTCCTGACTCGAGAAAAAAGAACATTTTTTCTCGAAGAAACAACAGAAGAAAAAGAGTAGGGCATCACATCCAAGATTCAAGCTGGTGTCCTACTACGTTTGTTCACCAGCTTGAGGGGGAGTGTTCGTTATCCAAGAAGTGTTAGAGCTTGAGGAGAAGTCTAAATTAACGAGGAGTGTTAGAGCTTTTTATTTAATATATAATTAGAGTTTATTCCTAGTATTATTTAAATTAGGAATAAATATTATTTAAATTAGAGATAAAGTATAATTTTAGTTATATTAAAACTCTATTTTAGCCTATTTAAAGGTTTATTCTGTAATCATTTGATATTCAAGAATAATAAGAAAATATAGAGAAATATTTTGTTCTCTCTGAAAAATATCATCTTCTGTTGCATCTACGGCCACCATGGCCCCTTTCTCACAGAAGTTTGTTATGTAACCCCCAAAATTTATCTAATTTCTTAGAATAAAAGTTAGGGTTCACATTACTAAAACTTGATTCGCAAGATAGGTTTTTACTAAAACAAAAGATAAGAACAAAATGTTTAAAATAACTTATTATCAAACATACTGAAATATTATTCAAATAAAATAAGGTTCAACCCAGCATTAAATAGTTATAAAGTCCAGATAGTCCGAGATAAAGTTCTAAATCCAAAGTTCATTACAAATAATAAAATATCCAAAAATAATAAAATAGTATGAAAACTATGAAACATACGTAATAGTCTAAAAATAATAATCTCCAAGTATCGAAGTAGCCTAGGTCAAGGACCTGAAACAGGAAGCTGAGAGGGTGTAATCTAGGGAGCCTAGTGTGTCTCTAAAGTACAGATAAAACAGGATTTTAGAACAGTATATGCAGATGATGCGATGTATGCATGAAATGCACCCATCTCCGAACACCAACAGAAGAGTAGGTTCCCCTAAACCCCTCTAACTCCATCACACCAGCAGACATAGAAACTCGACCCGAAGGTGGAGCCACTGATCAGAAGTGGTATCTCGACCCGCAGGTGAAGCCACTGAACAGAAGTGATAAGTCACTAACTTCTTCGTACACATATTCTACCAGATGTAATGTATATGCATAAACAGTATCAGAATGCATGCAATACAATGAATCAGAAGGCAAACATATCATGTAGTAGTAAAAGGAATGTGATGTCAAAATGATGCATGATCATACGGGTTTTAACAGAAAACAGAACGTACTAAAAAACAGAGTAAACAGAAGAGAACACACCTAAACAGAAAGCTCAACGACGATACTAACGTCGGCAGGACTCGGCTCTACCACTAGAATGCACAGGAGTAGAACCTACGAGTAACAATTATCGTTAGACACCATACTATGCCATTTCACAGATAAGTACACTAAACCAGAATTAACTAAAACTCACGTACGGGTCCCGAATGCTGTTGGACAGGAGGTTATCCAAGAGGAGGAGGAGGCAAATGCTCGGGCTCGGAATCCACGTCACCTGAAGTGATCAAAAACTGATTCAGAATCCACTAAAGATAATTTCCATATAAGCATTCGAACTTAAAAGCCCCAAAAATGACACTTCGGGTTTGAATTTTGGAAAACAGACAGCGCCATCGGAATCAGGACGTCGAAAAACATAGAGTGGGCCTGGGTTGAAAAAGTCAACGCTGACGTCAGTATGGTCAACGCTGATATCAGCAGATGACGTCAGTGGGTCACAGGTCAGGTCGGACGGATCGAGTTTCGGGTCGGTCGGGTCAGACATGGGCTTGGGTCAGATTTTCCTGAGAAAATCTGGAATTTCTAGATTTTTTGGGAAAATCTGGAAAAATCCTAGATCTTCCCCAGGTCAATCTGATTAAATTCTGGACGCTCTGAACCCCTTGTTCGAATCGATTTAAAGCCGAACCAACTCCCCTAACCGGTTCGAATCAAACAACACAAACCCTTAAACCAATCACAAAACTGAACGGAAACAAAAAGGGGAAAAAAAACTTACCAAACGACTCGAAGGGAGAGAACCCACAGTTACACGAAGGAAAACGAAAAGAAAGCACGGAAAAAGGACCAAATCTTGATTATAAGAACGAGAAGAAAAAGGAAGAAAATCTCACACAAGATCGGGCACAAACAAGGGAAGGAAACTTTCCAAAACAAAAAGGGTAAAATTACCCATGAAGGGCCTGACCTTCCATAAATTACGAAATGACCCTTAAAACCCAAATGCTAAATCCCCAAATTCTAGGTATTAAATTAGGGATTCAAAAACTAATTGGGGAAAAAATGGTGTGTGACATGTTATTTGGGGTAAGCCTGGGTTGTTGTGGAGTTACGAGGGAAGATGTTCGGTTAACCTTGTGACACCCCCACCCCGGGCCGGTAGGAAAGGGGCATCACCGGTCCATGGACACTCCGATAACCCGGCCCGAACGATGGTTTACCAACTTAACTTAACTTGAAAGTACCGATTTTAGGGGTAATTTAAAACTTTTCCTATTACTAGGCTTTTAAACCACTTAACAACTTATATTCACTATTAAACATTTCCGAAGCCTATTGTTCATTCAATAGTTCTATAATTCACTGGTCCATTCCATATGACAATATCAATAATTCATCCATTTCATTCCATAGCATGCAATCCATTACAAAAATATACATACGTATTAAACATATCAAATGTGTTATCATTCTTAAGTTATACAAAACTAAGCCCCAAGCTACCAAAATGATTTACTATACACAAACCGTCTAAAGTAATCAAAATGCATGGTCTAACAAAACAAGACTAGCCACCACAAGGAGATCTCAAAAAGAAACATACATGGCTTGTGCTGCTGCTGATCCGAACGACAGAAATCCGGGACCGAGCTATAAATCAATCGACCTGAAAAGTTTGGGAAGAGCGAAGGGACCGGGGGTAAGTACATAAGGTACTTAGTGAGGTAACAAAAACAAAGAATCAAAACAATCCAAGACAATCCAAACATGTATCATATGCCAAGTAAGTTCACATATACCATAACATACAAAGTTCAAGTACACGTATTCTAAATCAATATATAACAATTCAATCCAAGGTTCAACATGTGACAATCCGATTACACGTAACAATCCAATATTCAATGTACAATAATCCAAATACATGTAACAATCCAATATTCAATATATACCAATCCAAATACATGTAACAATCTAATAACAAATGCATTTTCATACGAAGTAATCATGCTTACATTTAACTAACAAATATAGTGCAATTCAAGTTCAAGTTAATTAAATCATTACAACCACCTTGGTATTTAGCTAGAAGATAATCGAATCTCCAACCAACTGTCGCCACAATATGCACCTATAGTGTTGGTCAAACCCTCCTACTGTCGCCAATGACCAAAAACGTACCCTCCAACTGTCGCCAATAAGGGCCAATTGCCCCGGACCGAAGTCCTACCCGATAAAATGAGCTCTAGATTCTAAGGCATATCCTCCTATCTAACTAACTAGCTACCAAGGTTGTCGATTATCAATTTAAGCATATCAATCTAATATTCATTATCATTTCAATAACACGGTCCTCATAGACCAAGCCTCTTAGGCCATTATGCCTAGGCTCATAAAAATTCATTTCATGCCATTCCTTATACATTATATCAAACATGCTAAGCACAAGCAAAAATCAGAACTTTAATTGCATGGAACAAATGCATGTACACGTACCTTGCGTCCCAAGCTTAAGCATGCCATTCATACCTCGGCATATGCAATGCATGGGTTTGAACAAACCAAAACAATTACTTAATAAGCAATACATATTCAATCAACATGCTAACAAGTAACATGGCAACAAACAAGTTTTCATAGCATTTCACTCTTCCCTTAAAGATTAGCCAAGTTTGTATTAAGTCATATTTCATGCCGGTTTAATCATAAACAACCAAAAATCAGAATTGGGTTAGGACCTAGTCCCAACCCCAAAGAAAGTCACACTCACAAACAATCAAAGCGAAACTCCTAGGGATTATGGATGATTGGCCCCTTGCTCCTTCTTTTGGCAAGCTCTTGCCTCAGCTCTTCCTCACTATCCAATTCTTTAGAAGCCTCTTACCTTGCTTGTTTGACCTCCCTAATCAAGAATCTTTCTTCAAACCTTCAAAATCTCCCTTAAAATCTCACACGCAAGACAAGCAAACTTTTTCTCTCAAACTCTCTCCCATGGCCGGCCAAGAGGGAAGAAATGGGTGAAGAAGATGACAAATAGAACTTTCTCTCTCCCACAATGACATATAATCATCATTTTCCCCTTTTCTTATTTTTTTTAATTTAAACAAATCTATTATTATGGACAAGGGGTGACTGGCCACATGGTGTTTTGCCATGTGTCCAAGGCCACCAACTTCTTAAAAACTTACATGCAATCTCACCTCTTTTGAATTTTCACTTTTTGGTCCCTTTTCAAATTGACCTCTAATTTTCAAATTTATTCAATTTAGTCACTAAACTTTGAATTTTATTAAGCTCTAATTTAATTTATTTAGTCCTTAACTTCTAAGCTATGTTTATGGTATTAAAATTCTCCCCCCTTAAAGAAAAATTCGTCCTGCATCCTCATACTGCGGACCAAAAGACATAAACTCCCTCTTCCGTGCATCCTCATACTGCGGACCCAAGAACTTCCGCACAAAGGCGGTCCTAAACTACTCCCAAGTCTGGTTAGCAACTGCTACACCCGCTCTCGTGGTAGTCCACCACCTATAAGCATCCCCCTGAAGCAGAGAGACCACACATCCCAACCTACGGGCATCCTGACAATCCATCTGGTCAAGAATCCTCTCTGTACTGGCCAACCACTCCTCAGCTGCGCACGGATCAGATCCATGGAACTCAACACCTCCCAAGCTACGCAAACGCTCTAACGGTAGCCCTGGGGTAACTACAACAGCAGGTGCGGGAGCCGCCACTTGCACTCCAGCTATGGCTGCCTGAAACGCACCCATCATAGCTTGTATGAACGGTGCAAAGTCCCCAAACTGACCTCCCACTAGAACCGGAGGCACTCCCACCGGTGGAGGAGGTGGAAGTTGTTCCTCCCTCACATTAGCCTCTCCTTCGGCCTGACCATCGGGAAACAAGCTCGTAGTAGCTCGGGTCTCACGTCTCGGAGGCATGGTCTAGAAATTCAACATGCAGTTTTAAAACAAAACATCAAAACATCATAAACTTACATTCGGGCAAGATCCAAGGGAAACCGAAGAACATCTAAAACATGTTGGCATAGGCAATGTGTAACTGACCACCTCATATAATCACAATTTATTCTAGATGCACTCCCAATATATAAGTATGCATGCGGCATCAACATATCATGCTCAACCAAACATGCTAACATACCAACACATTACATGTCAAACCAATACATACTTTGACATACCGACTACACACTCAATGAACCAACAACGTATTTTATTCAACCTACCACACGTTTTATTCAACCTACCACACGTTTTATTCAACCTGGCTCTGATACCACCAAATGTAACCCCCTTAGCCCGGCCTAGACGAAACCGGCACTAATGAGTCACACGAGGAATATCAAACCAAACCTGCGAAGGTTCGATTCGATAAACAACTCTAAAACCGTAACTTTTTTTTTATCTTACCTAGATGCATAATTAATTCCCTATGTATGATTAACATAAGTAAGACAGAGACAACGCAGTTCATTCATTATAAGTAAGTCAATCGAATGCATACGTAAACTTAGCTGCAAAGTAAGGAACATTAAGTATATCATCTATTTTAAATCATACGACATGTGTTCGGGTTAAAGCATAAATCAAAGTGTCACAACATCTCCTAAAATTTCACATAAGTTCTCTATGTACATTTACTAAGTGAAATCCTTTGTTTCATGCATTTAGAACAAATTGTCCTTTTTAAGTCACATGTTTCGAAACAGGCCTTTGGATGTTTCGGAACACGACATCTGTTTCGATACTGGCCAAAAAGTGTATCGGAACAGGCAACTCCAGTAGCATATTGGTACCGAACCCTGGTTCGATACATGCACGTCCAGTGGCATAATGGTATCGATACAGCCTAAGGGTGTATCGATACCCCCTGTGTCCTGGCTCGAGTGTGACATGTTAAGCTCATTTAAACCACCCATGCATACACTTTAATAAACCAAAACTATATGCAACAATCCTAGGAATCATCATCAACATAACCACACCTCAAACTTCAATAAAGTTCACATGGAGATCTATAGGCATGCTTCCTAAAGATTGAATAGCAACATAGCAAATATACTCAGTTATACTTCAACAACTAAAACAAAACCAAAGTTCAATAATTAATAACTAGCAATGGTGGTCTTAGTACAACATGTAACAAAGCCTAAATCCTCACTTCTCTCATAGATTGTGTTACATATTGCCTTGCCCAACTTATTCGCCAAAGACATGCCAAAATTCAAGCGATCTTTCCCTTGGTCTCCTTGCCCAGAACGAAGCTCCACGCCCTTATTTTTCTACAAAGATGAAAAGAGAGCTTAAGCAATCTTGCTTAGTGAGGTAGCTCCACAAATAATCATCAATGCATCTATTTTAAAAACCATGAAGAAAACATAATGTACAACACTTGTCAAATCATGCATGCCAAAAATTTCATGTCCAACTTCATTAAAACATATGCATCCTTGAGTTCTCATAACCATATCAAAACAATATATAAATGATGCTCAAACCTTTTCTCAATTTCATGTATGTATATTGGCTTTCTAGTGGACACTTAATGTGAACTTTGAGCTCACCGAATACACGGATCTTGAGACATTCGTCCCGTCGGGACACAAAGTCCCCTTTAACATGACACAAAGTCAACTTTAACATGACACTAAGTCAACTTTAGCACTACCACGCACGATCAGACACATATTCACCCTTGTTACGTGTAGGCGACTCTACCACGCACGATTAGACACAAAGTCCCCTTGTTACGCGTGTAAGCAATATTCTGTATTCTCTATTTTGATTATAGTGCACTTTAAACAATCCTAATGATGTCATTCGTATTCGAATCAAAAGTAGTGTCACTAAGCCAATATCATAATCAAATGTGCATGATAACTTGCTGCTCATAATGCATGCATAATATGTTCAACAAATGAACCAAAAGCCATGCCCAAAGGCACCATCATGCATAAGGCAAATAACCATGTTGTAATCCAAAACATTTCTCATAGTTTTCCATAATCATGGATGCTAAATAAATCATGCATTTTCAGCAAGTATCTCTCATATATGCATCAATTCAAAACATGCTCACGCACTTCCATAAATCTCATGCTTTATCAACATCATACCTTTGTAAAATGTAGCCGAAATTCACATCGGTTTAACAAAACAAAATACTTTACTTACTCTTGAACTATGAAAGGTTTTTACACACTTCCATAGCCCCCAAAAACAGAACGTACCAAACGCGATTCGCTTTAAATCCGAAAACCACTCACCAACAAGCGAAACGAGCTTTCGCCGCTCTCCGTCGATTGTACCAAACGCACCAGCAGTCAATCTTCTTCTTGTACCTCTTCTACAACATTAAAAACAGAGCATTCTCACATCATAACATGCTCAAACCAACAGCCATATCCGATCACCATTAAACTACCAAAAACTTAGCCGAAAAGACCAAAAACTAAGCCGAAACGCATCCGAACAACATCAGCCCAAAACCTAACGAATCTATCATCTAATCCACTTCAATTATGATCCAAAAACACATCCAAACCATCCTTATACCTCCAGCAACATCTAAGCATCTAAAACAACCCATAAAACAACCGAAAAACACCTTAAAACTACACCGATTACATTATTCCGGGATTAAATTAATGTGATATCAAATCAAGACTCAATTAATCATTAAATCATCATAAAAACATGATTGAAATCATATAATCTCCAGCATTAAACAAGATCCAAAAAGATCTCACAAAAACCTAACAAAAACATTAGATCTAACATTAAAAACATAGAATCAAGTGTTTATTCAAAGATGAGCAAGCTAATACTTGGGAATTTCAATAAAGAACCTTAGAAAATAATAAAAATCCAGAAAATTACCTTCAATATCTATTCACCAAAATTAGGAGATTTTCCCCTTCTTGATTCCTTGTAATTTGATGTAGATTTGATAAAATCAATGCATAGGTTTTGTAAAGGATGGAAAGATGATGCAAGTGATGTAAATCTTGTGAAAAAAAGATGCAAAAATCAGCAAGGAATTGAGAAGAAAAGATGAAGAGAAAGTGGATAGAAAATGAGAGAAAAAGATGGGAGAAAAAGTAGTTTTAGGTGAAAAATGATTAAAAACCAAATTAAAGTAATTAAAATTATATTTTGGTGAATAATCATCATTAAAAATTAGAAATGGGTTTATGGCCCTCTAAAGATTCTAAGTTTAGCTTGCTTTTCAATTTAGTCACTAAAAACCTTTAATTGCCGAAAATTGCAAAATAGTCCCCCAAATTTTCGAAAAATTACAAATTGGTCATTTATGCATAATTAAGCATAATTAAAAATCATTATAAAATCCAAATTATTTTCTTTTAAATTTGAAACATATTTTTAATATTTCAAACCACCTTCCAAATTATCATTTTTCTTAATTAAAAATATCTTTATTTTATTTCTTTTCCGGAATTAATGAACCGGAGAACCCGATTCGTCCCGAATCGAATTCACCTAACTGAGCCTAACTAATAACCCCAAAAACGGGATGTTACATCCGATCTATACTTTCTGAGCATTGAGACATGGAAGACATTGTGAATCCTGTCAAATTCAGCAGGGAGTGCTAATCTGTAAGCCACGAGACCAATCCTCTCAATAATCTCGAAAGGCCCGATGAAACGAGGGATAAGCTTGCCCCTCTTCCCAAACTAAAAGATCTTCTTCCATGGCGATACTTTCAGAAAGACTTTATCTCCCACACTATACTGAATATCCCTCCTTTTAAGATCCGCATAAGACTTTTGCCTATCAAAGGCTTGTTTCAATCTTGCATGAATAATCTTGACTTGCTCTTCAGTTTCCCGAAGCAACTGAGGCCCTAAAACTTTGCTTTCACCCAACTCGGACCAACATAAAGGAGTTCTGCACCTCCTACCATATAAAGCTTCAAACGGGGCCATTTGAATGGAAGCCTGATAGCTATTGTTATACACGAACTCCACAAGAGGTAGGGATTTCTCCCAGTTCTTTCCGAAGTCTACAATACAAGCTCGCAACATATCCTCAAGGACCTGAATAACTCTCTCAGATTGTCCATCAGTCTGAGGATGGAAAGCTGTACTCAAACGTACTCTAGTTCCCAAAGCTTCCTGTAATGATCTCCAGAACCGAGAGGTGAACTTAGAGTCTCGATCCGAGATGATAGAAGTGGGAATTCCATGCAGACGTACCACTTCACGAATATACAGCTCAGCTAAGATATCTGAACTCATGTTTACTCTGATCGGGATAAAGTGAGCTGACTTAGTGAATCTGTCCATAATCACCCATATGGCATCATTCTTTCTTGGAGTTAACGGAAGACCCGTCACAAAGTCCATTGTGATCTTTTCCATTTCCACTGAGGGATTTCGATTGGCTGAAGCAACCCAGCAGGGACTTGATGCTCAGCCTTGATTCTCTGACATGTCAAACATTTAAACACGAAGTATGTGATGGCTGACTTCATGCCTGGCCACCAATACAATGGTTTCAAATCTTTGTACATCTTTACCGATCCAGGGTGAACCGATAAAGAACTCTGGTGGGCTTGTTGGAGTATTTCCCTCTTGAATTCTTCATCATTAGGGACACAAACCCTATCTTTGAAGTACAGAATACCATTATCATGAATAGAGAAGTCCTGATTGGCCTTTGAATTAGGCTTTGACATGATAGCCTGAATTTCAGAATCAGTTTGCTGGAGGTCTTTGATCCGAGCAATCAAAGTAGATTGAACATGAAGTTCTGACAAGAATCCTCGCCTTCGATACACTCGAAGATGAGCATTAATAGTATTAGGAGCAAGAATTGGCTTGTGACTAAGAGCATCCGCAACCATATTGGCCTTGCCAGGATGATAGTCGATGACAAGATCATAATCTTTTAATAGCTGCATCCATATTCTTTGCCTTAAGTTGAGGTCTTTCTGAATCAGAAGATACTTGAGGCTTTTGTGATCGGTGAACAAGTAGCACCTTTCACCATACAAATAATGCCTCCAGATTTTGAGTACAAAAACAATCGCAGCTAGCTCAAGATCATGAGTGGGATAATTAAGTTCATGGGGTTTCAACTGTCGTGAGGCATATGCCACCACTTTCCCCTCTTGCATTAAGATACATCCTAATCCCAACTGCGATGCATCACTATACACGGTGTACTCCTTCCCTGATTCTGGCTGAACAAGAATAGGGGCATGAGTAAGAGTTTGCTTGAGCTGATCAAAGCTTCTTTCTTGTTTCTCTGACCAAACGAATGGCTCATCCTTTCGGAGCAGCTTTGTCAAGGGAGCAGCAATGGACGAGAATCCCTTAACGAAGCGCCTGTAATATCCGGCCAAACCAAGAAAACTTCTGATCTCACTGATATTCCTCGGACGCCTCCAATCCAGAATGGTTTGTACCTTTCTCGCATCCACTTTGATTCCTTCTGCCGAAATGACATGGCCAAGGAATGAAACTTCCGATAGCCAGAACTCACACTTTGAGAACTTTGCAAACAACTGGTGTTCTCGGAGAGTTTGCAAGACAATTCGGAGATACTCAAAATGTTCCTCCTGATCCCGAGAGTAGACAAGTATATCATCAATGAAAACCACAACAAACTTATCCAAATAAGGCTTGAACATGCGGTTCATGAGATCCATGAAAGCCGCTGGAGCATTCGTCAATCCGAATGGCATCACAAGGAACTCGAAATTACCATATCGAGTCCTGAAAGCTATCTTAGGCACATCCTCATCCTTTACCTTCATCTGATAGTAACCTGACCGTAAGTCAATCTTTGAGAACACTGCAGCATCCTTAAGCTGATCAAACAAGTCTTCAATTCTGGGCAAAGGATATTTGTTCTTGATAGTGACTTTGTTCAATTGCCTATAATCAACACAAAGTCTCATTGAGCCATCTTTCTTCTTCACAAATAAGACTGGAGCACCCCAGGGAGACGAACTAGGTCTTATGAAACCCTTATCTTGCAGTTCCTGAAGTTGCTTCTTTAGCTCTTTCAACTCTATCGGTGCCATTCTATAGGGAGTGATGGACACCGGACTTGTCCCAGGCTGGACCTCAATTCCGAATTCCACTTCCCTGTTCGGAGGAAGACTAGGGAGTTCTTCGGGAAAAACATCAATAAACTCGGATACAACTGGAATAGTAGGAAACCCGAAGTCATACTCATCTTGTAATACCATGGCAGCAAACACTAACGTCGGTTTCCTATCAATGAGTAAGATAGACTCCTTACCCAAACCCCGAAGGTAGAGTCTCCGATTTTGGCAATCAATCCAAGCCTCATGCTTAACCAACTAGTCTAAGCCTAGAACCAAGTCAAACTCACATGTCGGCAGCACAAACAAGTTAACCCGGAAAGGGACATTTCGAATTGTAATAGGGGAGTCCTTACAGACAAGATTAATGTTCAATAAACCTCCTATAGGGTTTGACACTACAAGACCCCTAGTGACTACCTCAGGCTTCAGACTTGCCTTTGCAACCATAGCAGAGCAAATAAAGGAATGAGTAGACCCAGAATCAATCAAAGCATATGCAGGACTCGAATCTAATTCGATCATACCTGCGATCACATCCGAAGATTCCTCGTCGTCCTTCCCTCTGATATGGTAGATCCATGCAGGAGCCCGAGATTCCTGGTGTGTGGCACTAGAAGGCTGGACCTTATTCTTCCCTTGACTACCAGATTGAGCCTGTCTGGAACCCTTGTTTTTGGCATACGGAGAAGCACTATCCATAACAGAAGCTCTAGCAGGAATTTTGTTGGGATTCTATGGACAGTTCCTGATATAGTGATCGGAAGCTCCGCACAAGTAGCACAGATTCTACTGAGTCCTACACTGACCCGGATGATGTTTCTGGCAGATCTTGCAGGCAGGATATTGAGTGCCTCTGTTAGAATTCCCCATGCTATCCACAGAAATGACCGGGGCTATGTGCCTAGATACTATCTGAGGCTTCGGTATGTATCCATCTCTCTGAACAGAGGTATATCCAGAAGAAGACTCCTTGGTCTGCTTTGACTTCTTGTTCTTCCACTGAGGCCTATCATCGGTTCTGGCTCGCTTTTCCTTCCAGGAACTACCACCCTTGCCTTTCTCGGAAGCTTTCATCTTTGCCTCTATCATAGTGGCCCGATTCACCAAGTTCTGGAAGTCGGTAATCCCAAGGGCCGTAAACATTGGGCTTAACTCATCGTTAAGACCATCAGTGAATTTCTGGCATTTTTCTTCCTCGGTCTTAATATACTCGAAGCCATACTTACAATATTTGCAGAAATCGGCCACATACTGCTCGATCGGCCGGTTGGCTTATTTCAGATACAAGAACTTCTTCCGGCACTCGGCTAGATATTGCTCACTGATATATTTCTTCTTAAATTCCTCGACGAAGAATTTCCATGTAACAGCTTCCGCCGGGGCAGTCAATGTAGTGGTTTCCCACCAACTCAGAGCTTCATCGGCCAATAGGGCTACGACACACTCTAGCTTGTGCTCGTCTGAACAATGGAGCTGCTTGATCAGAATCTGAGTAGTACGTTCTAACCAATACTCTGCATCCACTGGTTTCTCCTCACTAACACCCACAAATGTATAAGCTTGATACCGGGCAAGCTTATCTATCGGAGCACAGCTGGGCGCATCAGGGGAAGGAGCATCTTGCTGATTCTGCTTCAGATTCACTAGAAGCTGATCGAACATCTCCTTCATGCTAAGAAGACATTCCTGCTGGACGTTCCAAACTTCCGGAATTCCCGGTTGAGGAGCAGCAGGGGGCGGAGGAGGTGGAGCTTGTTGCGGAGGGTTCTGACCCATCTCCACACTATCTCCGTCAGTCGAAAGAGTTTAGATCGAGCAAGCACAAGCACATTATTATATATAACTCCTAGGTGGCATAGTTCGATCCTATATGATGCATGCGGACTCGGTTTTAGTCCTAGAATCCTAACCTAAACTCACTGATACCAAGAGTGACACCCCCACCCCGGGCCGGTAGGAAAGGGGCATCACCGGTCCATGGACACTCCGATAACCCGGACCGAACGATGGTTTACCAACTTAACTTAACTTGAAAGTACCGATTTTAGGGGTAATTTAAAACTTTTCCTATTACTAGGCCTTTAAACCACTTAACAACTTATATTCACTATTAAATATTTCCGAAGCCTATTGTTCATTCAATAGTTCTATAATTCACTGGTCCATTCCATATGACAATATCAATAATTCATCCATTTCATTCCATAGCATGCAATCCATTACAAAAATATACATATGTATTAAACATATCAAATGTGTTATCATTCTTAAGTTATACAAAACTAAGCCCCAAGCTACCAAAATGATTTACTATATACAAACCGTCTAAAGTAATCAAAATGCATGGTCTAACAAAACAAGACTAGCCACCACAAGGAGATCTCAAAAAGAAACATACATGGCTTGTGCTGCTGCTGATCCGAACGACAGAAATCCGGGACCGAGCTATAAATCGATCGACCTGAAAAGTTTGGGAAGAGCGAAGGGACCGGGGGTAAGTACATAAGGTACTTAGTGAGGTAACAAAAACAAAGAATCAAAACAATCCAAGACAATCCAAACATGTATCATATGCCAAGTAAGTTCACATATACCATAACATACCAAGTTCAAGTACACGTATTCCAAATCAATATATAACAATTCAATCCAAGGTTCAACATGTGACAATCTGATTACACGTAACAATCCAATATTCAATGTACAATAATCTAAATACCTGTAACAATCCAATATTCAATATATAATAATCCAAATACATGTAACAATCCAATAACAAATGCATTTTCATACGAAGTAATCATGCTTACATTTAACTAACAAATATAGTGTAATTCAAGTTCAAGTTAAATAAATCATTACAACCACCTTGGTATTTAGCTAGAAGATAATCGAATCTCCAACCAACTGTCGCCACAATATGCACCTATAGTGCTGGTCAAACCCTCCTACTATCGCCAATGACCAAAAACGTACCCTCCAACTGTCGCCAATAAGGGCCAATTACCCCGGACCGAAGTCCTACCCGATACAATAAGCTCTAGATTCTAAGGCATGCCCTCCTATCTAACTAACTAGCTACCAAGGTTGTCGATTATCAATTTAAGCATATCAATCTAATATTCATTATTATTTCAATAACACGATCCTCATAGACCAAGCCTCTTAGACCATTATGCCTAGGCTCATAAAAATTCATTTCATGTCATTCCTTATACATTATATCAAACATGCTAAGCACAAGCAAAAATCAGAACTTTAATTGCATGGAACAAATGCATGTACACGTACCTTGCGTCCCAAGCTTAAGCATGCCATTCATACCTCGACATATGCAATGCATGGGTATGAACAAACCAAAACAATTACTTAATAAGCAATACATATTCAATCAACATGCTAACAAGTAACATGGCAACAAACAAGTTTTCATAGCATTTCACTCTTCCCTTAAAGATTAGACAAGTTTGTATTAAGTCATATTTCATACCGGTTTAATCATAAACAACCAAAAATCAGAATTGGGTTAGGACCTAGTCCCAACCCCAAAGAAAGTCACACTCACAAACAATCCAAGCGAAACTCCTAGGGATTATGGATGATTGGCCCCTTGCTCCTTCTTTTGGTAAGCTCTTGCCTCAGCTCTTCCTCATTATCCAATTCTTTAGAAGCCTCTTACCTTGCTTGTTTGACCTCCCTAATCAAGAATCTTGCTTCAAACCTTCAAAATCTCCCTTAAAATCTCACATGCAAGACAAGCAAACTTTTCTCTCAAACTCTCTCCCATGGCCGGCCAAGAGGGAAGAAATGGGTGAAGAAGATGACAAATAGAACTTTCTCTCTCCCACTATGACATATAATCATCATTTTCCCTTTTTCTTATTTTTTTTTAATTTAAATAAATCTATTATTATGGACAAGGGGTGGCTGGCCACATGGTGTTTTGACATGTGTCCAAGGCCACCAACTTCTTAAAAATTTATATGCAATCTCACCTCTTTTGAATTTTCACTTTTTGGTCCCTTTTCAAATTGGCCTCTAATTTTCAAATTTATTCAATTTAGTCACTAAACTTTGAATTTTATTAAGCTCTAATTTAATTTATTTAGTCCTTAACTTCTAAGCTATGTTTAGGGTATTATAAACCTATAGGGAGACCTAGTAAAATAGTCGAGCTATGAGCGGGACTCTACCTTTGTAAAGTTGATCGGGGACAAGTCGTGGCAAGGTGTTTGTTGAGGGTCTAGTTAAGGATATGCTTGGCAAGGTTTAGTTTTGTGTTGAGAATCTTTTTATGTTATGTGAACCGCTTGGTTGTTTCAAAAAGTGTCGAGATGGAATGGTATCTTGATCAGGGCTTATGGTAATCTTTTTCCATGAGTTTGGTGGTAAGTGTTGTGGTAGGAGTTGGGGAAAACATGTATTTTTGACTAAGCTTGTTTGGATTATGTTTGAATTATATGTAAATGTTTATCTTGTTGATAAGGTAAGAGTGAGTATCAATTTTCTTTGGGTTATTATTAGTAGTATAGGTGTCATGGTTGAAGTCGGAAAGAATTATCATAAGTTTGGTAGTAAGTTCTATGATTGGTATGGAGTTTTCTTATGAGGGTTGTTGGATCAATCGTTTGTTTGAGTACGGTTTTCTTGGGTTTTTAAGTCCCATTGGAAAGGTGTGTGAGTGGTGTATCTATAATATGTTAAGATTTGAGAGTTTTTTAACACCGACATAGGTTGCCGTTTGGATATTGGGTTTTATCATTCATAGGTAAATGGATGATATGCTGTGATGTTGTGATATGGTTAATATGACTCATAATGAAGTTGTTGTTGGTGGTAGAGTTGCGTGAGACAATGTTGACAGTTTTGTGCAAAGTTAGTTTGAAGCTTGTTGGTGCAGCATCATTGTGTGGGTGGAGGTTGGTGAAAGGCTTAGTTGGTTACCTGGTATGTGGGAGGATGTCAAAAATCAGGTTAGTTCGATGGTGGTGGTATGGAAATCGTTGTGGTTACCAAGAGTTGGTTATCAATCTTAGGGGGTTTCCTTTTGAGTTATGCTTTCTGTAAAGGTTGAGATGGTGTGGTGGGTTGTGCATGGTTGCTTTGGTGTGAGGAAAGAATCTATTGGTTGTCCGAAGAGGGTAAGTATGGTTTTTCTGTTGCATACCATTCGGGCAAAGCTAATGTGATGGCTGAATCTTTGAGCCGTAAGACGACAGTTGAGTTGAGGGTGATGTTTACTAAGTTGAGTATTTCAAAGGAAGGTGGTCGAGTGGTGGAGTTGTAAATAAAACCTATCTTGGTTGAGATGATAAGGTGAAACAGTTAGAGGATGGGATGTTGGTACCTTTTGTGAAGGATATTGTTGAGGGTAGACCGACCGAGTATCATTTTGATGATGATGAGATGTTGTGGTTTAGGGGTCAAATTGTGGTACCGGATGATGTTGAGTTGAAGTAAGCTAGTTTGGCAGAAGCACATACTAGGCCATTTTCTATGCATCCGGGTAGAGTGAAGATGTATATAGATCTCAAAAGTGTGTACTTTTGGATTGGTTTAAAGAAAGATGTGACGGAGTCCGAGAAGGATTTTATATGGGTTATTGTTGACATGTTTTCAAAGTGTGCACATTTTCTTGCCGTGCATACGACGTGTTCTATGGATAAGTTGGTAGAGTTGTATGTTTTTTGAGGTGTTAGGGCGAATTGGTCCAGTTGTTTATCGGTTGAGGTTGCCAGTGGAGTTGAGTTGGATGCATTATGTTTTTAATGTATGATGCTTCGTAAGTATGGTTCAGATCCTTCTCATGTTGTTCTAGTTGAGGAGTTTGAGTTAAGAGTGGATATGAGTTATGAGGAGGAACCAGTAAGGATTTTGGATGTGGATACAAAAGTTCTTCAAGGAAGGACCATAGATTTGATTAAAGTGCTTTGGAAACACCGAGGTGTCGAAGAGGCAACTTGGGAGACAAGGAAAAAAGTATGGAGGGGCAGTTCCTCACTTGTTTGCTTCAGGTAAGAATTTCGAGGATAAAATTTTCTTAAGAGGGGGAGAGTTGTAACATCCCGACTTTGGGGTAATAGTTTGGGTATTAGTTAGGAGACTTCGATTCGGGTCGAATCGGGTTCTTCGGTTCGTTATTCCGTGGAAATATAAAATAAAAGTATTTTAATTAGAAAAGTAATAATTTTGTAATATGGTTTAAAAATATTAAAAAGATGTTTCAAAATTAAAAGAATGTAATTTGAACTTTAAGTTGATTTTTAATTGTACCTAATTATGCAATGGTGACCAAATTGTAATTTTTAGAAAACAATGGAGGATTTAATTTGTAATTTTCGGAAATTATTATTTTTAGTGACTAAATTGGAAAGCAAGCTATACTTAGAATCCTTAGAGGGCCATAAACCCAATCTAATTTTTAAATGATGATTTATTCACCAAAATGATTTTTAATTAGTTTATTAAAAGATGATAATCATTTTCTCACTTAACCACTTATTTTCTCTCATCTTTTTCTCTCATTTTCTCTACATTTTTCTTCATATATTTTCTTCAATTCCTTGCTGATTTTTCCACCTTTTTCAACAAGAATTACTTCATTTTAATCATCTCTTCATTCTTTACAAAGCCTAATCATCAATTTTACTAAATCAACAACAATTTGCAACGAATCAAGAAGAGAAATTCTCATCTTTTTGATGGATAGATCTCAAAGGTAATTTGCTAAAAAAGCTAGGCACCTCTGTATTCTTATTTCCAATCTCTCTTAGCTCCCGAACAGCCTATTCGATTTCTGTGCTTAAGCTTTCTCTCACTTATTCTTGGCTTGGATCTAGATAATAGATGTGGCAAGTCAAAGAGCTGAGTTGTCGAAAACACTAGCGGCTCCTTCCCCAACTTTTGCAAATGAACCCCGTTCAAGCGCTACAAAAATTATCACCGTTTACGCCGTGGCGTATTCCCTTTGGCTATATAATCGTGTGGTTTCTGGAAATTTAAAACCCGATTTCCTCCATAAATTCTCCGATTCAAATGGCAGAGAAGTTTCTATATTTATACCTTTTCTTGTTGGAGGGGCGACCGTCCGTTGAACTACCAAAGAAAAAAGGGTAAACCAATGTGATCATGACGTTGTAGGTGCTTGCGATGGGACGGATGCGACTTCCCTTAGTTGGTTTGGGTGGCATAGCCCGTTGCAGAAGTCCCCCCCTTTTTTTTATTTCTTTTTTTAGTGAATTTTAACTCTTTTTCTAAGGTTCTTTATTGAAATTCCCAAGTATTAACTTGGTAATCTTTAAATGAAACTTGATTTTATTGTTTCAATGCTAGATCTAATAATTTTATAAATGTTTTTGTGAAATCTTTTTAGATCTAATTTAGCTTGTTAATTATGGGCTTTTGAACATAATTATACAGATTAATCTTAAATTTTTAGCTTTTTACTCGGCTAAAATTCGAAAAGATTCACTATAAAGCCCCTTTAGACATGCACGCCTTAATCGCAACAAAACGACAAACAAAAGTTATTAAATTAAATTTTATTAGTTGAAATAGTTAATTATGGGATTTTGAACATAATTATACAGATTAATCTCAAATTTTCAGCTTTTTACTCGGTTAAAATTCGAACTGATTCTCAATAAAGACCATTTAGACATGCACCTTTTAATCGCAACAAAATGACAACCAAAAGTTATTAAATCAAATTTTATGAGTTTAAATTGTTAATTATGGGCTTTTGTATATAATGATACAGATTAATCTCAAATTTTCAGCTTTTTACTCAGTTAAAATTCGAACGGGTTCGCTATAAAGCCCCTTTAGACATGCACGTTTTAATCGCAACAAAACGAAAACCAAAAGTTATTAAATCAAATTCTATGAGTTCAAAATGTTAATTATGCACTTTTGAACATAATTATACAGAATAATCTCAAATTTTCAGCCTTTTACTTGGTTAAAATTCGAACGGATTTGTAACCCCCTTAGCCCGGCCTGGACGAAACCGGCACTATTGGGTCACTAATGGGTCAGCAACACTCCTAGTACCCTGCACCAAAGACATAAACTCCCTCTTCTTTGCATCCTCATACTAAGGACCCAAAAACTTCCGCACAAAGGCGGTCCTGAAGTACTCCCAAGTCAGGTTAGCAACTGCTACACCCGCTCTCGTGGTAGTCCACCATCTGTAAGCATCCCCCTGAAGCAGAGAGACTACACAACCCAACCTACGGGTATTCTGACAATCCATCTGATCTAAAATCCTCTCGGTGCTAGCCAACCACTCCTCAGTTGCACTCGGGTCAGACCCACGGAACTCAACACCTCCCAAGCTACGCAAACGCTCTAACGGTAGCCTTGGGGTAACAACAACGGCAGGTGCGGGAGTCGGTACTTGCACTCCAGCCATAGTTGCCTGAAACGCACCCGTCATAGACTGTATGAACGGTACAAAGTCTCCAAACTGGCCTCCCACTGGAACCGGAGGCACACCAACGGGTGGCACACTAATTGGTGGAGGAGGTGGAAGCGGTTCCTCCCTCTCAGTCGTTTCTCTCTCTGCCTGACCATCAGTGATCAAGCTCGCAGTAGCTCGGGTCTCACGTCTCGGAGGCATCGTCTAGAAACTTCAAACATGAAAGTTTTAAAACAAACATTAAGACATATTAAACTTACATTCTGGTAAGATCCAAGGGAAACCGAAGAACAGTTAAAACATATTAGCATAGGCAATGTGTAACCGACCATCTCCTTTACTCATATTCGTTCTAGATGCACTCACCGTCTATAAGTATGCATGCAACATCAGTATATCATGTTCAACCTAACATTCTAACATACCAACACAAATCATGGCAACAAACCAACAACGCATTTTATTCAACCTGGCTCTGATACCACCAAATATAACCCCCTTAGCCCGGCCTGGACGAAACCGGAACTAATGGGTCACACGGGGAATAACAAACCAAACCCGCGAAGGTTCGATTCGATAAATAACCCTAAAAACCGTTATACTTTTTTTTATTTTATCTTATCTAAATGCACGATTAATCACCTATGTGTACTTAACTCAAGTAAGACAGAGACAGACGCGGTTCCTTCATTATAAGTAAACCAATCAAACGCATACATGATTAGAAGCCAAAAACGTAAGGAACTAATTTACATCATAACATATTCACAAACAATTCATCGGATAACAATCAAGCATGCTTAACAAATTCATCATACAATTCAGATTATACGAGATATCTTAACTAATCGATTTCACGAACTAGCATACATGGTCCTAATTGCAAAATGTGAAACATTAGGCATTTCATCTATTTTAAATGATACGATATGTGTTCGGATTAAAACAAGATTCATGGTGTTACAACATCTCCTAAACTACTCATGGAATCATTGTATTCACTTACCAACCTTTAATCCTATGTTTCATGCAATTAAAACACTCAAATTGCCCTTTTTAAGCCACGTGTTTCGAAACAGCCCTTGGTGTGTTTCGGAACACGTCACCTATTCCGAAACAGGCTTTAAGGTGTATCGAAATAGTCAATTCCAGTGGCATATTGGTATCGAACCCAGGTTCGATACAAGCACGTCCAGTAGTAAAATGGTATCGATACAGCCTCAGGGTGTATCGATACCCCCTGTGTCCTGGCTCGAGTGTGACATGTTAAGCTCATTTAAACCACCCAATCATACACTTTAATAAGCCAAAACTATATGCAACATTCCTAGGCATCACCACCAACATAATCACATCTCAAACATCAGAAAAGATCACATGGAGATCTATAGGCATGCTTCCTAAAGATGAATAGCAACATAGTAAACATACTAGTTCATGCTTCAACAATTCAAACATAACAAAAGTTCAAAAATTAATACCCAATCAATAATGGTCTTATTACATCATGAAATAATGGCCTAAAACCTCACTTCTCTCATAGATTGTGTTACACATTGCCTTGCCCAATTTGTTTGCCAAAACATACCAAATTTCAAGTGATCTTCCCCTTGGTTTCTTTGCCCCGAATGAAGCTCCAAGTGCCTTTATTTTTCTGCAAAGATGAAAAGAGAGCTTAAGCAAACATGCTTAGTGAGGTAGCTCCACAAATAATCATCAATGCATCTATTTTAAACCATGAGGAAAACATAATTTGCATTTCCTTATTAAATCATGCATGCTAAAATCTCATGCTCATATTCTTAAAATCATATGCATCCTTGAATTCACATAACCTTGTCCAAACAATTTGTAAATGATGCTCAAACCTTTCCTCAATTTCATGTATTTATATTGGCTTTCTAGTGATCACCTAATATGAACCTTGAGCTCACCGAATACACGGGTCCATGAGACATTTGTCTCGTCATGACACGAAGTCACCATTGACATGACACGAAGTCACCATTGACATGACACGAAGTCACCATTAGCACTACCACGCACGATCGGACACATAGTCACCCTTGTTACGTGTAGGCGGCTCTACCACGCACGATTGGACACAAAGTCACCCTTGTTACGTGTAGGCAATATTCTGTATTTTCAGTTTTGATTATAGTGCACTTAAGACAATCCTAATGACATGTCATTCGTATTCGAATCTAAAATTAATGTCACTAAGCCAATATCATAATCAATGTGCATGATAACTTGTTGCTCATAATGCATGCATAAAATGTTCAACAAATGAACCAAAAGCCATGCCCAAAGGCACCATCATGTATAAGGCAAATAACCATGTTGTATTCCAAAACATTTCTCATAATTTTTCATAATTATGGATGCTAAATCATGGATTCTAAATAAGCTATGCATTTCAGCAAGTATCTCTCATATATGCATCAATTCAAAACATGCTCATGCACTTCCATAAATTCCATTGCATTACCAATAAAATACCTTTGTCGAAAATAGCCGAAACTCATATCGGTTCATCAAAACAAATACTTTACTTACTCTTGAACTATGGAAGGTTTTCACACACTTCCATAGCCCCCAAAAACAGAACGTACCAACCGCGATTGGCTTTTAAATCCATAATCACTCACCAACAAGCGAAACGAGCTTTCGCCGCTATCCGATGATCGCACCAATCGCACCAGCAATCAAGCACCTTCTTGTACCTCTTCTACAACATTAAAAACAGAGCATTCACACATCATAACATGCTCAAACCAACAGCCACAACCGATCACCATTAAACTACCAAAAACTTAGCCGAAAAGACCGAAAACTAAGCCGAAACGCATCCGAACAACATCAGCCCAAAATCTAACGAATCTAACATCTAATCCACCTCAATTATGATCCAAAAATACATCCAAACCATCCTTATACCTCCAGCAACATTTAAGCATCTAAAACAGCCCACAAAACAATCGAAAAGCACCTTAAAACTACACCTATTGCATTATTCAGGGATTAAATTAATGTGATATCAAATCAAGACTCAATTAATCATTAAATCAACATAAAAACATGATTGAACTTATATAATTTCCAGCATTAAACAAGATCCAAAAAGATTTCACAAAAACATCACAAAAACATTAGATCTAACATTAAAAACATAGAGTCAAGTGTTTATTCAAAGATTAGCAAGCTAATACTTGAGAATTTCAATAAAGAACCTTAGAAAAGAATGAAAATCCAGAAAATTACCTTCAAGATCTATTCACCAAAAATATGAGATTTTCCCCTTCTTGATTCCTTGCAATTTGATGTAGATTTGATGAAATCAATGCTTAGGTTTTGTAAAGGATGGAAAGATGATGCAAGTGATGTAATCTTTGTGGAAAAAGATGCAAAAATCAGCAAGGAATTGAGAAGAAAAGATGAAGAGAAAGTGGAGAGAAAATGAGAGAGAAAGATGAGAAAAGTAGTTTTGGTAGAAAATGATTAAAAACCAAATTAAAGTAATTAAAATTATATTTTGGTGAATAAATCATCATTAAAAAGTAGAAATGGGTTTATGGCCCTCTAAGGATTCTAAGTTTAGCTTGCTTTTCAATTTAGTAACTAAAATATTATAATTGCCGAAAATTACACAATAAGTCCTACAATTTTCCAAAAATTACAAATTGGTCATTTATGCATAATTAAGCATAATTAAAAATCATTATAAAATCCAAATTATTTTCATTTAATTTTGAAACATATTTTTAATATTTCAAACCACCTTCCAAATTATTATTTTTCTTAATTAAAAATATCCTTATTTTATTTTTCCCGGAATTAATGAATCGGAGAATCCGATTCAACCCGAATCGAATTCACCTAACTAAGCCTAACTAATAACCCCAAAAACGGGATGTTACAACTCTTCCCCTCTTAAGAAAATTTCGTCCTCGAAATTTACCTGAAGTAAACAAGTGAGGAAACTGCTCCTCCATACTTTTCCTTGTCTCTCAAGTTGCCTCTTCAACACCTCGGTGTTTCCAAAGCACTTTAACCAAATCTATGGTCTTCCCTCGAAGAACCTTTGTATCCACATCCAAAATCCTCACCGGTTCTTCCTCATAACTCATATCCTCTCTTAACTCGATTTCCTCAACCGGAACTACATGAGAAGGATCCGATCTATATCTACGAAGCATCGATACATGAAAAACATCATGCATCTTACTCAACTCCTCCGGCAACCTCAACCTATAAGCAACAGAACCAACACGCTCCAACACCTCATATGGTCCAATAAAACGTGGACTCAACTTACCCTTCCTTCCAAACCTCATCACCTTCTTCCATGGAGAAACCTTAAGAAACACTTTGTCCCCAACATCATACTCTATCTCCCTACGTTTCAAATCGGCATAGGACTTCTGCCTATCCGAAGCTTCCTTAAGTTTAGTACATATCAACTTAACTTTCTCATCCGTATCCTTCAACACTTGAGGCAAAGAAACATACTTCTGTCCAACTTCCTTCCAACACAAAGGTGTACGACACTTACGCCCATACAACGCCTCAAACAGTGCCATCTGTATACTTGTCTGGAAACTATTATTATAAGCAAACTCTACCAACGGCAATTGCTTCTCCCAAGAACCTTGAAACTCGATAACACAACATCTCAACATATCCTCTAAAGTCTGTATAACACGCTCAGACTGTCCATCCGTCTGTGGATGATAAGCCGTACTAAAACTAAGCCTTGTACCTAAAGTTGTCTGTAAACTCCTCCAAAACTTGGATGTAAACCGCGGATCCCTATCCGATATGATCAACTTAGGCACACCATGCAGCCTTACCACCTTAGAAACATACAAACCCGCCAACTTATCCATAGAGTACATCGTATGCACGACAAGAAAATGTGCACACTTCGTAAACCTATCAACGAGCACCCATATAGAATCCTTTTTGGACGGTGTTAAAGGTAACCCCGTCACAAAATCCATTGTGATTCTCTTCCATTTCCATTCCGGAACTTGAACCGGTTGTAACAAACCTGCAGGGAACTGATGTTCAGCTTTCACCCGCTAACACACCATACACCGAGAAACAAACTCCGTCACATCTCTCTTCAAACCAACCCAAAAGTACACACTTTTGAGATCTCTATACATCTTCACACTACCCGGATGCATAGCAAACGGACTAGTATGAGCCTCCACCAAGATAGCTTACCTCAACTCTTGATCATCCGGCACCACAATCTGACCTCTAAAACACAACACTTCATCATCATCAAAATGATAATCGTCGGTCTATCCTCAGCAATATCCTCCACAAAAGTTACTAAAGTCTCATCCTCCAACTGTTTCACCTTAATCATCTCAACCAAAACAGGTTTTACTTGCAACTCCGCCACTAAACCACATTCCTTAGAAATACTCAACCTAGCAAACATTGCTCTCAACTCAACCGCCGCCTTACGGCTTAAAGCATTGGCCACTACATTGGCTTTCCCCGGATGATACTCAATCGATAAGTCATAATCCTTAAGCAACTCCATCTATCTTCGTTGCCTAAGATTCAAATCCTTTTGTGACATGAGATACTTCAAACTCTTATGATCTGTATATATAGTACACTTCTCCCCATACAAGTAATGTCTCCATATCTTCAAAGCAAAAACCACCGCCGCCAACTCCAAATCATGCGTCGGATAGTTCTTTTCATACACCCTAAACTGTCTAGAAGCATAAGCTACAACTTTCCCCTCTTGCATCAAAACACACCCAAGACCAACATACGATGCATCACTATAAACCATAAAATCCTTACCGGATTCGGGTTGTACCAACACCGGTGCACTAGTCAACACTTCTTTCAACCTCTCAAAACTCTTTTGTTGACTTTCTTTCCACTCAAAATGAACCTTCTTTTGCAACAACTTGGTCATAGGAGCAGCAATGCTCGAAAAACCCTCAACGAACCTATGATAATACCCAGCCAAACCTAGGAAACTTCGAACCTCCGACACCGATCTCGGTTGCTTGCAACCCATAACAGCCTCTATCTTCTTTGGATCAACACTAATACCCTTTTCCGACACCACATGACCAAGAAACACCACCTCTTCTAACCAAAACTCACACTTACTTAGCTTAGCATACAACTGGTTCTCTTTCAACACTTGCATCACCAACCGCAAATGCCGATCATGATCTTCCTCGGTACGTGAATACAGGAGGATATCATCTATAAACACCACCACAAACTGATCCAAATACTCATGAAACACCCAGTTCATCATATCCATAAAAGCAGCAGGGGCATTCGTCAAACCAAACGACATCACCCAAAACTCATAATGACCATACCTTGTCCGAAAAGCCGTTTTCAACACATCCTCCTCTTTCACCTTCAACTGGTAGTACCCCGATCTCAAATCAATCTTCGAGAATACACTTACTCCTCGAAACTGATCAAACAAATCATCAATCCTCGGCAAAGGATACTTATTCTTCACGGTCAACTTATTCAATTGCCGATAGTCAATGCACATCCTCATTGTGCATCAACTTTTCCGCTTGTAAAGCCGAAACCACATTGGATAAGAATCCGGTATACTCACTCTTAACCATAACCTCACTACCATCCAACAACCTCAGAGTAACACGTTTCTTTTCAAAATCCACTACAGCTCTATGCTCCGTCAACCAATCAACCCCCAAGATAAGGTCAAAACCATGAAACGACAACTCCATCAAGTCAACCTCAAAGACATGCCCTTGTACCTCCAATGACATCTCCTATATAACCTTCTTACGGTCACCGTCTCACCCAAAGAACTAGTAACCACAACTCCCACATCTAAAACATCAACAGGGGTATCCAACATATATGCATGCTCACTCAAAACATAAGAATTCGTAGATCCCGAATCTATTAAAGAAAACAACGGTACATTCCGTAAAGAAAAAGTACCTGCAACCACATCTGTAGCATTACGGGTCCCACGTTGAGCATAAACTCTACGGCCATCTCCCTGTCTCTGGAAAGGACCTCTACCACCACCGCGTCCTCTGCCAGGTACCACAGCACCCTCAGCTCGATTACCAGCCTCACCAGCAAACCTCGAACAATCTCTCTTCCGGTGATCCTTAGATCCACAACCAATGTAGGCACTAGTGGCCCACTAACACTCTCCCGGATGGCGTCTAGAACATAAGTTACAAACTGCTGCATCACCCTCTACAATACTATTGAGAACGACCACCGTGTCCAAAGTCACCTCGGCGTCGATCAGCTCTATATCGGTTGTCCCGAAACCTCTTACCCTTACCACCTTGGGTACTAGCTTCAGCAGGCCTCTTTCCGACATCGGAAGACTTCCGAGCCTCCCTCAGAGACTCCTCAACATCCTTAGTCCGATTAACGAGCACATCAAACTCAGTGTACTCTGTAGCCAACAAGTAAGTCTTAATCTCTGGATCCAAACCATACCGGAACCTATCACACCTCTTATGTTCCGTAGGAACCAACTCAGGAGCATAGTGACTCAACTGGATAAACTGTATCTCATAGTCAGCAACACTCCTAGTACCCTGCACCAAAGACATAAACTCCCTCTTCTTTGCATCCTCATACTGCGGACCCAAAAACTTCTGCACAAAGGCGGTCCTGAAGTACTCCCAAGTCAGGTTAGCAACTGCTAAACCCGCTCTCATGGTAGTCCACCATCTGTAAGCATCCCCCTGAAGCAGAGAGACTACACAACCCAACCTACGGGTATCCTGACAATCCATCTGATCTAGAATCCTCTCGGTGTTAGCCAACCACTCCTCAGCTACACTCGGGTCAGACCCACAGAACTTAACACCTCCCAAGCTACGCAAACGCTCTAACGGTAGCCCTGGGGTAACAACAACGATAGGTGCGGGAGCCGGTACTTACACTCCAGCCATAGCTGCCTGAAACGCACCCGTCATAGCCTGTATGAACGGTGCAAAGTCTCCAAACTGGCCTCCCACTGGAACCGGAGGCACACCAACGGGTGGCACACCAACTGGTGGAGGAGGTGGAAGCGGTTCCTCCCTCTCAGTCGTTTCTCTCTCTGCCTGACCATCAGTGATCAAGCTCGCGGTAGCTCGGGTCTCACGTCTCGGAGGCATCGTCTAGAAACTTCAAACATGAAATTTTTAAAACAAACATTAAGACATATTAAACTTACATTCGGGCAAGATCCAAGGGAAACCGAAGAACAGTTAAAACATATTAGCATAGGCAATGTGTAACCGACCATCTCCTTTACTCATATTCGTTCTAGATGCACTCACCGTCTATAAGTATGCATGCAACATCAGCATATCATGTTCAACCTAACATTCTAACATACCAACACAAAACATGGCAACAAACCAACAACGCATTTTATTCAACCTGGCTCTGATACCACCAAATGTAATCCCCTTAGCCCGGCCTGGACGAAACTGACACTAATGGGTCACACGGGGAATACCAAACCAAACCCGCGAAGGTTCGATTCGATAAACAACCCTAAAAACCGTTATACTTTTTTTTATTTTATCTTATCTAAATGTACGATTAATCACCTATGTGCAGTTAACTCAAGTAAGACAGAGACAGACGCGGTTCCTTCATTATAAGTAAACCAATCAAACGCATACATGATTAGAAGCCAAAAAGGTAAGGAACTAATTTACATCATAACATATTCACAAACAATTCATCGGATAACAACCAAGCAAGCTTAACATATTCATCATACAATTCAGATTATACGAGATATCTTAACTAATCGATTTCACGAACTAGCATACATGGTCCTAATTGCAAAATGTGAAACATTAGGCATTTCATCTATTTTAAATGATACGATATGTATTCGGATTAAAACAAGATTCATGGTGCCACAACATCTCCTAAACTACTCATGGAATCATTGTATTCACTTACCAACTTTTAATCCTACGTTTCATGCAATTAAAGCACTCAAATTGCCCTTTTTAAGCCACGTGTTTCGAAACAGCCCTTGGTGTATTTCGGAACACGTCACCTGTTCCGAAACAGGCTTTAAGGTGTATCGAAACAGTCAATTCCAGTGGCATATTGGTACCGAACCCTGGTTCGATACAAGCATGTCCAGTAGCAAAATGGTATCGATACAGCCTCAGGGTGTATCGATACCCCCTGTGTCCTGGCTCGAGTGTGACATGTTAAGCTCATTTAAACCACCCAATCATATACTTTAATAAGCCAAAACTATATGCAACATTCCTAGGCATCACCAACAACATAATCATATCTCAAACATCAGAAAAGATCACATGGAGATCTATAGGCATGCTTCCTAAAGATGAATAGCAACATAGTAAACATAGTAGATCATGCTTCAACAATTCAAACATAACAAAAGTTCAACAATTAATACCCAATCAATAATGGTCTTATTACATCATGAAATCATGGCCTAAAACCTCACTTCTCTCATAGATTGTGTTACACATTGCCTTGCCCAATTTGTTTGCCAAAACATACCAAATTTCAAGTGATCTTCCCCTTGGTTTCTTTGCCCCGAACGAAGCTCCAAGTGCCTTTATTTTTCTGCAAAGATGAAAAGAGAGCTTAAGCAAACATGCTTAGTGAGGTAGCTCCACAAATAATCATCAATGCATCTATTTTAAACCATGAGGAAAACATAATTTGCATTTCCTTATTAAATCATGCATGCTAAAATCTCATGCTCATATTCTTAAAATCATATGCATCCTTGAATTCACATAACCTTGTCCAAACAATTTGTATATGATGCTCAAACCTTTGCTCAATTTCATGTATGTATATTGGCTTTCTAGTGATCACCTAATGTGAACCTTGAGCTCACCGAATACACGGGTCCATGAGACATTTATCTCATCATGACACGAAGTCACCATTGACATGACACGAAGTCACCATTGACACGACACTAAGTCACCATAGCAGAGAAAATAAAGGAATGAGTAGACCTAGAATCAATCAAAGCATATGCAGGACTCGAATTTAATTCGATCATACCTGCGATTGAGCCTACACTGACTAGAAGGCTGGACCTTATTCTTCCCCTGACTACCAGATTGAGCCTATTTGGAACCCTTGTTTTTGGCATACGGAGAAGCACTGTCCATAACAGAAGCTCTAGCAGGAATTTTGTTGGGATTCTGAGGACAGTTCCTGATATAGTGATCGGAAGCTCCACAAAAGTAGCACAGATTCTGCTGAGTCCTACACTGACCCGAATGATGTTTCTGGCAGAACTTGCAGGCAGGATACTGAGTGCCTCTGTTAGAATTCCCCGTTCTATCCACAGAAATGACCGGGGCTGTGTGCCTAGATACTGTCTGAGGCTTCGGTATGTATCCATCTCTCTGAACAGAGGTATATCCAGAAGAAGACTCCTTGGTCTGCTTTGACTTCTTGTTCTTCCACTGAGGCTTATCATCGGTTCTGGCTCGTTTGTCCTTCCAGGAACTATCACCCTTGCGTTTATCGGAAGCTTTCATCTTTGCCTCTATCGCAATGGCCCGATTCACCAAGTTCTAGAAGTCGGTAATCCCAAGGGCCGTAAATATTGGGATCAATTCATCGTTAAGACCATTAGTGAATTTCCGGCATTTTTCTTCCTCGGTCTTAACGTACTTGGAGCCATACTTACAATATTTGCAGAAATCGGCCACATACTGCTCGATCGACCGGTTGGCTTGTTTCAGATACAAGAACCTCTTGGTCAGAATCTAAGTAGTACGTTCTAACCAATACACTGCATCCTCTGGTTTCTCCTCACCGACACCCGCAAATGTATAAGCTCGATACCGAGCAAGCTTATCTATCGGAGCACAACTGGGCGCATCAGGGGCAGGAGCATCTTGCTGATTCTGCTTCAGATTCACTAGAAGCTGATCGAACATCTCCTTCATGCTAAGGAGACATTCCTGCTGGACGTTCTGAACTGCCGGAATTCCCGGTTGAGGAGCAACAGGGGGCGGAGGAGGTTGAGCTTGTATATGCCATTCGAGATTCGGGATTCCTGGAATTCCACACTATCTCCGTCAGTCGAAGAGGCTGCAGGATTTGGGTCAACCACCGCCAACCTCGTATCGGACATTCTACTGTTGACAAACAAACAAGAAAGAGTTTAGATCGAGCAAGCACAAGCACATTATTATATATAACTCCTAGGTGGCATAGTTCGATCCTATATGATGCATGCGGACTCGGTTTTAGTCCTAGAATCCTAACCTAAACGCTCTGATACCAATCAAGTGTGACACCCCCACCCTGGGCCGGTAGGAAAAGGGCGTCATCGGTCCTTGAGCACTCCGATAACCCGGCCCGAACAATGGTTTACCAACTTAACTTAACTTGAAAGTACCGATTTTAGGGGTAAATTAAAACTTTTCCTATTACTAGGCTTAAAAAAACCACTTAGCAACTTATATTCACTGCTAAACATTCCCGAAACCTATTGTTCATTCAATAGTTCTATAATTCATTTATCCATTCCATATAACAATATCAATAGTTCTTTCTATTTATTCCATAACATGCAATCCATTACAAAATATACATACATATTAAACGTATAAAATATGTCATCATTCTTAAGTTATACAAATTTAAGTCCCAAGCTACCAAAATGATTCACTATATACATCCGTCTAAAGTAATCAAAATGCATGGTCTAACAAAACAAGACTAGCCACCACTAGGAGATTTCAAAAAGAAAACAAAAACATACATGGCTTGTATTGCTGCTGATCCGAACGATGAGAATCCGGGACCGAGCTATTAACCGATCGACATGAAATGTTTGGGAAGAGCGAAGGGACCGGGGGTAAGTACATAAGGTACTTAGTGAGGTAACAAAAAAAAAGAAATCAAAATAATCCAAGACAATCCAAACATGTATCATATGCCAAGTTAAGTTCACATATACCATAACATACCAAGTTCAAGTACACGTTGACCAAATTCAATGTATAACAATTCAATCCAAGGTTCAACATGTGACAATTCGATTACACGTATCAATTTAATATTCACTATATGACAATCCATATACATGTAACAATCCAATGTTCAATATATGACAGTCCAAATTCATGTAACAATCTAATGTTCAATATATGACAATCCAAATACATGTAACAATTCAATATTCAATATATGACAATCCAAATACATGTAACAATCCAATGAGTAATATGCCAATAACAAGTGCATTTTTATAACAAGTAATCATGCTTGCATTTTAACTAACAATTATAGTGCAATTTAAGTTCAAGTTAATTAAATCATTACAACCACCTTGGTATTTAGCTAGAAGATAATCGAATCTCCAACCAACTGTCGCCACAATATGCACCTATAGTGCTGGTCAAACCCTCCTACTATCGCCAATGACCAAAAACGTACCCTCCGTCTGTCGCCAATAAGGGCCAATTGCCCCAGACCGAAGTCCTACCTGATACAATGAGCTCTAGATTCTAAGGCATGCCTTACTATCTAACTAACTAGCTACCAAGGTTGTCGATTATCAATTTAAGCATATCAATCTAATATTCAATATCATTTCAATAACACGGTCCTCATAGACCAAGCCTCTAGGCCATTGTGCCTAGCTCATAAGAATTCATTTCATGTCATTTCATATACATTACATTAAACATGCTAAGCACAAGCAAAATCAGAACTTTAATTGCATGGAACAAATGCATGTACACGTACCTTGCATCCCAAGCTTAAGCATGCCATTCATACCTCGATATATGCATTGTATGGGTATGAACAAACCAAAACAAATACTTAACAAGCAATTCATATTCAATCAACATGCTAACAAATAACACGACATCAAGCAAGTTTTCATAGCATTTCACTCTCCCCTTAAAAATTAGCCAAGTTTGTATTAAGTCATATTTCATACCGGTTTAATCATAAACAATTAAAAAAAATCAGAATTGGGTTAGGACCTAGTCGCAACCCCAAAGAAAGTCACACTCACAAATAATCCAAGCGAAACTCCTAGGGATTATGGATGATTTGCCCCTTGCTCCTTATTTTGGCAAGCTCTTGCCTCAGCTCTTCCTCACTATCCAATTCTTTAGAAGCCTCTAAAACACACAAAAGCACTGACACATCATCAAAATACATTCGAACTACACATTTCATAATTAACAACTCCAAAACAACCAAAACAGTAAGGTTACATTCCTGGACAGATTGTACAATGCTCACTAAACTATTTTTATCTTTTGATCCATATGTCCAAAAATTGTCCACTTTACCTCGTTGGAAAGCTAACGAACCCATCTTTTGAACCATAGAAAGCTTGAATTTTTCCTACGAACCCATCAATACCAGTTTTCAATTTAAAGACAAGGCAGTGCTGTTTCGGGACAGTCTGGACCAATCTTTTTGTTTCTCTTATATCTCCTAATTTACAAGGGAAAACGAGGTGAGGTTTTTTTCTAATTAAACTAGACTCATCCAAGTTCTAGACTGCTCAATTCCAGCCCTAAATTCCTTGTACATTATTTTAGGGAATTTTTTGAAGCTACTGTCCAGAACAGGGCCTATTCTGGACAGATTTCACCTACATCAATTCTAGCTCAAGATTCATCAACCTAATCACCAATTCAACTCATCCAACACATGTAAACTTTAGTAGACTCAATTTCAAGAACATTTTACCTATACAAACATTTTCAATTTGGCATTTAAATAGAATTTTCAGCTCAATCCATGAAACTACTAAAATATCACCTATAACCAATTATAACACTTTCTTTCCTTCATCTTTTCAACCAAAACACCTACAATTTAATTTCCTCACTCTTAAAACATTATCCTATGAATTAAATATTAAATTTCCAGATTCAACCAAAGCAAATAACTCCACTAATTTCTCAATTCTTGCAAAACAGTCCAAAATCACATTTATCACTTAATTTCCTAGCAACAAGTTTCTCATGCTTCTTTTCACCCCAAATCAATCTACATATGAATATTTTAATAATCCTAACATCAAAACCCTTCCTAAATTTAACCATAAATCAGTCCCTACAATTTCCAAACCCATGCAACTTAGTCCTTAAGCTCAAAAACTCAACAAATGTAACAACATAAATTTTCCAGCAACATGTATTCAACTTCTAACTTAAAAATAAACTAACTATGAACACTATATTAAATTTTCAGCCATGGAATTTAAGCTAACAACCTTCAACTTCATTTTAACTAAGCTTAGAAGAAGAAAAATACCTTACCTTGCTTGTTTGACCTCCCTAATCAAGAATCTTGCTTCAAACCTTCAAAATCTCACTTAAAATCTCACATGCAAGGCAAGCAAATCTTTTTTCTCTCAAGCTTCTCCCATGGCCGGCCAAGAGGAAAAGAAATGGGTGAAGAGGTTGACTATTAGGATTTTCTCTCTTCCACTATCTCATATCATCATTATTATTCCCTTTTTCTTATTTTTTTAATTCAAACAAAATTCTAATTAGGGGGCAAGGGGGTGGCCGGCCACATGGTATCCTGCCATGTGTCCAAGGTTACCAATTTCTTGAAAACTTACATGCAATCTCTCTTTTCTTGAATTTTCACTTTTTGGTCCTTTTTCAATTTCGCCTCTAATTTTCAAATTAATTTAATTTAGTCACTAAATTTTAAATTTTATTAAGCTCTAATTTAATTTATTTAGTCCTTAACTTCTAGGCTATGTTTAGGGTATTACATAAATCTCAATAAAGGCCATTTAAACATGCACGTTTTAATCGCAACAAAACGACAACCAAAAGTTATTAAATCAAATTCTATGAGTTCAAATTGTTAATTATGCGCTTTTGAACATAATTATACAGATTAATCTCAAATTTTTAGCTTTTTACTCGGTTAAAATTTGAATGGATTCGCTATAAAGACCTTTAGACATGCACGTTTATATCGCAACAAAACGATAACCAAAAGTTATTAAATAAAATTCTCTGAGTTCAAATTGTTAATTATGCGCTTTAGAACATAATTATACAGATTAGTCTCAAATTTTTAGCTTTTCACTCGGTTAAAATTCGAACTGATTAGCTATAAAGCCCCTTTAAACATGCACGTTTTAATTGCAAAAAAATGACAACGAAAAGTGATTAAATCAAATTTTATGAGTTCAAATAGTTAATTATGGGCTTTTGAACATAATTATACAGATTAATCTCAAATTTTCAGCTTTTTACTCGGTTAAAACTCAAAATGAATCTCAATAAAGATCATTTAGACATGTACGTTTTAATCGCAATAAAACGACAACCAAAAGTTATTAAATCAAATTCTAAGAGTTTAAAATGTTAATTATGCATTTTTGAACATACCTATGCAGATTAATCTCAAATTTTTAGCTTTTTACTCGGTTAAAATTCAAACTGGTTAGCTATAAAGCCCCTTTAGACATGAACGTTTTAATCGCAAAAAAACGAAAACCAAACGTTATTAAATCAAATTCTATGAGTTCAATTTGTTAATTATGGGCTTTTGAACATAATTATACAGATTAATATCAAATTTTTAGCTTTTTACTCGGTTAAAATTCGAACGGATTCGCTATAAAGTCCTTTTAGACATGCACGTTATAATCGTAACAAAACGACATCGAAAAGTTATTAAATCAAATTTTATGAGTTCAAATAGTTAATTATGGACTTTTGAACATAATTATACAGATTAATCTCAAATTTTCAGCTTTTTACTCGGTTAAAACTCAAACTAAATCTCAATAAAGTTCATTTAGACATGTACATTTTAATCGTAAAAAAATGACAACTAAAAGTTATTAAATCAAATTCTAAGAGTTCAAATTGTTAATTATGCATTTTTGAATATAACTATACAGATTAATCTCAAATTTTTAGCTTTTTACTCGGTTAAAATTCGAACGGATTCGCTATAAAGGCTATTTAGACATGCACGTTTTAATCGTAACAAATGACAACCAAATATTATTAGATCAATTTTTATTAGTTCAAATAGTTAATTATGCGCTTCTGAACATAATTATACTGATTAATCACAAATTTTTAGCTTTTTACTCGATTAAAATTCGAACGGATTCGCTATAAAGACCCTTTAGACATGCACGTTTTTATCGCAACAAAACGACAACCAAAAGTTATTAAATAAAAATCTTGAGTTCAAATTGTTAATTATGCGCTTTTGAACATAATTATACAGATTAATCTCAAATTTTTAGCTTTTTACTCGGTTAAAAATCTAACTGATTAGCTATAAAGCCCCTTTAGACATGCACGTTTTAATCGCAAAAAAATGAAAACCAAATGTTATTAAATCAAATTTTATGAGTTCAAATAGTTAATTATGGGCTTTTGAACAAGATTATACAAATTAATCTAAAATTTTCAATTTTTTACTCGGTTAAAATTCGAACGGATTCGCTATAAAGAACCTTTAGACATGCATGTTTTAATCGCAACAAAACGACAACCAAAAGTTATTAAATCAAATTCTATGAGTTCAAGTTGTTACTTATGTGCTTTTGAACATAATTATACCGATTAATCTCAAATTTTTAGCTTTTTACTCGGTTAAAATTCGAACGGATTAGCTATAAAGCCCCTATAGAAATGCATGTTTTAATCGCAAAAAAATGATAACCAAAAGTTGTTAAATCAAATTCTATAAGTTCAAATTGCTAATTATGCGCTTTTAAACATAATTATACAGATTAATCTCAAATTTTTAGCTTTTTACTTGGTTAAAATTCGAACAGATTAGCTATAGAGCCCCTTTAGACATTCACGTTTTAATCGTAACAAAACGATAACCAAATATTATTAAATCAATTTTTATTAGTTCAAATAGTTAATTATAGGCTTTTTAACAAAATTATACAAATTAATCTAAAATTTTCATCTTTTTACTCAGTTAGTATTCGAACGAACTCACTATAAAACCCCTTTAGACATGCACGTTTTAATCTCAACAAAATGACAACCAAAAGTTATTAAATCAAATTTTATGAGATCAAATTATTTATTATGGGCTTTTAAACAAAATTATACAGATTAATGTCAAATTTTTAGCTTTTTACTTGGTTAAAATTCGAACGGATTCTATATAAAGCCACTTTAGACATGCACGCTTTAATCGCAAAAAGTCAACCAAAAGTTATTAAATCAAATTTTATGAGTTCAAATAGTTAATTATTGGCTTTTGAACAAAATTATATAGATTAATCTTAAATTTTCAGCTTTTAACTCGGTTTAAATTTGAACTGATTAGCTATAAAGCCCCTTTAGACATGCATGTTTTAATCGCAAAAAAATGACAACCAAAAGTTATTAAATCAAATTTTATGAGTTGAAATAGTTAATTATGGGCTTTTGAACAAAATTATACAGATTAATCTTAAATTTTTAGCTTTTAACTCGGTTTAAATTTGAACTGATTAGCTATAAAGCCCCTTTAGACATGCATGTTTTAATCGCAAAAAAATGACAACCAAAAGTTATTAAATCAAATTTTATGAGTTCAAATAGTTAATTATGGGCTTTTGAACATAAATATTCAGATTAATCTCAAATTTTCAGCTTTTTACTCGGTTAAAACTCGAACTGAATCTCAATAAAGGCCATTTAGACATGCACGTTTTAATCGCAACAAAACGACAAACAAAAGTTATTAAATCAAATTCTATGAGTTCAAATTGTTAATTATGCGCTTTTGAACATAATTATACAGATTAATCTCAAATTTTTAGGTTTTTACTCGGTTAAAATTCGAACTGATTAGCTATAAAACCCTTTAGACATGCACGTTTTAATCGCAAAAAAATGGCAACCAAAAGTTATTAAATCAAATTTTATGAGTTTAAATAGTTAATTATGGGCTTTTGAACATAATTAGACAAATTAATCTTAAATTTTTTGCTTTTTACTCGGTTAAAATTCGAACTGATTCTCAATAAATACCCTTTAGACATGTACGTTTTAATCAAAAGAAAACGACATCCAAAAGTTATTAAATCAAATTCTATGAGTTCAAATTGTCAATTATGCGCTTTTGAACATAATTATACAGATTAATCTCAAATTTTCAGATTTTTACTTGGTTAAAATTCTAACAGATTAGCTATAGAGCCCCTTTAGACATTCAAGTTTTAATCGTAGCGAAACGACAACAAAATATTATTAAATCAATTTTTATTTGTTCAAATAGTTAAGTATAGGCTTTTGAACAAAATTATAAAGATTAATCTAAAATTTTCATCTTTTTACTCGATTAGAATTCGAACAAACTCACCATAAAACCCCTTTAGACATGCACGTTTGAATTTCAACAAAACGACAACCAAAAGTTATTAAATCAAATTTTATGAGTTCAAATTGTTGATTATGGGCTTTCGAACAAAATTATATAGATTAATCTCAAATTTTTAGCTTTTTACTCGGTTAAAATTCGAACGTATTCTCTATAAAGCCACTTTAGACATGCAGGCTTTAATCGCAAAAAAACGACGACCAAAAGTTATGAAATCAAATTTTATGAGTTCAAATAGTTAATTATGGGTTTTTGAACAAAATTATACAGATTAATCTCAAATTTTTAGCTTTTTACTCGGTTAAAATTCGAATGGATTCGCTATAAAGCCCCTTTAGAAATACACGTTTTATTCGCAAAAAAATGAAAACCAAAAGTTATTAAATCAAATTTTATGACTTCAAATTGTTAATTATGGGCTTCTGAACAAAATTATATAGATTAATCTCAAATTTTTAGCTTTTTACTCGGTATAAATTCGAACGGATTCGCTATAAAGCCCTTTTAGAAATACATGTTTTAATCGCAAAAAAACGATAACCAAAAGTTATTAAATCAAATTTTATGAGTTCAAATACTTAATTATTTAATTTTGAACTAAATTATATAGATTAATCTAAAATTTTCAGCTTTTGATTCTGTTAAAATTCGAACGAACTCACTATAAACCCCTTTAGACATGCACCTTTGAATCGCAACAAAACGACAACCAAAAGTTATTAAATCAAATTTTATGAGTTCAAATTGTTGATTACGGGCTTTTGAAAAAATTATACAGATTAATCTCAAATTTTTAGCTTTTTACTCGGTTAAAATTCGAACGGATTCTCTATAAAGCCACTTTAGAAATATACGTTTTAATCGTAAAAAAACGATAATCAAATATTATTAAATCAAATTTTCTGAGTTCCAATAGTTAATTATGGGCTTTTGAACAAAATTATATAGATTAATCTAAAATTTTTAAGTTTTTACTTGGTTAAAATTCGAACGGATTCTCTATAAAGCCACTTCAGACATGCACGCTTTAATCGCAAAAAAACGATAACCAAAAGTTATTAAATCAAATTTTATGAGCTCAAATTGTTAATTTTGGGCTTTTGAACAAAATTATACATATTAATCTCAAATTTTTAGCTTTTTACTCGGTTAAAACTTGAACTGAATCTCAATAAAGGCTATTTAGACATGTACGTTTTAATCGCAACAAAACGACAACCAAAAGTTATTAAATCAAATTCTAAGAGTTCAAACTGTTAATTATGCGTTTTTGAACATAACTATACAGATTAATCTCAAATTTTTAGCTTTTTACTCGGTTAAAATTCAAACTGGTTAGCTATAAAGCCCTTTTAGACATACACGTTTTAATCGCAAAAAAACGAAAACCAAAAGTTATTAAATCAAATTTTAGGAGTTCATATAGTTAATTATGGGCTTTTGAATAAAATTATACAAATTAATCTAAAATTTTTAACTTTTTACTCGGTTAAAACTCGAACGAACTCACTATAAAACCCCTTTAGACATCCACGTTTGAATCTCAACAAAACGACAACCAAAAGTTATTAAATCAAATTTTATGAGTTCAAATTGTTGATTACGGGCTTTTGAACAAAATTATACAGATTAATCTCAAATTTTCAGCTTTTTACTCGGTTAAAATTCGAACGGATTCTCTATAAAGCCACATTAGACATGCACGCTTTAATCATAAAAAAATGACAACCAAAAGTTATTAAATCAAATTTTATGAGTTCAAATAGTTAATTATGGGATTTTGAACAAAATTATATAGATTAATCTCAAATTTTCAGCTTTTTACTTGGTTAAAATTTGAACTGATTCTCAATAAGGGCCATTTAGACATGCACGTTTTAATCGTAACAAAATGACAACCAAAAGTTATTAAATCATATTTTATGAGTTCAAATTGTTAATTATGCGCTTTTGAACATAATTATACAGATTAATCTCAAATTTTTAGCTTTTTACTTGGTTAAAATTCGAACTGATTAGCTATAAAGCCCCTTTAGACATGTACGTTTTAATTGCAAAAAAATGACAACAAAAAGTGATTAAATTAAATTTTATGAGTTCAAATAGTTAATTATGGGCTTTTGAACATAATTATACAGATTAATCTCAAATTTTCAGCTTTTTACTCGGTCAAAACTCGAACTGAATCTCAATAAAAGCCATTTAGACATGTACGTTTTAATTGCAACAAAACGACAACCAGAATTTATTAAATCAAATTCTAAGAGTTCAAATTGTTAATTATGCCTTTTTGAACATAACTATACAGATTAATCTCAAATTTTTAGTTTTTTGCTCGGTTAAAATTCAAACTGGTTAACTATAAAGCCCCTTTAGATATGCACGTTTTAATCGCAAAAAAATGAAAACTAAAAGTTATTAAATCAAATTTTATGAGTTCAAATAGTTAATTGTGGGCTTTTGAACAAAATTACGCAGTTTAATCTAAAATTTTCAACTTTTTACTCCGTTAAAATTCGAACAGATTCGCTATAAAGAACTTTTAGACATGCACGTTTTAATCCTAACAAAACGACAACCAAATATTATTAAATCAATTTTTATTAGTTCAAATAGTTAGTTATAGGCTTTTGAACAAAATTATAAAGATTATTCTAAAATTTTCAACTTTTTACTCGGATAAAATTGGAACGAACTCACCATAAAACCCATTTAGACATGCACGTTTGAATTTCAACAAAACGACAACCAAAAGTTATTAAATCAAATTTTATGAGTTCAAATTGTTGATTATGGGCCTTTGAACAAAATTATACAGATTAATCTAAAATTTTCAGCTTTTTACTCAGTTAAAATTCGAACAGATTCGCTATAACGCCCCTTTGGACATGCACGTTTTAATCGCAACAAAACGATAACCAAAAGTTATAAAATCAAATTCTATGAGTTCAAAATTCTATGATTTCAGACTTGGCAATTAATAGATTCCCTGAATGTAGCCAGTTCTCTTCCTTGGCTTTTAGGGGGGGACTTTAATGAAATCCTTTATGACAACGAGAAACAAGGTGGTTCTCGCCGTGCTCGTTCGCAAATTAACAATTTTCAAGAGTGCCTTGATAATAATGATCTTTTCGATTGTAAACCAAAGTCTGGATGGTTCACTTAGACCAGATCGGGACGCAACTCGATAACCATTATGGAAAGACTAGATAGATTTCTTGGTAATTCAACCTGGTTCAATACTTTCCCTAGTTGCCAAGCTATCTCCTTCTTTTAGGCGCGTTCTGACCACTGTCCTATTTTAATGGATACTAGGCCTGTACTGGGTCCCCCAATTGTGCGGACCAGCACCTTGTTCCGCTATGAGAACTGCTGGGCTGATAATCCTGAGGTTCTTTTACGTATTAAAGAGCTTTGGTCTACTCCATCTCGATTGACTCTGAGTAAACTACACGACATTAGACACTTCCTTGCTACTTGGCAAACTAACAAATGACTGAAATCCAATAAGCGTATCTCCCAGTTGAATGACTTCATTAACCTATGTCTCACGCGACATCTCTCCGACTCTGAAATCAATGGCCTTCTCTCTGCTAAACGCGAGCTCGATAGTTTACTTAATGCGAAGGAGATCTATTGGGCTCAACGTGCTCGAACTCTCTGGCTAGAGCACGGTGACAAAAATACTTCCTTCTTTCATGCTAGAGCGACTTGCCGGCGGAGGAAAAACCAGATTGTTGGTCTCTTCGACGATCAAAATACTTGGCACACTAATTCAAATGACATTATGACTACCGCTGTTACATACTTTCAAACTCTTTTTTCGTCATCCTCTCCTATTATAGATCCATCAATTTTGAACAATATTCCCATAGTTGTTACTGATTCAATGAATAATGAACTTAATAAGGATTTCACTCCAGATGAAATTCATACTGCTTTTCATGATATCGATCCGAGGAAGGCCCCGGGGGTTGACGGTTTCCCAAGCAGTTTCTTCCGGAAGCACTGGGATATCCTTGGCCATGAATTTATATCTCTATGCCTCGGGCTTCTTCGAGGGTCCATTAATATGGAAGAAGTCAATCGTACCATTATTGTGCTTATCCCTAAAATTGATGAACCTACTACAATGCGTCATCTTAGACCTATTAGTCTCTGTACAATTATTTATAAAACTGTCTCGAAAGTTCTTGTTAATCGGCTAAAATCTATCATACCTATTTGTATTAGTGGCAACCAAGCTGCTTTTGTTCACGGCAGGAATATTACGGATAATATTCTTATAGCTCATGAACTCATCCATACCCTTAATACTGATGCTACATCCCTTGCGAAAGGGGCTAGTTTAAAGCTAGATATGGAAAAGGCATTCGACCGTGTTGAATGGACTTTTTTAGAACATATTATGATTCGTCTAGGCTTTAACTCCAACTGGGTGTCCCTTATTATGAGGTGTGTATCCTCAGTTACCTTTCAAGTTTGAGTGAATGATTCTCTTTCTCGGCCTTTTAAGCCCTTTAGAGGTTTACGGCAAGGGGACCCTCTCTCCCCCTTTTTGTTTCTTTTCTGTGCACAGGGTCTTTCGGCCTTACTTAATGCTGCGCAATCCTCTGGTGACCTCTCGGGGCTTTGCGCTAGAAGAAATGGACCACGTGTCAATCATCTTCTTTTTGTAGACGACTGCGTTGTTTTTATCCAGACCAAAATGGCAGAAGTGCAGCGCCTTCGGGATGTTCTGCACATTTATGCCACTTCGTCTGGGCAAGCAGTGAACTTTGAGAAATCTACTATTTTCTATTCTCGGAAAACCCCTTTGTCACTTCGAACAGCCATCAATGATATACTGCATGTCAGGGAGGTGAATGATCCTGGGCTTTACTTAGGAGTCCCTCTTCTCATTGGGAAAAATAAAACTGCTGCTCTGGGTTTTACCAGAGATAAAATGATTGCCAGAATGAACAGCTGGGACAAACATCTCCTCTCTTTTAGTGGGAGAGAAGTCTTCATCAAATCTGTTCTTCAATCTATGCCTCAATATGTAATGTCTTGCTACCTTCTGCCACTCAATATTATTGATGATATGACTACTTCTATACGCCGCTACTGGTGGTCTGGGAAAGCTGGCAAAAAAGGATGGCACATGCTTCCCTGGGATACTGTCTATCTCCCGAAAGCGGCTGGGGGAGTCGACTTTCGTGATTTACACCATTTTAATATTGCTTTACTCGGTAAGCAGATTTGGCGCCTTGTGTGTCCTCCTGGGAGCCTTCTTAGTCAAATTTACAAATGCAAGTACTACCCGACTGGTTCTTTACTAGACTCTGTTTCTTCATGGAGTTCCTTCTTTGCTTGGAAAGGGCTCAGTGTAGCTATTTCTAAACTTCGTGATGGATTTTTTATACGTCCAGGCATGAATAGTACTATCCAGATCCACTTTGACAACTGGGTGGCTCTCAGCCTTTGCGCCTTTATGGTGATTATGAGATCAATGATGAAGTGCCTTTGCGCGCCGACACTTTTATGATACCTAACTTACCCCGATGGGATGCATCCAAAGTTCGGAATTACTTTACATATGAGGATGCTAATGCTATCCTTAATGTTTCGATTATTAATGATACACAGGACACCACCCTCTGGGGTAACCATGATTCTGGTATCTATTCTGTACGTTCGGGCTATCAATTTTTGAAGCTTAAGCCAGGTCCAGTTAATAGGCCCTCTAAACTTTGGAAAGTCCTTTCTAAATTACCCACTCTTCCCAAGGTACGTTCTTTTGCTTGGCGTTTGTGTCACAATGCTCTTCCGTCTGGTCACAAAATCCTTCAGGCCAATCTAGGTTCGGGGATTTTCCCTATATGCAATTTGGCCATTGAAACTACCATCCATGCTATACGGGACTGCCCTTGCACTAGAGAGGCGTTCCAGTTGGCAGGACTCCCATCTCGACTTCTTTCTCCTATTTATACCTCCCCTCATCAGTGGCTTTCTGCGGCAGCTGGCTTTCTTTCTCTTCAGCAATTTTCTTTATTTCTTACGATCTTATGGAGTCTATGGAACTGTCGCAATGACTTTGTCCATAATAACCATCTTCAACCGGTGTGGTTAACCGTTTCTAATGCTCTAAGTCTTTTACAGGATTACACCTCAGCTAACAGTGCCTCCCACCTACATTCTCGGCTAGCTGAGCCCACTCTTGCTCTTGCTAGATGGACGAAGCCAGACCCCGGTTACATCAAGATTAACACGGATGGTGCGTTCGACCCCGTGTTAAAAGGAGCAGCAGCTGGCGTCATTGTTAGGGATTCCTCTAGCATTGTCCTTGACGGTTGTTCTTTGCCTCTCCTCTGTCCGGATCCTGCCTCTGCTGAAGCTCTTGCCCTCTTGGAAGGTCTGAAGCTTGCCTTTTCTAATGGGTAGACCCGTGTTGTCTTCGAGACTGACTCCGCTTCCATTGCTAACAAGGTCAACGACCCCCTTTACCAGGATCGTTCCTCGGTGCAACCTTTGGTGTCTCGTATCCGTTCCACTCTTGGTACTTTGCCTGACTGTAAGATTTGCTATGTACCTAGAGAGGCTAATGTTGTAGCCCATGTGTTAGCTACTAGGGCTTTGCGTTCCTTTTCTTCTTGCTTTTTCTCCTGTGACTTTCCCGATTTTATTCGGGCTTCTGTAAACTCGGAGAGGTTTTCCTCCCCTTCTCAATAAGATCTTGGGTACTCTTTTCCCCATAGGGGCCTTCCTGCCCTTGGGCGGTCGGCTATAGGGGTTTTTTAATGAGGCCCTTTTCTCAAAAAAAAAATTCAAACGGATTCTCTATAAAGCGCCTTTAGAAATACACGTTTTATTCGCAAAAAAACGACAACCAAAAGTTATTAAATCAAATTTTATTACTTCAAATTGTTAATTATGGGCTTTTGAACAAAATTATACAGATTAATCTCAAATTTTTAGCTTTTTACTCGGTTAAAATTCGAATGGATTCACTATAAAGCCACTTTAGAAATATACGTTTTAATCGCAAAAAAACGACAACCAAAAGTTATTAAATAAAATTTTATGAGTTCAAACAGTTAATTATGGGCTTTTGAACAAAATTATACAGATTAATCTATAATTTTCAACTTTTTACTCGGTTAAAATCCGAACAGATTCTCTATAAAGCAACTTTACACATACACGATTTAATCGCAAAAAAACGACAACCAAAAGTTATTAAATCAAATTTTATGAGTTCAAATAGTTAATTATGGGATTTTGAACAAAATTATACAGATTAATCTCAAATTTTTAGCTTTTTAGTCGGTTAAAATTCGAACGAACTCACTATAAACCCCCTTTAAACATGCACGTTTCAATCTCAACGAAACGACAACCAAAAGTTATTAAATCAAATTTTATAAGCTAAAATTGTTAATTATGGGCTTTTGAACAAAATTATACATATTAATCTCAAATTTTTAGCTTTTTACTTGGTTAAAATTTGAACTGATTAACTATAAAGCCCCTTAAGACATGCACGTTTTAATTGCAAAAAAAATGACAACGAAAAATGATTAACTCAAATTTTATGAGTTCAAATAGTTAATTATGGGCTTTTGAACATAATTATAAAGATTAATCTCAAATTTTCAGCTTTTTACTCGGTTAAAACTCAAACTGAATCTCAACAAAACGACAACCAAAAGTTATTAAATCAAATTCTAAGAGTTCAAATTGTTAATTATGGGTTTTTGAACATAACTATACAGATTAATCCCAAATTTTTAGCTTTTTACTCGGTTAAAATTCAAACTGGTTAGCTATAAAGCCCCTTTAGACATACATGTTTTAATCGCAAAAAAACGAAAACCAAAAGTTATTAAATCAAATTTTATGAGTTCAAATAGTTAATTATGGGCTTTTGAACAAAATCACACATATTAATCTAAAATTTTCAACTTTTTACTCGGTTAAAATACGAACGAACTCACTATAAAACCCCTTTAGACATCCACATTTGAATCTCAACAAAACGACAACCAAAAGTTATTAAATCAAATTTTATGAGTTCAAATTGTTGATTATGGGCTTTTGTGCAAAATTTTATAGATTAATCTCAAACTTTTAGCTTTTTACTCGGTTAAAATTCGAACGGATTCTCTATAATGCCACTTTAGAAATATACGTTTTAATCGCAAAAAAACGACAACCAAAAATTATTAAATCAAATTTTATGAGTTCAAATAGTTAATTATGGGCTTTTGAACAAAATCACACAGATTAAACTAAAATTTTCAACTTTTTACTCGATTAAAATTCGAACGGATTCTCTATGAAGCCACTTTAGAGATGCACGCTTTAATCGCAAAAAAACGACAACCAAAAGTTATTAAATCAAATTTTATGAATTCAAATAGTTAATTATGTGATTTTGAACAAAATTATACAAATTAATCTCAAACTTTTAGCTTTTTATTCAGTTAAAATTCGAACGAACTCAGTATAAACCCCCCTTTAGACATGCACGTTTGAATCTCAACAAAACGATATCCAAAAGTTATTAAATCAAATTTTTTGAGCTGAAATTGTTAATTATGGGCTTTTGAACAAAATTATACATATTAATCTTAAATTTTTAGCTTTTTACTCGGTTAAAATTCGAACTGAATTAGCTATAAAGCCCCTTTAGACATGCACATTTTAATTGCAAAAAAATGACAACGAAAAGTGATTAAATCAAATTTTATGAGTTTAAATAGTTAATTATGGGATTTTGAACATAATTATACAGATTAATCTCAAATTATCAGCTTTTTACTCGGTTAAAACTCAAACTGAATCTCAATAAAGGCCATTTAGACATCTACGTTTTAATCACAACAAAACGACAACCAAAAGTTATTAAATCAAATTCTAGGAGTTCAAATTGTTAATTATGCGTTTTTGAACATAACTATACAGATTAATCTCAAATTTTTAGCTTTTTACTCGGTTAAAATTCAAACTGGATAAGGATTTGAAATCCTTGTATTGCTGGCCTGGCATGAAAGCAGCCATCATAGATTTCATATCTCGATGTTTAACATGTCAAAAGGTTAAGGCTAAACACCGAGCTCCTACGGGATTGCTTCAGCCTATTGAATTACCTGAGTGGAAATGAGATCGAGTGACAATGGATTTTGTTATTGGCTTACCTGTTACACCGAAAAAGAATGATGCTATTTGGGTGATTGTGGACAGTCTCACCAAGTCTATGCATTTTACTCCGATTCGAAAGAACATGACCTCAGAGACCTTAGCTGAGTTGTATATCCGTGAGGTGATTCGATTACATGGTGTACACACGTCCACCATTTCTGATAGAGATCCGAACTTCACCTCCAGATTTTGGAAGTCCTTCCAGAAAGCTCTTGGAACTAAAGTGCATCTTAGTACTGCTTTCCATCCGCAGTCTGATGGTCAGTCGGAAAGAGTAATACAAGTATTGAAGGATATGCTACGTGCCTGTGTTATAGAATTTGGGAAGAATTGGGAAAAGTCCCTACCCTTAGTGGAATTTGCAAACAATAATAGCTATCAAGCATCGATTCAGATGGCTCCTTTTGAAGCTTTATACGGGAGAAGATGTAGAACTCCTCCGTGTTGGTCCGAATTGGGTGAGAATAAGGTTTTGGGACCCGATGATTCGGGAAACTGAGGAATAGATCCGAGTTATTCATGATCGTTTAAAACAAGCCTTCGATAGACAAAAGGCTTATGCAGACTTGAAACGGAGAGATATTCAGTACAATGTAGGAGAAAAGGCCTTCTTAAAGGTTTCTCCTTGGAAGAAAGAGTTCATATACGGGAAAAGAGGAAAGCTTAGCCTTCGCTTCATCGGACCTTTTGAGGTCATTGAAAGAATTGGCCCGGTGGCCTATCGTCTGGCTCTCCCTAGTGAGTTCGACAAGATACACAATGTGTTTCATGTTTCTATTCTAAGAAGGTATCGATCCGATCCTTCTCATGTCTTAGAACCGGAAGAGTTGGAATTGAAGTCCGACTTGTCTTATGAAGAGGAACCGGTTCAGATACTTGATCGAGAAGTTAAGAGACTTCGAAACATGAATGTTCCTTTAGTGAAAGTTCTTTGGAAAAATCAAAAGAAGGAAGAAGCTACTTGGGAACCCGAGGACACAATGAAAGCTCAATATCCCCAATTGTTCCCTTCAGGTAAATTCGAGGGCGAATTTCTTTTTAAGGAGGGGAAAATTGTAACACCCCGAGAACCGGGTTAGTGAAAATAGTTCGAATAATGTAAATTAAATCGAGTCATGAGTAAAATAAATGAGAATCAAACGGGACTTAATTGAATCAAATGAGAAAAACTAAGGATTGCATGTTAAATTTCTGGTTTCCTTTATTTGCCCTTGGACACTAATTGTTAGAGAGTTTTAATGAGGGGCAAAGTAGTCATTTATACCCCATTTGAGACCAAACAAAACTAGCCCCAAAATCCTCCCCTTCATCCTCTTTATCACGTGAAAGGAAAAAAGAGAAGAGTGAGAAAGAGATTTGAGAGAAAGCTAAGAGGAGCCATTGAAAGGGGTTTTTAGAGGTTTGTATGGCTAAGCTTTAGGCCTAGAAAACCCAATCCAAAAGTCTTGGTAAGTTTTTCCATCTATAATCGAAATTCTTGAGTATGTAAGCTTTATATTTTCGAATACTTTGTGTTATCCTCAAGAGAAATTAGGTTGTTAGAAACCTAATCTAAAGATTGTTTTTGTTTGGATTTGAGATGTTGAAGTATGGACATTAAGTTAGGGAACTTGAACTATGGGATGTTATAAGTTCTAAATAAGTGTTGATTGATCTTACAAGTTGCTGTAAATTGGGTTTGGGAATGTTGATTCCATGTATTAAGAGCTAGAAAATTGATAAGTTTTAATTCGGACACTTAGAATGGGATTTAGTCGAAATCACTTAGAAATGTTATCTTGAGTAGCACTTTTGAGAAATTTTCCTAGGTCGGGATTTAAGGAATTTGGAACTAAAATTTTAGACTATGATACTCATGTATACCTAGTTTAAGTGAAAATTTACGGAACCTTAATCCGAGTTCGGTAGAGAAAAATATGAGCGTTGCCATAAGGGCTGTCTGAATAGACCCAAAACTGGACAGGTCTATTTGGATGAAATCTGGTATCGTTTGGCCAAGAATTAAAATATGAGATTAATTTATCCTTATAGAGGATTCTCCTAAATTTACAAAGAGGTATTATAAGCTCGATTCGGACATGGGAGCTAGGAGATATGATCAATTCCGTAAGAGATAGCAAAGCTGTCCCGAATAAGCAAATGAGCAAAAATTTCATTTCTTAAAGTATGTAATCCTTAGAATTAAATGGTTTAGATATACCCTAATGAATTATTATTTAATTTTGGTTTGTTAGATAATCAAAGAGAAGGAAATATTGAAGAAGAAGAGGGGCACGACGTAGCACGGAAAAGAGGCAAAGGGGTTGCGATCTACAACCCTTGATAGCTCGAAGTATTGGTGAGTGTGGCAAACCTTAGGGTTAGGACCTAGGGTCCTAACCATCTTTGATTGTTTAATTTGCTTTGTAACATAACTGGATTAAATGAATATTTGACAATATGGGAAGGAGGATTAAATGAAAATGACTTGTTTGACACTATGTTTCAGTGCTAGATGATAAACTAGTTTAGAACATTTGCATAGCTCGGAAATGCCGAGGTAAGTAACGGTACGCGGCTAAGGATGCCAGGTACGTGAGTCATGCATGAGGTATGTCCATGATAGCATGATATGTATATGCTTTTGATATGTTAGCATGGCCTATGCTTTTGGATTTTGGTAACATGATGATATGTATATGCTTTTGATATGTTAGCATGACCTATGCTTTTGAATTAGGTAGCATGACATATATGCTTTTGAATTTGGTAGCATAACTTAATGCTTTCGATAATGGCATGTTATGTACATCATCTGTAACAAGGAATTTGAATAAGTAAAATGGAAGATTAATTGAATAAGAAACTTATGGGTACCTTTGTTGGTGGTTAGTCACCATTTGTAGATACCATGGGTATCTTTTGTTAGTGTCCTAGTGGCACTTTTGTCAGTACCTTATGGTACTTCTGTTGACTCGCTTACCTGTTCTAACCATATCAAGGCAACGTTTGAAACTAACTCGAAAGACTAAAATTAAGATAATTTCCATGGAGCATTTGATATAAACTTGCCATAGAGCATTTGAAATGTAATTGCTATTGAGCATTTGACATGTACTTGCCATAGGGCATTTGATATGATTTGAACTTAAGCATTTGACATGTACTTGCCATAGGGTATTTGATATGATTTGAACTTGAGCATTTGACATGTACTTGCCATAGGGCATTTGATATGATTTAAACTTGAGTATTGGATATGATTTTTCCATAGGGTACTTGAATATGACTTGCCATTGTATATTTAAGCATGTTGTGTGATGTATTAATTGCTATATATAATTGATTTGTTGCTCATTTGAAGTATATCATTTGTTTTAATTCATGTCTAAATTGGTTAGACTTAGGCTACCTCACTAAGTACTTCTTAGTACTTACACTCTTTGTTTCCTCCTTCCCAAACAACAGGTTCACGAGTTAAAGAGATAGATCAAACTTGAAACGGAGCAAGGACACGCAAAGCAAGCTAAAGTATGGTATTTTGATAACTTTTGTAATTCCTAACGTATGGTGGCATAGTGATCATGCTAGACTAGTATATGCATTTTGATAGCTAGCTCATGATTTGTGTATATATTTATTTGATCATTCGAGCTCTTGGGTTGTAAGCCATAAGGCGTAACGTTCATGGTAGGCTAGCCTTATATGTTTTGAGTTATTGGCTATGGTTGGTATGTTGGCTTTCGAAGCATGCATTTGGTATATGGTTGATTTATCTTGGTGTTTAGGACATGTGAACTTAGGACACTAACTTGATTTCTTAAGAAACCATAGAAAAGATAAGGCAAGATGTTTATCCTAAGTAAGGGATGATTCGAATATTGAAATGCATGATGAATTGGCTAAAATGAACAAGTTTGGTGAATCGATATAGGATGCCTAAGCATGTCTAATGATCCTTAAGGCTTAGGAATGGGTTGAGATCATTTAGATAGCCCTTTGGAAATGTCTAAGTGATTGCAAGGCTTGAATTTGTCAAATTCGAGGAACGATATCGATACCACTAGCTTGGGTATGGATACCACCCTTGGCAGAAACTTTTAGTTCCGAAGCTTGTATCGATACCAAGCTTTCACCTTAGTCAACGTGTCAATGAGGCAGACCAGTATCGATACCTGTATCGATACTGGAGCTTTCAGAAACTTTTAGAATCTATGCCAGTATCGAAGCAGGCTACCCAGCCTTGGTCAACGAGATAACACCAAGGGCCGATATCGATACCTGGTTCGATACTCCTGTATCGATACCAACATTATAGAGGTATCGATACTTCCTTACTAGTTGGGATCAAATTTAAAAGGGAATTTGCTTAGATAATAAGATATAATTAATGGTGATTAAATGAATATGAATTGATATAGAAGTTTAGATCAAGCCAATTGAAGCTATAATTGAATAATGAATGATATCTGAGACTCGAAATGGAAAATTGTTTAAGTATCGAAAAAGTTTTAAGTTGCCTCGAATTTGTGTAAGTAATACAAGGACTTGGTCCGTAAAATAAATAAGTATTAATAGAGATCAACTCACAACTTTACTTAAATAAATAATTTGTTTGAATTTTAATACATTGTTCGAGATTGTAAGTCCAGTCGACGCCCCCGTCTCCTAACCCGGTGCGAGGGTGTCACATATTAAATCAAATTTTATGAGTTCAAATAATTAATTATGGGCTTTTGAACAAAATTATACAGATTAATCTAAAATTTTCAACTTTTTACTCGGTTAAAATTCGAACGGATTCGCTATAAAGACCCTTCAGACATGTACGTTTTAATCGCAACAAAATAACAACCAAAAGTTATTAAATCAAATTCCATGAGTTCAAATTGATAATTATGCGCTTTTGAACATAATTATACAGATTAACCTTAAATTTTTAGCTTTTTACTCGGTTAAAATTCGAACTGATTAGCTATAAAGCCCCTTTAGACATGCACGTTTTAATTGCAAAAAAATGACAACGAAAAGTGATTAAATCAAATTTTATGAGTTCTAATAGTTAATTATGGGCTTTTGAACATAATTATACAGATTAATCTCAAATTTTCAGCTTTTTACTCGGTTAAAACTCGAACTGAATCTTAATAAAGGCTATTTAGATATGCACGTTTTAATTCCAACAAAACGACAACCAAAAGTTATTAAATCAAATTTTAAGAGTTCAAATTGTTAATTATGCGTTTTTGAACATAACTATACAGATTAATCTCAAATTTTTAGCTTTTTACCCGGTTAAAATTCAAACTGTTTAGCTATAAAGCCCCTTTAGACATGCACGTTTTAATCGCAACAAAACGACAACCAAAAGTTATTAAATTAAATTTTATGTGTTCAAATAGTTAATTGTGTGCTTTTGAACAAAATTATACAGATTAATATAAAATTTTCAATTTTTTACTTGGTTAAAATTCGAACGGATTCGTTATAAAGACCCTTTAGACATGCACGTTTTAATCGCAACAAAACGACAATCAAAAGTTATTAAATAAAATTTTATAAGTTTAAATAGTTAATTATGGGATTTTGAACAAAATTATACAGATTAATCTAAAATTTTAGCTCTTTACTTGGTTAAATTTCGAACTGATTCTCAATAAAGCCCCTTTAGACATGCACGTTTTAATCGCAAAAAAACGACAACCAAAAGTTATTAAATCAAATTTTATGATTTCAAATATTTCATTATGGGCTTTTGAACATAATTATATAGATTAATCTCAATTTTTTAGCTTTTTACTCGGTTAAAATTCGAACTGATTCTCAATAAAGGACATTTAGATATCCACGTTTTAATCCCAACAAGACGATAATCAAAAGTTATTAAATCAAATTCTATGAGTTCAAATTGTTATTTATGCGCTTTTGAATATAATTACACAGATTAATCTCAAATTTTTAGCTTTTTACTCGGTTAAAATTCGAACTGATTAGCTACAAAGCCCCTTTAGACATGCACGTTTTAATCGCAACAAAACGACAATAAAAAGTTATTAAATCAAATTTTATGAGTTCAAATTGTTAATTGTGGGCTTTTAAACATAATTATACCGATTAATCTAAAATTTTTAGCTTTTTACTCGGTTAAAATACGAACGGATTCGCTATAAAGGCCCTCTAGACATGCACGTTTTAATTGCAAAAAAACGAAAACCAAAAGTTATTAAATAAAATTTTATAAGTTCAAATAGTTAATTATGGGCTTTTGAACAAAATTATACAGATTAATCTAAAATTTCAGCCCTTTACTTGGTTAAATTTCGAACTGATTCTCAATAAAGACCCTTTAGACATGCACATTTTAATCGCAACAAAACGACAACCAAAAGTTATTAAATCAAATTTTATGAGTTCAAATTGTTAATTATGGGCTTTTGAACATAATTATACAGACTAATCTCAAATTTTCAGCTTTTTACTCAGTTAAAATTCGAACAGATCCGCTATAAAGCCCCTTTGGACATGCACGTTTTAATCGTAACAAAACGACAACCAAAAGTTATAAAATCAAATTCTATGAGTTCAAATAGTTAATTATGCGCTCTTGAACATAATTATATAGATTAATCTAATATTTTCAGCTTTTTACTTGGTTAAATTTCGAACGGATTAGCTATAAAGCCCCTTTAGGCATTCACGTTTTAATCGTAACAAAACGACAACCAAATATTATTAAATAAAATTTTATGAGTTCAAATAGTTAATTATGGGCTTTTGAACATAATTATACAGATTAATCTCAAATTTTCATCTTTTTGCTCAGTTAAAATTGGAACAGATTCGCTATAAAGCCCCTTTGGACATGCACGTTTTAATTGTAATATAACGAAAACCAAAAGTTCTTAAATCAAATTCTATGAGTTCAAATTGTTAATTATGGGCTTTTGAACAAAATTATACAGATCAATCTTAAATTTTCAGATTTTTACTCAGTTAAAATTCGAACAGATTCGCTATAAAGCCCCTTTGGACATGCACCTTTTAATCGTAACAAAACGACAACCAAAAGTTATAAAATCAAATTCTATGAGTTCAAATAGTTAATTATGCGCTTTTGAACATAATTATATAGATTAATCTAATATTTTCAGCTTTTTACTTGGTTAAATTTCGAACGGATTAGCTATAAAGCCCCTTTAGGCATTCACGTTTTAATCGTAACAAAACGACAACCAAATATTATTAAATAAAATTTTATGAGTTCAAATAGTTAATTATGGGCTTTTGAAAATAATTATACAGATGAATCTCAAATTTTCATCTTTTTACTCAGTTAAAATTGGAACTTATTCTCAATAAAGGCTATTTAGACATGCACATTTTAATCGCAACAAAACGATAACCAAAAGTTATTAAATAAAATTTTATGAGTCCAAATTGTTAATTATGGGCTTTTGAACATAATTATACAGACTAATCTCAAATTTTCAGCTTTTTACTCGGTTAAAATTCGAATGGATTCGCTATAAAGCCCCTATAGACATGGCCGTTTTAATTGTAATATAACGAAAACCAAAAGTTCTTAAATCAAATTCTATGAGTTCAAATTGTTAATTATGCGCTTTTGAACATAATTATACGGATTAATCTCAAATTTTTAGTTTTGTACTTGGTTAAATTTCTAACGGATTAGCTATAAAGCCCTTTAGACATTCACATTTTAATCGTAACAAAATGACAATCAAATATTATTAAATCAAATTTTATTAGTTCAAATAGTTAATTAAAGGATTTTGAACAAAATTATACAGATTAATCTAAAATTTTCAGCTTTTTACTCGGTTAAAATTTGAATGGATTCACTATAAAGCCCCTTTTGACATGCACATTTTAATCGCAACAAAACGACAACCAAAAGTTATTAAATCAAATTTTATGAGTTTAAATTGTTAATTATGGGCTTTTGATCAAAATTATACTGATTAATCTCAAATTTTCATCTTTTTACTCGGTTAAAATTCGAACGGAATCTCAATAAAGGCCATTTAGACATGCACATTTTAATCATAACAAAACGACAACTAAAAGTTATTAAATCAAATTTTATGAGTTCAAATTGTTAATTATGGGCTTTTGAACGAAATTATACAGATTAATCTCAAATTTTCAGCTTTTTACTCTATTAAAATTCGAACGGATTCGCTATAAAGCCCTTTAGACATAGACGTTTTAATCCTAACAAAACAAAAACCAAAAGTTGTTAAATCAAATTCTATGAGTTCAAATTGTTAATTATGCGCTTTTGAACATAATTATACGGATTAATCTCAAATTTCTAGCTTTTTACTGGTTAAATTTCGAACAGGATAGCTATTAAGCCGCATTAGGCATGCACCTTTTTATTTCAAAAATATGACAATCAAAAGTTATTAAATCAAATTTTATGAGTTCAAATTATTAATTATGCGCTCTTGTACATAATTATGCAGATGAATCATAAATTTTCAGCTTTTTACTCGGTTGAAACTCGAACGGATTCGCTATAATGCCCCTTTAGACATGCACGTTTTAATCGCAAAAAAACGAAAACCAAAAGTTTTTAAATCAAATTTTATGAGTTCAAATAGTTAATTATCGGCTTTTGTACAAAATTATACAGATTAATCTAAAATTTTCAACTTTTTACTTGGTTAAAATTCGAACTGATTCTCAATAAAGGCCATTTAGATATGCACGTTTTAATCGCAACAAGACGATAATCAAAAGTTATTAAATCAAGTTCTATGAGTTCAAATAGTTATTTATGCGCTTTTGAATATAATTATACAGATTAATCTCAAATTTTTAGCCTTTTACTCGGTTAAAATTCGAACTGATTAGCTATAAAGCCCCTTTAGACATGCACGTTTTAATCGCAACAAAACTACAATCAAAAGTTATTAAATCAAATTTTATGAGTTCAAATTGTTAATTGTGGTCTTTTAAACATAATTATACCGATTAATCTAAAATTTTTAGCTTTTTACTCGGTTAAAATACGAACGGATTCGCTATAAAGGCCCTTTAGATATGCACGTTTTAATCGCAACAAAACGATAACCAAAAGTTATTAAATCAAATACTATGAGTTTAGATTGTTAATTATGCACTTTTGATCTTAATTATACAGATTTCTCTCAAATTTTTAGCTTTTTACTTGGTTAAAATTCGAACAGATTAGCTTTAGAGCCCCTTTTGACATTCACGTTTTAATCGTAACAAAACGACAACTAAAGATTTTTAAATCAATTTTTATTAGTTCAAATAGTTAATTAAAGGCTTTTGAACAAAATTATACAGATTAATCTAAAATTTTTAGCTTTTTACTCGGTTAAAATTAGAACGAACTCACTATAAAACCCTTTTAGACATGTACGTTTTAATCTCAACAAAATGACCACCAAAAGTTATTAAATCAAATTTGATGAGTTCAAATTGTTAATTATGGGCTTTTGAACAAAATTATACAGATCAATCTTAAATTTTCAGATTTTTACTCAGTTAAAATTCGAACAGATTCACTATAAAGCCCCTTTGGACATGCACGTTTTAATCGTAACAAAACGACAACCAAAAGTTATAAAATCAAATTCTATGAGTTCAAATAGTTAATTATGCGCTCTTGAACATAATTATATAGATTAATCTAAAATTTTTAGCTTTTTACTTGGTTAAATTTCGAACTGATTCTCAATAAAGACCCTTTAGACATGCACGTTTTAATCGCAACAAAACGACAACCAAAAGTTATTAAATCAAATTTTATGAGTTCAAATTGTTAATTATGGGCTTTTGAACAAAATTATACAGATCAATATTAAATTTTCAGCTTTTTACTCAGTTAAAATTGGAACAGATTCGCTATAAAGCCCCTTTGGACATGCACCTTTTAATCGTAACAAAACGACAACCAAAAGTTCTTAAATCAAATTCTATGTGTTCAAATAGTTAATTATACGCTTTTGAAAATAATTATATAGATTAATCTAAAATTTTTTGCTTTTTACTTGGTTAAATTTCGAATGGATTAGCTATAAAGCCCCTTTAGGCATTCATGTTTTAATCGTAACAAAACGACAACCAAATATTATTAAATCAAATTTTATGAGTTCAAATAGTTAATTATGGGCTTTTGAACATAATTATACCGATTAATCTCAAATTTTCATCTTTTTACTCAGTTAAAATTGGAACAGATTCGCTATAAAGCCCCTTTGGACATGCACGTTTTAATCGTAACAAAACGACAACCAAAAGTTATAAAATCAAATTCTATGTGTTCAAATAGTTAATTATACGCTTTTGAACATAATTATATAGATTAATCTAAAATTTTTTGCTTTTTACTTGGTTAAATTTCGAATGGATTAGCTATAAAGCCCCTTTAGGCATTCACGTTTTAATCGCAACAAAACGACAACCAAAAGTTATTAAATCAAATTTTATGAGTTCAAATTGTTAATTATGGGCTTCTGAACATTATTATACAGACTAATCTCAAATTTTCAGCTTTTTACTCAGTTAAAATTCGAACAGATTCGCTATAAAGCCCCTTTGGACATGCACGTTTTAATCGCAACAAAACGATAACCAAAAGTTATAAAATCAAATTCTATGAGTTCAAATAATTAATTATGCGCTTTTGAACATAATTATATAGATTAATCTAAAATTTTCAGCTTTTTACTTGGTTAAATTTCGAACGGATTAGCTATAATGCCCCTTTAGGCATTCACGTTTTAATCGTAACAAAACGACAACCAAATATTATTAAATCAAATTTTATGAGTTCAAATAGTTAATTATGGGCTTTTGAACATAATTATACAGATTAATCTCAAATTTTCATCTTTTTACTCAGTTAAAATTGGAACTTATTCTCAATAAAGGCTACTTAGACATGCACATTTTAATCGCAATCAAACGACAACCCAAAGTTATTAAATCAAATTTTATGAGTCCAAATTGTTAATTATTGGCTTTTGAACATAATTATACAGACTAATCTCAAATTTTCAACTTTTTACTCGGTTAAAATTTGAAGGGATTCGCTATAAAGCCCCTATATACATGGACGTTTTAATTGTAACATAACGAAAACCAAAAGTTCTTAAATCAAATTCTATGAGTTCAAATTGTTAATTATGCGCTTTTGAACAAAATTATACAGATTAATCTCAAATTTTTAGCTTTTTACTTGGTTAAATTTCTAACGGATTAGCTATAAAGCCCTTTAGACATTCACGTTTTAATCGTAACAAAACGACAATCAAATATTATTAAATCAATTTTTCTTAGTTCAAATAGTTAATTATAGGATTTTGAATAAAATTATATAGATTAATCTAAAATTTTCAGCTTTTTACTCGGCTAAAATTTGAACGGATTCACTATAAAGCCCCTTTTGTCATACACGTTTTAGTCGCAACAAAACAACAACCAAAAGTTATTAAATCAAATTTTATGAGTTCAAATTGTTAATTATGGGCTTTTGGACAAAATTATATAGATTAATCTCAAATTTTCATCTTTTTACTCGGTTAAAATTCGAACGGATTCTCAATAAAGGCCATTTAGACATGCACGTTTTAACCATAACAAAATGACAACTAAAAGTTATTAAATCAAATTTTATGAGTTCAAATTGTTAATTATGGGCTTTTGAACGAAATTATACAGATTAATCTCAAATTTTCAGCTTTTTACTCTGTTAAAATTCGAACGGATTAGCTATAAAGCCCTTTAGACATAGACGTTTTAATCCTAACAAAACAAAAACCAAAAGTTGTTAAATCAAATTCTATGAGTTCAAATTGTTAATTATGCGCTTTTGAACATAATTATACAGATTAATCTCAAATTTCTAGCTTTTTACTGGTTAAATTTCGAACAGGATAGCTATAAAGCCGCATTAGACATGCACGTTTTTATTTCAAAAAAATGACAATCAAAATTTATTAAATCAAATTTTATGAGTTCAAATTGTTAATTATGGGCTCCTGTACATAATTATGCAGATGAATCATAAATTTTCAGCTTTTTACTCGGTTGAAACTCGAACGGATTCGCTATAATGCCCCTTTAGACATGCACGTTTTAATCGCAACAAAACGATAACCAAAAGTTATTAAATCAAATACTATGAGTTCAAATTGTTAATTATGCGCTTTTGATCTTAATTATACTGATTTATCTCAAATTTTCAACTTTTTACTTGGTTAAAATTCGAACAGATTAGCTATAGAGCACCTTTTGACATACACGTTTTAATCGTAACAAAACGACAACTAAATATTTTTAAATCAATTTTTATTAGTTCAAATAGTTAATTATAGGTTTTTGAACAAAATTATACAGATTAATCTAAAATTCTTAGCTTTTTACTCGGTTAAAATTCGAACGAACTCACTATAAAAAGCCTTTAGACATGTACGTTTTAATCTCAACAAAATGACCACCAAAAGTTATTAAATCAAATTTTATGAGTTCAAATTGTTAATTATGGGCTTTTGAACGAAATTATACAGATTAATCTCAAATTTTTAGATTTTTACTCAGTTAAAATTCGAACAGATTCGCTATAAAGCCCCTTTGGACATGCACGTTTTGATCGTAACAAAACGACAACCAAAGGTTATAAAATCAAATTCTATGTGTTCAAATAGTTAATTATGCGCTTTTGAACATAATTATATAGATTAATCTAAAATTTTTAGCTTTTTACTTGGTTAAATTTCGAACTGATTCTCAATAAAGACCCTTTAGACATGCACGTTTTAATCGCAACAAAACGAAAACCAAAAGTTATTAAATCAAATTTTATGAGTTCAAATTATTAATTATGAGCTTTTGAACATAATTATATAGAGTAATCTCAAATTTTCAGCTTTTTACTCAGTTAAAATTCGAACAGATTCGCTATAAAGCCCCTTTGGACATGCACGTTTTGATCGTAACAAAACGACAACCAAAGGTTATAAAATCAAATTCTATGTGTTCAAATAGTTAATTATGCGCTTTTGAACATAATTATATAGATTAATCTAAAATTTTTAGCTTTTTACTTGGTTAAATTTCGAACTGATTCTCAATAAAGACCCTTTAGACATGCACGTTTTAATCGCAACAAAACGAAAACCAAAAGTTATTAAATCAAATTTTATGAGTTCAAATTATTAATTATGAGCTTTTGAACATAATTATATAGAGTAATCTCAAATTTTCAGCTTTTTACTCAGTTAAAATTCGAACAGATTCGCTATAAAGCCCCTTTGGACATGCACGTTTTAATCGTAACAAAACGACAACCAAAAGTTATAAAATCAAATTCTTTATGTTCAAATAGTTAATTATGCGCTTTTGAACATAATTATATAGATTAATCTAAAATTTTTAGCTTTTTACTTGGTTAAATTTCGAATGGATTAGCTATAAAGCCCCTTTAGGCATTCACGTTTTAATCGTAACAAAACGACAACCAAATATTATTAAATCAAATTTTATGAGTTCAAATTGTTAATTATGGGCTTTTGAACATAATTATACAGATTAATCTCAAATTTTTCATCTTTTTACTCAGTTAAAATTGGAACAGATTCGCTATAAAGCCCCTTTGGACATGCACGTTTTAATCGTAACAAAACGACAACCAAAAGTTCTTAAATCAAATTCTATGTGTTCAAATAGTTAATTATGTGCTTTTGAACATAATTATATAGATTAATCTAAAATTTTCAGCTTTTTACTTGGTTAAATTTCGAACGGATTAGCTATAAAGCCCCTATAGGCATTCACGTTTTAATCGTAACAAAACGACAACCAAATATTATTAAATCAAATTTTATGAGTTCAAATAGTTAATTATGGGCTTTTAAACATAATTATATAGATTAATCTCAAATTTTCATCTTTTTACTCAGTTAAAATTGGAACTTATTCTCAATAAAGGCTATTTAGACATGCACATTTTAATCGCAACCAAACGACAACCCAAAGTTATTAAATCAAATTCTATGTGTTCAAATTATTAATTATGCGCTTTTGAACAAAATTATACGGATTAATCTCAAATTTTCAGCTTTTTACTTGGTTAAATTTCTAACGGATTAGCTATAAAGCCCTTTAGACATTCACGTTTTAATCGTAACAAAACGATAATCAAACATTATTAAATCAAATTTTATGAGTTCAAATAGTTAATTATAGGATTTTGAATAAAATTATACAGATTAATCTAAAATTTTCAGCTTTTTACTCGGTTAAAATTTGAACGGATTGACTATAAAGCCCCTTTTGACATGCACGTTTTAATCGCAACAAAACAACAACCAAAAGTTATTAAATCAAATTTCATGAGTTCAAGTTGTTAATTATGGGCTTTTGGACAAAATAATACAGATTAATCTCAAATTTTCATCTTTTTACTCCGTTAAAATTCGAACGGATTCTCAATAAAGGCCATTTAGACATGCACGTTTTAATCATAACAAAATGACAACTAAAAGTTATTATATCAAATTTTATGAGTTCAAATTGTTAATTATGGGCTATTGAACGAAATTGTACAGATTAATCTCAAATTTTCAACTTTTTACTCGGTTAAAATTCGAACGGATTCGCTATAAAACCCCTTTAAACATAGACGTTTTAATCCTAACAAAACAAAAACCAAAAGTTGTTAAATCAAATTCTATGAGTTTAAATTGTTAATTATGCGCTTATGAACATAATTATACGGATTAATCTCAAATTTTTAGCTTTTTACTAGTTAAATTTCGAACAGATTAGCTATAAAGCCCCTTTAGACATGCACGTTTTTATTTCAAAAAAATGACAATAAAAAGTTATTAAATCAAATTTTATGAGTTCAAATTGTTAATTATGGGCTCTTGTACATAATTATGCTGATGAATCATAAATTTTCAGCTTTTTACTCGGTTGAAACTCGAACGGATTCGCTATAATGCTCGTTTAGATATGCACGTTTTAATCGCAAAAAAATGAAAATCAAAAGTTATTAAATCAAATTTTATGAGTTCAAATAGTTAATTATCGGCTTTTGTACAAAATTATACAGATTAATCTAAAATTTTCAACTTTTTACTTGGTTAAAATTCGAACGGATTCGCTATACAGATCCTATAAACATGCACGTTTTAATCGCAACAAAACGATATCCAAAAGTTATTAAATCAAATTCTATGAGTTCAAATTGTTATTTACATGCTTTTGAATATAATTATACAGATTAATCTAAAATTTTTAGCTTTTTACTCGGTTAAAATTCGAACTGATTAGCTATAAAGCCCCTTTAGACATGCACGTTTTAATCGCAACAAAACGACAATCAAAAGTTATTAAATCAAATTTTATGAGTTCAAATTGTTAATTGTGGTCTTTTAAACATAATTATACCGATTAATCTAAAATTTTTAATTTTTACTCGGTTAAAATACGAACGGATTTGCTACAAAGGCCCTTTAGACATGCACATTTTAATCGCAACAAAACGATAACCAAAAGTTATTAAATGAAATACTATGAGTTCAAATTCTTAATTATGCGCTTTTGATCTTAATTATACAGATTTATCTCAAATTTTCAGCTTTTTACTTGGTTAAAATTCGAACGGATTAGCTATAGAGCCCCTTTAGACATTCACGTTTTAATCGTAACAAAACGACAACTAAATATTTTTAAATCAATTTTTATTAGTTCAAATAGTTAATTATAGGCTTTTGAACAAAATTATACAGATTAATCTAAAATTTTTAGCTTTTTACTAGGTTAAAATTCGAACAAACTTACTATAAAACCCCTTTAGACATGTACGTTTTAATCTCAACAAAATGACAACCAAAAGTTATTAAATCAAATTTTATGAGATCAAATTGTTAATTTAGGGCTTTTGAACAAAATTATACAGATTAATCTCAAATTTTCAGATTTTTACTCGGTTAAAATTCGAACGGATTCGCTATGAAGCCCCTCTAGACATGCACGTTTTAATTGCAAAAAAAGGAAAAACAAAAGTTATTAAATAAAATTTTATAAGTTCAAATAGTTAATTATGGGCTTTTGAATAAAATTATACAAATTAATCTAAAATTTCAGCTCTTTACTTGGTTAAATTTTGAACTGATTCTAAATAAAGACCCTTTAGACATGCACGTTTTAATCGCAACAAAACGACAACCAAAAGTTATTAAATCAAATTCTATGAGTTCAAATTGTTAATTATGCGCTTTTGAATATAATCATATAGATTAATCTCAAATTTTCAGCTTTTTACTCGGTTAAAATTCAAACGGATTCGCTATAAAGCCCATTTAGACATGAATATTTATTCGCAACAAAACGATAAAGCCACTTTAGACATTCACGTTTTAATCGTAACAAAACGAAAACCATATATTATTAAATCAATTTTTATTAGTTCAAATAGTTAATTATAGGCTTTTGAACAAAATTATACAGATTAATTTAAAATTTTCGGCTTTTTACTCGGTTAAAATTCGAACTGATTCTCAATAAAAGCCATTTAGACATGCACATTTTAATCGCATCAAAACGACAACCAAAAGTTATTAAATCAAATTTTATGAGTTCAAATTGTTAATTATGGGCTTTTGAACAAAATTATACAGATTAATCTCAAATTTTCAACTTTTTACTCGGTTAAAATTCAAACGGATTCGCTATAAAGCCCCCCAAGATATGCACGTTTTAATCGCAAAAAAACGAAAACCCAAAGTTATTAAATAAAATTTTATGAGTTCAAATAGTTAATTATGGGCTTTTGAACTTAATTATACAGATTAATCTTAAATTTTTAGGATTTTACTCGATTAAAATTCGAACTGATTCTCAATAAAGGCCATTTAGACATGCACGTTTTAATCACAACAAAACGACAACCAAAAGTTATTAAATCAAATTCTATGAGTTCAATTTGTTAATTATGTGCTTTTGAACATAATCATACTGATTAATCTCAAATTTTTAGGTTTTTACTCGTTTAATATTCGAACTGATTAGCTATAAAGCCCTTTAGACATGCACATTTTAATCGCAAAAAAATGGCAACCAAAAGTTATTAAATCAAATTTTACGAGATCAAATAGTTAATTATGGGCTTTTGAACTTAATTATACATATTAATCTCAAATTTTTTGCTTTTTACTCGGTTAAAATTCGAATTAATTCTCAATAAAGGCCATTTAGACATGTACGTTTTAATCGCAACAAAACGACAATCAAATGTTATTAAATCAAATTTTATGAGTTCAAATTGTTAATTGTGGGCTTTTAAACATAATTATACAGATTAATCTCAATTTTTCTGCTTTTTACTCGGTTAAAACTCGAACTAAATCTCAATAAAGGCCATTTAGACATGCACGTTTTAATCGCAATAAAATGAAAACAAAAAGTTATTAAATCAAATTTTATGAGTTCTGTTGAGATATTGATTTTGATATAATAATTGAAAAATATTTTGTACTAATTTGAAAAGAATTCAAAAATGATTCTTATGTTCAAACAACTTGAAAATAAGTTTGAAAAGTTTTTGAGAGATTTTAGAAGTGTTTGAAATGCTTTTTAAATTAGTTAAAATTGAATTTTAAATGAAAGTTTCGAAACCTCCTTTAAAGGTTTCGAAACCTCTCAGGGCAGTCTCAAACATTTCGCAACTGGAATGAAAGTCTCGGAACTTTTAGCAAAAAGTTTGGAAACTTTTGATGAAAAGTTTTGAAACCTTGATAAAGGTTTTGAAACCTTAGACCTGTAACGGCTATATTTTTTGAATTGCTTAAAGGTTTCCAAACCTCTGGTAAAGGTTTGGAAATAGTTTTGAAAAAGTTTTGAAACGTTAAGTAAAGGTTTCGAAACCTCTGTGCAGGTGAAATTTTAATGTTCAACTTTTTGACTTCCCAACGGCTCCAAAACATCCCCAATGGCTATAAACGGCTAGAATATGATTCCACACTATAAAAGCAAGCTTGGGACACTTGAAGAAGGTTAGAGACAACATCCAAGAAACATGGTCAATAGAAATTGAGTTTAAATCTCCATTTTCCTTTTCTCTAGTATATAGTCTTAAGAGAGTGATTTTATTATAAATCTTGTATTCTCTTGTGAGCTTAATTGTGTAAACATCCACCTTTTTGAGGTACTTAGTTTACCAAACAAATCCCTTTGTAAAAGGAGAGATTCTAGTTTAGCCTTAGACAAAAACTAGAGTTGGTTCTATCTTAGCCAAGTCCAAAAAGATAGGGTTGTAACGGTTATCCCTTGAACCGGTAAAAAGGTCGAATTCTTTAGTGAATTAGTTGAAATCCTTAGTGGTTTGCTAAGGTAGTGGATGTAGGTGTGGCCGAACCACTCTAAAATCATTGTGTTCTTTGTCTTAATCTTTCCATTTTAGCAAATTCAACCAAGCACCAAAAACAACCCTCTTGACGGTAATCGATGATTGATTCGAGCTTGTGCATCACGTCTTTCAATTGGTACCAGTGCCTCGTCTCCATCGATTCGGACTAACATCCGGGAGAAAAGATCCATCGCTCGAAGTCTACCGTTCAAGAAAATGACTTGCTTTGAAAAAGGCCGCTCTATCACGTGTCCTCTGCTCTTCGAAGGAGAAAGCTACTTCCAATGGAGAAATATCATGAAGCTATTCATCAATTCTCATGATTTTGAAATTCGGAGCATTGTTGAAGATGGCTACATCGAAGCTCCTAAAAGGAAGAAGAAGCAACGGGGTATAAATTACGTGAAGGCAAAGCTAAACGCCAAGGCGATGCACATCCTTCTTTGTGGCCTCAATGAAGACATCTCAAAGAAAGTCTACACATGTAAGAGTGCCAAAGAAATGTGGGAGAAACTTGAGAGACTATATGGCAAAGAAGAGAAAAAAGATGGAATCCCATCAAGTGCAAACCTTCTCCAAACAACCAAGGTAGAAGGTGTTTTGGCTCTCGATGAGCCCGAGGTATCTTCTAACTCTAATGAATCTAATTCATATTCTTTTGATGAGTTACAAGATGCATTTGATGAATTATTTTTGGAATTTGAGACCATGAATTCCAAATTTAAGAAAATGATTTCAAAACTTGAAATTGAAAATGATTTTCTTTTGAAATCAAAAATCGATTTTGAAAGCCAAAATGAAATTTTGAAAAATGATTTAGAGCTTTCAAAAACCAAGAATGAAGATTTTCAAAAAGAAAGTTTTGATTTAAAAGTTAAGCTTGAGAGCTTAACAAAAGAAAAAGAAATCATTTCTAATAATTCATCTTGTCACATAATGGCAAAATGATCACATTGTCATTATCATGGTTATTCCGTATATACTTGTCCTATTAAGAAAAGAAAAACTTATAGGATTAGACAAGTATGGGTTCCTAAGGGAACGAAAGACATTGCACTTAATGAAAATGGATGCAAAGCAATTTGGATACCAAAATCCAAATAAATATCTTTTGTAAGTGTGTTGGAGCAATGGAAAGAAATGCAAAGACATGGAAATGCTCTAGTCACACAAGTGAAGAAGATGGGTAACCTCTAAACTTAATGTCTTTGATTATATGTTATTTGGTTGCCTATTTTGTTGATAAATGCGCATGTATCATTATTTTCCTATTTTTTTAAATACATGACATTTTATTATTCTTTATGCATATGAGTCACATTTTTTTCATTCTTGTGTTTGCATAAAGATTGAAAGTCTTGGATAAATTGAATTTCTATGTGTTCTTAAATTGATTTAATCTAACATTGAAATTCAATATCTTTTAAGTGTCAAGCTTTTGAGCCTATATTTTTTGGAATTCTTTAAGTAAGGGGGAGCTATTTTAAAAAAACTTATTTTAAAAATTCTCTTTTGTTATGAGCTTTAAAATTTTCAAACTTTGTTTGAACCATTTTTGATATAACAAAAAGGGGGAGAATGTTTTGAAAAATTGGTTTTTCAAATGAATAAGGGGGAGCATTAATGTGTTCAAATCTTTAATTCTCTTATTCAAATTTTGTTTTACAAAGGTAAGCAATCTCAAAAACAATTTTTCAAGTTAGTTTTACTATATCAAAAAGGGGGAGATTGTTGAGATATTGATTTTGATATAATAATTGAAAAATATTTTGTACTAATTTGAAAAGAATTCAAAAATGATTCTTATGTTCAAACAACTTGAAAATAAGTTTGAAAAGTTTTTGAGAGATTTTAGAAGTGTTTGAAATGATTTTTAAATTAGTTAAAATTGAATTTTAAATGAAAGTTTCGAAACCTCCTTTAAAGGTTTTGAAACCTCTCAGGGCAGTCTCAACCATTTCGCCACTGGAATGAAAGTCTCGGAACTTTTAGCAAAAAGTTTGGAAACTTTTGATGAAAAGTTTTGAAACCTTGATAAAGGTTTTGAAACCTTAGACCTGTAATGGCTATATTTTTTGAATTGCTTAAAGGTTTCCAAACCTCTGGTAAAGGTTTGGAAATAGTTTTGAAAAAGTTTTGAAACGTTAAGTAAAGGTTTCAAAACCTCTGTGCAGGTGAAATTTTAATGTTCAACTTTTTGACTTCCCAACGGCTCCAAAACATCCCCAATGGCTATAAACGGCTAGAATATGATTCCACACTATAAAAGCAAGCTTGGGAAACTTGAAGAAGGTTAGAGACAACATCCAAGAAACATGGTCAATAGAAATTGAGTTTAAATCTCCATTTTCCTTTTCTCTTGTACATAGTCTTAAGAGAGTGATTTTATTGTAAATCTTGTATTCTCTTGTGAGCTTAATTGTGTAAACACTCACCTTTTTGAGGTACTTAGTTTACCAAACAAATCCCTTTGTAAAAGGAGAGGTTCTAGTTTAGCCTTAGACAAAAACTAGAGTTGGTTCTATCTTAGCCAAGTCCGAAAGATAGGGTTGTAACGGTTATCCCTTGAACCGGTAAAAAGGTCGAATTCTTTAGTGAAATGGTTGAAATTCTTAGTGGTGTGCTAAGGTAGTGGATGTAGGCGTGGCCGAACCACTCTAAAATCATTATGTTCTTTGTCTTAATCTTTCGATTTTAGCAAATTCAACCAAGCACCAAAAACAACCCTCTTGACGGTAATCGGTGATCGATTCGAGCTTGCGCATCACATCTTTCAAGTTCAAATTGTTAATTGTGGTCTTTTAAACATAATTATACAGATTAATCTCAAATTTTTAGCTTTTTACTCGGTTAAAATACGAACGGATTTGCTATAAAGGCCCTTTAGACATCCCTGTTTTAATCGCAACAAAACGATAACCAAAAGTTATTAAATCAAATACTATGAGTTCAAATTGTTAATTATACGCTTTTGAACATAATTATATAGATTAATCATAAATTTTCACCTTTTTACTTGGTTAAAATTCGAACGGATTAGCTATAGAGCCCCTTTAGACATTCACGTTTTAATCGTAATAAAACGATAACCAAATATTATTAAATCAATTTTTATTAGTTCAAATATTTAATTATAGGCTTTTGAACAAAATTATACAAATTAATCTAAAATTTTCACCTTTTTACTTGGTTAAAATTTGAACGGATTAGCTATAGAGCCCCTTTAGACATTTACGTTTTAATCGTAATAAAATGATAACCAAATATTATTAAATCAATTTTTATTAGTTCGAATAGTTAATTATAGGCTTTTAAACAAAATTATACAAATTAATTTAAAATTTTCAGCTTTTTACTCGGTTAAAATTCGAACTAACTCACTATAAAACCCCTTTAGTCATGCACGTTTTAATCTCAACAAAACTACAACCAAAAGTTATTAAATCAAATTTTATGAGTTGAAATTATTAATTATGGGCTTTTGAACAAAATTATACCGATTAATCTCAAATTTTAAGCTTTTTACTCGGTTAAAATTCGAACGGATTCGCTATAAAGCCCCTCTAGACATGCACATTTTAATCACAAAAAAACGAAAACCCAAAGTTATTAAATCAAATTTTATGAGTTCAAATAGTTAATTATGGGCTTTTGAACAAAATTATACAGATTAATCTAAAATTTTCAACTTTTTACTCGGTTAAAATTCGAACGGATTTAATATAAAGATCCTTTAGACATGCACGTTTTAATCGCAACAAAACGACAACCAAAAGTTAATAAATTAAATTTTATGAGTTCAAATTGTTAATTATGCGCTTTTGAACATAATTATACAGATTAGCTATAAAGCCCCTTTAGGCATTCACGTTTTAATCGTAACAAAACGACAACCAAAAGTTATTAAATCAAATTTTATGAGTTCAAATAGTTAATTATAGGATTTTGAACAAAATTATACAGATTAATCTAAAATTTTTAGCTTTTTACTCGGTTAAAATTCGAACTGATTCTCAAGAAAGGCTATTTAGACATGCACGTTTTAATCGCAACAAAAAGATAATCAAAAGTTATTAAATCAAATTTTATGAGTTAAAATTGTTAATGGGCTTTTAAACATAATTATACAGATTAATCTCAAATTTTCTGCTTTTTACTCGGTTAAAACTCGAACTAAATCTCAATAAAGTCCATTTAAACATGCACGTTTTAATCACAATAAAATATAAACCAAAAGTTATTAAATCAAATTTTACGAGTTCAAATTGTTAATTGTGGGATTTTAAACATAATTATACAGATTAATCTCAAATTTTAAGCTTTATACTCGGTTAAAATTTGAACGGATTCGCTATAAAGCCCCTCTAGACATGCATGTTTTAATCGCAAAAAATGAAAACCAAAAGTTATTAAAATAAATTTTATGAGTTCAAATAGTTAATTATGGGCTTTTGAACAAAATTATACAAATTAATCTAAAATTTTCAACTTTTTACTCGGTTAAAATTCGAACGGATTTAATATAACGATCCTATAGACGTGCACGTTTTAATCGCAACAAAATGACAACCAAAAGTTATTAAATCAAATTTTATGAGTTCAAATTGTTAATTTTACGCTTTTGAACATAATTATACAGATTAATCTAAAATTTCCAGCTTTTTACTTGGTTAAATTTCGAACGGATTCGCTATAAAGCCACTTTAGACATCCACGTTTTAATTGCAAAAAAATGAAAACCAAAATTTATTAAATTAAATTTTATGAGTTCAAATTGTTAATTAGGGGCATTTGAACATAATTATACAGATTAATCTCAAATTTTCTGCTTTTTACTCGGTTAAAATTCGAACTGATTCTCAATAAAGGCCATTTAGACATGCACCTTTTAATCGTAACAAAACGATAATCAAAAGTTATTAAATCAAATTTTATGAGTTCAAATTGTTAATTGTGGACTTTTAAACATAATTCTACAAATTAATCTCAATTTTTTAGCTTTTTACTCGGTTAAAATGCGAACGGATTCGCTATAAAGCCCCTTTAGACATGCACGTTTTAATCGCAACAAGACGACAACCAAAAGTTATTAAATCAAATTTTATGAGTTCAAATTATTACTTATGGGCTTTTTACTCGGTTAAAATTCAAACAAACTCACTATAAAACCCCTTTAGATTTACACGTTTTAATCTCAACGAAACGACAACCAAAACTTATTAAATCAAATTTTATGATTTCATATTGTTCATTATTGGAATTTGACAAAATTATACAAATTAATCTCAAATTTTTAGCTTTTTACGCGCTTATTCGAACGGAATCGATATAAAGCCCCTCTAGACATGCACGTTTTAATCGCAAAAAAAACGGAAACCAAAAGTTATTAAATGAAATTTTATGAGTTCAAATAGTTAATTATGGGCTTTTGAACAAAATTATACAAATTAATCAAAAATTTTCAGCTTTTTACTAGGTTAAAATTCGAACGGATTCGCTATCAAGCAACTTTAGACATGTACGCTTTAATCGCAAAAAACGACAACCAAAAGTTATTAAATCAAATTTTATGAGTTCAAATAGTTAATTATATGCTTTTAAACAAAATTATACAAATTAATTTAAAATTTTCAGCTTTTTACTCGATTAAAATTCGAAATGATTCTTAATAAAGGTTATTTAGATTTGCACAGTTTAATCGAAACAAAACGACAACCAAAAGTTATTCAATTAAATTCTATGAGTTTAATTTGTTAATTAAGGGCTTTTGAACATAATTATACAGATTAAACTCGAATTTTCAGCTTTTTACTCTGTTAAAATTCGAACGGATTCGCTATAAAGCCCCTACAGACATGCACGTTTTAATCGCATGAAAATGACAACCAAAAGTTGTTAAATCAAATTTTATGAGTTCAAATAGTTAATTATAGGCTTTTAAACATAATTATATAGATTAATCTCAAATTTTCAGCTTTTTACTTTGTTAAATTTCGAACGGATTCTCAATAAAGGTTATTTAGACATGCACGTTTTAATCGCAACAAAATGACAATCAAAAATTATTAAATCAAATTCTATGAGTTCAATTTGTTAATTATGGGCTTTTGAACATACTTATAAGATTAATCTCAAATTTTCTGCTTTTTACTCGGTTAAAACTAGAACTGAATCTGAATAAAGGCAATTTATACATGAACGTTTTAATCATAACAAAACGACAACCAAAAGTTATTAAATCAAATTCTATGAATTCAAATTGTTAATTATACGCTTTTGAACATGATTATATAGATTAATCTCAAATTTTTAGCTTTTTTCTCAGTTAAAATTCAAACTGGTTAGCTATAAAGCCCCTTTAGACATGCACGTTTTAATTGCAAAAAAATGGCAACCAAAAGTTATTAAATCAAATTTTTTGAGTTTAAATTTTTAACTATGGGTATTTAAACAAAATTATACAGATTAATCTCAAATTTTCCGCTTTTTACTCTGTTAAAATTCGAACTAATTCTCAATAAAGGCCATTTAGACATGTACGTTTTAATCGCAACAAAACGACAATCAAAAGTTATTAAATCAAATTTTATGAGTTCAAATAGTTAGTTGTGGCTTTTAAACATAATTATACAGATTAATCTCAAATTTTCTGCTTTTTACTCGGTTAAAACTCGAACTGAATCTCAATAAAGGCTATTTAGACATGCACGTTTTAATCGCAATAAAATGAAAACCAAAAGTTATTAAATCAAATTTTATGAGTTCAAATTGTTAATTGTGGGCTTTTAAATATAATTATACCAATTAATCTCAAATTTTTAGCTATTTACTCGGTTAAAATACGAACAGATTCGCTATAAAGGCCTTTAGACATGCACGTTTTAATCACAACAAAACGTTAACCAAAAGTTATTAAATCAAATTTTATGAGTTGAAATTGTTAATTATGGGCTTTTGAACAAAATTATACAGATTAATCTCAAATTTTTAGCTTTTTACTCGGTTAAAATTCGAACGGATTCGCTATAAAGCCCCTCTAGATATGCACGTTTTAATCATAAAAAAACGAAAACCAAAAGTTATTAAATCAAATTTTATGAGTTCAAATTGTTAATTATGCGCTTTTGAACATAATTATACAGATTAATCTAAAATTTTCAGCTTTTTACTTGGTTAAATTTCGAACTAATTCTCAATAAAGGCCATTTAGACATACACGTTTTAATCGTAACAAAACGACAACTAAAAGTTATTAAATTAAATTTTATGAGATCAAATTGTTAATTATGAGATTTTGAACAAAAATATATAGATTAATATCAAATTTTCAGCTTTTTACTCAATTAAAATTCAAACTGATTCTCAATAAAGGCCATTTAGAAATGAATGTTTTAATATCAATAAAATGACAACCAAAAGTTATTAAATAATATTTTATAAGTTCAAATTGATAATTATGGGTTTTTGAACATAATTATAAAGATTAATTTCAAATTTTCAGCTTTTTACTCGGTTAAAATTCGAACAGATTCGCTATAAAGCCCCTTTTGACATGCACGTTTTAATCGTAACAAAATGAAAGCCAAAAGTTATTAAATCAAATTCTATGAGTTCAAATTGTTAATTATGCGATTTTGAACATAATTATAGAGATTAATGTTAAATTTTCAGCTTTTTACTTGGTTAAATTTCGAACGGATTAGATATAAAGCCCCATTAGACATTCACGTTTTAATCGTAACAAAACGACAACCAAATATTATTAAATCAATTTTTATCAGTTCGAATAATTAATTATGAGCTTTTGAACAAAATTATACAGATTAATTTCAAATTTTCAGCTTTTTACCCGGTTAAAATTTGAATTGATTCACAATAAAGATCCTTTAGACATGCACGTTTTAATAGCAAAAAAACAACCAAAAGTTATTAAATCAAATTTTAGGAGTCCAAATAGTTAATTATGGGCTTTTTAACCTAATTATACAGATCAATCTCAAATTTTCAACTTTTTACTCCGTTAAAATTCGAACTGATTCTCAATAAAGGCCATTTAGACATGCACGTTTTAATCGCAACAAAACGACAACCAAAAGTTATTAAATCAAATTTTATGAGTTCAAATTGTTAACTATGGGATTTTGAACATAATTATACAGATCAATCTCAAATTTTCAGCTTTTTACTAGGTTAAAATTCGAATAGATTCGCTATAAAGCCCCTTTAGACATGTACGTTTTAATCGCAACAAAACGATAACCAAAAGTTATTAAATCAAATTCTATGAGTTCAATTTGTTAATTATGGGCTTTTGAACATAATTATACAGATTAATCTCAAATTTTTCAGCTTTTTACTCGGTTATAATTCGAACGGATTAGTTATAAAGCCCGTTTAGACATGCACGTTTTAATCGTAACAAAACGAAAACTAAAAGTTATTAAATCAAATTTTATGAGTTCAAATTGTTAATTGTAGGCTTGTGAACAAAATTATATAGATTAATCTCAAATTTTTAGATTTTTATTCGGTTAAATTACGAACGAATTCTTCATAAAGCCCATTTAGACATGCACATTTTAATCGCAAAAAAACTATAACAAAATATTATTAAATCAAATTTTATAAGTTCAAAAACTTAATTATGAACTTTTGAACAAAATTATACAGACTAATATCAAATTTTCAGCTTTTTACTCGGTTAAAATTCGAACGGATTGCCTATAGAGCCCTTTTAGACATGCACGTATTAATCGCAACAAAACGACTACTAAAAGTTATTAAATCAAATTTTATGAGTTCAAATAGTTAATTATGGGCTTTAGAACATAATTACACAGATTAATCTCAAATTTTCAGTTGTTTGTAAGGTTAAAATTCAAATAGATTCTCTATAAAGGTCATTTAGACATGCACGTTTTAATCACAACAAAACGATAACCAAATTTATTAAATAAATCTTATGAGTTCAAATACTTGATTATGGACTTTTGAATATAATTATACAGATTTATCTCAAATTTTCAGCTTTTTACTCGGTTAAAATTCGAACAGATTCTCTATAAAGGCCATTTAGACATGCACGTTTTAATCATAAGAAACAACAACCAAAAGTTATTAAAACAAATTTTATATGTTCAAATTCTTAATTATGGGCTTTTGAACAAAATTATACAGATTAATCTAAAATTTTCAGCTTTCTACTCTGTTAAAATTCGAACGGATTCGCTATAAAGCCCCTTTAGACATGCACATTTTAATCGCAACAAAACGTCAACCAATGTAACCCCCTTAGCCCGGCCTAGACGGAACCGGCACTAACGGGTTACACGGGGAATATCAAACCAAAACCGCGAAGGTTCGATTCGATAAACAACCCTAAAACTGCTTTATTTTTTTTTTGTTTTATCTTACTAGATGCACAATCTTATTCCTACGTGACAAGGTCTCATACAAAGCATTGTCGGTAACACATTAATTAAACACAACCATCCGATTAAACACTAACATAGATTAAGGATTGAAACGTAAAACTTTTAAATCCTATTAACAAAATATAAATTCTCTTCATCAAAGTTCAATTAAACATACAAGAGTTCCTCACAGCAAATTTCAACTCAAACGGATCATTCTAACATCATCAATTACATGTTCTTCTAATTTAGGGACCAAAATATAAATCTTCCAAAATACAAGGACTTCATCCAAATTAGGATTACCATATTGAAATTAAATCAACTTTATACTTGCATGCAAAATTTCAGCTCAAAATAACATCGGTAAGCACCTTAATCGAACAAAGGAAGATATTTGGGACTAAAGTTTAATTTCTAGCAACTTTCAATTCTTGGTGATCAAAGGTTTCGAAACTTTGGGTCTGGAACCAAAAGTTTCGTTAAACTAAGTGCATTCTAAATACTCCATACTCAACCATTAATTAGATCCACTAAATGCATCAATCTTAGGCATATTTAGTAACATATGGCACAAAATCAACAACGATACGGACATCAATCAAACTATAGGCATGCTCCCTAGGAAATGATTAACAACATATCAATCATGCTAGTACATGCTTCAACAATCCAAGCAATTCCAAAGTTCAACAATTAACAATCAAACAATAATGGTCTTATTACAACATAAACCAAAGCTTAAGTCACACTCCTCACATAGGTTGGGTTACACATTGCCTTGCCCAATTTGTTTGCCAAAAACATACCAAATTCAAAGTGATTCTTCCCCTTGGTTTCCTTGCCTCGAACGAAGCTCCAAGTGCCTTTATTTCTCTGCATGGATGAAAAGAGAGCTTAAGGAAACATGCTTAGTGAGGAAGCTCTACACAAATCATCAATGCATCTATTTAAAATCATGATGAAACCATAGTTTGTAATACATTTTTAAATCATGCATGCTAACATTTCATGCTCATGTTCTTTAAATCATATGTATCCTTGAGTTTACATAATCATGCTCATGCATTTTCATAAATCTCATGCATTATCAACATAATGCCTTTATCAAATGTAGCCGAAACTTATATCGGTTTATCAAAAACAATTACTTTACTTACTCTTGAACTATGGAAGGTTTTCACACTCTTCCATAGTCCCCTAAAATGAACCGTACCAAACGCGGTTCGCTTTAAGTCCGAAAACACTCACCAACAAGCGAAACGAGCTTACGTCGCTATCCGATGATCGCACCAATGCACCAGTAATTAAGCTTCTTCTTGTACCTCTTCTACAACATTAAAAACAGAGTATTCTCACATCATAACATGCTCAAAACAACAGCCATATCTGATCACCATTAAACTACCAAAAACTTAGCCGAAAAGACCAAAAACTAAGCCGAAACGCATCTGAACAACATCAGCCCAAAACCTAACGAATCTAACATCTAATCCACCTCAATTATGATCCAAAAACACATCCAAACCATCCTTATACCTCCAGCAACATTTAAGCATCTAAAACAGCCCATAAAACAACCGAAAAGCACCTTAAAACTACACCGATTGCATTATTCCGGGATTAAATTAATGTGCTATCAAAAGAAGTCTCAATTAATCATTAAATCAACATAAAAACATGATTGAATTCATCTAATTTCCAGCATTAAATGAGATATAAAAAGATTTCACAAAAACATCACAAAATCACTAGATCTAACATTAAAAACATAGAATCAAGTTTTTATTCAATGATTAGCAAGCTAATACTTGGGAATTTTAATAAAGAACCTTAGAAAAGAATAAAAATCCAGAAAATTGCCTTCAAGATCTATTCACCAAAAATATGTAATTTTCCCCTTCTTGATTCCTTGCAATTTGATGTAGATTTGATGAAATTGATGCTTAGGTTTTGTAAAGGATGGAAAGATGATGCAAGTGATGTAATCTTTGTGGAAAAAGATGCAAAAATCAGCAAGGAATTGAAGAGAAAAGATGAAGAGAAAGTGGAGAGAAAATGAGAGAAAATGAGAGAAAACTAGTTTTTGAGAAAAATGATTAAAAATCCAATTAAAGTCATTAAAAACACTTTTTGGTGAATAAATCATTATTAAAAATTAGAAATGAGTTTATGGACCTCTAAGGATTCTAAGTTTAGCTTGCTTTTCAATTTAGTCACTAAAATAACATAATTTCCGAAAATCCAAATTAAGTCCCCCAATTTTTCAAAAATTACAAATTGTTCATTTATGCATAATTAAGCATAATTAAAAATCATTATAAAATCCAAATTATTTTCTTTTAATTTTGAAACATATTTTTAATATTTCAAACCACCTTCCAAATTATTATTTTTCTTAATTAAAAATATCCTTATTTTATTTTTCCCGAAATTAATGAACCGGAGAACCCGATTCGATCGGAATCGAATTCCCCTAACTAAGCCTAAACTAATAACCCCAAAAAACGGGATGTTACAACTCTCCCCCTCTTAAGAAAATTTCGTCCTCGAAATTTACCTAAAGTAAACAAGTGAGGAAATTGCTCCTCCATGCTTTTCCTTGTCTCCCAAGTTGCTTCTTCAACACCTCGGTGTTTCCAAAGCACTTTAACGAAATCTATGATCTTTCCTCGAAGAACCTTTGTATCCACATCCAAAATCCTCACCGATTCTTCCTCATAACTCATATCCTCTCTTAACTCGATCTCCTCAACTAGAACAACATGAGAAGGATCCGATCTATATCTACGAAGCATTGATACATGAAAAACATCATGCATCTTACTCAACTCCTCCGGTAACCTCAACCTATAAGCAACAGGACCAACACGCTCCAACACCTCATATGGTCCAATAAAACGAGGACTTAACTTACCCTTACGACCAAACCTCATCACCTTCTTCCATGGAGAAACCTTAAGAAACACTTTGTCCCCAACATCATACTCTATCTCCCTACGTTTCAAATCGGCATAGGATTTCGGCCTATCCGAAGCTTACTTAAGTTTAGTACATATCAACTTAACTTACTCATCCGTATCCTTCAACACTTGAGGCAAAGAAACATACTTCTGTCCAACTTCCTTCCAACACAAAGGTGTACGACACTTACGCCCATATAACGCCTTAAATGGTGCCATCTGTATACTCGTCTGAAAACTACTGTTATATATAAACTCCACTAAAAACAACTATTTCTCCCAAGAACTTGAAACTCGATGACACAACCCCTCAATATATCTTCCGAAGTCTGAATAATACGCTCAGATTGTCCATCCGTCTGTGGATAATAAGCTATACTAAAGCTAAGCCTCGTACCCAAAGTAACCTACAAACTCCTCCAAAACTTAGATGTAAACCGCGGATCTCTATCTGATATGATCGATTTAGGCACCCCATGCAACCTTACCACCTCAGAAACATACAAATCCGCCAACTTATCCATGGAGTACATCGTATGCACAGCAAGAAAATGTGCACACTTCGTAAACCTGTCAACAATCACCCATATAGAATCCTTCTTGGACTCCGTCACATCTTCCTTTAAACCAACTCAAAAGTACACAGTTTTGAGATCTCTATACATCTTCACACTACCCGGATGCATAGCAAACGTACTAGTATGTGCTCCCGCTAAAATAGCTTACCTCAACTCAACCTCATCCGGCACCACAATCTGACCCCTAAACCAAAACATCTCCTCCTCATCAAAACGATACTCGGTCGGTCTATCCTTAACCATATCCTCCACAAAAGGTACCAACGTCTCATCCTCTAACTGTTTCACCTTATCATCTCAACCAAGATAGGCTTTACTTACAACTCCACTACTCAACCACCTTCCTTTAAAATACTCAACTTAGCAAACATCACTCTCAACTCAACCGCCGTCTTACTGCTCAAAGATTCAGCCATCACCTTAGCTTTCCCCGGATGGTATGCAACAGACAACCCGCATTTACCCTATTTGAACAACCAACAAATTCTTTCCCCACACCAAAGCAACAATGCACAAACCACCACACCATCTCAACCTCTATAGAAAACATAACTCAAAAGAAAACCCCATAAGGTTGGTAACCAACTCTTGATAACCGCAACGGTTTCCATATCACCACCATCGAACCAACCTTAATTTTGACATCCTCGCACATACCAGGTAACCAACTAAGCATTTCACCAACCTTTACTCCACACAACAAACTTCAGACTAACTTTGCACAAAACTGTCAACATTGTCTTAAGCAAGCTCCACCAACAACAACAACTTCATTATGAGTCATATTAATCATATCACAACGTCACAACATATCACTCATTTACCTATGAATGATAAAACCCAACATCCAAACGGCAACCTATGTCGGTCTTAAAAACTCTCAAATCTTAACATATCATAGATACACCATTCACACACCTTTCCAAAGGGACTTAGAAACCCAAGAAAACCGTACTCAAACAAACGATTAATCCAACAACCCTCATAAGAAAACTCCATACCATCCATAGAACTTACTACCAAACTTATGATGCTTCTTTCCGACTTCATCCTTTGTACCTTTACTACTAATAATAACCCAAAGAAAATTCATACTCACTTACTTTATCAGCATGATAAACATTTACATATGATTCAAACATAATCCAAACCAGTTTAGTCGAAAACATATGTTTTTCCCTAACTCCTACCACAACACTTACCACCAAACTCATGGAAAAAGATTACCATAAGCCTTGCTCAAGATACCATCCCATCTCAAAACTTTCCGTAACAACCATGCGGTTAACATAACACAAAAAGATTCTCAACACAAAACTAAACCTTGCCCAAAACATATCCTTCACTAGACCCTCAACAAACACTTTACCACGACTTGTCCCCGATCAACTTCACCAAGGTTGAATTTCGCTCATGGATCCACCATTTAACTAGGTTTCCCTATAGGTTAACCGAACATCTTCCCTCGTAACTCCACAACAACCCTGGATTACCCCATATAACAAACTCTCATTGCAAGCATGCTTATGTAAGCCAAGTCATCCCTAGTTGCTAACATTTTACAAAACATATCATACAAGAAACTTACCAACTTTGTGTGAACCTCAACATTATACTCATTATAACGATAATATCTCCAACTTAAGGTTTAGCCACCATAACCAACTCCACCAAGGTTCAAAATTTAAAATCTACACATCATTAAGTGCCTTGACACTTAACCCAAAACCTTTTTTTTATCAACTCATCGACAAACTAACTCTTACATTAACCATACCACCACAAAATCCAAACTTGTAAAACTATTCCTTTCACTAGCTCCAACATCTCTTATTTTATAACCTTGCCAAAGCGGTAATCATATTGATGAAACATCCACAAACATGAACTCACCGAACACAAAACCTCAAAACACTTTTCGATAAAAGCAAACCCACAAGACTGAACAATCGATACAAACCATAAATTGTCCAGCGATCCACATTACACCACTTCAGACATCATCAAAGACTAACTTTACCCGAAGTATATCCAACTTAACATCCTGTAAACACAACGTGTACACTTTCCTCCTTTATAGCACCACCAAACCAAGGTCACAACAATCTATTATTCAAACCTCCGATTTCACAACTCTCATACCAATATGTATCTCATATTTTACTTCCATCCTGACCATACCAGATTGGTCACAACCTCCGATCCAACTGCACACTAACCACACTAGAAAGAATTCCATGTAATTTCCACAAAATAGTTTCACATCACTCAGAAAAACACCAAACCGCCTTACTCTATAAAACATGCTGCAACCTTGTTACAACCTCCAGATCTTAACTAGAAAGAATCCGCAAAACTAAGCCCTTCCTTTAGTAATGACCAACTCAAACTAACCATAACACAGTGTACTTACCTTGGTTTCAAACATTCACAACTCCGAGACCAATCACTCACTGTTCATCCATGACCATTCCTTAACCAAAAGGATAGCTTGCCCACTACACATTCAGCTTAACACCACAAGAAAGTTCTTTCAACCTCTTCTTTTTTTTCCCACACCTTCACCTTAAAAGAACCAACCACACTCCACTTACACCCTCAAGGAGCTACTCGTAAGTGTGAACAAATGTATGCATGATTTCCTGTATGCCCTCATAAATGCCTATGCAAATGCATGTGCATGTAAATGCAATTTCTAATGTCATGCTCAAGAATGCATGCATGTCCTACATTATCTATAGATATATACATATATGTGCTCTTATTCTATGCATGATTATTGTTCACACTCACAAATAACATCCTCAATTCCAACAACTTCAACTACCAACTTGTTAACCACTCCTTAGTTAGATTAGCAACTTTTGTACCAGCTTCAGCAGTCCAAAACACACCCAAAAGAATGGTGCAACACCATAAACTAACCTTCCGGCCTAACCGAAGGCACACTTACAGAGGAGGAAGAATTTACTCTTCCCTAGCAGTAGTTTCATCTTCAATCTTGACCATCAAAGTTCATACCAACAGTATCTAGTGACTTACGTCTCAGAAACATATTCAAAAAATTTAAACATGCAGTTTAAAACATAATGTTCAAATAAAACAAACTTACATTCGGGCAAGATCCAAGAGAAAACTGAGAGCATCTGAAAATATGTTGGCATTGGCAATGTGTAACCGATAACCCAGTTTAACCATCATTACGCAAAGTACAATCATCACGAATAGATTTTCACACTCCAACAACATATCATGCTCAATCACACATATCATGATCAATCGCACATTTAAGCACATAAGTTAGCAATCCTATACATGTTTTAACTAACCAACTACACACTTTACAAATCAACAACATATTTTTTTCAAACCTTACAACACACTTTTCAAACCTGGCTCGGATACCACCAAATGTAACCCCCGTAGCCCAGCCTAGACGAAACCGACACTAACGGGTTACACGGGGAATATCAAACCAAAACCGCGAAGGTTCGATTCGATAAACAACCCTAAAACTGCTTTTTTTTTGTTTTATCTTACTAGATGCACAATCTTATTCCTACGTGACAAGGTCTCATACAAAGCATTATCGGTAACACATTAATTAAACACAACCATCCGATTAAACACTAACATAGATTAAGGACTAAAACGTAAAACTTTTAAATCCTATTAACAAAATATAAATTATCTTCATCAAAGTTCAATTAAACATACAAGAGTTCCTCACAGCAAATTTCAACTCAAACGGATCATTCTAACATCATCAATTACATGTTCTTCTAATTTAGGGACCAAAATGTAAATCTTCCAAAATACAGGGACTTCATACAAATTAGGATTACCATCTTGAAATTAAATCAACTTTATACTTGCATGCAAAATTTCAGCTCAAAATAACATCGGTAAGCACCTTAATCGAACAAAGGAAGATATCTGGGACTAAAGTTTAATTTCTAGCAACTTTCAATTCTTGGTGATCAAAGGTTTCGAAACTTTGGGTCTGGAACCAAAAGTTTCGTTACACTAAGTGCATTCTAAATACTCCATACTCAACCATTAATTAGATCCACTAAATGCATCAATCCTAGGCATATTTAGTAACATATGGCACATAATCAACAACGACACGGACATCAATCAAACTATAGGTATGCTCCCTAAGAAATGATTAACAACATATCAATCATGCTAGTACATGCTTCAACAATCCAAACAATTCCAAAGTTCAACAATTAACAATCAAACAATAATGGTCTTATTACAACATAAACCAAAGCCTAAGTCACACTCCTCACATAGGTTGGATTACACATTGCCTTGCCCAATTTGTTTGCCAAAAACATACCAAATTCAAAGTGATTCTTCCCCTTGGTTTCCTTGCCTCGAACGAAGCTCCAAGTGCCTTTATTTCTCTGCATGGATGAAAAGAGAGCTTAAGCAAATATGCTTAGTGAGGAAGCTCTACACAAATCATCAATGCATCTATTTAAAATCATGATGAAACCATAGTTTGTAATACATTGTTAAATCATGCATGCTAACATTTCATGCTCATGTTCTTTAAATCATACGCATCCTTGAGTTTACATAATCTTATCAAAACAATTTATAAATGATGTACAATGTCCATTTCAAATTCATGTATGTATATTGGCTTTCTAGTGACCACTTAATGTGAACCTTGAGTTCATCGAATACACGGATCCATTTTCTCATAATCGGAGACTCTTGGTCTCAACATGCATCGATCGGACACTTAGTCACCCTTGTATACATGTTATCCCCCACTACGCATGGTTGGATATAAAGTCACCCTTGTTTACGTATGGGTCAACTATATGTACGGTTGGACACAAAGTCACCCTTGTTTACGTGTAGGCGGCTCTACCACGCACGGTTGGACACAAAGTCACCCTTTTTTACGTGTACGCAATATTTTGTATTCTAAATTTTGTTTATAGTGCACTTAAGACATCCTAATGACATGTCATTCGTATTCGAATCTAAAGTTAGTGTCACTAAGCCAATATCATAATCAAATATGCATGATAACTTGCTGCTCATAATGCATGCATAATATGTTCAACAAATGAACCAAAGTCATGCCCAAAGGCACCATCATGTATAAGGCAATTAACCATATTGTATTTCAAATCATATAACTTGCTGCTCATAATGCATGCATAATACGTTCAACAAATGAACCAAAAGCCATGCCCAAAGACACCATCATACAATAGGCAAATAACCATATTGTATCCCAAATCATTTCTCATAATTTTTCATAATCATTGATGCTAAATAAGGTATGCATTTCAGCAAGAAATTATCATGTATGCACCATTTCAAATCATGCTCATGCATTTCCATAAATCTCATGCATTATCAACATAATGCCTTTATCAAATGTAGCCGAAACTTATATCGGTTTATCAAAAACAATTACTTTACTTACTCTTGAACTATGGAAGGTTTTCACACTCTTCTATAGTCCCCCAAAATGAACCGTACCAAACACAGTTCGCTTTAAGTCCGAAAACACTCACCAACAAGCGAAACGAGCTTTCGCCGCTATCCGATGATCGCACCAATGCACCAGCAATCAAGCTTCTTCTTGTACCTCTTCTACAACATTAAAAACAGAGTATTCTCACATCATAACATGCTCAAACCAACAGCCATATCCGATCACCATTAAACTACCAAAAACTTAGCCGAAAAGACCGAAAACTAAGCCGAAACGCATCCGAACAACATCAGCCCAAAACCTAACAAATCTAACATCTAATCCACCTCAATTATGATCCAAAAACACATCCAAACCATCCTTATACCTCCAGCAACATTTAAGCATCTAAAACAGCCCATAAAACAACCGAAAAGCACCTTAAAACTACACCGATTGCATTATTCCGGGATTAAATTAATGAGCTATCAAAAGAAGACTCAATTAATCATTAAATCAACATAAAAACATGATTGAATTCATCTAATTTCCAGCATTAAATCAGATCCAAAAAGATTTCACAAAAACATCCCAAAATCACTAGATCTAACATTAAAAACATAGAATTAAGTTTTTATTCAAAATTAGCAAGCTAATACTTGGGAATTTCAATAAAGAACCTTAGAAAAGAATAAAAATCCAGAAAATTACCTTCAAGATCTATTCACCAAAAATATGTAATTTTCCCCTTCTTGATTCCTTGCAATTTGATGTAGATTTGATGAAATTGATGCTTAGGTTTTGTAAAGGATGGAAAGATGATGCAAGTGATGTAATCTTTGTGGAAAAAGATGCAAAAATCAACAAGGAATTGAAGAGAAAAGATGAAGAGAAAGTGGAGAGAAAATAAGAGAAAAAGATGAGAGAAAATGAGAGAAAAGTGGTTTTTGAGAAAAATGATTAAAAATCCAATTAAAGTCATTAAAAACACTTTTTGGTGAATAAATCATTATTAAAAATTAGAAATGGGTTTATGGACCTCTAAGGATTCTAAGTTTAGCTTGCTTTTTAATTTAGTCACTAAAATAACATAATTTCCGAATATCCAAATTAAGTCCCTCAATTTTTCAAAAATTACAAATTGTTCATTTATGTATAATTAAGCATAATTAAAAATCATTATAAAATCCAAATTATTTTCTTTTAATTTTGAAACATATTTTTAATATTTCAAACCACCTTCCAAATTATTATTTTTCTTAATTAAAAATATCCTTATTTTATTTTTCCCGAAATTAATGAACCGGAGAACTCGATTCGACCGGAATCGAATTCCCGTAACTAAGCCTAAACTAATAACCCCAAAAAACGGGATATTACAACGAAAAGTTATTAAATCAAATTTTATGAGTTCGAATAGTTAATTATGGGATTTGGACATAATTATACAGATTAATATCAAATTTTTAGATTATTACTCGGTTAAAATTCGAACATGTTCTCCACAAAGCTCATTTAGACATGCACGTTTTAATCGCAACAAAACGATTTCCAAATGTTATTAAATCAAATTTTATGATTTGAAATACTTAATTAAGGCTTTTAAACAAAATATTTTAGATTAATCTCAAAGTTTCAACTTTTTACTAGGTTAAAATTTGAATGGATTCTCCATAAAGCCCATTTAGACTTGCACGTTTTAATAGCAACAAAACGACAACTAAAAGTTATTAAATCAAATTTTATGAGTTCAAATAGTTAATTATGGTCTTTTGAACATAATTATTTTGATTAATCTCATTTTTTCAGCTTTTTACTCTGTTAAAATTCGAACGGATTCTCTTTAAAGCACTTTTAGACATGCACGTTTTAATCGCAAAAAAATGATAACCAAAAGTTATTAAATCAAATTTTATGAGTTCAAATAGTTAATTATGGGCTTTTTAACATAATTATACAGATTAATCTCAAATTTTCAGCTTTTTACTCAGTTAAAATTCTTACGGATTCGCTATAAAGCTCATTTAGACCAGCACGTTTGAATCGCAACAAAACGATAACCAAAAGTTACTAAATCAAATTCTATAAGTTCAAATAGTTAATTATGGACTTTTGAACAAAATTATACAGATTAATCTCAAATTTTCAGGTTTTTCTTCTGTTAAAATTCGAACGGATTCTCTATAAAGGTCATTTAGACATGTACGTTTTAATCCCAATAAAACGACAGTCAAAAGTTATTAAATCAAATTTTATGAGTTCAAATAGTTAATTATGTGCTTTTGAATATAATTATACAGATTAATCTCAAATTTTGAGCTTTTTACTTTGTTAAATTTCGAACGGATTAGCTATAAAGCCCCTTTAGACATTCATGTTTTAAACGTAACAAAACGACAACAAAACGTTTTAAATCAAATTTTATGAGTTCAAATACTTGTTTATGGGCTCTTGAATAAAATTATACAGATTAATCTCAAATTTTCAGATTTTTACTCGATTAAAATTCGAACAGATTCTCTATAAAGCCCATTTAGACATCCACGTTTTAATCGCAACAAATCGACAACCAAATGTTAATAAATCAAATTTTATGAGTTTCAAATACTTGATTATAGGTTTTTAAACAAAATTATACTGATTAATCTCAAATTTTCATCTTTTTACTCTGTTAAAATTTGAACAGATTCTCTATAAAGCACAGTTAGACATGTACGTTTTAATCGCAATAAAACGAAAACCAAAAGTTATTAAATAAAATTTTATGAGTTCAAATAATTGATTACGGGCTTTTGAACAAAATTATACTGATTAATCTCAAATTTTCAACTTTTTACTCGGTTAAAAATCGAATAGATTCTCTATAAAGCCCCTTTAGACATGCACGTTTTAATCACAACAAAACAACAACTAAATTTTATTAAATCAAATTTTATGAGTTCAAATACTTGATTATGGGCTTTTGAAAAAAATTATACGGATTAATCTCAGTTTTTCAGCTTTTTACTCGGTTAAAATTCGAATAGATTCTTCATAATGCCCATTTAGACATGGACGATTTAATCGCAACAAAATGATAACCAAATGTTATTAAATCAAATTTTATGAGTTCAAATACTTATTTATGGGATTCTGAACAAAATTATACAGATTAATCTAAAATTTTCAGTTTTTTACTCGGTTAAAATTCGAACGGATTCGTTATAAAGCCCTTTTAACATGCACGTTTTAATCGCAACAAAATGACAACCAAAAGTTATTAAATCAAATATTATGAGTTCAAATTGTTAATTATGAGCTTTTGAACAAAATTATACAGATTAATCTCAATTTTTTAGCTTTTTACACGATTAAAATTTGAACGGATTCGCTATACTGTCCCTTTAGACTTGCACGTTTTAATCGCAACAAAAGGACATCTAAAAGTTATTAAATCAAATTTTATGAGTTCAAATAGTTAATTATGGGATTTTGAACATAATTATTGTTGGTGTTGCACAGCACTGAGAGATGATTAAATTATATGATTGTGATTTACATGCAAGAGTGTGCATATATACACATCGAACAAGTAATAAAGTGTGTGAGTGAGATCGTTCCCACGTGGATTGGGTAGGTTAATTCAAAAATAGTTACCTTACACAAAAGATAAAATAATCTTCTGTATTGACATATGCTAAAGCAGTTCTGCAAGTGTCACCAAAAATGCTTGAGCAAAATAAAACTGTCACCAATGATGGTGGAGCAAAACAAAGAATGTCATGAAAATGCAGTAGCAATAAACAAATATCGGAGAAATAAATAAAGCTAGACAAACACAACACTAAAAAGATAATCAAGCTTAAGACAGGCTAGGCTTGCTATGGCATGACGTCACTGCTCTCCTAGATGTTACTATTCCCCTGGTTTACTATTGCTCGACAGAGTTTACTGAAAATGCCTCCACTATCCCTACTTAGAAGGCCTAACACTCGAAAATGCTAAGGCATTACCTCTCGGTCTCAACCCTAACACTCCTAATGTTGATAAAGTTTTACCCCTTTTAGTTGTTGAAACTCTACCTTATCCCTAAAGCAAGTTAGGATTCTGCTCCCGCAGCAACCCCATTGCTCAAGTTGATCTAGCTTTGCCTTTCCCTAGGTTTAAACTTCCCAAACCCCTTGAGCTATGACTACCTCCCAGTGCTCTTGAACAAAACACAAAGTAAACTGGAAACAGTAAACATCTATTAAAGCAAAATGAAAATCATCCAAAATAAGCCTTAGCCATACTAGTTTAGTTCATGGCTAGGAATGAAAAACTATTCAACTTTCGTCCTTTGAAATATATAATTAACAACTTAGAAAAGAGGTAAACAAAGTGAAGAGGAAGGAAGTCTCAAACGCTTATGCCGTGACACTTCCTAGCTTGTTGCTCCTCTCGAAGTCGCGTAAATCCCTTGTTTGAAGCTCTCCAACAATGGTGGCTTGGCTAGAGGTTGAAGATGACCAAAAGTGGCCTCCTTTCTTCTTTATTCTCCCTCTTTCATCCTTAAAGCTCACTCTTTTTTGTGTTCTTTAGCTACTGATTTTTTCTTTGCTGTGCATCCGGCTCTCTTGTTGAAGGTGGCTTGGCCTTGTATTTATGGGAGGCTTCTAGGGTTTGGTGCCCTAAAGGTGCCAAGGGAATATCCCCTAACATTTATTGCAGTACATGGCAGGAATGTAGGGTCTGTAGGATAATGTTACAGGTCTGCAGGGGTGGTGCGACGTCTGTAGAATATGTAGAGGGCCTACAACTGGCCTGGAAAATGTTTGGAGATAGTGGACTATATTTGTGTCCTTTTTTCCGTTCTGTTTTGTCCGTCCACAATGTTGTAGCATCCTTGATGTCCGATCTAATACTTGAGAAATATGCTACGACATCTCTTTCGTTCTTTCAGCTTTGCTTCAGCATCTGCACAACATCACCAATAAAATACCCTTCAAAGCTTCATCTTTTAAAAATAAAATAAAATAAAATAAAAACCTAAACTAAATGCAAATGCACATGAAATGCAGCTAATGAGTGCCTAAAAGGCAGTTATTTACTACCCTTCCCATGGTACTTTATGCATCTATTATACACCAACTTGAATCGAAATATAGACTCTTTGCTCATCACTTACAAAGTCAATATTTATAGAGAATGCAAATATTTTTACATATTCTGTACATGCATGAATATCCAGAGCAGAAGTGACAGAAAAGAAGTGTTGCGGCCGAGGCAGAAGCAAGGCGGCAACAGAATCCAGTGTGGCAACACCAACAATGGTGGCGTAACGAAAGATAAAAATATAAAGAATATTCTGGAAGATGCAGCGCACCAATTGGACCAGGCTAGCGTACTAAAAGCCCAATTCAAAGACCAAGCGGGAAAACCATTCTAGAAGGCGGTAAACTTGGAAATATCAGATACCTTGAAGAAGACTTGTTCCCTACTCCAAGTTGAAGTCTATTTAGGAAAGGTTTACCCTAGGTTAAGACTATAAATACCCTAGCCGGCCACTATGTTAAGGGAGCTGATTTAGAGAAAGCCAACTTAGAGAGAAACGACTTAGAGAGAAACCCTTTAAGCCGACCCTTCTCCCTAAGAATTGTACTTAACAAAAATATGTTCTAAACTTCTTAGGGATAGGTGAAGGTTGTGGATATTAGTGAGAGGAGATTGATTCATGTATCTTTGTTCATTTACAATAATAAATCAAAGTTTGCTTATCCTATTGTCATTCTTTGTTCTTGAATTCAAGCCTGAGAGGGAAGTTTGCAAGTAATCTATTTATCTAGCATCGAGAGGTGTAGATTCATGAAAGGGATAAGTGTGGTGTTATTACCACTAACTCGGTCTATACTCTTGTGGAGGCACTAAGGGGTAGGTTAAGAGTTTCAACAGTTAAAAGAAGTGTTGGATTGGTTGGTGGTTATCTTTGATTTACGCCGAGAGGTATCGTCAAGGACTGGTCATCAACAACACTTTGACTCAGAGATGAGCGGAGTCACTTACGGACACTTTGCTGAACTTTGATACCTCTGCCCAAGAGCAAGAGATTGTCGCGGCAGAGGAGCACCAATGTTGTCGAGGCGGTATCTGCAGTACTATTGAAGCAGTGTTGTGTGATTGCATTGAACAAGAAGAAGATCAATTGAATACACTAATTGACGCAACTGGATCCTATCTACTTTCTCTATATCGTCTTCAACCCTTTATTTTATGTTTTGTTATTTAATTATTTCGTTAGATAAAACAAATCAACTTATTTGTGTTTTTACTTTCTTTTCAGGAGCAAGGGAACAAGAGGAAACATATTAAGTATATCAATCCCTGTGGAGACGATATACGATATACTTATCCACAGCTAAATGCAATGAAATACAATGCAAATGGACTTGAAACCAAACAAAACTTTAAGTAAATGGGTAAAAAATATACGCTTTTTAGAGCGTTAACGCCCCCAAACTTAAGATATTGCTTTTCCTTAAGCAATGACATATAAAAATGCTATGACATTACTTTCAATCCTTGACAGCAGTTCAGGCAAAACATCAATCCTCAGAATATAAATGCTATAACAATCTACATGATATTGAGAATTCCAAGAACTTGAACTAAGACAAGATACTTTGCTTGTGAGTATTGGATTGTATCTAACTTATGCTTAAGTGTTAGAAAAATTTTAGTTTTCCTTATTCATTATACCCTAGTTCCTAAAAATCTACTACCTTACTTAGTTTTTTTTTAATTTTTATTTATGTATTCTAGCAAAAAGGAGTTTTTCTTTCTTTCCAAACTAACTAAGGTGTAGCTTCTAAGTTTTCTAAAATTTCCTACCACTCAAGAATAAAAAACATACAATCGTGTCAATAAAATTCAAAAGCATCAAGTCCTAATTTAGTTCAATTCATTCTCAATATATTCACTAATTCAGTTTAAAAGCATCAAAATTCTCATCATCGGATGTCATTTATTCTAACCTAAAAGCTGTCTTGAATTGAATCTAATGATATAGCAAATTCATATGTATGCAAAATGAAATGAAATGCTAAGACGAAGACTTTGCTACCCCCAAACTTGAGGTTAGCATTGTCTCCAATGCTAAAAAAATGAATCTATATGAAAAAATAAAAATAAAAGGAAAAAATGTTTACTTCTCAACGGGTCTCGTTTTGTGGACGACCATCTTGATACGCTTCCATGGCCTATCTAGTGGTGATGGTTGCTCTGTTTCTGCTACTGCAAAGGGCATCATGTCCTCCTCCAGCCTATAAGAAGCATATCCTCCAGCCTACAGTAGTAGGTAATGCATTGAAATTTGTTGTAGCATTTCTTGGCTTGACTGATGGCTCAGCAAATGCTGGGTTATTTTCCTCTAGTCCCATCAATTCAAGAACCTTCTTCAAAGCTATTCCCTAACGTCCCTTCACCTTGAAGTCCTCATCATTTTCAAACACTCTGTTTTCTATAGAGGGTTGTAATGAAGTAAGGGAACGGAAGAGGGTTTTGCTTCCTCTTGAGTGCAGTATAAGATTCTTCGAGAATGATCTTCCTCTCATTTATCTTTCTATTCCTCAGCATTGAGTGTAGCAATTGTAGTCGGCTCAAGTTGACAGTGGCCGTGTGAGTGGTTGGCATCAAGTTTTGCTTGATGAAGTGCATCCAGATTTTTCTTTCCGACTTCAAGGAAGTGCGGTCTACAGTGGTGTTTTCTTCGTACCATATGGTTCCTTCGATGCAGAGTTCTTGAAGTAGGAAGTCCTGGTCTTGCCCCAACAAAGACGCGACAAAGATGGAGTGTTGGTCGTCTTTGTAACCCCTAAAATTAACCTAATTACTTAGATTATAAGTAAGGATTTACAAACTTAAATCTTGTTTCGCAAGTTAGGGTTTTTACAAAAATTAATAAAATATTTAGATAAATTATTAAATAATTAATGAATTAAAATAATAATAAAAATTAACATTTTAAAAATAAAGTTCAACCCATAATTTATATAAACTGTAAATGTCCCAAAAACCAATAAATAATTAATGTTCGTAATATAGAGTCATTATTCAAATATGATAAATAGTCCGGAATCCGTAAACTGATAAACATACTATAAATCAAGAACTGAATCAGGAACCTCCAAGTACCGTACCGAGCCTAGGACTGAGATCTAAAACAAAAATCTAAGAGGGTGTAAGCTAGGGAGCATAGTGTATCTCTAGAACAAATAAACGGAATAACAGAACAGAAATATGCAAAAGATACAGAATATGCATGATATGCACCTATCTCCGAACACCATAGAAGAGTTGGTCCCCAGACCACTCTAACACCATCACACCAACAGAAGTGGTATCTTGACCCGAAGGTGGAGCCACTGAACAAAAGTGATAAATCACTAACTTCCCCGTACATAGATAATATCCTAGATGCCATGTTATATGTAGATACAGAATCAAAATGCATGCCTTAAAGTCTAACAGGAGGCAAGCATGACAGATACCAGAATCAGAAATGACATGTCAGAATGATGCATGATCATACGGTTAACAGGAATCGAATATACAAAATAACAGATTTACAGGATGAACGGGAGAGAAGACTCAACGATGACCCTGACGTCTACTGGACACGGCCCTACCACTAGGCTGAGCAGGCTTAGAGACTACAATTAACAGAACACATTAGACATCCTACTATGCCACAATACCGAAAAAATAAACTAAACAAAAATAATTTGTTACTTACGTGAAGATCCCGAATGTGGATGTATCGGACCTCGTACAGGAGGAGGAGGAGGCAACTGCTCGAGGTCAGAATCCTCGTCACCTGAATCAAACAAAAACTGGTTCAAAAATCTTTTATAGATAATTTCTAGATAATTTATCGAATTTATAACCCTCCAAAACGACACTTTGGGTTCGAATTTCGAAAAACGGACAGCGCCATTGGATTCAGGACATTGAAAAACATAAAATGGGGCCGGGTTGAAAAAGTCAACTACTAACGTTAGCATTGGTCAACGCTAACATCAGTAGTGACGTCACCAGTCAACGCTGACGTCAGCAGTGACGTCAGCGATGACGTCAGTCGGGTCGGTTGTCGGGTCGGAGATCGGATCGGGGAATGGGTTGGGTTTGGGTCTGGGTTCGGGTTGTAACATCCCGCTTTTGGGGTTATTAGTTTAGGCTTAGTTAGGGGAATTCCATTCGGGTCGAATCGGGTTCTCCAGTTCATTAATTTCGGGAAAAATAAAATAAGGATATTTTTAATTAAGAAAAATAATAATTTGGAAGGTGGTTTGAAATATTAAAAATATGTTTCAAAATTAAAAGAAAATAATTTGAATTTTATAATGATTTTTAATTATGCTTAATTATGCATAAATGACAATTTGTAATTTTTGGAAAATTGGGGGACTTAATTTGGATTTTCGGAAATTATGTTATTTTAGTGACTAAATTGAAAAGCAAGCTAAACTTAGAATCCTTAGAGGACCATAAACCCATTTCTAATTTTTAAAAATGATTTATTCACCAAAAAGTGTTTTTAATGACTTTAATTGGATTTTTAATCATTTTTCTCAAAAACTACTTTTCTCTCATTTTGTCTCATCTTTTTCTCTCATTTTCTCTCCACTTTCTCTTCATCTTTTCTCTACAATTCCTTGCTGAATTTTGCAACTTTTTCCACAAAGATTACATCACTTGCATCATCTTTCAATCCTTTAAAAAACCTAAGTATCAATTTCATCAAATCTACATCAAATTGCAAGGAATCAAGAAGGGGAAAATTACATATTTTTGGTGAATAGATCTTGAAGGTAATTTTCTGGATTTTTATTCTTTTCTAAGGTTCTTTATTGAAATTCCCAAGTATTAGCTTGCTAATCTTTGAATAAAAACTTGATTCTATGTTTTTAATGTTAGATCTAGTGATTTTGAGATGTTTTTGTGAAATCTTTTTGGATCTCATTTAATGCTGGAAATTAGATGAATTCAATCATGTTTTTATGTTGATTTAATGATTGATTGAGTCTTCTTTTGATAGCACATTAATTTAATCCCGGAATAATGCAATCGGTGTAGTTTTAAGGTGCTTTTCGGTTGTTTTATGGGCTGTTTTAGATGCTTAAATGTTGCTGGAGGTATAAGGATGGTTTGGATGTGTTTTTGGATCATAATTGAGGTGGATTAGATGTTAGATTCGTTAGGTTTTGGGCTGATATTGTTCGGATGCGTTTCAACTTAGTTTTTGGTCTTTTCGGCTAAGTTTTTGGTAGTTTAATGGTGATCGGATATGGCTTTTGGTTTGAGCATGTTATGATGTGAGAATACTCTGTTTTTAATGTTGTAGAAGAGGTACAAGAAGAATCTTGATTGCTGGTGCATTGGTGCGATCATCGGATAGCGGCGAAAGCTCGTTTCGCTTGTTGGTGAGTGTTTTCGGACTTAAAGCGAACCGCGTTTGGTACGGTTTAGTTTGGGGGACTATGGAAGAGTGTGAAAACCTTCCATAGTTCAAGAGTAAGTAATGTAAATGTTTTTGATAAACCGATATAAGTTTCGGCTATATTTGATAAAGGCATTATGTTGATAATAAATGAGATTTATGGAAATGCATAAGCATTTTTTGAAATGGTGCATACATGAGAGATACTTGCTGAAATGCATAGCTTATTTAGCATCCATGATTATGAAAAATTATGAGAAATGATTTGGGATACAATATGGTTATTTGCCTTATATATGATGGTGCCTTTGGGCATGGCTTTTGGTTCATTTGTTGAACATATTATGCATGCATTATGAGCAGCAAGTTACATGATTTGAAATACAATATGGTTAATTGCCTTATACATGATGGTGCCTTTGGGCATGGCTTTTGGTTCATTTGTTGAACATATTATGCATGCATTATGAACAGCAAGTTATCATACACATTTGGTTATGATATTGGCTTAGCGACACTAACTTTAGATTCGAATACGATGATATGTCATTAGGATTGTCTTAAGTGCACTATAATCAAAATTGAGAATACAGAATATTGCCTACACGTAACAAGGGTGACTTTGTGTCCAACCGTGCGTGGTAGAGCCGCCTACACGTAACGAGGGTGACTATGTGTCCGATCATGCGTGGTAGTGCTAATGGTGACTTAGTGTCATGTCAATGGTGACTTCGTGTCATGTTAATGGTGACTTCGTGTCATGTCAATGGTGACTTCGTGTCATGACGAGACAATAGTCTCATGGATCCGTGTATTCGGTGAGCTCAAGGTTCACATTAAAGTGGTCACTAGAAAGCCAATATACATACATGAAATTGAGAAGAGGTTTGAGCATCATTTATAAATTGTTTTGTTAAGGTTATGTGAACTCAAGGATGCATTTGGTTTAAAGAACATGAGCATGAGATATTAGCATGCATGATTTAACAATGTATTACAAATTATATTTTCATCATTGTTTTAAATAGATGCATTGATGATTTGTGTGGAGCTTCCTCACTAAGCATGTTTGCTTAAGCTCTCTTTTCATCCATGCAGAGAAATAAAGGCACTTGGAGCTTCGTTCGAGGCAAGGAGACCAAGGGGAAAGATCACTTTGAATTTGGTATGTTTTTGGCAAATAATTTGGGCAAGGCAATGTGTAACACAACCTATGTGAGGAGTGTGTACTTAGGTTATGGTTTATGTTGTAATAAGACCATTATTGTTTGATTGTTAATTGTTGAACTTTGGAATTGTTTGGATTGTTGAAGCATGTACTAGCATGATTGATATGTTGTTAATCATTTCCTAGGGAGCATGCCTATAGTTTGATTGATGTCCGTGTCGTTGTTGATTATGTGCCATATGTTACTAAATATGCCTAGGATTGATGCATTTAGTGGATCTAATTAATGGTTGAGTATGGAGTATTTGGAATGCACTCAGTGGAACGAAACTTTTGGTTTTTCAGACCCAAAGTTTCGAAACCTTTGATCACCAAAAATTGAAAGTTGCTAGAAATTAAACTTTAGTCCCAAATATCTTCCTTTGTTCGATTAAGGTGCTTATCGATGTTATTTTGAGCTGAAATTTTGCATGCAAGTATAAAGTTGATTTAATTTCAAGATGGTAATCCTAATTTGGATGAAGTCCTTTTATTTTGGAAGATTTACATTTTGGTCCCTAAATTAGAAGAATATGAAATCGATGATGTTAGAATGATCCGTTTGAGTTGAAATTTGATGTGAGGAACTCTTGTATGTTTAATTGAACTTTGATGAAGAGAATTTATATTTTGTTAATAGAATTTAAATGTTTTACATTTTAGTCCTTAATCTATGTTAATGTTTAATCGGATGTTTGTTTTTAATTAATGTGGTACCAATAATGCTTTGAATGAGACCTTGACACATAGGAATAAGATTGTGCATCTAGGCAAGATAAAATAAAAAAAAGTAACGATTTTAGGGTTGTTTATCGAATCGAACCTTCGCGGGTTTGGTTTGATATTCCCCGTTTTCCCCGTGTAATCGTGATGATTGTACTTTGCGTAATGATGGTTAAAACTGGGGTTATCGGTTACACATTGCCAATGCCAACATATTTTCATATGCTCTCAGTTTTCCCTTGGATCTTGCCCGAGTGTAAGTTTGTTTTATTTGAACATTATGTTTTAAACTGCATGTTTAAAGTTTTTGAATATGTTTCTGAGACGTAAGTCACTAGATACTGTTGGTATGAACTTTGATGGTCAAGATTGAAGATGGAACGACTGCTAGGGAAGAGTAAACTCTTCCTCCTCTGTAAGTGTGCCATCGGTTAGGCCGGAAGGTTTGTTTGTGGTGTTGCACCGTTCTTTTGGGTGTGTTTTGGACTGCTGAAGCTGGTACAACAGTTGCTAATCTAACTAAGGAGTGGTTAACAAGTTGGTAATTGAAGTTGTTGGAATTGAGGATGTTATTTGTGAGTGTGAACAATAATTATACATAGAATAAGAGCACATATATGTATATATCTATAGATAATGTAGGACATGCATGCATTCTTGAGCATGACATTAGAAATTGCATTTACATGCACATGCATTTGCATAGGCATTTATGAGGGTATACAGAAAATCATGCATACATTTGTTCACACTTGCGAGTAGCTCCTTGAGGGTGTAAGTGGAGAGTGGTTGGTTCTTTTAAGGTGAAGGTATGAAAGGAAAAAAAAGAAGAGGTTGAAAGAACTTTCTTGTGGTGTTAAGCTGAATGTGTAGTTGGCAAGCTACCCTTTTGGTTAGGGAATAGTCTTGGATGAACAATGAGTGGTTGGTCTCAGAGTTGTGAATGTTTGAAACCAAGGTGAATGCACGGTGTTATGGTTAGTTTGAGTTGATCATTACTAAAGGAAGGGCTGAGTTTTGCGGATTCTTTCTAGTTAAGATCTGGAGGTTGTAACAAGGTTGCAGCATGTTTTGTAGAGTCAGGCGGGTTGGTGTTTTTCTGAGTAATGTGAAATTATTTTGTGGAAATTACCTGGAATTCTTTGTAGTGTGGTTAGTGTGCAGTTGGATCGGAGGTTGTGACCAATCTGGTATGGTCAGGATGGAAGTAAAATATGAGATACATATTGGTATGAGATTTGTGAAATCAGGGGTTTGAATCATAGATTGTTGTGACCTTGTGAGGTTTGGTGGTGCTATAAAGGAGGAAAGTGTACACGTTGTGTTTACAGGATGTTAAGTTGGATATACTTCGGGTAAAGTTAGTCTTTGATGATGTCTGAAGTGGTGTAATGTGGATCGCTGGACAATTTATGGTTTATATCGATTGTTCAGTCTTGTGGGTTTGCTTTTATCGAAAAGTGTTTTGAGGTTTTGTGTTCGGTGAGTTCGTGTTTGTGGATGTTTCATCAATATGATTACCGCTTTGGCAAGGTTATAAAATAAGAGATGTTGGAGCTAGTGAAAGGAATAGTTTTACAAGTTTGGATTTTGTGGTGGTATGGTTAATGTAAGAGTTGTTTTGTCGATGAGTTGATAAAAAAAGGTTTTGGGTTAAGTGTCAAGGCACTTAATGATGTGTAGATTTTAAATTTTGAACCTTGATGGAGTTGGTTATGGTGGCTGAACCTTAAGTTGGAGATATTATCGTTATAATGAGTATAATGTTGAGGTTGACACAAAGTTGGTAAGTTTCTTGTATGATATGTTTTGTACAATGTTAGCAATTGGGGATGACTTGGCTTACATAAGCATGCTTGCAATGAGAGTTTGTTGTGGGGTAATCCAGGGTTGTTGTGGAGTTACGAGGGAAGATGTTCTGTTAATCTATAGGGAGACCTAGTTAAATGGTGGATCCATGAGCAAAATTCAACCTTGGTGAAGTTGATCGGGGACAAGTCGTGGTAAAGTGTTTGTTGAGGGTCTAGTGAAGGATATGTTCTAGGCAAGGTTTAGTTTTGTGTTAAGAATCTTTTTGTGTTATGTTAACCGCATGGTTGTTACGGAAAGTTTCGAGATGGGATGGTATCTTGAGCAAGGCTTATGGTAATCTTTTTCCATGAGTTTGGTGGTAAGAGTTGTGGTAGGAGTTGGGGAAAAATATATGTTTTCGACTAAACTGGTTTGGATTATGTTTGAATCATATGTAAATGTTTATCATGCTGATAAGGTAAGTGAGTATTAATTTTCTTTGGGTTATTATTAGTAGTAAAGGTACAAAGGATGAAGTCGGAAAGAATCATCATAAGTTTGGTAGTAAGTTCTATGGATGGTATGGAGTTTTCTTATAAGGGTTGTTGGATTAATCGTTTGTTTGAGTACGGTTTTCTTGGGTTTCTAAGTCCCTTTGGAAAGGTGTGCGAATGGTGTATCTATAATATGTTAAGATTTGAGAGTTTTTAAGACCAACATAGGTTGCCGTTTGGATGTTGGGTTTTATCATTCATAGGTAAATGGATGATATGTTGTGACGTTGTGATATGGTTAATATGACTCATAATGAAGTTGTTGTTGGTGGTGGAGCTTGCTTAAAACCATGTTGACAGTTTTATGCAAAGTTAGTCTGAAGTTTGTTGTGTGGAGTGGAGGTTGGTGAAAGGCTTAGTTGGTTACCTGGTATGTGGGAGGATGTCAAAAGTAAGGTAAGTTCGATGGTGATAGTGTGGAAACCGTTGCGGTTATCAAGAGTTGGTTATCAACCTTATGGGGTTTTCTTTTGAGTTATGTTTTCTATAGAGGTTGAGATGGTGTGGTGGTTTGTGCATTGATGCTTTGGTGTGAGGAAAGTATTTGTTGGTTGTTCAAATAGGGTAAATGCGGGTTGTCTGTTGCATACCATCCGGGGAAAGCTAAGGTGATGGCTGAATCTTTGAGCCGTAAGACGGCGGTTGAGTTGAGAGTGATGTTTGCTAAGTTGAGTATTTCAAAGGAAGGTGGTGGAGTGGTGGAGTTGTAAGTAAAGCCTATCTTTGTTGAGATGATAAGGTGAAACAGTTAGAGGATGAGACGTTGGTACCTTTTGTAGAGGATATGGCTAAGGATAGACCGACCGAGTATCGTTTTGAGGAGGAGGAGATGTTGTGGTTTAGGGGTTAGATTGTGGTGCCGGATGAGGTTGAGTTGAGGTAAGCTATTTTAGCGGGAGCACATTCTAGTCTGTTTGCTATGCATCCGGGTAGTGTGAAGATGTATAGAGATCTCAAAAGTGTGTACTTTTGGGTTGGTTTAAAGGAAGATGTGACAGAGTCCAAGAAGGATTCTATATGGGTGATTGTTGACAGGTTTACGAAGTGTGCACATTTTCTTGCTGTGCATACGACGTACTCCATTGATAAGTTGGCAGATTTGTATGTTTCTGAGGTGGTAAGGTTGCATGGGGTGCCTAAGTCGATCATATCGGATAGAGATCCGCGGTTTACGTTTAAGTTTTGGAGGAGTTTGTAGGTTACTTTGGGTACGAGGCTTAGCTTTAGTATAGCTTATCATCCACAGACGGATAGACAGTCTGAGCGTGTTATTCAGACTTTGGAAGATATGTTGAGGGGTTGTGTCATCGAGTTTCAAGTTCTTGGGAGAAACAGTTGTCTTTAGTGGAGTTTGTATATAATAATAGTTTTCAGACGAGTATACAGATGGCACCGTTTGAGACGTTGTATGGGCGTAAGTGTCGTACACCTTTGTGTTGGAAGGAAGTGGGACAGAAGTATGTTTCTTTGCCTCAAGTGTTGAAGGATATGGATAAGAAGGTTAAGTTGATATGTGCTAAACTTAAGGAAGCTTCGGATAGGCAGGAGTCTTATGCCGATTTAAAGTGTAGAGAGATAGAGTATACTGTTGGGGACAAAGTGTTTCTTAGGGTTTCTCCGTGAAAGAAGGTGATGAGGTTTGGACGTAAGAGTAAGTTGGGTCATCGTTTTATTGGGCCATATGAGGTGTTAGAGCCAATTGGTTGTTATCGATTGAGGTTGTTGGGGAGTTCGAGTTAAGAGAGGATATGAGTTATGAGGAAGAACCGGTGAGGATTTTGGATGTGGATACAAAGGTTCTTCGAGGGAAGACCATAGATTTGGTTAAAGTGCTTTGGAAACACCGAGGTGTTGAAGAAGCAACTTGGGAGACAAGGAAAAGCATGGAGGAGCAGTTTCCTCACTTGTTTACTTTAGGTAAATTTCGAGGACAAAATTTTCTTAAGAGGGGATGAGTTGTAACATCCCATTTTTGGGGTTATTAGTTTAGGCTTAGTTAGGGGAATTCGATTCGGGTCGAATCGGGTTCTCTAGTTCATTAATTTTGGGAAAAATAAAATAAGGATATTTTTAATTAAGAAAAATAATAATTTGGAAGGTGGTTTGAAATATTAAAAATATGTTTCAAAATTAAAAGAAAATAAGTTGGATTTTATAATGATTTTTAATTATGCTTAATTATGCATAAATGACAATTTGTAATTTTTGGAAAATTGGGGGACTTAATTTGGATTTTCGGAAATTATGTTATTTTAGTGACTAAATTGAAAAGAAAGCTAAACTTAGAATCCTTAGAGGGCCATAAACCCATTTCTAATTTTTAATAATGATTTATTCACCAAAAAGTGTTTTTAATGACTTTAATTGGATTTTTAATCATTTTTCTCAAAAACTACTTTTCTCTCATTTTCTCTCATCTTTTTCTCTCATTTTCTCTCCACTTTCTCTTCATCTTTTCTCTTCAATTCCTTGCTGATTTTTGCATCTTTTTCCACAAAGATTACATCACTTGCATCATCTTTCCATCCTTTACAAAACCTAAGCATCAATTTCATCAAATCTACATCAAATTGCAAGGAATCAAGAAGTGAAAAATTACATATTTTTGGTGAATAGATCTTGAAGGTAATTTTCTGGATTTTTATTCTTTTCTAAGGTTCTTTATTGAAATTCCCAAGTATTAGCTTGCTAATCTTTGAATAAAAACTTGATTCTATGTTTTTAATGTTAGATCTAGAGATTTTGAGATGTTTTTGTGAAATCTTTTTGGATCTCATTTAATGCTGAAAATTAGATGAATTCAATCATGTTTTTATGTTGATTTAATGATTGATTGAGTCTTCTTTTGATAGCACATTAATTTAATCCCGGAATAATGCAATCGGTGTAGTTTTAAGGTGTTTTTCGGTTGTTTTATGGGCTGTTTTAGATGCTTAAATGTTGCTGGAGGTATAAGGATGGTTTGGATGTGTTTTTGGATCATAATTGAGGTGGATTAGATGTTAGATTCGTTAGATTTTGGGCTGATGTTATTCGAATGCGTTTCGACTTAGTTTTCGGTCTTTTCGGCTAAGTTTTTGGTAGTTTAATGGTGATCGGATATGAATGTTGGTTTGAGCATGTTATGATGTGAGAATACTCTGTTTTTAATGTTGTAGAAGAGGTACAAGAAAAAGCTTGATTGCTGGTGCATTGGTACGATCATCGGATAGCGGCGAAAGCTCGTTTCGCTTGTTGGTGAGTGTTTTCGGACTTAAAGCGAACCGCGTTTGGTACGGTTTAGTTTGGGGGACTATGGAAGAGTGTGAAAACCTTCCATAGTTCAAGAGTAAGTAATGTAAATGTTTTTGATAAACCGATATAAGTTTCGGCTATACTTGATAAAGGCATTATGTTGATAATGAATGAGATTTATGGAAATGCATGAGCATGTTTTGAAATGGTGCATACATGAGAGATACTTGTTGAAATGCATATCTTATTTAGCATCATTGATTATGAAAAATTATGAGAAATGATTTGGGATACAATATGGTTATTTGCCTTATATATGATGGTGCCTTTGGGCATGGCTTTTGGTTCATTTGTTGAACATATTATGCATGCATTATGAGCAGCAAGTTACATGATTTGAAATACAATATAGTTAATTGCCTTATACATGATGGTGCCTTTGGGCATGGCTTTTGGTTCATTTGTTGAACATATTATGCATGCATTATGAACAACAAGTTATCATGCACATTTGGTTATGATATTGGCTTAGTGACACTAACTTTAGATTCGAATACGATGACATGTCATTAGGATTGTCTTAAGTGCACTATAATCAAAATTGAGAATACAGAATATTGCCTACACGTAACAAGGGTGACTTTGTGTCCAACCGTGCGTGGTAGAGCCCTCTACACGTAACAAGGGTGACTATGTGTCCGATCGTGCGTGGTAGTGCTAATGGTGACTTAGTGTCATGTCAATGGTGACTTAGTGTCATGTTAATGGTGACTTCGTGTCATGTCAATGGTGACTTCGTGTCATGTCAATAGTGACTTCGTGTCATGACGAGACAATAGTCTCATGGATCCGTGTATTCGGTGAGCTCAAGGTTCACATTAAAGTGGTCACTAGAAAGCCAATATACATACATGAAATTGAGAAGAGGTTTGAGCATCATTTATAAATTGTTTTATTAAGGTTATATGAACTCAAGGATGCATTTGGTTTAAAGAACATGAGCATGAGATGTTAGCATGCATGATTTAACAATGTATTACAAATTATATTTTAATCATGGTTTTAAATAGATGCATTGATGATTTGTGTGGAGCTTCCTCACTAAGGATGTTTGCTTAAGCTCTCTTTTCATCCATGCAGAGAAATAAAGGCACTTGGAGCTTCGTTCGAGGCAAGAAGACAAAGGGGAAAGATCACTTTGAATTTGGTATGTTTTTGGCAAATAATTTGGGCAAGGCAATGTGTAACACAACCTATGTGATGAATGTGTACTTAGGTTATGGTTTATGTTGTAATAAGACCATTATTGTTTGATTGTTAATTGTTGAACTTTGGAATTGTTTGGATTGTTGAAGCATGTACTAGCATGATTGATATGTTGTTAATCATTTCCTAGGGAGCATGCCTATAGTTTGATTGATGTCCGTGTCGTTGTTGATTATGTGCCATATGTTACTAAATATGCCTAGGATTGATGCATTTAGTGGATCTAGTTAATGGTTGAGTATGGAGTATTTGGAATGCACTCAATGTAACGAAACTTTTGGTTATAGACCCGAAGTTTCGAAACCTTTGATCACCAAGAATTGAAAGTTGCTAGAAATTAAACTTTAGTCCCAGATATCTTCCTTTGTTCGATTAAGGTGCTTACCGATGTTATTTTGAGCTGAAATTTAGCATGCAAGTATAAAGTTTATTTAATTTCAAGATGGTAATCCTAATTTGGATGAAGTCCTTGTATTTTGGAAGATTTACATTTTGGTCCCTAAATTAGAAGAATATGAAATTGATGATGTTAGAATGATCGGTTTGAGTTGAAATTTGCTGTGAGGAACTCTTGTATGTTTAATTGAACTTTGATGAAGAGAATTTATATTTTGTTAATAGAATTTAAATGTTTTACGTTTTAGTCCTTAATCTATGTTAATGTTTAATCGGATGTTTGTTTTTAATTAATGTGGTACCAATAATGCTTTGAATGAGACCTTGACACATAGGAATAAGATTGTGCATCTAGGCAAGATAAAATTAAAAAAAAGTAACGGTTTTAGGGTTTTTTATCGAATCGAACCTTCACGGGTTTGGTTTGATATTCCCCGTGTAACCCGTTAGTGCCGGTTTCGTCTAGGCCGGGCTAAGGGAGCTACACGGGTTTGGGTCACGATTCGGATCTGGGTCGGACGATCTAGGACGGTTCGGGTCTGGGCCGGTCAGTCTGGGCTGGACGGTTTGCTGGGTTTTCTAGGGTGTTTGTTTCCGAGGAAAATCTAGGAATTTTCCAGATTTTTCCGGAAAATCTGGAAAATTACTAGATTTTCTCGGGGTCCAAACACGCAATATTCGAACAAAAATCCCTTATTTGACTTGATTTGATCCAAAATTCATCCAAAACATATCCTAACCAATTCTAACATGAACAACAACTTACTTCGGATCAAAAACCAACTTAAACTTCAATTCTTTTTCCCTCAAATAGATTCAACCGAAACAAACACCCTACTCTGTTTTTTTTATTTTTCTGTTTCTTTCGAACCAACACTAAGAACGTTTTGAACCATAACCAAAACTAAATAAACCATTTGAACCAACCAAAATCATACAATAGAACCCTACTGAAATCGAACAGAAACAGAAAGAAAAGAAATTAAGTTTGAAACCTTACCAAAACCACCACTGAAAGGACAAGGGCAGAGAACAGATACAGATAGAATGAAAGGAATAATTGTTTGATTACTATCAATGAAAATAAATATTTTTTTTTGAAACAGAAGAATTTAATGGAGATTAAATCCTCCATTAAAAACAGATACGGTTAGAGGAGAGGAGGAAGACGTTACCCCTACAAAATGGTATGATTACCATTCAGGGGCCTGAAATTTTTGAATTCTTACATTATGACCCTAAACTTTTCATAATTTTCAATTTAGTCCTCAATTTCAGAAATTTTAAATCCCTAATTTTTAGGGTTCGATTAGGGATTTTGACCTATAAATTTGGGTTGTGACAACTCTCCCCCCTTTACAGAAAATTTCGTCCTCGAAATTTACCTGGATCAAAGAGATGCGAATACTGGGCTTTGATGATAGACTTGGGCTCCCATGTAGCCTCATCAAGACCTCGGTTACGCCAGAGAACCTTAACCATCTTAATGGTTTTCCTCCGAAGAACTCTCTGGTCCTGATCAATGATCTCAACGGGTTCCTCCTCATAACACAGATCAGGACGAATCTCGAAATCCTCCATAAATAGAACATGAGACGGATCTACTCGATAACGCCTCAGTATAGAAACATGGAACACATCATGGATTCGCTTGAGTTCAGGTGGTAACTCAAGCTGATAAGCTACAGGTCCGATACGTCTGATAATCCGGTAGGGTCTAATATATCTGGGACTGAGCTTGTCCTTACGGCCAAATCGTAGTACATTCCTCCACGGAGATACTTTCAGAAAAACCTCGTCGCCAACCTCAAACTCAAGAACTTTACGCCTCAAATCAGCGTAAGATTTCTGTCTATCAAAAGCGACTTTGAGCCGATCCCGAATCAATCTAACAGTCTCCTCAGCCTCATGTACAATATCTGGACCCAGTAAACGATGCTCAGTAAGCTCAGTCCAACCAATTGGGGTGCGACACTTACGCCCGTACAGAGCCTCATACAGTGCCATCTTAATGATGGCCTGATAACTGTTGTTGTACGCGAAGTCTGCCAAAGGTAGGAAATCCTCCCAACTACCTCTGAAATCCAGAATACATCCTCTCAACATGTCCTCGAGGATCTGAATCACACGCTCAAACTGACCATCGTTCTGAGGATGATAAGCAGTGCTGAAGTTCTGTCGAGTACCCAGAGCAATATGCAGGGATCCCCAGAACTTAGACGTAAATCTCGGATCCCGATCAGATATGATATACAGAGGTACTCGATGTAGCCGGACAATCTCAGAGATGTATAACCGGGCCAACTTACTCAAAGGATAGGTGGTCTTGACTGGAATGAAATGAGCAGATTTGGTCAAACGATCAACGATGACCCAGACAGAATCTTTCTTTGACGGAGTCAAGGGTAAACCACTGACAAAATCCATGGTCACACGCTCCCATTTCCACTGAGGAATCTCAATGTGTTGAAAAAGTCTAGATGGTCGCTGATGCTCTGCTTTGACTTTCTAGCAAGTCAAGCATTTGGATATAAAATTGACCACGTCTCGCTTGAGACCTTTCCACCAGTACTTTTCTCGGAGATTCTTGTACATCTTATCACCACCAGGGTGCATAGAATATGGGCTATCATGAGCTTCTCGTAGAATAACCTGTTTCAATTCAGAGTTCCTCGGAACACAGAGTCGACCCCGGAAGCACAGAACTCCATCCTGGTTCAGAGAAAAATCCTGAGAAGTTCTCTCCTGAACTTCCACAATACGGTGAGCCAAATACGGGTCATTAGGCTATTCAGCTTGAATCTCAGATATCAGTGTAGGAACCACCCGAAGCTCTGCCAGTAAACTACCATCCTCTAACAGACTCGTCCGAGCAAACAGAGCTCTCAGGTCAGAAATGGCATTGCGACTCAAAGCATCTGCAACGACATTAGCTTTACAAGGATGATGTTCTATCTCACAGTCATAGTCCTTCAGAAGCTCTAACCAGCAAAGCTGTCTCAGATTAAGTTTCTTCTGGGTGAGAAGGTACTTAAGACTCTTATGATCAGTGAAAATATAACACTTCTCTCCATAGAGATAGTGTCTCTAGATTTTCAGAGCAAATATCACTGCTGCCAACTCCAGATCGTGGGTAGGGTAGTTACACTCATGCGGTTTCAAATGTCGGGACGCATAAGCCACCACCTTCCCATCCTGCATCAACACAACCCAAACCAGTGTATGAGGCATCACTGTAAACGGTATAGGGTTTCCCCGACTCTGGCTGTATAAAAACTGGTGTTTGAGTCAGAACGGATTTCAGTTTCTTAAAACTCTGCTGCTGAGACTCAGACCAGATAAATGGTACATCCTTCCTCAGAAGCTTAGTCAACGGAGCGGCTATGGAAGAAAAGCCCTCCACAAACCTCCGATAATAACCAGCTAGACCCAGAAAACTGCGAATCTCTGCTACATTCTTGGGTTGTTGCCAACTCATAATAGCCTCAACTTTCATTGGGTCCACCTGAATACCCTTAGTTGATACCACATGTCCTAGAAAAACCACCTCAAAAAGCTAGAACTCACACTTGCTGAACTTTGCATACATCTGTTTCTCCCTCAGAGTCTGTAAAACAATTCGGATATGTTGCTCATGCTCGTCCTCAGACTTGGAGTAGACCAGAATGTCATCAATGAAAACCAGTACAAACTGATCCAGATAGGGTCGAAACACCCTATTCATCATGTCCATGAATGCTATAGGGGCATTCGTAAGACCGAAGGGCATTACTAGAAACTCGTAGTGACCATAACGAGTTCGGAAAGTTGTCTTGGACACATCAGAATCCTTAACCTTGAGTTGGTAATAACCAGATCTCAAGTCTATCTTAGAGAAAACCGAAGGTCCTCGGAACTGATCAAATAGGAAGTCGATGCGAGGAAAGGGGTACTTGTTCTTGACAGTCAACTTGTTCAGGTTCCGGTAATCAATACACAAGCGCAGAGAGCCATCTTTCTTTTTAACAAACAGAATAGGGGCTCCCCACGGTGAAGCACTGTATCGTATGAAACCTCTATCCAGAAGTTCCTGTAGCTGAATCTTAAGCTCCTTAAGCTCCTTCGGAGCCATCCGATAAGGTTCCATAGATACTGGAGTAGTCCCCGGGTACAATTCAATACTGAACTCCACCTCCTCAAGCTTAGGGGGTACACCCAATAGCTCTTCCGTAAAAACATCTGGAAATTCACACACCACTCGGATTTTATCCATTCCAGAATCAGATTGCCTCCGGTCAAGGATGTAGGCAAGATAGGCTATACACCCCTTCTTGATCATTTTTTCAGCTTTCATGGCTGATATCAGATTGGACAGATAACCTCTACGCTCACCAATGAGAGTTACCTCTCGTCCATCAGAAGTTCTCAAAATTGCCCTCTTACGCTAACAGTCTAGAGTAACTCGGTGAACAGATAACCAGTCCATCCCCAGAATCAAGTCGAAGTCCACAAATGGTAATTGCATCAGATTAGCAGGAAAGATTTCCCCGTAAACCTCAAGGGGACAATCTTTATAAACTTTGGTAATCTCCATCTGGTGGCCTACAGGGCTAAAAACTTAAATGGAACTACCAGTATCCTCTACTAGAATTTTCAGATACCCCGCTACAGAACTAGAAACATATGAAGGCGTTGACCCATTGTCTAACAGTGCGAAGAAAGGAACAGTATGTACAGAAAATGTACCAACAATGACGTCTAGCTCATCCCGGTCCTCCTGTCTCCTCGTAGCATATACCATGCCATACTGAGATCCTCCTGATCTGGCAGCTCCTCTAAACTGACTGGGTCTGCCTCTACTACCAGTACCAAATGCGGCGGATCTACCCTGTCCTCTACCCCCTGCTGGGGTCTGAACTGAAGCCTATGATTGCCCCAGAGCATAACCAGACTGTGGTGCCACTAGACAGTCTCTGAGATGGTGATCAAGGGAACCACATCGGAAGCAGGCTCCACTCCGCATGCGACACTCTCCAGGGTGCCATTTCTTACAGAAGGTACACTAAGGTACAGCTCGGGTACTAGTGGATCCAGCTCCACTAACAGCAGGGATAGCTGATACTGCAGGTCTAGACCGTGTCAAACTCTGAGGCTCATACTCATCGCGTCCTCTCTTCCGGGATTGAAAACCCTAACTGTATTGAGCAGATGTAGCAGGCTATCATCTACCTCTATCTTGACCTTGGGATTCCATCTGAACCCTCAGAACCTCATTACGCTTGGCTGTCCTGGCACGCCGAGTGATCATCTTGTACTCCGTATCATGATGTATGGCAACTGCAATCTTCAGTGGTATCCAGAGTCCTTTCAGAAAGTGATCACAGTTTTGCTTCTCGGTCGTCACAATACCAGGGGCATACTATAGTAGTCTCAGAAACTCAATCGCATAGTCCTTGATAGACATATCGTTCTGCTGCAGATACAGGAAGTCCTTTCGGCATTTAGCCAAGTACTCTGGGCCCACATACTGATCCTCAAAACTCTGTTTGAAGAACTCCCAGTTGAATCTTTTCAGAAGCAGTAACCTTTTCTTCTGCCTCCCACCAGTTCAGGGCCTCTCCCTGTAGCAATGATATAGCTGCCCTCAATTTCCTGTCAGAGGGGTATTCCATCTCGACAAACAGACGCTGAAGTTTCTTCAGTCAGTACTCTGCATTGGTTGGGTCAGTACCGGTCTTTTCGTCAAACATAGTCATCCCAGTTGCTAAAACTTTAGTAGATATGGGTTTCCTGGAACCCTCATTCTGTCGCAAAAATCTGAGTAACTCCCTCTGTACGGTCACTGAGTCCAAACCGACAGTCTCACTATCCTCAGGCACATATGGTCCCTCACTCTGGACCGGCTGATCAACCTCGGCTTGCTGAGCCTCGGTCTGTATCTCAGGCTGAGCCTTCCCTCCTAGGTTCTGTGTCAGACTCTGATCCTGTGGCGGGTCCATAAGAGGCGGAACATCATTGGAAGAGGCAACAGATCGACCTCGGCCACGGCCTCGACCACGACCTCTACCGGTCACTAAACGGGTACTTCGACGCGGTGGCATAGTAGAATATCTACAGAAAGACAGACAGAATCATATATTAGAGTCGGTACTTGGAGTAATATTCGAAATAATTCTGGAATTTTCAAAATTTGAGTCAAAACAGAAATCCGGATTTTCAAATAATTTTGACAAAACATTTTCAGATCAAAAATCATTTCAGACTTCACGGTTCGTAGGTTGAACCGGGCTCTAATACCACTAAATGTAACCCCTAAAATTAACCTAATTACTCAGATTATAAGTTAGGGTTTACAAACTGAAATCTTGTTTCACAAGTTAGGGTTTTTACAAAAATTAATAAAATATTCAGATAAATTATTAAATAATTAATGAATTAAAATAATAATAAAAATTAACATTTTAAAAATAAAGTTCAACCCATAATTTATATAAACTGTAAATGTCCCAAAAACCAATAAATAATTAATGTTCGTAATACAGAGTCATTATTCAAATATGATAAATAGTCCGAAATCCGTAAACTGATAAACATACTATAAATCAGGAACTGAATCAGGAACCTCCAAGTACCGTACCGAGCCTAGGACTGATATCTGAAACAAAAATCTAAGAGGGTGTAAGCTAGAGAGCCTAGTGTGTCTCTAGAACAGATAAATAGAATAACAGAACAAAAATATGTAGAAGATACAGAAACTGCTCAGGGTCGGAATCCTCGTCACCTGAATCAAACAGAAACTAGTTTAGAAATCTTTTACAGATAATTTCTAGATAACTTATCAAACTTATAACCCCTAAAAACGATACTTTGGGATCAAAATTCGAAAAACGGACAACTCCATTGGATTCAAGACGTCGAAAAACATAAAGTGGGCCCCGGTCGAAAAAGTCAACTGCTGACGTCAGTATTGGTCAACGCTGATGTTAGTATCTGATGTCATCAGTGACGTCAGCGGTGATGTCAGTAGTGACATCAGCATTGACATCAGCGATGACATCAGCCGGGTCGGTTGTTGGGTCGGAGATCGGATCGGGGAACGGGTCGATCGTTGGGTCGGAGATCGGATCGGGGAACGGGTCGAGTTCGGGTCTGGGTTCGGGTCGCGGTTCGGGTCTGGGCCGATCGGTCTAGGCCGTACGGTTTGCTGGTTTTTCTGGGGTGTTTGTTTCCCAGGAAAATCTGGGAATTTCCTAGATTTTCTCGTGGTCCAAACACGCAATATTCGAACAAAAATCCCTTATTTGACTCGATTTGATCCAAAATTCATCTGAAACCTATCCTAACCAATTCTAACATGAACAACAACTTAATTCGAATCAAAAACCAACTTGAACATCAATTCTTTTTCCCCCAAACAGATTCAACCGAAACAAACACCCCACTCTATTTTTTTATTTTTTTGTTTCCTTCGAACCAACACTAAGAACGTTTCGAACCACAACCAAAGCTAAATAAACCATTCGAACCAACCAAAATCATACAATAGAACCCTACTGAAATCTAACAGAAACGAAAAGAAAAGAAATTAAGTTTGAAACCTTACCAAAACCACCACCGGAAGGACAACGACAGTGAACAGATACAGATGGAACGAAAGGAATAATTGTTTGATTCCTATCAATGGAAATAAATAATTTTTTTTGAAACAGAAGAATTTAATGGAGGTTAAATCATACATTAAAAACAGATACGGTTAGAGGAGAGGAAGAAGACGTTACCCCTGCAAAATGGTATAATTACCATTTAGGGGCCTGAAAATTTTTAATTCTTACATTATGACCCTAAACTTTTCATAATTTTCAATTTAGTCCTTAATTTTAGAAATTTTAAAACCCCAATTTTAGGGTTCGATTAGGGATTTTGACCTGTAAATTTGGGTTGTAATAGTCTTCATCCAGTCCATAGAACAGGTTTATGTCTTGTGCGGTGAATGACACAGCATCTCCTTGAACATACACTATTGGTTATCCCGGTCTGGTGTAGTGGGCATAGAACTCTTTGACCAGCGAGATGTTGAGTGGTTTGGCATCCTTCTTTGCTATGAAGTGTCGATCAAAATCCTCCCACTTGTGGCATTTTATTGTGAGGGCAACTTGCTCCAGCAACTTCTGGAAGGTTATTGTGTTGTAAAGGAACCCATTTTGTTGGTTGATAGTTCTTGCCTTATGCTTTTGGAAATGGTCCTTCGCAGCAACATCCTTGAATTTTTTGATCTTACCCGGCTAAGCTTCAGCAGCAGCCCTTGAAGACTCCTCAGTGTTTTTGCAACGGACCATTGTGATAGAAAAATTTTGGTTAGATCCTCTCGGTGTTCTTGAAGTAAGATAAAGTTTTGAGAAAATGGAGGTTGTTTTTCTTGGAGAAGATGAAGATGGAGTAGTGGGGGTAGAGAGATGGACAGTTACTTGCTTGGGAAGGGGAAGATGAAAGAGAAAAAGTAATTATGGATTGTGTAAGGGTTGGACGGCTAGGGTTCTTGGGAAAGTAAAAAAGTGTGATGGGGGTTTAAATGGATGGTAAGTTGGAGAGAGAAAGGCGTGTAATTAATGAAAAGTAATGATGGATTAAAGAAGGGTTGAATTTGAACCAAACTCACTCTTTACCATTTTGAAAACCAACCAAATTCACTTTTAGAGGCTCTTTATCTTCTTCCTTTTGTGGACCAAATCAAATAACTCCAAAATTTTTCCCTCCAACACTGGTAGTTGTACAGTTCTTTTTAGCTCCCATGCCTCCCTTGCACAGATTGTGCACTGTACATTGTCCTGCCTTGGTATGCCACGACTCTGGTCTTATGCATACTATTGCAAGGACACACAGTGGTCTGAGCTTGTACCTTCAAAAATTAAAAGCTGAATAGAGACAAAAAAGAAATAAAAGCATCTTAAAAAACTAAATAAAAACCTCTACTTTTTATTCAAACTGAAATTTAAATGCTAAAACATAATAAAGGAGAGGGATAGAAATGCTCAGGCATTTTGCAGATTGTGGTCATCCTTGTCACGCACAATGGAAGCTCCATTATAGATCTTCAGTCTTTGACCATTGGCCTTGAATGTTCGATCTCCATCAAGTGATTTGATCTCCACAACTCTATAAGGATAAATCTTATATATCAGGAATGGTCCTAACCATCGAGACTTCAATTTTCCAGGAAAAAGTTTGAGTCTTGAGTTGTAGAGTAGCACTTGTTGGCCCTCTGAGAAATGTCGTGGCAAGAGATGTTTATCATGCCACCTCTTTGTCTTTTCTTTGTAAATCCTAGCATTTTAATAGGCATGTGATCGGAATTCGTCCATTTCATTTAGCTCCAAAAGCCTATTCTCTCCAGCTGCCTTGAAATCTATATTGAGCTTTTTGATGGCCCAACAAGCTTTGTGTTCGAGCTCCACGAGAAAATGTAATGCTTTCCCATAAACCAGCTTGAATGGGGAGATCCCTAAAGGAGTTTTGTAAGTTGTCCTATATGCCCATAAATATTCATCCAGCTTTAGAGACCAGTCTTTTCCCTTTGTGTTGACTGTCTTCTCTCGGATTTGCTTGATTTCTCTATGGGAGATTTCAGCTTGGCCATTTGTCTGCGGTTGATATGCTGTAGCAATTTTGTGTCTGACTCCGTAGCGTTGTAATGCCTTAGCAATGAGCTTGTTATCGAAGTGGGTTCCTTCATCACTGATTATGGCTCTAGGGACTCCAAATGTTGTGAAAATATTCTTGTGCAGGAACTTCAGGACTGTCTTGGAATCATTGCGGGGTGTTGTCACCGCTTCTACCCATTTGCTCACGTAGTCCACTGCTAGCAAGATATACAAGTCACCATAGGAGGATGAAAATGGTCCCATAAAATCAATTCCCCAAACATCGTAAAGCTCGATTTCTATAATATTTTGCAACGACATTTCATTCCTCCTCGAGATGTTACCGGTTCTTTGAAATCTATCGCATCCCTTGTAAAATGCTTGAGCATCCTTGAAGAGTGAGGGCCAGTAGAATCCAAATTGAAGGACCTTGGCACCAGTCCTTGATCCACCAAGTGCCCACCACACGATGCTATATGGCAATGGAATAGGATATCTTTTTGTTCTTCTTTCGGTACACATCTTCGAAGCAATTGATCAGCATATTGCTTAAACAAATATGGTTCATCCCAATAGAAAAACTTTGCATCATGTTTGAACTTCTTGCGACCCTGGCTAGATAAATCAGGAGGCAAAATACCACTAACAAGAAAATTAACAATGTCTGCATACCAAGGTAATGCTGTAGCATATAAAATTTTCTCGTCAGGGAAATTTTCCTTGTTCTCAAAATCTCCTCCTAGATTATCAGGATTTTCTAGCCTAGATAGGTGGTTTGCAACTTGATTTTCAGTGTCTTTCCTATCCTTTACTTCAATATCAAATTCTTGAAGCAAAAATATCCACCTAATAAGTCTTGGCTTAGCATCTTTCTTAGTCACTAGGTATTTGATGGCAGAATGATCAGTGTGTATTATCACCCTAGTTCCTATAAGATACGCCCTAAACTTATTGAAGGCAAATACTACAGCAAGTAACTCTTTCCCAGTAGTGGTATAGTTAATCTAAGCATCATTAAGAATTCTACTTGCATAGTAAATAACATGAAAGAGTTTACCTCGCCTTTGACCTAATGCTGCGCCAACTGCATAGTCACTTGCGTCGCACATCAACTCGAATGGCTCAGTCCAATCGGTTGATATTACTATTGGAGTTGAGGTAAGCTTCTTCTTCAGTTCATTAAAAGTGCTGTGGCATTTTTCATCGAAGACAAAGGGTTGATTTTACTACAGCAAATTGTAGAGTGGCTTAGAGATTTTTGAGAAGTCTTTGATGAACCTCTTATAGAAGCCAGCATGTCCTAGGAAGCTTCTAATTCCTTTTACAGTGGTGGGAGGTGGTAGCTTCTCTATCAACTCTACTTTTTCTCTGTCAACTTCAATTCCTTTGCTCGAAATTTTGTACCCCAAAACTGTACCTTCTGTCACCATGAAATTACATTTCTCCCAATTGAGTACAAGATCGGCTTCTTCATAGTGTTTCAGTACCTTGGCCAGGTTGCCTAGGCATTTTTCAAAAGTTTCTCCGGACAGAAAAATCGTCCATAAATACCTCCAGAAATTCTTCAACCATGTCTGAAAAAATTGCCAACATGCAACGTTGAAAAGTTGCTGGAGCATTACATAACCCAAATGACATTCTTCGAAAAGCATAAATCACTTAAGGGTAGGTGAAGGTTATCTTCTCCTGGTCCTCTGGTGCTATAGCAATTTGGTTGTATCCAGAATAGCCATCGAGGAAGCAATAGTAAGCCTTTCCCGCCAATCGATCCAGTATTTGATCGATAAAAGGAAGGGGGAAATGTTCCTTCTTAGTTGTTTTGCTCAACTTCCTATAGTCCACACAAATGCGCCATCCTGTGACTTTCCTTATTGGGAGTAACTCGTTGTCCTCATTTGTGATCATTGTCGTGCCTCCCTTCTTAGGAACACAATGCATAGGGCTAACCCATGAGCTGTCAAAAATTGGGTATATGATCCCTGCATCCAAACACTTGATAATTTCTATCATCACTACCTTCTTCATTGCTAGGTTTAGTCTTCTTTGGGGCTCAACAGAATCGTTATGACATTCTTCCAACAGGATCTTTTGCATGCAGATCGTAAGACTGATGTACTTCAAATCGGCCATAGTCCACCTAGAGCATTCTTATATTGCAACAATAAACTCACAAGACTAAGCTCTTGGTTAGGATCTAAGCTAGAAGAAATAATCACTGACAAAGTATTGTGAGAGCCCAAATAAACATACTTTAAATGCGGCGGCAGTGGTTTTAAATCTAAAGATGGTGTATGTAAAAGTGATGGTTTAAGAGGAATAAATTTAGAGAAATCTATTGATTTGAATTTTGTACCTGGTCCTGGCTTGAAGTGTCCAATTTACTGTAGCTCCAAATGAGCTTCTTCTTTATCTTGATCATGCTCCTCCAACATTTTTGTAAAGTCCTTCATTTGCGAAGAATTGTCACAGCAAAAATCTACATCTTCAATTGCTGCAGCATTTATCCCGGCTATAAAGTGATATTCTTAATTATTGTCCATGTACTTGAGAATGTTGAAGACATTGATGGTCATAGACTGATTTGCCACTCACATTGTGAAGTCTCCTTTCTCACAGCCGATAAGAATCCGACCGGTTGCAAGGAATGGTCATCCCAAGATGATGGGTGCTTTGTAGTCCACTTCACAATCCAAAATCAGAAAGTCCACAGGGAACACAAACTTACCCACTTTTACTATCATATCTTCTACTTTGCTTTATGGTCGGACATGAGAATGGTCCGCCAATTGCAAGATGACAGTGATAGGTCGCGTACTCCCTATACTAAGCTTCTTGAATATTGCCTTGGGCATTAGATTCACACTCAACCCTAGATCGCATAATGCTTTGCCCATAAAATTGTCTCCTCTCGAACATGGAATGATGAAGCTGCCAGGATCTTGCCTTTTCATGGGAAGCTCAGTCCTCCTAGAATAGAACTCAGATGCTATAGCAACTGTTTCAAAACTCTAAGCTTTTCTTTTCTTTGGAATTTCATTTTTTTATTTCTATTTTATTATTTTCTTTTCATTCATCATTCAAATTCTATTTATTTCATTTAAGTTACAGATTACAGAAGTTTGACGGACCCCCCCTCTAATTTGTTTTTTTTTTATTTTCTTTTTTGCAACTTCTACTTCTATATTATTATTGAATATTGAATTTGAATGTGTCTCAAAATCTGAAATTTCTGCCAGTTTCGAGTGGGAGTCTAAAACAACCCATTTTCAAGCAAGATAGACCAAACGACTTTACTGTAGGAAGAATCCCAGAAGAGGTGATACACTGATTTTGGATGCAACTCACAAAGACAACAAGTTTCATCATCAAAAACTTTGATGAGTGCCTAAAAGGCAGTTATTTACTACCCTTCTCATGGTACTTTATGCATCTATTATACACCAACTTGAACTGAAATATGGACTCTTTGCGCAAATATTGGATATTTCGTTATCATTACTTACAAAGTCAATATTTAGAGAGAATGCATATATTATTAAATATTTTGTACATGCAGGAATATCCAGGGTCGAAGCAGCAGTGAAGCAATGTTGAGGCCAAGGCAAAAGATAAGGTCGCGGCAGAATCCAGAGTGGCAGCACCGACATTGGAGGCGTAATGAAAGATAAAAATATAGAGACAATTCTGGAAGATGAATGCACTAATTGGACCAGACTAGCGTGCTAAAAGCCCAAGTCAAAGAACAAGCCGGAAAACCCTTCTAGAAGGCGGCAAACTTAGAAATATCAGATCCCTTGAAGAAGAAGACTTGTTCTTTACTCCAAGTTGAAGTCTATTTAGGAAAGTTTTGCCCTAGGTTAAGACTATATATACACTGGCCGGCCACATTGTTTAGAGAGCCGATTTTTAGAGAAACCCTTCTTCCTAAGAATTGTACCTAATGATATTATGTTCCAAATTTCATAGGGATAGGTGAAGGTTGAAGATATTAGTGAAAGGAGATTGATTCTTGTTTCTTTGTTCTTATGCAATAATAATATCAAAGTTTGCTTATCCTATTGCCATTCATTGTTCTTGCATTCAAGCTCGAGAGAGAAGTTTGTAAGTAATATATTTATCTAGCATCGAGAAGTGTAGATTCACGAAAGGGATAAGCACGATATTGTAGACACTAACTTGGCCTAGAGATAGGTTAAGAGTTTCAGCATCTAAAAGAAGTGTTGGATTGGTTTGTGGTTATCGTTGATTTATGCCGAGAGGTATCATCAAGGACCAATCATCAACAACACTCTGACTTAGAGATAAGTGGAGTCAACTACATAAGTCAAGGGTGAGGGATTACATTTTTGGTATCAGAGCCGAGTTCAATACTCGGACTATTAGACTAGTAACCAATGTTCTTACCGGTTTTTGAAAAGCATGCATACATTAATTATTTTATTTGGGATATGAGAGATTCAGAAAACAAATATTTTACTGAGATTTTTACTTGTCTTTTGGAACTGAGACTCCGATACCGAATCTAATATAGGTTTATCCTTGTAGATAGATACTATGCGACCTCATAGAATTGTTAGACTTATTGTTACCAGGGGTTGAGGCCGTGGTCGTACTGCTACGGCTGTTAGTGAGCTACCACCTGCTGTTGATCATACAGCTAATGATCAAACCGAGATGTAAAACCAGGAAGTTGACCTTCAACCTAAGGTACAACAAACTGTGAGCCAACAATCTGGGGATAGGGATACACATGAGCAACAACCTCATGAGGAAGAGCTGTTAGTCTCTGATGATAGTGAGACAGTAGAACTAGATAATGTTATGGTTAACCGGAAGTTACTGAAATACTTTCATGATCAGTCGGAAAATGCTAGGAAGTCGGTATCTGTTATCTTCCTAAGTGCTGGGAAGAGAGTATTTTCGGGTGTTTTGGATGAGCACCCATCGGATGCTGAACTATGAATGGAGGACCTTGAGAGACTGATTGAGGAAATGGAATACCCCACTAGTAAGAGATTAAGAGCTGTTGTCACTGCTACCAGGCGAAGCACAGCGTTGGTCGAAACCGGAACAGGGATTGATGTCAATTGATCAAATGACCTGGGATACTTTTCGTCAGGCCTTTCAAAACCACTATGTTGGAGAGCAATACTTATCCGATCAACGTCAAGCTTTTGACCTGAAACAGGAGAATATGACGGTATCTAGGTATGAGATCAGTTTTGTGGAGTTATCGCAATATGCACCCGGTTTAGTGGATACTGAAAAGGATAATTGTCAAGAATTTCTAAAAGGTCTTCTGAATAAAATTATACAGATTAATCTAAAATTTTTAGCTTTTTACCCGATTAAAATTCGAACGGATTCGCTATAAAGCCCATTTAGACATACACGTTTTAATCGCAACAAAATGACAACAAAAAGTTATTAAATCAAATTTTATGAGTTCAAATTGATAATTATGGGCTTTTGAACAAAATTATATAGATTAATCTTAAATTTTCAGCTTTTTACTCGGTTAAAATTCGAACGGATTCGCTATAATGTCCCTTTAGACATACACGTTTGAATCGCAACAAAACGACAACTAAAAGTTATTAAATCAAATTTTATGAGTTCAAATAGTTAATTATGGGATTTTGAACTTAATTATTGTTGGTGTTGCACAACACTGAGAGATGATTAAATTATGTGATTGTGATTTGCATGCAAGAGTGTGCAAGTATACACATCGAACAAGTAATAAAGTGTGTGAGTGAGATCGTTCCAACGTGGATTGGGTAGGTTAATTCAAAAATAGTTACCATACACAAAAGATAAAGTAATCTTATGTATTGACATATGCTAAAACAATTTTGCAAGTGTCACCAAAAATGCCTTAGCAAAATAACACTGTCACCAATAATGTTGGAGCAAAACAAAGAATATCACGAAAATGCAGTAGCAATAAACAGATATTGGAGAAATAAATAAAGATACACAAACACTACACTGAAAAGATATTCAAGCTTAAGACAGGCTATGCTTGCTATGGCATGACTTAACTACTCTCTTGGATGTTACTGTTGCTAGACAGAGTTTACTGAAAATGCCTCCACTATCCCTAGGTATAAGCTTCCTAACACTTCTAGAAAATGCTAAGGCATTACCTCCAAGTCTCAACCCTAACACTTCTAATGTTGATAAAGTTCTACCTATTTTAGTCGTTGAAACTCTACCTTATCCCTAAGGCAAGTTAGGATTCTGCTCCCGCAGCAACCCCATTGTTCAAGTTGTTCTAGATTTGCCTATCCCTAGGTATAAGCTTCCCAAACCCCTTGAGTTATGGCTACCTCCAGGTGCTCGTACAAACCAAGGTTTAGAGTGAAAAAGTGTTAGCATTCTTGAACAAAACACAAAGTAAACTGAAAACAATAAACATCCATTAAAGCAAAATGAAAATCATCCAAAACAAGCCTTAGCCATACTAGTTTAGTTCATGGCTAGGAATGAAAAACTATTCAACTTTCGTCCTTTCGAATACATAATCAACAACTTAGAAAAGAGGTAAACAAAGTGAAGATGAAGGAAGTCTCAAACGCTTGTGCCATGACACTTCCTAGCTTGCCGCTCCTCCCAAAGTCGCACAAATCCCTTGCTTGAAGCTCTCCAATAATGGTGGCTTGGCTAGAGGTTGAAGATGATCGAAAGTGTCCTCCTTTCTTCTTACTTCTCCCTCTTTCTTCCTTAAAGCTCGTTCCTTTATGTGTTCTTTAGCTACTGATTTTTCCTTTGTTATGCATCCAGCTCTCTTGTTGAAGGAGGCTTGGCCTTGTATTTATGGGAGGCTTCTAGGGTTTGGTGCCCTAAAGGTGCCAAGGGAATATCCCCTGACATTTGTTGTAGTAGATGGCAGGAATGTAGGGTCTACTGGGTGGTGCGATGTCCGTAGAATTTTTAGAGGGGGTATAGCTGGCCTGGAAAACGCGTGGAGACAATGGGTTGTAGGTGTGTCCTTTTTTCTGTTTTGTTTTATCCGCCCACAATGCTATAGCATCCTTGATATCCTATCCAACACTTGAGAAATATGCCACGGCATCTCTTCCATTCTTTCAACTTTGCTTCAGCATCTGCACAGCATCACCAACAAAATACCCTTCAAAGCAGTATCTTTTAAAAATAAAATAAAATAAAATCCTAAACTAAATGCAAATGCACATGAAATGCAGCTAAATGCAATGAAATACAATGCAAATGAACTTTAAACCAAACAAAACCTTAAGTAAAAGGGTAGAAAATATACGCTTTTTAGAGCGTTAACACATCCCCAAACTTAAGATATTTCTTGTCCTCAAGCAATGACATATAAAAATGCGATGACATTACTTTCAATCCTTGACAGCAGTTCAGGCAAAACATCAATCCTTAGAATATAAATGCTATAACAATCTACATGATATTGAGAATTCCAAAAACTTGAACTAAGATAAGATACTTTGCTTGTGTGTACTGGATTGTATCAATCTTATGCTTAAGTGTTAGAAAAATTTTAGTTTTCCTTATTCACTATACCCTAGTTCCTAAAAATCTACTCCCTTGCTTAGTTTTTTTTAATTTTTATTTATGTATTCTAGTAAAAAGGAGTTTTTCTTTCTTTCCAAACTAACTAAGGCGTAGCCTCTAAGTTTTCTCTAAATTTCCTACCACTCAAGTATAAAAAACATACAATCGTGTCAATAAAATTCTAAAGCATCAAGTCCTAATTTAGTTCAATTCATTTTCAATATATTCACTAATTTAGTTTAAAAGCATCAAAATTCTCATCATCAGATGTCATTTATTTTAACCTAAAAGCTGTCTTAAATTGAATCTAATGCTATAGCAAATTCATATGTATGCAGAATGAAATGAAATACTAAGGCGAAGACTTTGCTACCCCCAAACTTGAGGTTAGCATTATCCTCAATGCTAAAAAAATGAATCTATATGCAAAAATAAAAATAAAAAGAAAAGATGTTTACTTCTCAGCGGGTCTTGTTTTGTGGACGATCATCATGATACGCTTCCATGGCCTATCTAGTGGTGATGGTTGTTCTGTTTCTGCTACTGCAATGAACACCATGTCCTTCTCTATCCTATAAGAAGCGTGTCTTCCAGCAGTACGCTTTATCTTACGGCGTAGGACGGATGTGACTAATTGAACAGTAGTAGGTAATGCATTGAAATTTGCTGTAGCATTTCCTGGCTTGACCGATGGCTCAGCAAATTCTTGGGCATTTTCCTCTAATCCCATCAATTCAACAATCTTCTTCAAAGCTATTCCCTGACGTCCCTTCACCTTGAAGTCCTCATTGTTTTCAAACACTCTCTGTTTTCTATAGAGGGCTGTAATGAGGTAAGAGAACGGAAGAGAGCTTTGCTTCCTCTCGAGTGCAGCATAAGCTTCTTCGAGAATAATCTTCCCCATAGTTATCTTTCTATTCCTCATGTAACCCCCTTAGCCCGGCCTAGACGAAATCGACACTAACGGGTTACACGGGGAATATCAAACCACACCCGTAAGGGTCCAATTCGATAAACAACCCTAAAACCGTTACTTTTTTTTTTATTTTATCTTACTAGATGCACAATCTTATTCCTACATGACAAGGTCTCATACAAAGCATTGTCGGTAACACATTAATTAAAAACAACCATCCGATCAAACACTAACATAGATTAAGGACAAAAACATAAAACTATTAAATCCTATTTACAAAATATAAATTCTCTTCATCAAAGTTCAATTAAACATACAAGAGTTCCTCACAGCAAATTTCAACTCAAACAGATCATTCTAACATCATTAATTGCATGTTCCTCTAATTTAAGGACTAAAATGTAAATCTTCCCAAATACAAGGACTTCATCCAAATTAGATTAACCATCTTGAAATTAAATCAACTTTATGCATGCATGCAAAATTTCAGCTCAAAATAACATCTGCGAGTACCTTAATCGAACAAAAGAAGATATTCGGGACTAAAATATAATTTCTAGCAACTTTCAATTCTAGGTGATCAAAGGTTTCAAAACCTTCCCAGAGGTTCCGAAACTTTTTGAAAAAGGTTTCGAAACTTTCCTGAAAAGTTTTGAAACTTATCGCATCCAGTAACTTCCCAGAATTGAATCTGCCCGCAAGGTTTCGAAACCTTGTGAAGGTTTCGAAACTATTTGACAATGGTTTCGGAACCTTCACCCAAGGGTTTCGAAACTTTAGGTCTGGAGCCAAAAGTTTCGTTGCACTAAGTGCACACCAACTACTCAATACTCAACCATTAATTAGAACCACTAAATACATCAATTCTAAATATAATAAGTAACATATGGCACGTAATCAACAACGTCACGGACATCAATCAAGCTATAGGCATGCTTCCTAGAGAATGATTAACAACATAACAATCATGCAAGTTCACACATCAACAATCCATACAATCCCAAAGCTCACAATTAACAATCATACAATAATTGTCTTATTAGAACATAAACCAAAGCCTAAAATACACACTCCTCACATAAGTTGTGTTACACATTGCCTTGCCCATTTTATTTGTCAAAAACATACCAAATTCAAGTGAATCTTCCCCTTGGTTTCCTTGCCTCGAACGAAGCTCCTAGTGCCTTTATTTCTCTGCATGGATGAAAAGAGAGCTTAAGCAAACATGCTTAGTGAGAAAGCTTTATATAAATCATCAATGCATCTAATTAAAACCATGATGAAACCATAATTTGTAATACATTGTTAAATCATGCATGCTAACATCTCATGCTCATGTTCTTTAAATCATATGCTTCCTTGAGTTCACATAATCTTATCAAAACAATTTATAAATGATGCACAATGTCCATTTCAAATTCATGTATGTATATTGGCATTCTAGTGACCACTTAATGTGAACTTTGGGTTCACTGAATACACGGATCCTTTTTTTAACATGCATCGGTCAGACACTTAGTCACCCTTGTATATATGTTATCCCTCACTACGCACGGTTGGACACAAAGTCACCCTTGTTTACGTATGGGTCAACTATATGCACGGTCGGACATAAAGTCACCCTTGTTTACATAAAGGCAAGCTCTACCACCCACGGTTGGACACAAAGTCACCCTTGTTTACGTGTAGGCAAATTCAATATTCTCTTTATTTTATAGTGCACTCAATCCTAATGACATGTCATTCGTATTTGAATCTAAAGTTAGTGTCACTAAGCCAATATCATAATCAAATGTGCATGATAACTTACTGCTCATAATGCATGCATAAAATGTTCAACAAATGAACCAAAGCCATGCCCAAAGGCACCATCATGTATAAGGCAATTAACCATATTGTATTTCAAATCATATAACTTGCTGCTCATAATGCATGCATAATATGTTCAACAAATGAACCAAAAGCCATGCCCAAAGGCACCATCATATAATAGGCAAATAACCATATTGTATGCCAAATCATTTCTCATAATTTTCCATAATCATGGATGCTAAATAAGCTATGCATTTCAGAAAGTAATTCTCATGTATGCACCATTTCAAATCATGCTCATGCATTTCCATAAATCTCATGCATTATCAACATAATGCCTTTATCAAATGTAGCCGAAACTTATATCGGTTTATCAAAAACAATTACTTTACTTACTCTTGAACTATGGAAGGTTTTTACACTCTTCCATAGTCCCCCAAAACAGAACCTTACCAAACGCGATTCGCTTTAAATCCGTAATCACTCACCAACAAGCGAAACGAGTTTTCGCCGCTATCCGATGATCGCACCAACGCACCAGCAATCAAGCTCCTTCTTGTACCTCTTCTACAACATTAAAAACAGAGCATTCTCACATCATAACATGCTCAAACCAACAGCCATATTCGATCACCATTAAACTATCGAAAACTTAGCCGAAACGCATCCGAACAACATCAGCCCAAAACCTAACGAATCTAACATCTAATCCACTTCAATTATGAACCAAAAACACATCCAAACCATCCTTATACCTCCAGCAACATCAAAGCATCTAAAACAACCCATAAAACAACCGAAAAGCACCTTAAAACTACATCGATTGTATTATTCCGGGATTAAATCAATGTGCTATCAAATGAAGATTCAATTAATCATTTAATTAACATAAAAACCCAATTGAATCCTTCTAACTCCAGCAATAAATGATATCCAAAAAGATTTCACAAAAACTTTCACAAAAACACTAGATCTAACATTAAAAACATAGAATCAAGTTTTTATTCAAAGATTAGCAAGCTAATACTTGGGAATTTCAATAAAGAACCTTAAAAAAGAATAAAAATCCAGAAAATTACCTTCAAGATCTATTCACCAAAAAGATGTAACTTCCTCTTCTTGATTCCTTGCAATTTGATGTTGATTTGATGAAATTGATGCTTAGGTTTTGTAAAGGATGGAAAGATGATGCAAATGATGTAATCTTTGTTGAAAAAGATGCAAAAATCAGCATGGAATTAAAGAGAAAAGATGAAGAGAAAGTGGAGAGAAAATGAGAGAAAAAGATGAGAGAAAATGAGAGAAAAGTGGTTTTGAGAGAAAATGATTAAAAATATCTAATTAAAGTAATTAAAAATACATTTTGGTGAATAATCATCATTAAAAATTAGAAATGGGTTTATGGCCCTCTAAGGATTCTAAGTTTAGCTTGCTTTTCAATTTAGTCACTAAAACATTGATTTTTCCGAAAATTACAAAATAAGTACTCCAATTTTTCCAAAAATTACAAATTGGTCATTTATGCATAATTAAGCATAATTAAAAATCAATATAAATTCCAAATTATTTTCTTTTAATCTTGAAACATATTTTCAATATTTTAAACCATATTCCAAAATTATTATTTTCCCTAACTAAAATATTCTTATTCATTTTTCCCCGGAATAATGAACGGGAGAACCCGATTCGACTTGAATCGAATTCTTCTAACTAAGTCTAAACTAATAACCCCAAAAACGGGTTGTTATAACTCTCCCCCTCTTAAGAAAATTTCGTCCTCGAAATTTACCTAAAGTAAACAAGTGAGGAAACTGCTCCTCCATGTTTTTCCTTGTCTCCCAAGTTGCTTCTTCCACACCTCGGTGTTTCCAAAGCACTTTAACCAAATCTATGGTTCTTCCTCGAAAAACCTTTGTATCCACATCCAAAATCCTCATTGGTTCCTTCTCATAACTCATATCCGCCCTTAACTCAGACTCCTCAACTAGAACAACATGAAAAGGATCTGAACGATACTTACGAAGCATCGATACATTGAAACACATAATGCATCTTACTCAACTCTACCAGCAACCTCAACCGATAATAACCAATTAGCTCTAACACCTCATATGGCCCAATAAAACGAGGACTCAACTTACCCTTACGTCCAAACCCCATCACCTTCTTCCACGGAGAAACCTTAAGAAACACTTTATCTCCAACATCATACTCTATCTCCCTACGCTTTAAATCGGCATAGGACTTCTGCCTATCCGAAGCTTCCTTAAGTTTAGTACTTATCAACTTAACTTTCTCATCCGTATCCTTCAACACTTGAGGCAAAAAAACATACTTCTGTCCAACTCCCTTCCAACACAAAGGTGTACGACACTTACGCGCATATAACGCCTCAAACGATGTCATCTGTATACATGTCTGAAAACTATTATTATAAGCAAACTCTACCAACGGTAATTGCTTCTCCCAAGAACCTTGAAACTCAAAGATACAACCCCTCAACATATCTTCCAAAGTCTGAATAACACGCTCAGACTGTCCATTCATCTGTGGATGATAAGTTGTACTAAAGCTAAGCCTCGTACCCAAAGTAACGTACAAACTCCTCCAATACTTAGATGTAAACCGTGAACCTCTATCCGATATGATCAACTTAAGCACACTATGCGACTTCACCATCTCAAAAACATACAACTCTACCAACTTATCCATAGATCACATTGTATGCACGGTAAGAAAATGTGCACACTTTGAAAACCTATCAACAATAACCCATATAGAATCCTTCTTGGACTCCGTCACATCTTCCTTTAAACCAACCCAAAAGTACACACTTTTGAGATCCCTATACATCTTCACACTACCCGGATGCATCGCAAACGGACTAGTATGAGCTTCCACCAAGATTGCTTGCCTCAACTCCTGATCATCCAGCACCATAATCTGACCCCTAAACCACAACATCTCCTTCTCATCAAAATGATACTCGGTCTGTCTATCCTTAGCCATATCCTCCACAAAAGGTACCAACGTCTCATCCTCTAACTGTTCCACCTTATCACCTCAACCAAGATAGGCTTTACTTACAACTCCACCACTCAAACACCTTCCTTTGAAATACTCAACTTAGCAAACATCACTCTCAACTCAACCGCCGTCTTACGGCTCAAAGATTCAGCCATCACCTTAGCTTTCCTCGGATGATATGCAACAGACAACCCACAAATTCTTTCCCCACACCAAAGCAACAATGCACAAACCACCACAGCATCTCAACCTCTATAGAAAACATAACTCAAAAGAAACCCCATAAGGTTGATAACCAACTCTTGATAACTGCAACGGTTTCCATACCATCACCATCGAACTAACCTTAATTGACATCCTCCCACATACCAGGTACCCAACTAAGCCTTTCACCAACCTCCACTCCACACAACAAACTTCAGACTAACTTTGCACAAAACTGTCAACATTGTCTTAAGCAAGCTCCACCACCACCAATAACTTCATTATGAGTCATATTAACCATATCACAACGTTACAACATATCATTTATTTATCTATGAATGATAAAACCCAACATCCAAACAACAACATATGTCGGTCCTACAAACTTTCAAATCTTATCATGTTATAGATACACTACTCACACATCCTTCCAATAGGACTTAGGAACCCAAGAAAACCGTACTCCAACAAACGATTGATCCAACAAACCTCACAAGAAAACTCCATACCATCGATAAAACTTACTACCAAACTTATGATGATTCTTCCCGACTTCAACCCTGGGCACCCTTACTACTAATAATAACCCAAAGAAAATTGATACTAATTCTTACCTTATCAGCAAGATAAACATTTACATATGATTCAAACATAATCCAAACCAACTTAGTTGAAAACACATGTTTTTTCCCAACTCCTACCACAACACTTACCACCAAACTCATGGAAAAAGATTACCATAAGTCCTGCTCAATATACCATACTATCTCGACACTTTTCGTAACAACCATGCGGTTAACATAACACAAAAAGATTCTCAACACAAAACCAACCCTTGCCAAGAACATATCCTTCACTAGACCCTCAACAAACACTTTACCACGACTTGTCCCCGATCAACTTTACCAAGGTTGAATTTCGCTCATAGATCCACCATATAACTAGGTCTCCCTATAGGTTAACCGAACATCTTCCCTTGTAACTCCACAATAATCTAGGCTTATCCCACATAATAAACTCCCATTGCAAGCACCCTTATGTAAGCCAAGTCATCCCCAGTTGCTAACATTCTACAAAACATATTATACAAGAAACTTACCAACTTTGTGTCAACCTCAACATTATACTCATTACAACGATAATATCTCCAACTTAAGGTTTAGCCACCATAACCAACTCAATACCATGGTTCAAAATTTAAAATCTACACATCATTAAGTGCCTTGACACACAACCCAAAACTCCTTCCCATTATCAACTCATCGATAAACCAACTCTTACCTTAACTATACCTCAACAAAATCCAAGCTTGTAGAACTAATCTTCCACCAGCTCCAACATCTCCTATTTTATAAAATTACCAAAGCGGTAACCATATTGGTGAAACATCCACAACGCGAACCCACCGAACACAAAAACTCACAACACTTTCCGATAAAAGCAAACCCATAAGACTGAACAATCGATACAAACCATAAATTGTCCAGCGATCCATATTATACCACCTCAGACATCATCAAAAACTAACTTTACCCGAAGTTTATCCAACTTAATATCCTGTAAACACAACATGTACACTTTCCTCCTTTATAGTACAACCCAAACCTCTCAAGGTCACAACAATCTACGATTCAAACCCTCGATTTCACAACTCTCATATCAATATGTATCTCATATTTTACTTCCATCCTGATCATACCAGATTGGTCACAACCCCCGATCTAACTGTACACTAACCACACTACAAAAAATTCCATGTGATTTCCATAAAATAATTTCACATCACTCAGAAAAATAAACACCAACCCGCCTTACTCTACAAAACATGCTGCAATCTTTTTACAACCTCCAGATCTTAACTAGAAAGAATCCACAAAACTCATCCCTTCCTTTAGTAATGACCAACTCAAACTAACCATAAAACAGTGTATTTACCTTGGTTTCAAACATTCACAACTCTGAGACCAACCACTCATTGTTCATCCAAGACTATTCCCTAACCAAAAGGGTAGCTTGCCCACTACACATTCAGCTTAACACCATAAGAAAGTTCTTTCAACCTCTTCTTTTTTTTCCATACCTTCACCTTAAAAGAACCAACCATACTCCACTTACACCTTTAAGGAGCTACTCGCAAGTGTGAACAAATGTACGCATGATTTCCTGTATGCCCTCATAAATGCCTATGCATGTAAATGCAATTTCTAATGTCATGCTCAAGAATGCATGCATGTCCTACATTATCTATAGATATATACATATATGTGCTCTTAATCTAAATATGATTATTGTTCACACTCACAAATAACATCCTCAATTCCAACAACTTCAACTACCATCTTATTGACAGCTCCCAAGTCAGATTAGCAATAGTCGTACCAGCTTCAGCAGACAAAAACACACCCAAAAGAACGGTGCAACACCACAAACTAACCTTCCGGCCTAACCGATGGCACACTTACAAAGGAGGAAGAATTTACTCTTCCCTAACAGTCGTTTCATCTTCAATCTTGACCATTAAAGTTCATACCAATAGTATCTAGTGGCTTACGTCTCAGAAACATATTCAAAAACTTTTAACATGCAGTTTAAAACATAATGTTCAAATAAAACAAACTTACATTCAGGCAAGATCCAAGGGAAAACTGAGGGCATCTGAAAATATATTGGCATTGGCAATGTGTAACCGATAACCCCAATTTAACCATCGTTACGCAAAGTACAATCATCACGAATAGATTTTCACAGTCCAACAACATATCATGCACAATCACACATATCATGATCAATCGCATATTTAGGCACATAACTTAGCAATCCTATATATGCTTTAACCAACCAACTACATACTTTACAAATCAACAACACATTTTACAAACCTTACAATACACTTTTCAAACCTGGCTCTGATAGCACCAAATGTAACCTCCTTAGCCCGGCCTAGACGAAACCGATACTAACGGGTTACACAGCGAATATCAAACCAAACCCGTAAGGGTCCGATTCGATAAACAACTCTAAAACCGTTACTTCTTTTTTTTATTTTATCTTACTAGATGCACAATCTTATTCCTACATGACAAGGTCTCACACAAAGCATTGTCGGTAACACATTAATTAAAAACAACCATCCGATCAAACACTAACATAGATTAAGGACTAAAACATAAAACTATTAAATCCTATTAACAAAATATAAATTCTCTTCATCAAAGTTCAATTAAACATACAAGAGTTCCTCACAGCAAATTTCAACTCAAACGGATCATTCTAACATCATTAATTACATGTTCCTCTAATTTAAGGACCAAAATGTAAATCTTCCAAAATACAAGGACTTTATCCAAATTAGATTAACCATCTTGAAATTAAATCACCTTTATGCATGCATGCCAAATTTCAGCTCAAAATAACATCTGCAAGTACCTTAATCGAACAAAAGAAGATATTCGGGACTAAAATATAATTTCTAGCAACTTTCAATTTTAGGTGATCAAAGGTTTTGAAACCTTCCCAGAGGTTCCGAAACTTTTTGAAAAAGGTTTCGAAACTTTCCTGGAAAGTTTCGAAACTTATCGCGTCCAGTAACTTCCTAGAATTGAATCTGCCCGCAAGGTTTCGAAACCTTGTGAAGGTTTCGAAACTATTTGACAATGGTTTCGGAACCTTCACCCAAGGGTTTCGAAACTTTAGGTCTGGAACCAAAAGTTTCGTTGCACTAAGTGCACACCAACTACTCAATACTCAACCATTAATTAGAACCACTAAATGCATCAATCCTAAATATAATAAGTAACATATGGCACGTAATCAACAACATCACGGACATCAATCAAGCTATAGGCATGCTTCCTAGAGAATGATTAACAACATAACAATCATGCAAGTTCACACATCAACAATCCATACGATCCCAAAGCTCACAATTAACAATCATACAATAATTGTCTTATTAGAACATAAACCAAAGCCTAAAATACACACTCCTCACATAGGTTGTGTTACATATTGCCTTGCCCATTTTATTTGCCAAAAACATACCAAATTCAAGTGAATCTTCCCCTTGGTTTCCTTGCCTCGAACGAAGCTCCTAGTGCCTTTATTTCTCTGCATGGATGAAAAGAGAGCTTAAGCAAACATGCTTAGTGAGAAAGCTCTACACAAATCATCAATGCATCTAATTAAAACCATGATGAAACCATAATTTGTAATACATTGTTAAATTATGAATGCTAACATCTCATGCTCATGTTCTTTAAATCATATGCTTCATTGAGTTCACATAATCTTATCAAAACAATTTATAAATGATGCACAATGTCCATTTCAAATTCATGTATGTATATTGGCATTCTAGTGACCACTTAATGTGAACCTTGGGTTCACCGAATACACGGATCCTTTTTTTAACATGCATCGGTCAGACACTTAGTCACCCTTGTATACATGTTATCCCCCACCACGCACGGTTGGACACAAAGTCACCTATGTTTACGTATAGGTCAACTATATGCACGGTCGGACACAAAGTCACCCTTGTTTACATATAGGCAAGCTCTACCACGCACGGTTGGACACAAAGTCACCCTTGTTTACGTGTAGGCAAATTCAATATTCTCTTTATTTTATAGTGCACTCAATCCTAATGACATGTCATTCGTATTTGAATCTAAAGTTAGTGTCACTAAGCCAATATCATAATCAAATGTGCATGATAACTTGCTGCTCATAATGCATGCATAAAATGTTCAACAAATAAACCAAAGCCATGCCCAAAGGCACCATCATGTATAAGGCAATTAACCATATTGTATTTCAAATCATATAACTTGCTGCTCATAATGCATGCATAATATGTTCAACAAATGAACCAAAAGCCATGCCCAAAGGCACCATCATATAATAGGCAAATAACCATATTGTATCCCAAATCATTTCTCATAATTTTACATAATCATGGATGCTAAATAAGCTATGCATTTCAGCAAATAATTCTCATGTATGCACCATTTCAAATCATGCTCATGTATTTCCATAAATCTCATGCATTATCAACATAATGCCTTTATCAAATGTAGCCGAAACTTATATCGGTTTATCAAAAACAATTACTTTACTTACTCTTGAACTATGGAAGGTTTTCACACTCTTCCATAGTCCCCCAAAACAGAACCTTGCCAAACGTGATTCGCTTTAAATCCGTAATCACTCACCAACAAGCGAAACGAGCTTTCGCCGCTATCCGATGATCGCACCAACGCACCAGAAATCAAGCACCTTCTTGTACCTCTTCTACAACATTAAAAACAGAGCATTCTCACATCATAACATGCTCAAACCAACAGCCATATTCGATCACCATTAAACTACCGAAAACTTAGCCGAAAAGACCGTAGACTAAGCCGAAACGCATCCAAACAACATCATCCCAAAACCTAACGAATCTAACATCTAATCCACTTCAATTATGAACCAAAAAAACATCCAAACCATCCTTATACCTCCAGTAACATCAAAGCATCTAAAACAGCCCATAAAACAACCGAAAAGCACCTTAAAACTACATCGATTATATTATTCCGGGATTAAATCAATGTGCTATCAAATGAAGATTCAATTAATCATTTAATTAACATAAAAACCCAATTGAATCCTTCTAACTCCAGCATTAAATGATATCCAAAAAGATTTCACAAAAACACTAGATCTAACATTAAAAACATAGAATCAAGATTTTATTCAAAGATTAGCAAGCTAATACTTGGGAATTTCAATAAAGAACCTTAGAAAAGAATAAAAATCCAGAAAATTACCTTCAAGATCTATTCACCAAAAAGATGTAACTTCCTCTTCTTGATTCCTTGCAATTTGATGTTGATTTGATGAAATTGATGCTTAGGTTTTGTAAAGGATGGAAAGATGATGCAAATGATGTAATCTTTGTTGAAAAAGATGCAAAAATCAGCAAGGAATTGAAGAAAAAAGATGAAGAGAAAGTGGAGAGAAAATGAGAGAAAAAGATGAGAGAAAATGAAAGAAAAGTGGTTTTGAGAGAAAATGATTAAAAATATCTAATTAAAGTAATTAAAAATACATTTTGGTGAATAATCATCATTAAAAATTAGAAATGGGTTTATGGCCCTCTAAGGATTCTAAGTTTAGCTTGATTTTCAATTTAGTCACTAAAACATTGATTTTTCCAAAAATTACAAAGTAAGTCCTCCAATTTTTCCAAAAATTACAAATTGGTCATTTATGCATAATTAAGCATAATTAAAAATCAATATAAATTCCAAATTATTTTCTTTTAATCTTGAAACATATTTTCAATATTTTAAACCATATTCCAAAATTATTATTTTCCCTAATTAAACTATTCTTATTCATTTTTCCCCGGAATAATGAACCGGAGAACCCGATTCGACTTCAATCGAATTCTCCTAACTAAGTCTAAACTAGTAACCCCAAAAACAGGATGTTACACCTCAGCATTAAGTGTAGCAATTGTAGTCGGCCCAAGTTGACAGTGGCTGTGTGAGTGGTTGGCATCAAGTTTTGCTTGATGAAGTGCATCCAGATTTTTTCTTCCGGCTTCAAGGAAGTGCGGTCAACAATGGTGTTTGCTTCATACCATATGCTTCCTTCGATGCAAAGTTCTTAAAGTAGGAAGTCCTGGTCTTACCCCAACATAGACGCGACAAAGATGGAGTGCTGGTCGTCTTCATCCAGTCCATAAAACTGGTTTATGTCTTATGCAGTAAATGACACAACATCTCCTCAAACATACACTATTGGTTGCCCCGATCTGGTGTAGTGAGTGTAGAACTCCTTGACCAGCGAGATGTTGAGTGGTTTAGCATCCTTCTTTGTTGCAAAGTGTCGAGCAAATTCCTCCTACTTGTGGCATTTTATGGTGAGGAAAACTTGCTTCGGCAACTTTTGGAAGGTTGTTGTGTTGTAAAGGAACCATTTTTCTTGGTGGATAGTTCTTGCCTTAAGCTTTTGGAAACGGTCCTTCGCAGCAGCATCCTTGATTTTTCTGATCTTAACCAGCCGAGCTTCAGCAACAACCCTCGAAGATTCTTCAGTGTTTTTGCAACGGACGATTATGATAAAAAAGTTTTGGTGAGATCCTCTCGGTGTTCTTAAAGGAAGATGAAGTTTTGAGAAAGTGGAGGTTATTTTTCATGGAGAAGAAGAAGATGGAGTGGTGGGGGTAGAGAGATGGACGGTTACTTGCTTGGGAAGCAGAAGATGAAAGAGAAAAAGTAATTATGGATTGTGTAAGGGTTGGACGGCTAGGGTTCTCGGGAAAGTAAAAAGGTGTGACGGGGGTTCAAATGGATGGTAAGTTGGAGAGAGAAAGGGTTGTGTAATAAATGAAAAGTAATGATGGGTTAAAGAAGGATTGAATTTGAACCAAACTCTTTTTTTTCCCTTTTGAAAACCAACCAAATTCACTTTTATGGGTTGTTCATCTTCTTCCTTTGGTGGCCCAAATCAAATAACTCCAAAAATTTTCCCTCCAACACTGGTAGCTGTACAGTCCTTTTTAGCTCCCAGGCCTTCCATGCACAGACTGTGCACTACACACTGTCCTGCCTTGGTATGCCACGCCTCTAGTCTTATGCATACTATTGCAAGGACACACAGTGGTCTGAGCTTGTACCTTCAAAAATTAAAAGCTGAATAGAGACAAAAAAGGAAATAAAAGCATCTTCAAAAACTAAATAAAAACCTTTACTTTGTATTCAAACTAAAATTTAAATGCTAAATCAAAATAAAGGAAAGGGATAGAAATGCTCAGGCATTTTGCAGATTGTGGTCATCCTTGTCACGCACAATGGGAGATCAATTATAGATCTTCAGTCTTTGCTTCTTGACCTTTAATGTTTAATCTCCATCAAGTGTTTTGATCTCCACAACTCCATAAGGATAAACCCTATGTATCAGGAATGGTCCTGACCATCGAGACTTCAATTTTCCAGCAAAAAGTTTGAGTCTTGAGTTGTTGAGGAACACTTATTGGCCCTCTAAGAAATGTCGTGGAAAGAGATGTTTGTCATGCCACCTCTTTGTCTTTTCTTTGTAAATCCTAGCATTTTCATAGGTATGTGATCAAAATACGTCCATTTCATTTAGCTCCCAAAGCCTATTCTTTCCAACTGCCTTGAAATCCATATTGAGATTTTTGATAGCCCAATAAGCTTTGTGTTCGAGCTCCACGAGCAAATGACATGCTTTCCCATAAACCAGCTTGAACGGGGACATCCCTAAAGGAGTTTTGTAAGCTGTCCTATATGCCCATAAAGCTTCATCCAGCTTTGGAGACTAGTCTTTTCTCTTTGTGTTGACTGTCTTCTCTAGGATTTGCTTGATTTTTCTATGGGATATTTCAGCTTGGCTATTTGTCTGCGGTTGATATGCTATAACAATTTTGTGTCTGACTCCATAGCGTTGTAATGCCTAAGTAATGAGCTTGTTGTCGATGTGGGTTCCTTCATCACTGATTATTGCTCTAGGGACTCCAAAGCTTTTAAAAATATTCTTGTGCAGGAACTTCCGGATTGTCTTGGAATCATTGCAGGGTGTTGCCACCGCTTCTACCCATTTGCTCACGTAGTCCACTGCTAGCAAGATATACAAATCACCATAGGAGGATGGAAATGGTCCCATAAAATCAATTCTTCAAACATCGAAAAGCTTGATTTCCAGAATATTTTGCAATGACATTTCATTCCTCCTTGAGATGTTACTGGTTCTTTGACATCTATCGCATCCCTTGTAAAATGCTTGAGCATCCTTGAAGAGTGAGGTCCAATATAATCCAGATTGAAGGACCTTTGCAGCAGTCCTTGATCCACCAAAGTGCCCACCACACGATGCTGCATGGCAATGGAATAGGATATCATTTTGTTCTTCTTCCGGTACACATCTTCGAAGCAATTGATCAGCACATTGCTTAAACAAATATGGCTCATCCCAATAGAAAAACTTTGCATCATGTTTGAACTTCTTGCGACCTTTGCTAGATAAATCAGGAGGCAAAATACCACTAAAAAGAAAATTAACAATGTCTTCATACCAAAGTAATGTTGTAGCATATAAAATTTTCTCATCAGGAAAATTTTCCTTGATCTCAAAATCTCCTCCTAGATTATTAGGATTTTCTAGCCTAGATAGGTGGTTTGCAACTTGATTTTCAGTGTCTTTCTTATCCTTTACTTCAATATCAAATTCTTGAAGCAAAAGTATCCACCTAATAAGTCTTGGCTTAGCATCTTTCTTAGTCATTAGGCATTTGATGGCAGAATGATCAGTGTGTACTATCATCCTAATTCCAATAAGATACGCTCTAAACTTATCAAAGACAAATACTACAACAAATAACTCTTTCTCAGTAGTAGTATAGTTAATCTGAGCATCATTAAGAGTTTTACTTGCATAGTAAATAACATGGAAGAGTTTACCTCGCATTTGACCTAATGTTGCACCAACTGTGTAGTCACTTGCATCGCACATCAACTCAAATGGCTCAGTCTAATCGGGTGGTATTACTATCGGAGTTGATTTTGCTGTGGCATTTTTCATCAAAGACAAAGGGTTGATTTTGCTGCAGCAAATTGCTGAGTGGCTTAGAGATTTTTGAGAAGTCCTTGATGAACCTCCTATAGAAGTCAGCATGTCCTATGAAGCTTCAAATTCCCTTCACAATGGTGGAGGTGGTAGCTTCTCTATCAACTCAACTTTTGCTCTGTCAACTTCAATACCTTTGCTTGAAATTTTGTGCCTCAAAACCGTACCTTCTGTCACAATGAATATGCATTTCTCCCAATTGAGTACAAGGTTGACTTTTTCACAGTGTTTCAGTACCTTGGCCAGGTTGCCTAGGCATTTTTCAAAAGTTTCTCCGGACACAGAAAAATTGTCCATAAATACCTCCAGAAATTCTTCAACCATGTCTGAAAAAATTGCCAACATGCAATGTTGAAAAGTTGCTGGAGCATTACATAACCCAAATGACATTCTTCGAGAAGCATAAGTCACATAAGGGTAGGTAAAGGTTATCTTCTCTAGGTCCTCTGGTGCTATAACAATTTGATTGTACCCAGAATAGTCATCGAGGAATTAAAAGTAAGCCTTTCCCGTCAATCGATCCAGTATTTGATTGAGAAAAGGAAGGGGGAAATGGTCCTTCTTAGTTGCTTTGTTCATCTTCCTATAGCCCATACAAATGCGCCAGCCTGTGATTTTCCTTGTTGGGAGCAACTCATTGTCCTCATTTGTGATCACTGTCGTGCCTCCCTTCTTAGGAACACAATGCACAGGGCTAACCCATCAGCTGTCAGAAATTGGGTATATGATCCCTGCATCCAACCACTTGATAATCTCTATCATCACTACCTTCTTCATTGCTGGGTTTAGTCTTTTTTGGGGCTTAATAGAATTGTTGTAGCATTCTTCCAACACGATCTTGTGCATGCAGATCGTAGGACTGATTCCCTTCAAATCGGCCATAGTCCTCCCTAGAGTTTTCTTATATTGCGACAGCAAAATTACAAGACTAAGCTCTTGGTTAGGATCTAAGCTAGAAGAAATAATCACTAGCAAAGTATTGTGAGATCTCAAATAAATATACTTTAAATGCGACGGTAGTGGTTTTAAATCTAAAGATGGTGTATGTAAAAGTGATGGTTTAGGAGGAATAAATTCAGAGAAATCTATTGATTCGAATTTTGTACCTGGTCTTGGCTTGAAGTGGCCAATTTGTTGTAGCTCCAGATGAGCTTCTTCTTCATCCTGATCATGCTCCTCCAGCATTTTTGCAAAGTCCTTCATTTGCGGAGAATTATCACAGCAAAAATCTGCATCTTCTTCAATTGCTACAGCATTTATCCCGGCTATACAGTGACATTCTTCATTATCATCCATGTACTTGAGAGTGTTGAAGACATTGATGGTCATGGACTGATCTGCCACTCGCATTGTGAAGTCTCCCTTCTCAGAGTCGATAAGAATCCGACCGGTTACAAGGAATGGTCGTCCCAAGATGATGGGTGCTTTGTAGTCCACTTACAATCCAAAATCAGAAAGTCCGCAGAGAACACAAACTTACCTATTTTTACTATCACATCTTCTACTTTGCCTTAGGGTCGGACATGAGAAAGGTCCACCAATTGCAAGATGACAATGATAGGTCGCGTACAACCTATACCAAGCTTCTTGAATATTGCCTTGGGCATCCGATTCACACTCGACCCTAGGTCGCATAATGTTCTGCCCACAAAATTGTCTCCTATCGAACATAGAATAATGAAGTTGCCAGGATCTTGCCTTTTCATGGGAAGCTCAGTCCTCCCAGAATAGAACTCAGATGCTATAGAAACTGTTTCAAAATTCTCAGCTTTTTTTTTCTTTGTAACAATGTCTTTCAAAAACTTTGCATATAAGGGCATTTGATCAATAGTATCTAAAAATGAAATATTTATATGAAATTGGTCTAGCGTACTTACAAACTTTTGAAATTGGAGATCCTCTTTGTCTAGCATCTGCAACTTTCTCACCAAATGCCTCAGTATTATAGTTTTATCTCGTTTCTTCTTGAGCAGATTTTTCTTCTTGTTGTTCAGCTTCTATTTGCTCCTAAATAGGGGTTTGTTCTTTCTCCTTTCATTTGAGTTGTTCCCCCGTGTTGATTTATCTTTCACTCCTCAAGGTAAGTGTGCTGCATTGCTCTTTGCCATGACTTTTAGTGACTTCAGTATCACTAGGCAAATTGCCTCTAGGTCTTACTTGTAATGCTTAAGCAATTTGACACATTTGAGTCTCCAGCGATCTAAGTGAAGCGTTGTGACTTTGCAGCAGTGCGCCTTGGGACTGCAACAGATTGCCTTGATTAGAGATGGTGGTGGAATGCTCCTACAATAATGTTTTTGTTGATATCATGAACTCCTTAGCCGAAGCCATGAATTCTTGCAGTGAAGCTTCCAAAGAATTGTTGTGACCTTGATGATGAACTATTCCCTTGTGTTCATTTTGCCATGGCATATTTCCTTTAAAACCTTGGACTCCTTGGTTTGATGCCATGGGTTGCTGCCTATTCGAGCTACTATCTTGATTCGATCCTTGATTACCCCAAGAAAAATTAGGATGTTGTCTCCACCCTGGGTTGTACGTGTTGGAGTAGGGGTTGTTGGAATTTTTGTTAAAGTTTCCAATGTAATGAGCAGACTCTAGATAAGTTAGGCAGTCTTTATCGAAGTGGTTTCCACTACAGTACAAACAACTTAATGCCTTAGCATCTCGTACTTCACTAGGCTGTTGAAGATTCGTCAACATATTTATGATGACAAAAAGTTATGCTGAGACAGAATCATTAGCATCGAGCTCAAGCTTTCCTTGAGTTCGTCTTCCTGTCCCAAGCCTAGTAGTTGGAAACTAATAGCCATTGTTGGTTATTTTGTCCAAAATATTAAATTCTTCTTCTAGAAACTTGTCCAACAGTGTCCCATTTGCTAAAGCATCTAACATCATTCTTGTGGGTGCATTGACTCCATTGTAGAACATCACGATTTGAGTCTAGTCTTGAAAACTGTGAATGATACACCTTCTTAGAAAGCATTTGTATCGATTCCAACACTCGTACATCGACTAATCATCCCCTTGTCTGAAGGATGCTATCTCATTTCGTAGTTGAGTGTTCATGTTAGGTGGGTTGTATCTCGCCAGAAAGCTTTTGCACAAAGCTATCCATGACTCTATCGAACCTGCTGGAATACCATTTAACCTTTTTCTTCCTCGGTCTCTCAAAGAGTATGGAAATAGATTGAGCTTCAATACATCTTCGTGCACTCCTTGTTGGTGGAAAGAATCGCAAACCTCCAAGAAAGCACGAATATGCTGTCGAGCGTCCTCGTGAGGTGATCCTCCAAACTATCCGATCGAGTTGAGCATATTAAACATCAAAGGCTTGAGCTCGAAGTGTGCTGCCTTTATTTCAGGTGTCACTATCACAAAATTGAGGTCATCCAAGATCAGTGTCAAGTGATCTCGAATTGCCCTTGGTCTTGCTACTATCTCTTGATTTGCTGCAGCATTTGGATTTGCTATAGGTATTGCTCTAGCATTTTGATTTTGTGGATCCTGATACATGGCTATTGTTCTTTGCTCTCGCCTCCTTTGTCTAAAATACCTTTCGATTTCCAGAATAAATGGTTTGAGGGATTCCCTACGATTCACTCTGGGTATCCACTATCCAAAAACCTAAAAAGATAACAAAGAAAATAAAGATTAAACCAAATAAAAAGACTCAAAACACAAAATAAAAAGATAGAAAGTATGGAAACTATAATTGAAATAGCCTATTGCCTCAATCCCCGGCAGCAGCGCCAAAAACTTGTTGGTGTTGCACAACACTGAGAGATGATTAAATTATGTGATTGTGATTTGCGTGCAAGAGTGTGCAAGTATACACATCGAACAAGTAATAAAGTATGTGAGTGAGATCGTTCCCATGAGGATTGAGTAGGTTAATTCAAAAACAGTTACCATACACAAAAGATAAAGTAACCTTCTGTATTGACATATGCTAAAGCAATTCTGAAATTATCACCAAAAATGCCTTAGCAAAATAAAAATGTCACCAATGTTGCTGGAGCAAAAAAAGAATGTCACGAAAATGTAGTAGCAATAAACAAATATTGGAGAAATAAATAAAGCTACACAAACACAACACCGAAAAGATATTCAAGCTTAAGACATGCTAGGCTTGCTATGGCATGACTTAACTGCTCTCCTGGATGTTATTGTTCCCCTGGTTTACTAGTGCTCAACAGAGTTTACTGAAAATGCCTCCATTATCCCTAGTCAGAAGGCCTAACACTCGAAAAGGCTAAGGCATTACCTCCCGGTCTCAACCCTAACACTCATAATGTTGATAAAGTGTTACCCCTTTTAATCATTGAAACTCTACCTTATCACTAAGGTAAGTTAGGATTCTACTCCCGTAGCAAAACCATTGTTCAAGTTGGTCTAGCTTTGCCTATCCCTAGGTCTAAGCTTCCCATAGAGCTATGGCTACCTCCTGGTTCTCGTACAAACCAAGGTTTAGAGTGAAAAAGTGTTAGCATTCTTGAACAAAACACAAAGTAAACCAGAAATAGTAAACATCCATAAAACAAAATGAAAATCATCCAAAACAAGCCTTAGCCATACTAGTTTAGTTCATGGCTAGGAATGAAAAACTATTCAAATTTCGTCATTTGAAATACATAATCAACAACTTAGAAAAGAAGAAAACAAAGTGAAGACAAAGGGAGTCTCAAACGCTTGTACCATGACACTTACTAGCTTGCCGCTCCTCCCGAAGTCGCATAAATCCCTTGCTTAAAGCTCTCCAACAATGGTGGCTTGGCTAGAGGTTGAAGATAATCGAAAGTGGCTTCCTTTCTTCATTTTTCTCCCCCTTGCTTCATTAAAGCTCGCTCTTTTTTTGTTCTTTAGCTACTGATTTTCCTTTGCTGTGCATCCGGCTCTCTCTATTCTCTTGTTGAATGAGGCTTGGACTTGTATTTATGAGAGGCTTCTAGGGTTTGGTGCTCTAAAGGTGCCAAGAGAATATCCCTTGACATTTGCTGCAGTAGATGGCAGGAATGTAGGGTCTGCAGGGGACAATTGCAGGTCTGTAGGGGTGGTGCAACATCTGCAGAATTTGCAGAGGTGGTACAAATGGCATGGAAAACGCGTAGAGATAGTAGGTTGTAGGTGTGTCATTTTTTTCGTTCTGTTTTGTCCGCCCACAATATTGTAGTATCCTTGAAGATCGATCCAACACTTGATAAATATGCTACGACATCTCTTCCGTTGTTTAAAATTTGCTTCAGCATCTACATATCATCACCAGCAAAATACTCTTCAAAGTAACATCTTTTAAAAATAAAAGAAAATAAAATAAAAACCTAAACTAAATGCAAATGCACATGAAATGCAGCTGATGAGTGCCTAAAAGGTAGTTATTTAATCTCAAATTTTCAGCCTTTTAATCAGTTAAAATTCGAACAGATTCTCTATAAAGCCCCTTTAGACATGAACGTTTTAATCGCAAAAAAATGACAAAAAATAGTTATTAAATCAAATTTTATGAGTTCAAATAGTTAATTATGGGCTTTTGAACATAATTATACAGATTAATCTAAAATTTTCAGCTTTTTACTCGGTTAAAATTCAAATTGATTCTCAATAAAGGACATTTAGACATGTACGTTTTAAACGCAACAAAACGACAACTAAAAGTTATTAAATCAAATTTTATGAGTTCAAATTGTTAATTACGGGCTTTTGAACATAATTATACAGATTAATTTCAAATTTTTAACTTTTTACTCAGTTATAATTCGAACAGATTCGTTATAAAGCTCTTTTAGACATGCACATTTTAATCATAACAAAACGACAACCAAATATCACTAAATCAATTTTTATTAGTTCGAATAGTTAATTATAGGATCTTGAACATAATTATACAGATTAATCTCAAATTTTTAGCTTTTTACTCGGTTAAAATTCGAACGGATTCTCCATAAAGCCCCTTTAGACATGAACATTTTAATCGTAACAAAACGATAACCAAAACTTATTAAATCAAATTCTATGAGTTCAATTTGTTAATTATGGGCTTTTGAACATAATTGTACAGATTAATCTCAAATTTTCGACTTGTTACATGGTTAAAATTCGAACAGATTCTCTATAAAGGTCATTTAGACATGCACGTTTTAATCACAACAAAATGATAACCAAATGTTGTTAAATCAAATTTTATGAATTCAAATAATTAATTATGGGCTTTTGAACAAGATTTTAAAGATTAATCTAAAATTTTCAGCTTTTTACTCGGTTAAAATTCGAATGTATTCGCTATAAAGCCCCTTTTGACATGCACATTTTAATCGCAACAAAACGACAACCAAAAGTTATTAAATCAAATTTTATGAGTTCAAATTGTTAATTTTGCACTTTTGAACATAATTATACAGATTAATCTCAAATTTTCTGCTTTTTACTCGATTAAAACTCGAACTGATTCTCAATAAAGGCCATTTATACATGTACGTTTTAATTGCAACAAAACGAAAACCAAAAGTTATTAAATCAATTTTATGAGTTCAAATTGTTAATTATGGGCTTTTGAACATAATTATACAAATTAATCTCAAATTTTTAGCTTTTTACTTGGTTAAAATTTGAACTGATTCTCAATAAAGGCCATTTAGACATGCACGTTTTAATCGCAAAAAAACGATAACTAAAAGTTATTAAATCAAATTCTATTAGTTCAAATTGTTAATTATGCGCTTTTGAACATAATTATACAGATTAATCTCAAATTTTCCGCTTTTTACTCGGTTAAAACTCGAACTGATTCTCAATAAAGACCATTTATACATGCACGTTTTAATCTCAACAAAACGACAATCAAAAGATATTAAATCAATTTTATGAGTTCAAATTGTTAATTATAGGCTTTTGAACATAATTATATAAATTAATCTCAAATTTTTAGCTTTTTACTCGGTTAAAATTCGAATTGATTCTCAATAAAGTCCCTTTAGTCATCCACGTTTTAATCGCAACAAAAAGACAACCAAAGGTTATTAAATCAAATTCTATGAGTTTAAATTGTTAATTATGCGCTTTTGAACATAATTATACAGATTAATCTCAAATTTTTAGCTTTTTACTCGGTTAAAATTCGAACTGATTAGCTACAAAACCCCTTTAGACATGCACGTTTTAATCGCAACAAAACGACAATCAAAAGTTATTAAATCAAATTTTTTGAGTTCAAATAGTTAATTATGGGCTTTTGAACATAATTATAAAGATTAATCTCAAATTTTCAGCTTTTTACTCGGTTAAAACTCGAACTGATTCTCAATAAAGGCTATTTAGACATGTACGTTTTAATCGTAACAAAACGACAAACAAAAGTTATTAATTCAATTTTATGAGTTCAAATTTTTAATTATAAGCTTTTGAACAAAATTATACATATTAATCTCAAATTTTTAACTTTTTGTTCGGTTAAAATTAGAACGGATTCAAATAGTTAATTATGGGCTTATGAACATAATTATGGGCTTATGAACATAATTATACATATTATGTTTAAATAATTATACATAATTATGGGCTTATGAGTTCAAATAGTTAATAATGGGCTTATGAACATAATTATACATATTAATCTCAAATTTTTCAGCTTTTTACTCGATTAAAATTGAAATTGATTCTCAATAAAGGCCATTTAGATATGCACGTTTTAATCGCAACAAAAGGACAACCAAAAGTTATTAAATCAAATTTTATGAGTTCAAATTGTTAATTATGGGCTTTTGAACATAATTATACAGATTAATCTCAAATTTTTCAGCTTTTTACTCGGTTAAAATTCAAATTGATTCTCAATAAAGGCCATTTAGATATGCACCTTTTAATCGCAACAAAACGACAACCAAAAGTTATTAAATCAAATTTTATGAGTTGAAATTGTTAATTATGGGCTTTTGAACATAATTATACATATTAATCTCAAATTTTCAGCTTTTTACTCAGTTAAAATTGAAATTGATTCTCAATAAAGGCCATTTAAAAATGCACGTTTTAATCGCAACAAAACGACAACCCAAAGTTATTAAATCAAACTTTATGAGTTCAAATTGTTAATTATAGGCTTCTGAACATAATTATACAGATTAATCTCAAATTTTTCAGCTTTTTACTCGTTTAAAATTCGAAAGAATTCGCTATAAAGCCCTTTTAGACATGAACGTTTTAATCGCAACAAAACGAAAACCAAAAGTTATTAAATCAAATTCTATGACTTCAAATTGTTAATTATGCGCTTTTGAACAAAATTATACAAATTAATCTCAAATTTTTAGCTTTTTACTTGGTTAAATTCAAACCGATTAGCTATAAAGCCCCTTTATACATGCACGTTTTAATCGCAACAAAACGACAACAAAAAGTTATTAAATCAATTTTATGAGTTCAAATTGTTAATTATGGGCTTTTGAACAAAATTATACAGATTAATCTCAAATTTTTAACTTTTTACTCGGTTAAAATTCGAACGGATTCGTTATAAAGCCCCTTTAGACATGCATGGTTTAATCGCAACAAAACGTCAACCAAAAGTTATTAAATCGAATTTTTTGAGTTCAAATAGTTAATTATGAGCCTTAGAACATAATTGTACAGATTAATCTCAATTTTTCAGCTTTTTACTCGGTTAAAATTCGAACTGATTCTCAATAAAGGCCATTTAGATATGCACGTTTTAATCGCAACAAAACAACGACCAAAAGTTTTTAAATCAAATTTTGTGAGTTTAAATTGTTAATTATGGGCTTTTGAACAAAAATTATACAAATTAATCTCAAATTTAAGCTTTTTACTCGGTTAAAATTCGAACGGATTCGCTATCAATCCCCTTTAGACATACACGCCTTAATCGCAAAAAAACGACATCCAAAAGTTATTAACTCAAATTTTATGATTTCAAATAGTTAATTATGGGATTTTGAACATAATTATACAGATTATTCTCATATTTTTTGCTTTTTACTCGGTTAAAATTTGAACGGATTCGCTATAAATCCCCTTTAGACATGCACGCCTTAATCGCAAAAAAACAACAACCAAAAGTTATTAAATCAAATTTTTTGAGTTCAAATAGTTAATTATGGGCTCTTGAACATAATTATACAGATTAATCTCAAATTTTTAGCTTTTTACTAGGTTAAAATTCGAACTGATTCTCAATAAAGGTCATTTAGTCATGCACGTTTTAATCGCAACACAACGACAACCAAAAGTTATTAAATAAAATTTTATGAGTTCAAATTTTTAATTATGGGCATTTGAACATAATTATACAAATTAATCTCATATTTTCAGCTTTTTACTTGGTTAAAATTCGAACGGATTCGCTATCAAGCCCCGTTAGACATGCACGTTTTAATCACAACAAAACGACAACCAAAAGTTATTAAATCAAATTTTATGAGTTCAATTTGTTAATTATAGGCTTTTGAACAATATTATATAGATTAATTTAAAATTTTTAGCTTTTTACTCGGTTAATATTCGAACGGATTCCCTATAAAGCCCCTTTAGACATGCACGTTTTAATCGCAACGAAACAACAACCAAAAGTTATTAAATCAAATTTTATGAGTTCAAATTGTTCATTATATGCTTCTAAATAAAATTATACATATTAATCGCATATTTTTAGCTTTTTACTCCGTTAAAATTCGAATTGGTTCCCAATAAAGGTCATTTAGACATGCACATTTAAATCGCAACAAAACGACACCCAAAAGTTGTTAAATCAAATTTTATAAGTTCAAATAATTAATTATGGGATTTTAAATATAATTATACAGATTAATCTCAAATTTTCAGCTTTTTACTTGGTTAAAATTCGAATTGATTCTCAGTAAAGGACATTTAGACATGCACGTTTTAATCGCAAAAAAACGACAACCAAAAGTTATTAAATCAAATTTTATGAGTTCAAATTGTTAATTATGGGCTTTTGAACAAAATTAGATAGATTCATCTCAAATTTTCAGCTTTTTATTCAGTTAAAATTCGAACGGATTCGCTATAAATCCCCTTTAGACATGCTCGCCTTAATCGCAAAAAAACAACAACCAAAAGTTATTCAATCAAATTTTATGAGTTCAAATAGTTAATTATGGGCTCCTGAATATAATTATACACATTAATCTCAAATTTTTAGCTTTTTACTAGGTTAAAATTCGAACTGATTCTCAATAAAGGTCATTTAGTCATGCACGTTTTAATCGCAACACAACGACAACCAAAAGTTATTAAATAAAATTTTATGAGTTCAAATTTTTAATTATGGGCATTTGAACATAATTATACAAATTAATCTCATATTTTCAGCTTTTTACTTGGTTAAAATTCAAACGGATTCGCTATCAAGCCCCTTTAGACATGCACGTTTTAATCACAACAAAACGACAACCAAAAGTTATTAAATCAAATTTTATGAGTTCAATTTTTTAATTATAGGCTTTTGAACAATATTATATAGATTAATCTAAAATTTTCAGCTTTTTACTCGGTTAAAATTCGAACGGATTCGCTATAAAGCCCCTTTAGACATGCACGTTTTAATCGCAACGAAACAACAACCAAAAGTTATTAAATCAAATTTTATGAGTTTAAATTGTTCATTATATGCTTCTGAATAAAATTATACATATTAATCGCATATTTTTAGGTTTTTACTCGGTTAAAATTCGAACTGGTTCTCAATAAAGGTCATTTAGACATGCACATTTAAATCGCAACAAAACGATATCCAAAAGTTGTTAAATCAAATTTTATGAGTTCAAATAATTAATTATGGGCTTTTAAATATAATTATACAGATTAATCTCAAATTTTCAGCTTTTTACTTGGTTAAAATTCGAATTGATTCTCAGTAAAGGACATTTAGACATGCACGTTTTAATCGCAAAAAAACGACAACCAAAAGTTATTAAATCAAATTTTATGAGTTCAAATTGTTAATTATGGGCTTTTGAACAAAATTAGACAGATTCATGTCAAATTTTCAGCTTTTTATTCAGTTAAAATTCGAACGGATTCACTATAAATCCCCTTTAGACATGCTCGCCTTAATCGCAAAAAAACAACAACCAAAAGTTATTAAATCAAATTTTATGAGTTCAAATAGTTAATTATGGGCTTTTGAACATAATTATACAGATTAATCTCAAATTTTCAGCTTTTTACTCAGTTAAAATTCGAACGGGTTAGCTATAAATCCCCTTTAGACATGCACGCCTTAATCACAAAAAAACGACAACCAAAAGTTATTTAATCAAATTTTATGTGTTTAAATAGTTAATTATGGGCTTTTGAACATAATTATACAGATTAATCTCAAATTTTCAGCTTTTTACTTGGTTAAAATTCGAACGGATTCGCTATAAATCCCCTTTAGACATGCACGTCTTAATCGCAAAAAACGACAACTAAAAGTTAATAATTCAAATTTTATGAGTTCAAATAGTTAATTATTTCCCCACACCAAAGGAACAATGCACAAACCACCACACCATCTCAACCTCTATAGAAAACATAACTCAAAAGAAAACCCCATAAGGTTGATAACCAACTCTTGATAACCGCAACGGTTCCCATACCATCACCATCGAACTAACCTTAATTGACATCCTCCCACATACCAGGTAACCAACTAAGCCTTTCACCAACCTGCACTCCACACAACAAACTTCAGACTAACTTTGCACAAAACTGTCAACATTGTCTTAAGCAAGCTCCACTAACAACAACAACTTCATTATGAGTCATATTAACCATATCACAACGTCACAACATATCATCCATTTACCTATGAATGATAAAACCCAACATCCAAACAACAACCTATGTCGGTCCTAAAAACTTTCAAATCTTATCATGTTATAGATACACCACTCACACATCTTTCCAATGGGACTTAAGAACTCAAGAAAACCGTACTCCAACAAACGATTGATCCAACAAACCTCATAAGAAAACTCTATACCATCGATAGAACTTACTACCAAACTTATGATGATTCTTCCCGACTTCAACCCTAGGCACCCTTACTACTAACAATAACCCAAAGAAAATTGATCCTCAAACTTACCTTATCAGCATGACAAACATTTACATATGATTCAAACATAATCCAAACCAGCTTAGTCAAATACACATGTTTCTCCCCAACTCCTACCACAACACTCACCACCAAACCCATGGAAAAAGATTACCATAAGCCCTGCTCAAGATACCATTCCATCTCGACACTTTCCGTAACAACCATGTGGTTAACATAACACAAAAAGATTCTCAACACAAAACTAAACCTTGCCAAGAACATATCCTTCACTAGACCCTCAACTAACACTTTACCACGACTTGTCCCCGATCAACTCTGTGTCAAACTCAACATTATACTCATTATAACGATAATATCTCCAACTTAAGGTTTAGCCACCATAACCAACTCCACCAAGGTTCAAAATTTAAAATCTACACATCATTAAGTGCCTTGTCACTTAACCCAAAACTTTTTTTCACTATCAACTCATCGACCAACCAACTCCTACATTAACTATACCACAACAAAATCCAAACTTGTAGAACCATTCCTTCGACTTGTTCTAACATCTCTTATTTTATAACCTTGCCAAAGTGGTAACCATAATGATGAAACATCCACAAACACGAACCCACCGAACATAAAACCTCAAAACACTTTTCGATAAAAACAAACCCATAAGACTGAATAATTGCTACAAACCATAAATTGTCCAGCGATCCACATTACACCACTTCAGCCATCATCAAAAACTAACTTTACCCGAAGTATATCCAACTTAACATCCTGTAAACACAACATGTATACTTTCCTCCTTTATAGAACAACCAAACCTCTCAAGGTCACAATAATCTATGATTCAACCCCCGATTCCACAACTCCCATACCAAACTATATCTCATATTTTTCTTCCATCCTGACCATACCAGATCGGTCACAACCCCCGATCTAACTGCACACTAACCACACTACAAAGAATTCCATGTAATTTCCACAAAATAATTTCACATCACTCAGAAAAACACCAACCCGCCTTACTCTACAAAACATGCTGCAACCTTAGTACAACCTCCAGATCTTAACTAGAAAGAATCCGCAAAACCCAGCCCTTCCTTTAGTAATGACCAACTTAAACTAACCATAACACAGTGTATTTACCTTGGTTTCAAACATTCACAATTCTGAGACCAACCACTCATTGCTCATCCAAGACTATTCCCTAACTAAAAGGGTAGCTTGCCTACTACACATTCAGCTTAACACCACAAGAAAGTTCTTTCAACCTCTTCTCTTTTTTTTTCATACCTTCACCTTAAAAGAACCAACCACACTCCACTTACACCCTTAAGGAGCTACTCGCAAGTGTGAACAAATGTATGCATGATTTCCTGTATGCCCTCATAAATGCCTATGCAAGTGCATATGCATGTAAATGTAATTTCTAATGTCATGCTCAAGAATGTATGAATGTCCTACATTATCTATAAATATATACATATATGTGCTCTTAATCTAAACATGATTATTGTTCACACTCACAAATAACATCCTCAATTCCAACAACTTCAACTACCATCCTATTGACAACTCCAAGTCAGATTAGCAACAGCCGTACCAGCTTCAGCAGACTAAAACACACCCGAGAGAATGGTGTAACACCATAAACTAACCTTTCGGCCTAATCGAAGGCACACTTACAAAGGAGGAAGAATTTACTCTTCCCTAAAAGTCATTTCATCTTCAATCTTAACCACCAAAGTTCATACCAATAGTATCTAGTGACTTACGTCTCAGAAACATATTCAAAACCTTTAAACATGCAGTTTAAAACATAATGTTCAAATAAAACAAACTTACATTCGGGCAAGATCCAAGGGAAAACTGAGAACATCTGAAAATATGTTGGCATTAGCAATGTGTAACCGATAACCCTATTTTAACCATCATTAATCAAAGTAAAATTATCAAGAATAGATTTTCACACTCCAATAACATATTATGCTCAATCACACATATCATGATCAATCGCACATTTAAGCACATAACATAGCAATCCTATACATACTTTAACCACCAACTACACACTTTACAAATCAACAACACATTTTACAAACCTTACAACACACTTTTCAAATCCGGCTCTGGTACCACCAAATGTAACACCCTTAGCCCGGCCTAGACAAAACTGACACTAATGGTTTACACGGGGAATATCAAACCAAACCCCCGAGGGTCCGATTCGATAAACAACCCTAAAATCGTTATATTTTTTTTATTTTATCTTGCCTAGATGCGCAATCTTATTCCTATATATCAAGGTCTCATTCAAAGCATTATTAGTACCACATTAATTAAAAACAAACATCCGATTAAACACTGACATATATTAAGGACTAAAACGTAAAACTTTTAAATTCAATTAGTAAAGTAGAAATTCTTTCCATCAATGTTCAATTAAACACTCAAGCGTTCTCCACAACAAATTTCAACTCAAACGGGTCTCCTAACATCATCAATTGCATGTTCCTCTAATTTAGGGACCAAAATGTAAATCTTCCAAAATATAAGGACTTCATCTAAATTAGGTTAACTATCTTGAAATTAAATCAACTTTATGCGTGCATGCAAAATTTCAGCTCAAAATAACATCGGTGAATACCTTAATCGAACAAAGAAACATATCTGGGACTAAAGTGTAATTTCTAGCAACTTTCAATTCTTGGTGATCAAAGGTTTCGAAACCTTTCCAAAGGTTTCGGAACTTTTTGTAAAAGGTTTTGAAACTTTCCTGGAAAGTTTCAAAACTTATCGCGTCCAGTAGCTTCCCAGAATTGAATCTGCCCGTAAGGTTTCGAAACCTTGTAAAGGTTTCGAAACTATTTGACAATGGTTTCGGAACCTTCACCCAAAGATTTTGAAACTTTAGGTCTGGAGCCAAAAGTTTCGTTACACTAAGTACACACCAATTACACAATACTCAACCATTAAATACCACCACTAGATGCATCAGTCCTAGGCATAATTAGCAACATATGGCACGTAATCAACAACGTCTCGGATATCAATCAAGCTATAGGCATGCTTCCTAGAGGATGATTAACAACATAACAATCATGCTAGTACATGCTTCAACAATTCAACAATTCCAAAGTTCAACATTTAATAATCAAACAATTATGGTCTTATTACAACATAAACCAAAGCCTATGTACACATTCCTCACATTGGTTGGGTTACACATTGCCTTGCCCAATTTATTTGCCAAAAATATACCAAATTCCAAGTGGTTCTTCCCCTTGGTTTCCTTGCCTCGAACGAAGCTCCAAGTGCCTTTACTTCTCTGCATGGATGAAAAGAGAGCTTAAGCAAACATGCTTAGTGAGGAAGCTCTACACAAATCATCAATGCATCTATTTAAAATCATGATGAAACCATAGTTTGTAATACATTGTTAAATCATGCATGCTAACATCTCATGCTCATGTTCTTTAAATCATATGCATCCTTGAGTTCACATAATCTTATCAAAACAATTTATAAATGATGCACAATCTTCTTCTCAAATTCATGTATGTATATTGGCTTTCTAATGACCACTTTACCTTGAGCTCACCGAATACACGGATCCATGAGACCATTGTCTCGTCATAACACGAAGTCACCATTGACATGACACGAAGTCACTATTGACATGACACGAAGTCACCATTAGCACTACCATGCACGATCGGACACATAGTCACCCTTGTTACGTGTAGACGGCTCTACCACGCACAGTTGGACATAAAGTCACCCTTATTACGTGTAGGCAATATTCCGTATTCTCTGTTTTGATTATAGTGCACTTAAGACAATCCTAATGACATGTCATCATATTCGAATCTAAAGTTAGTGTCACTAAGCCAATATCATAATCAAATGTGCATTATAACTTGCTGTTCACAATGCATGCATAATATGTTCAACAATTGAACCAAAAGCCATGCCCAAAGGCACCATCATGTATAAGACAATTAACCATATTGTATTCCAAAACATTTCTCATAATTTTCTATAATCATGGATGCTAAATAAGCTATGCATTTCAGCAAGTATCTCTCATGTATGCATCAATTCAAAACATGCTCATGCACTTCCATAAATCCCATTGCATTACCAATAAAATACCTTTGTCGAAAATAGCCGAAACTCATATCGGTTCATCAAAAACAACTACTTTACTTACTCTTGAACTATGGAAGGTTTTCACACTCTTCCATAGTCCCCCAAAACAGAACGTACCAAACGCGATTCGCTTTAAATCTAAAATCACTCACCAACAAGCGAAATGAACTTTCGTTGTTATCCGATGATCGCACCAACGCACCAGCACTCAAGCTTCTTCTTGTAACTCTTCTACAACATTTAAAACAGAGCATTCTCACATCATAACATGCTCAAACCAACAGTCATAGCCGATCACCGTTAAACTACCGAAAACTTAGCCGAAAAGACCGTAAACTAAGCCGAAACGCATCCGAACAATATCAGCCCAAAACTTAACGAATCTAACATCTAACCCACTTCAATTATGGTCCAAAAACACATCCAAACCATCCTTATATCTCCAGCAACATTAAAGCATCTAAAACAACCCATAAAGCAACCGAAAAGCACCTTAAAACTACACCAATTGCATTATTCCGGGATTAAATTAATGTGCTATCAAATCACGACTCAATTAATCATTTAATTAATATAAAAACACAATTGGATCCATCTAATTCTAGCATTAAATGAGATCCAAATAGATTTCACAAAAACATTCACAAAATCACTAGATCTAACATTAAAAACATAGAATCAAGTTTTTATTAAAAGATTAGCAAGCTAATACTTGTGAATTTCAATAAAGAACCTTAGAAAAGAATAGAAATCCAGAAAATTACCTTCAAGATCTATTCACCAAAAAGATGTAATTTCCTCTTCTTGATTCCTTGCAGTTTGATGTTGATTTGATGAAATTGATGCTTAGGTTTTGTAAAGGATGGAAAGATGATGCAAATGATGTAATCTTTGTTGAAAAAGATGCAAAAATCAGCAAGGAAGAGAAAACCTGAAGAGAAAGTGGAGAGAAAATGAGAGAAAATGATGAGAGAAAATGAGAGAAAAGTGGTTTTGAGAGAAAATGATTAAAAATATCTAATTAAAGTAATTAAAACACATTTTGGTGAATAAATCATTATTAAAAATTAGAAATGGGTTTATGGCCCTCTAAGGATTCTAAGTTTAGCTTGCTTTTCAATTTAGTCACTAAAAAATGTAATTTTTCAAAAATTACAAAATAAGTCCTCCAATTTTTCCAAAAATTACAAATTGGTCATTTATGCATAATTAAGCATAATTAAAAATCAATATAAAGTCCAAATTATTTTCTTTTAATCTTGAAACATATTTTCAATATTTTAAACCATATTCCAAAATTATTATTTTTCTTAATTAAAAATATCCTTATTGTATCTTTTTCGAAATTAATGAACCGGAGAACTCGATTCGACCCAAATCGAATTCTCCTAACTAAGCCTAAACTAATAACCCCCAAAACGGGATGTTACAACTCTACCCCTCTTAAGAAAATTTCATCCTCGAAATTTACCTGAAGTAAACAAGTGAGGAAAATGCTCCTCCATGTTTTTCCTTGTCTCCCAAGTTGCTTCTTTCACACCTCGGTGTTTCCAAGGCACCTTAACCAAATCTATGGTCTTCCCTCGAAGAACCTTTGCATCCACATCCAAAATCCTCACCGGTTCTTCCTCATAACTCATATCCTCTTTTAACTCGATCTCCTCAACCGGTACAACATGAGAAGGATCCGATCTATATCTACGAAGCGTTGATACATGAAAAACATCATGCATCTTACTCAACTCCTCCGGTAAGCTCAACCTATAAGCAACAATGTAACCCCTTAATTTTAACTTAAAGAGTACGGTAGGTTAAAATTATTGTTTTTAAAACTTTTATGTCAAGAAATTTTAAAAAGTGATACAAAACCAATTTGTAAACCAAAAGATAAAAACACAATTAAAAAGTAAATATTCTGATTTAAAAATGGATAAAACAGTTTTATGCATGAGGTTTTAAAATATCTTAGATCCCTGATAATCCCAAAATAACTAAAATAAAAATGGTTGTAAATAACCGTACTGGAAAAAAAATATTGTCCGGTAGAGATCTCCAAGTACCAACTCTTAGGGCCAGACATCTGGAAAAAAAATAAACTAAAAGAATGAGCTATAAAGCCCAGTGTGCCTCTAAAGTGCAGTCAAAAATCACAATATCACTCAAATCACAATCACAATTATAATATAACTTCCGTAGTAAATAAACACAAAGAATGATGAATGCAATGTCACAGAAAATGCAATATCACAGAGAATGCAGTCCCATACTCCGAATGCCAAACACAGTGGTGGCAAAGCCAACCGATCACAGTAGAGGTAGTTCCCCAGAACCCCTCACCCCTTATTTCGCCAAAACACAGTGTGGTAAAACCACCTTCCTCCGTACAATCCACCCCATGCACATGTAATGCAATAAATGTCAATGATCTCATGTCACAACACAGATATCCGTATAGTACACAAATCACACAGTTCAGTAAATCTGATCTTAATCTCATAGTGTAACACAGTGTTCACAATATCATATAACATGTCGATATACCGTAAAGTCTCAATAACGGATAAGTACAATACATAGAAAATCTAGCACATAAAGAGAATGCACATTTAAATTCATTTTACAATAGCACAAGAAGAAACACACATTTAGCACAAGAGGAAAACACACATTTATATTCATTTAACAATAGCACGTGGAAACTCACATATTTAACGCAAGAAAAGAATACACATTTAGCACAAGAAGAATAGACACATTTGAATTGATTCGACAATAATACAGAAAGAAATATATATTTAGCACAAAAAGAAACAGGTCGAATTTAGGAAGTTAACGTTAAAAGCTTTAAACTCAAAACTAATTTAATTTATATTATTTCATAATAACTGTAAAATATTTAAATTCTTAATAATTCATCACATCTGAAGTTTAAAATTATAACTAAGAATTGATAATTTAAGAATAATTAAAATTCCCAAAATACATTATCTCATAAACTTATTAAATTAATATTATAATCTGATGGTTCAAACTAAATATATAAATATAAAAAAAATATTTATGTATACTGAAAATAATCTTAATTCCCAAATGCATCAAAGTTTCCAGAATAATAATAATAATAATAATTTGAAAATCTAATAGTTTGTTTTATATTGAACAATTATAAGAACAGATAAAATATGAGATTCTTCAGGTACCGTATTGCCAAAAGTCCAAAGATTTATAAGAATAAATTAAGATGGAGTAACCCTAAAGAACTTAACGTATCTTAAAGATGAAGATAAAAACAATAAAACAAAGTTTATAAAATCATTACTCAAGAGTTATATTTTAGAAAAAGCAATACAAAAACATGATGTACACACAACACAAATCACAACTACGTATTTAAATCATAGTTTAATCCGAAATCTTAATTTATCCAAAATCACAAATTCACATGATTTAAATCATAATTACTCACAAAAGTGTGATTTCTCAAACACAAATACACAATCAAAGTCACAATACAAAAATTAAACATGACAGCAAAACACGAATATTTTTCAAAGCATATCACAGGAAAATATATTTAAAAAAACATATAGCACTAGTAAGAGAACACACATATATATATTCCTTTAAACACATGAAAACACACATATTTAACGTGAGAAAGGCACACACATTTAGCACAAAAAGAAAACACATATTTAGCACAAGAAAAGATAGGTTGAACCTAAAAAGTTAACATTAAAAACTTTACCCTCAAAACTAATTTAATTTATATTATTTTATCATAACTTTAAAATATTTAAATACCTAATAATTCGTTAAAACCCAAAATTAAAATTATAATTAAGAATTGATGACTTGAAAAGAGTTAAAATTCTCCAAATACATTATCTCAAAACTCATTAAAATAGTATTATAGTCAGATGGTTCAAATAAAATATTCAAATGTAAGAAAAATATTTATATATACTGAAATAACCATAATTCTCAAATGTATCAAAGTTTTAAAAATAATAATAATGACTAGAAGTTAGTTTTATATTAAATAATAAAATAACCAGATAAAATATAAGATTCTTTAGGTATTGAATTGCTTAAAGCGCACAAATTTGTAAGAGAAAACTAAGATGAAGTAACCTAAAGAACTTAGCGTAACACAAAGAGGTATATAAAAACAAAAAAAAAACATGATTTATAAAATTATTTTTCAAGAGTAATATTTTAGAAAAACAATGCAAAACAAGATGTACGTAAAACACAAATCACAACTACATACTTCAATCATAGTCCAATCCAAAATCATAATTTATCCGAAAATACAAATTCACAGGATTTCAAATCATAATTACTCACAAAAGTGTAGGATTTCAAAATCCGAAAGTTTTATGTATTTCTAAAATCACAATATTAAACATGTCACAGAAAAATATATATTTTAGATAAACACATGTAGCACCAGTAAGAGAACACACCTTAGCCAAAGCGACTCAAATTATTGCATAACATAGTTTTGATCTCGGACAGAAATAAAGAGTGAGAACAAAGTTTTTAGAGAATCTTGATGGAGGAAAAATAATGTAGTGATTTCTCTTAGATCATAATATGTATTTATAGTGAGAAAAATAACTAAGCTTAAGTAGAATTAATATTCTATTAGATCATATTATAAATATAATAATAATAAAAAATAAGATTATATAATTTTAAATGAGCTTCTTATCTTTATCTGAGACTTTATATAATATATATAATATTAAACAAAGAGTTTTGATAAAATAATAATTAAATAAAATAATATTTTTAATAAAAAATTGATTGTAGAAAAACTCTTAATAAAAGAATAATTAATCTCAGTTTAAAAGCAAATTAGTTATCCAAAAAGTCATCTAATTTTAAAACATCACTTTAACTTTTAATCTTTAAATTCACATTTAAACTTTCAAAACTTTATAATCTTATCTCAAATATTTTCCCTTAAATATAGAAAATCAATTTAAAACCTCAAAAAAAATTAGGGTTTCAGAAATTGAGAATCTAAAAAGTGTTTTTAATTAGGGATTTTAAAATTAGGGTTTTTAAAATTTTTGGGATATTACAAACAGGACCAACACGCTCCAACACCTCATATGGTCCAATAAAACGAGGACTCAACTTACCCTTACCCCCAAATCTCATTACCTTCTTCCATGGAGAAACCTTAAGAAACACCTTGTCCCCAACATCATACTCTATCTCCCTACGCTTCAAATCGGCATAGGACTTCTGCCTATCCAAAGCTTCCTTAAGTTTAGCACATATCAACTTAACCTTCCCATCCGTATCTTTAAAACTTGAGGCAAAGAAACATACTTTTGCCCAACTTCTTTCCAACGTAAAGGTGTACAACACCTATGCCCGTATAAAGCCTCAAACGGTGCCATCCGTATACTCGCTTGGAGCTACTGTTATATACAAACTCCACTAAAGACAACTGTTTCTCCCAAGAACCTTGAAACTCGATGACACAACCCCTCAACATATTTTCCAAAGTCTGAATAACACGCTCAGACTGTCCATCCGTTTGTGAATGATAAGCCGTATTAAAGCTAAGCCTCGTACCCAAAGCTGTCTGCAAACTCCTCCAAAACTTGAATGTAAACCGCGGATCTCTATCCAATATGATCGACTTAGGCACCCCATGCAACATTACCACCTCATAAACATACAAATTCGCCAACTTATCCATGGAGTACGTCGCATGCACGATAAGAAAATGTGCACACTTCGTAAACCTATCAACAATCACCCATATAGAATCCTTTTTGGACGGTGTTAAAGGTAACCCCGTCACAAAATCCATGGTGATTCTCTCCCATTTCCATTCTGGAACTTGAACCGGTTGCAACAAACCTGCAGGAAACTGATGTTTAGCTTTCACCCGTTGACACACCATACAACGAGAAACAAACTCTGTCACATCTCTCTTTAAACCAACCCAAAAGTACACAATTTGAGATCTCTATACATCTTCACACTACCCGGATGCATAGCAAACGGACTAGTATGAGCCTCCACCAAGATAGCTTGCCTCAACTCCTGATCATCCAGCACCACAATTCGACCTCTAAAACACAACACCTCATCATCATCAAAACGATACTCGGTCGATCTACCCTTAGCCATATCCTCTACAAAAGGTACCAACGTCTCATCCTCTAACTGTTTCACCTTATCATCTCAACCAAGATAGGCTTTACTTACAACTCCACCACTCAACCACCTTCCTTTGAAATACTCAACTTAGCAAACATCACTCTCAACTCAACCGCCGTCTTACGGCTCAAAGATTCAGCCATCACCTTAGCTTTCCCCGGATGGTATGCAACAGACAACCCACACTTACCCTATTTGGACAACCAACAAATTCTTTCCCCACACCAAAGCAACAATGCACAAACCACCACACCATCTCAACCTCTATAGAAAAGATAACTAAAAAGAAAACCCCATAAGGTTGATAACCAACTCTTGATAACCGCAACGGTTCCCATACCATCACCATCGAACTAACCTTAATTGACATCCTCCCACATACCAGGTAACCAACTAAGCCTTTCACCAACCTCCACTCCACACAACAAACATCAGACTAACTTTGCACAAAACTTTCAACATTGTCTTAAGCAAGCTCCACTAACAACAACAACTTCATTATGAGTCATATTAACCATATCACAACGTCACAACATATCATCCATTTACCTATGAATGATAAAACCCAACATCCAAACAACAACCTATGTCGGTCCTAAAAACTTTCAAATCTTATCATGTTATAGATACACCACTCACACATCTTTCCAATGGGACTTAAGAACCCAAGAAAACCGTACTCCAACAAACGATTGATCCAACAAACCTCATAAGAAAACTCTATACCATCGATAGAACTTACTACCAAACTTATGATGATTCTTCCCGACTTCAACCCTAGGCACCCTTACTACTAACAATAACCCAAAGAAAATTGATCCTCAAACTTACCTTATCAGCATGACAAACATTTACATATGATTCAAACATAATCCAAACCAGCTTAGTCAAATACACATGTTTCTCCCCAACTCCTACCACAACACTCACCACCAAACCCATGGAAAAAGATTACCATAAGCCCTGCTCAAGATACCATTCCATCTCGACACTTTCCGTAACAACCATGTGGTTAACATAACACAAAAAGATTCTCAACACAAAACTAAACCTTGCCAAGAACATATCCTTCACTAGACCCTCAACTAACACTTTACCACGACTTGTCCCCGATCAACTCTACCAAGGTTGAATTTCGCTCATAGATCCATCATATAACTAGGTTTCCCTATAGGTTAACCGAACATCTTCCCTTATAACTCAACAATAACCCAGGCTTATCCCATATAACAAACTCCCATTGCAAGCATCCTTATGGAAGCCAAGTCATCCCCAGTTGCTAAAATTCTACAAAACAAATCATACAAGAAACTTACCAACTTTGTGTCAAACTCAACATTATACTCATTATAACGATAATATCTCCAACTTAAGGTTTAGCCACCATAACCAACTCCACCAAGGTTCAAAATTTAAAATCTACACATCATTAAATGCCTTGTCACTTAACCCAAAACTTTTTTTTCACTATCAACTCATCGACCAATCAACTCCTACATTAAATATACCTTAACAAAATCCAAACTTGTAGAACCATTCCTTCCACTAGTTCCAACATCTCTTATTTTATAACCTTGCCAAAATGGTAACCATAATGATGAAACATCTACAAACACGAACCCACCGAACATAAAACCTCAAAACACTTTTCGATAAAAACAAACCCATAAGACTGAATAATTGCTACAAACCATAAATTATCCAGCGATCCACATTACACCACTTCAGCCATCATCAAAAACTAACTTTACCCGAAGTATATCCAACTTAACATCCTGAAAACACAACATGTATACTTTCCTCCTTTATAGAACAACCAAACCTCTCAAGGTCACAACAATCTATGATTCAACCCCCGATTCCACAACTCCCATACCGAACTATATCTCATATTTTTCTTTCATCCTAACCATACCAGATCGGTCACAACCCTCGATCTAACTGCACACTAACCATACTACAAAGAATTCCATGTAATTTCCACAAAATAATTTCACATCACTCAGAAAAACACCAACCTGCCTTACTCTACAAAACATGCTGCAACCTTGATACAACCTACAGATCTTAACTAGAAAGAATCCGCAAAACCCAGCCCTTCCTTTAGTAATGACCAACTCAAGCTAACCATAACACAGTGTATTTACCTTGGTTTTTGAACATAATTATACAAATTAATCTCAAATTTTCAGCTTTTTACTCGGTTAAAAATCTTACTGATTCTCAATAAAATTCATTTAGACATACACGTTTTAATCGCAACAAAACGACAACCAGAAGTTATTAAATCAAATTATATGAGTTCAATTTGTTAATTATGGGCTTTTGAACATAATTATACAGATTAATCCAAAATTTTCAGCTTTTTATTCGGTTAAAATTCGAACGAATTCGCAATAAATCCCCTTTAGACATGAACGTTTTAATCGCAGAAAAACGATATCCAAAAGTTATTAAAGTAAATTTTATGAGTTCAAATAGTTAATTATGGGCTTTTGAACAAAATTATATAAATTAATCTAAAATTTTTAGCTTGTTACTCTGTTAAAATTCGACCGGATTCGTTATAAAGCCCCTTTAGACATGCACGTTTTAATCGCAACAAAACGACAACGCAAAGTTATTAAATCAAATTCTATGAGTTTAATTTGTTAATTATGGGATTTTGAATATAATTATAAGATTAATCTCAAATTTTCAGCTTTTTACACGGTTAAAATTCGAACGGATTCGCTATAAAGCCCCTTTAGACATACACGTTTTAATCGCAAAAAATGACAACGAAAAGTTATTAAATCAAATTTTATGAGTTAAAATAGTTAATTATGGTCTTTTGAACATAATTATATAGTTTAATATAAAATTTTCAGCTTTTTACTTGGTTAAAATTTGAACTGATTCTCAATAAAGGTCATTTCGATGTACACGTTTTAATCGCAACAAAATGACAACCAAAAGTTGTTAAATCAAATTTTATGTGTTCAAATTGTTAATTATGGTCTTTTGAACAAAATTAAACAGATTAATCTCAAATTTTTAGCTTTTTACTCGGTTAAAATTCGAACAGATTCGCTATAAAGCCCATTTAGACATTCACGTTTTACTCGCAAAAATCGACAACCAAAAGTTATTAAATCAAATTTTATAAGTTCAAATAGTTAATTATGGGCTTTTGAACATAATTATACAGTTTAATCTCAAATTTGCAGCTTTTTACTCTGTTAAAATTCGAACTGATTCTCAATAAAGGTCATTTTGATATACAAGTTTTAATCGCAACAAAACGATAACCAAGAGTTGTTAAATCAAATTTTATGAGTTCAAATTGTTAATTCTGGGATTTTGAACAAAATTATACAAATTAATCTCAAGTTTTCAGCTTTTTACTCGGTTACAATTCGAATTAATTCTCAATAAAGGTGATTTAGACATGCACGTTTTAATCGCAACAAAAGGACAACCAAAAGTTGTTAAATCAAATTTTTTGAGTTCAAATAGTTAATTATGGGATTTTGAACTTAACTACACAGATTAATCTCAAATTTTCAATTTTTTACTCGGTTAAAATTCGAATGGATTCGCTATAAAGCCCCTTTAGACATGCACGTTTTAATCCCAACAAAACGACAACCAAAAGTTATTAAATCAAATTCTATGAGTTCAACTTGTTAATTATGGGCTTTTGAACATAATTATATCGAATAATCTCATATTTTTAGCTTTTTACTCGGTTAAAATTCGAACGGATTCGCCATAAAGCCTCGTTAGACATGCACGTTTTAATCGCAACAAAACAACAACCAAAAGTTATTAAATAAAATTTTATGAGTTTAAATAGTTAATTATGGGCTTTTGAACATAATTATACAAATTAATCTCAAATATTCAGCTTTTTACTCGGTTAACAATCTTATTGATTCTCAATAAAGTTCATTTCGATATGCACGTTTTAATCGCAACAAAACGACAAACAGAAGTTATTAAATCAAATTTTATGAGTTTAAATTGTTAATTAAGGGCTTTTGAATAAAATTATTCATATTAATCTCAAATTTTTAGCTTTTTACTCGGTTAAAAGTCGAACGTATTCGCCATAAAGCCTCTTTAGACATGCACGTTTTAATCACAACAAAACGACAATCAAAAGTTATTAAATCAAATTTTATGAGTTTAAATAGTTAATTATGGGCTTTTGAACATAATTATACAAATTAATCTCAAATTTTTAGATTTTTACTCGGTTAACAATCTTACTGATTTTCAATAAAGTTCATTTAGACATGCACGTTTTAATCGCAACAAAACGACAAGCAGAAGTTATTATATCAAATTTTATGAGTTCAAATTGTTAATTATGGGCTTTTGAACAAAATTATTCATATTAATCTCAAATTTTTAGCTTTTTACTCGGTTAAAATTCGAACGGGTTCGCTATAAAGCCCCTTTAGACATGCACATTTTAATCGCAACAAAACGACAACCAAAAGTTATTAAATCAATTTTTATGAGTTTAATTTGTTAATTATGGGCTTTTGAAAATATTTATAAGATTAATCTCAAATTTTCAGCTTTTTACTCGGTTAAAATTCGAACTGATTCTCAATAAAGCCCTTTTAGACATACATGTTATTATCGTAATAAAACGACAACCAAATTTTATTAAATCAATTTTTATTAGTTAAAATATTTAATTATAGGCTTTTAAACAAAATTATATAGATTAATCTAAAATTTTCAGCTTTTTACTCTGTTAAAATTAGAAAGGATTTGCTATAAAGCCCCTTTAGACATGCACGTTTTAATCACAGCAAAACGACAACCAAAAGTTATTAAATAAAATTTTATGAGTTCAAATTGTTAATTATAGGCTTTTGAACATAATTATACAAATTAATCTCAAATTTTCAGCGTTTTACTCGGTTAAAATTCTTATTGATTCTCAATAAAGGTCATTTAGACATGCACATTTTAATCACAACAAATCGACAACCAAAAGTTATTGAATCAAATTTTATGAGTTCAAATAGTTAATTATGTACTTTTGAACAAAATTAATTAGAATAATCTCAAATTTTAAGGTTTCACTCATTTAGACATTCACGTTTTAATCGCAACCAAACGATAACCAAAAGTTATTAAATCAAATTTTCTGAGCTCAAATTGTTAATTATGTGCTTTTGAATAAAATTATACAAATTAATCTCAAATTTTCTGCTTTTTACTAGTTTAAAATTTGAACTGATTCTCAATAAAGGTTATTTAAACATGCACGTTTTAATCGCAACAAAACGATAAACAAAAGTTACTAAATCAAATTTTATGAGTTTAAATTTTTAATTATGGGCTTTTGAACAAAATTATATAGATTAATCTCAAATTTTCAGATTTTTACTCAGTTAAAATTCGAACGAATTCGCTATAAATCCCCTTTAGATATGCACGTTTTAATCGTAACAAAACGACAACCAACAGTTATTAAATCAAATTTTATGAGTTTAAATTGTTAATTATGGGCTTTTGAACAAAATTATACTGATTAATCTCAAATTTTCAGCTTTTTACTCGGTTAAGATTCGAACGGATTCGCTATAAAGCCGCTTTAGACATGCATGTTTTAATCGCAACAAAACAACAACCAAAAGTTATTAAATCAAATTTTATTAGTTCAAATAGTTAATTATGGGCTTTTGAACATAATTATACAGATTAATCTCATTTTTGCATCTTTTTACTCGGTTAAAATTCGAATTAATTCTCAATAAAGATCATTTAGACATGCACATTTTAATTGCAACAAAACGACAACCAAAAGTTATTAAATCAATTTTATGGGTTCAAATTGTTAATTATGGGCTTTTGAACAAAATTATACAGATTAATCTCAAATTTTCAGCTTTTTACTTGGTTAAAATTCGAAAGGATTTGCTATAAAGCCCATTTAGAGCTTTTAATCGCAACAAAACGACAACCAAAAGTTATTAAATAAAATTTTATGAGTTCAAATTGTTAATTATGGGCTTTTGAACATAATTATACAGATTAATCTCAAATTTCAGTGTTTTACTCGGTTAAAATTCTTACTGATTCTCAATAAAGGTCATTTAGACATGCACATTTTAATCACAATAAAACGACAACCAAAAGTTATTTAATCAAATTTTATGAGTTCGAATAGTTAATTTTGGGCTTTTGAACAAAATTATATAGATTAATCTCAAATTTTCATCTTTTTACTCAGTTAAAATTCGAACGAATTCGCTATAAAGACACTTTAGACATATACGTTTTAATAACAACAAAACGATAACCAAAAGTTATTAAATCAAATTTAATGATTTCAAATTGTGAATTATGGGCTTTTGAACAAAATTGTACAGATTAGTCTCAATTTTTTAGCTTTTTACTCGGTTAAAATTCAAACGGATTTGCTATAAAGCCCTTTTGGACATGCATGTTTTAATCGCAACAAAACGAAAATCAAAAGTTATTAAATCAAATTTTATTAGTTCAAATAGTTAATTATGGGCTTTTGAATATAATTATACAGATTAATCTCACATTTTCATCTTTTTACTCTGTTAAAATTCGAACTGGTTCTCAATAAAGGTCATTTAGACATGCACGTTTTAATCGCAACCAAACGACAACCAAAAGTTATTAAATCAAATTTTATTAGTTCAAATAGTTAATTAAGGGTTTTTGAACATAATTATACAAATTAATCTCAAATTTCCAGCATTTTACAGGTTAAAATTCGAACAGATTCGCTATAAAGCCCCTTTAGACATGCACGTTTTAATCGCAACAAAACGATAACCAAAAGTTTTAAATCAAATTATATGAGTTCAAATTGTTATTTATGGGCTTTTGAACAAAATTATACAGATTAATCTCAAATTTTCAACTTTTTACTCAGTTAAGATTCGAACGAATTCGCTATAAAGCTCCTTTAGACATGCACGTTTTAATCTCAACAAAACGATAACCAAAAGTTATTAAATCAAATTTTATGAGTTCAAATTGTTAATTATGGGCTTTTGAACAAAATTATATAGATTAATCTCAAATTTTCAGTTTTTTACTCGGTTAAAATTTGAACTGATTCTCAATAAAGGTCATTTACACATGCATGTTTTAATCGCAACAAAACGGCAACGAAGAGTTATTAAATCAAATTTTATGAGTTCAAATAGTTAATTATAGGCTTTTGAACAAAATTATATAGATTAATCTCAAATTTCCAGTTTTTTACTCGATTAAAATTTGAACGAATTCGCTATAAAGCCCCTTTAGACAAGCACGTTTTAATCGTAACAAAACAACAACCAAAAGTTATTAAATCAAATTTTATGAGTTCAAATTGTTAATTATGTGCTTTTGAACAAAATTATATAGATTAATCTCAAATTTTCAGCTTTTTACTCGGTTAAAATTCGAACTGATTCGCTATAAGGCCCCTATAGACATGCACGTTTTAATTGCAACAAAACGACAATCAAAAGTTATTAAATAAAATTTTATGAGTTCAAATAGTTAATTATGGGCTTTTGAATAAAATTATATAGATTAATCTCAAATTTTCTGCTTTTTACTCTGTTAAGATTCGAACGGATTCGCCATAAAGCCTCTTTAGACATGCACGTTTTAATCACAACAAAACGATAACCAAAAGTTATTAAATCAAATTTTATTAGTTCAAATAGGTAATTATTGGCTTTTGAACATAATTATACAAATTAATCTCACATTTTCATCTTTTCACTCTGTTAAAATTCGAACTAGTTCTCAACAAAGGTCATTTAGACATGCCCGTTTTAATTGCAACAAAACGACAACCAAAAGTTATTAAATCAAATTTTATTAGTTTAAATAGTTAATTATGGGCTTTTGAACATAATTATACAAATTAATCTCAAATTTCCAGCATTTTACAGGTTAAAATTCGAACAGATTCGCTATAAAGCCCCTTTAGAGATGCACGTTTTAATCGCAACAAAACGATAACCAAAAGTTTTTCAATCAAATTATATGAGTTCAAATTGTTATTTATGGGCTTTTGAACAAAATTATACAGATTAATCTCAAATTTTCAACTTTTTACTCAGTTAAGATTCGAACGAATTCGCGATAAAGCCCCTTTAGACATGCACGTTTTAATCTCAACAAAACGATAACCAAAAGTTATTAAATCAAATTTTATGAGCTTTTAATCGCAACAAAACGACAACCAAATGTTAGTAAATAAAATTTTATGAGTTTAAAATGTTAATTATGGGCTTTTGAACATAATTATACAGATTAATCTCAAATTTCAGTGTTTTATTCAGTTAAAATTCTTATTAATTCTCAATAAAGGTCATTTAGACATGCACGTTTTAATCACAATAAAACGACAACCAAAAGTTATTAAATCAAATTTTATGAGTTCGAATAGTTAATTATGGGCTTTTGAACAAAATTATACAGATTAATCTCAAATTTTTAGCTTTTTACTCGGTTAAAATTCGAACGAATTCGCTATAAAGCCCCTTTAGACATGCACGTTTTAATCACAACAAAAGGATAGCCAAAAGTTATTAAATCAAATTTTATGAGTTCAAATTCTTAATTATGAGCTTTTGAAATAAATTATAGAGATTAATCTCAAATTTTCAGCTTTTTACTCGGTTAAAATTCGAACGAATTCACTGTAAAGCCCCTTCAGACATACACGTTTTAATCGCAACAAAACGACAACCAAAATTTATTAAATCAAATGTTATGAGTACAAATTGTTAATTATGGGCTTTTGAATATAATTATACATATTAATCTCAAATTTTTTGCTTTTTACTCGGTTAAAATTTGAACGGATTCGCTATAAAGGTTATTTAGACATGCACGTTTTAATCGCAACAAAACGATAAACAAAAGTTATTAAATCAAATTTTATGAGTTCAAATTTTTAATTATGGGCTTTCGAATAAAATTATACAGATTAATTTCAAATTTTCAGATTTTTACTCAGTTAAGATTCGAACGAATTCGCTATAAAGCCCCTTTAGACATGCATGTTTTAATCGCAACAAAACAACAACCAAAAGTTAAGGATTTCAAATTGTTAATTATGGGCTTCTGAACAAAATTGTACAAATTAGTCTCAAATTTTCAGCTTTTTACTTGGTTAAAATTCGAATGGGTTCGCTATAAAGCCCTTTTGGACATACATGTTTTAATCGCAACAAAACGAAAACCATAATTTATTAAATCAAATTTTATTAGTTCAAATAGTTAATTATGGGCTTTTGAACATAATTATACAAATTAATCTCACATTTTCATCTTTTTACTCTGTTAAAATTCGAACTGTTTCTCAACAAAGGTCATTTAGACATGCACGTTTTAATTGCAACAAAACGACAACCAAAAGTTATTAAATCAAATTTTATTAGTTTAAATAGTTAATTATGGGCTTTTGAATATAATTATACAAATTAATCTCAAATTTCCAGCATTTTACAGGTTAAAATTCGAACAGATTCGCTATAAAGCCCCTTTAGACATGCACGTTTTAATCGCAACAAAACGATAACTAAAAGTTTTTAAATCAAATTATATGAGTTCAAATTGTTATTTATGGGCTTTTGAACAAAATTGTACAGATTAATCTCAAATTTTCAGCTTTTTACTCAGTTAAGATTCGAACGAATTCGCCATAAAGCCCCTTTAGACATGCATGTTTTAATCGCAACAAAACAACAACCAAAAGTTATTAAATTAATTTTTTTTAGTTCAAATAGTTAATTATGGGCTTTTGAACATAATTATACAGATTAATCTCACTTTTTCATCTTTTTACTCGGTTAAAATTCAAACTGATTCTCAATAAAGATCATTTAGACATGCATATTTTAATTACAACAAAACGACAACCAAAAGTTATTAAATCAATTTTATGAGTTCAAATTGTTAATTATGGGCTTTTGAACAAAATTATACAGATTAATCTCAAATTTTCAGCTTTTTACTCGGTTAAAATTCGAAAGGATTTGCTATAAAGTCCATTTAGAGCTTTTAATCGCAACAAAACGACAACCAAATGTTATTAAATAAAATTTTATGAGTTCAAAATGTTAATTATGGGCTTTTGATCAAAATTATATAGATTAATCTCATATTTTCAGTTTTTTACTCGGTTAAAATTTGAACTGATTCTCAATAATGGTCATTTAGGCAAGCATGTTTTAATCGCAACAAAACGACAACGAAAAGTTATTAAATCAAATTTTATGAGTTCAAATAGTTAATTATGGGCTTTTGAACAAAATTATACAGTTTAATCTCAAATTTCCGGCTTTTTACTCAATTAAAATTTGAACGAATTCGCTATAAAGCCCCTTTAGACATGCACATTTTAATCGTAACAAAACGACAACCAAAAGTTATTAAATCAAATTTTATGAGTTCAAATTGTTAATTAGGAGCTTTTGAACAAAATTATAAAGATTAATCTCAAATTTTCAGCTTTTTACTCGGTTAAAATTCGAACTGATTCCCTATAAAGCCTCTATAGACATGCACGTTTTAATTGCAATAAAACGACAACCAAAAGTTATTAAATCAAATTTTATGAGTTCAAATAGTTAATTATGGGCTTTTGAATAAAATTATACAGATTAATCTAAAATTTTCAGCTTTTTACTCGGTTAAGATTCGAACGGATTCGCTATAAAGCCCCTTTAGACATGCATGTTTTAATCGCAACAAAACAACAACAAAAAGTTATTAAATCAAATTTTATTAGTTCAAATAGGTAATTATGGGCTTTTGAACATAATTATACAGATTAATCTCATATTTTTAGCTTTTTACTCGGTTAAAATTCGAACTAATTCTCAATAAATATCATTTAGACATGCACATTTTAATTGCAACAAAACGACAAACAAAAGTTATTAAATCAAATTCTATGAGTTCAAATTGTTAATTATGGGCTTTTGAACAAAATTATACAGATTAATCTCAAATTTTTAGCTTTTTACTCGGTTAAAATTCGAAAGTATTTGCTATAAAGCCCATTTAGAGCTTTTAATCGCAACAAAACGACAACCAAATGTTATTAAATAAAATTTTATGAGTTCAAAATGTTAATTATGGGCTTTTGAACATAATTATACAGATTAATCTCAAATTTCAGTGTTTTACTCGGTTAAAATTCTTACTAATTCTCAATAAAGGTCATTTAGACATGCACGTTTTAATCACAATAAAACGAAAACCAAAAGTTATTAAATAAAATTTTATGAGTTCGAATAGTTAATTATGGGATTTTGAACAAAATTATACAGATTAATCTCAAATTTTCAGCTTTTTACTCGGTTAAAATTCAAACGAATTCGCAATAAAGCCCCTTTAGACATGCACGTTTTAATCGCAACAAAACGAAAACCAAAAGTTATTAAATCAAATTTTATGAGTTCAAATTATTAATTATGGGCTTTTGAACAAAATTATATAGATTAATCTCAAATTTTCAGCTTTTTACTCGGTTAAAATTCGAACGTATTCACTATAAAGCCCCTTTAGACATACACGTTTTAATCGCAATAAATCGACAACCAAAAATTATTAAATCAAATTTTATGAGTTCAAATTGTTATTTATGGGGTTTTGAAAAAATTATATAGATTAATCTCAAATTTTTAGCATTTACTCGGTTAAAATTCGAACAGATTTGCTATAAAGCCCCTTTAGACATACACGTTTTAATCGTAACAAAACGACAACCAAAAGTTTTTAAATCAAATTAAATGAGTTCAAATTGTTATTTATGGGCTTTTGAAAAAAATTATACAGATTAATCTCAAATTTTCAGCTTTTTACTCTGTTAAGATTCAAACGAATTCGCTATAAAGCCCCTTAAGACATGCACGTTTTAATCGCAACAAAACGATAACCAAAAGTTATTAAATCAAATTTTATGAGTTCAAATTGTTAATCATGGGCTTTTGAACAAAATTACATAGATTAATCTCAAATTTTCAGTTTTTTTCTAGGTTAAAATTTGAACTGATTCTCAATAAAGGTCATTTAGACATGCATGTTTTAATCGCAACAAAACGCCAACCAAAAGTTATTAAATAAAATTTTATAAGTTCAAAAAGTTAATTATGGGCGTTTGAACAAAATTATACAGATTAATCTCAAATTTCCAGCTTTTTACTCCATTAAAATTTGAACGAATTCGCTATAATGCCCCTTTAGACATGCACGTTTTAATCGCAACAAAACGATGACCAAAAGTTTTTAAATCAAATTATATGAGTACAAATTGTAATTTATGGGATTTTGAACGAAATTATACAGATTAATCTCAAATTTTCAGCTTTTTACTCGGTTAAAATTCGAACGAATTCGCTATAAAGCCCCTTTAGGTATGCACGATTTAATCGCAACAAAACGATAACCAAAAGTTATTAAATCAAATTTTATGAGTTCAAATTGTTAATTATGGGCTTTTGAACAAAATTATACAGATTAATCTCAAATTTTTAGCTTTTTACTCGGTTACAATTCGAACGAATTCGCTATAAAGCCCCTTTAGACATACACGTTTTAATCACAACAAAACGATAACCAAAAGTTATTAAATCAAATTTAATGAGTTCAAATTGTTAATTATGGGCTTTTGAACATAATTATACATATTAATCTCACATTTTCAACTTTTTACTCGGTTAAAATTCGAACTGATTCTCAATAAAGATTATTTAGACATGCACATTTTAATTGCAACAAAACGACAACCAAAAGTTATTAAATCAATTTTGCTATAAAGCCCATTTAGAGCTTTTAATCGCAACAAAACAACAACCAAATGTTATTAAATAAAATTTTATGAGTTCAAATTGTTAATTATGGGCTTTTGAATATAATTATACAGATTAATCTCAAATTTCAGTGTTTTAGACATGCACGTTTTAATCATAATAAAACGAACACCAAAAGTTATTAAATCAAATTTTATGAGTTCGAATAGTTAATTATGGGCTTTTGAACAAAATTATACAGATTAATCTCAAATTTTTAGCTTTTTACTCGGTTAAAATTGGAACGAATTCGCTATAAAGCCCCTTTAGACATGCACGTTTTAATCACAACAAAAGGTTAACCAAAAGTTATTAAATCAAATTTTATAAGTTCAAATTTTTAATTATCTGCTTTTGAACAAAATTATACAGATTAATCTCAAATTTCCAGCATTTTGCGAACGAATTCGCTATAAAGCCCCTTTAGACATGTACGTTTTAATCGCAACAAAACGACAACCAAAAGTTATTAAATCAAATTTTATAATTTCAAATTGTTAATTATGGGCTTTTGAACAAAATTATATAGATTAATCTCAAATTTTAAGCTTTTTACTCGGTTAAAATTCGAACGGATTCGCTATAAAGCCCCTTTAGACATGCCCGTTTCAATCGCAACAAATCGACAACCAAAAATTATTATATCAAATTTTATGAGTTCAAATTGTTAAGTATGGGCTTTTGAAAAAAATTATATAGATTAATCTCAAATTTTTAGCTTTTTACTCGGTTAAAATTCGAACAGATTTGCTATAAAGGCCCCTTAGACGTACACGTTTTAATCTTAACAAAACGACAACCAAAAGTTTTTAAATCAAATTATATGAGTTCAAATTGTTATTTATGGGCTTTTGAAAAAAATTATACATATTAATCTCAAATTTTCAGCTTTTTACTCGGTTAAGATTCAAACGAATTCGCTATAAAGCCCCTTTAGACATGCACGTTTTAATCGCAACAAAACAACAACCAAAAGTTATTAAATCAAATTTTATGAGTTCAAATTGTTAATTATGGGCTTTTGAACCAAATTACATAGATTAATCTCAAATTTTCAGTTTTTTACTCGGTTAAAATTTGAACTGATTCTCAATAAAGGTCATTTAGACATGCATGTTTTAATCGCAACAAAACGACAACCAAAAGTTATTAAATCAAATTTTATGAGTTCAAATAGTTAATTCTGGGCGTTTGAACAAAATTATACAGATTAAGCTCAAATTTCCAGGTTTTTACTCGATTAAAATTTGAACGAACTCGCTATATAGCCCATTTAGACATGCACGTTTTAATCGCAACAAAACGACAACCAAAAGTTATTAAATCAAATTTTATGATTTCAAATAGTTAATTATGGGCTTTTAAACAAAATTATAAAGATTAATCTAAAATTTTCAGCTTTTTACTCGGTTAAAATTCGAACAAATTCGCTATAAAGCCCCTCTAGACATACACGTTTTAATCACAACAAAACGATAACCAAAAGTTATTAAATCAAAATTTATTAGTTCAAATAGTTAATTATGGGCTTTTGAACATAATTATACAGATTAATCTCACATTTTCAGCTTTATACTCAGTTAAAATTCGAACTGATTCTCAATAAAGATCATTTAGACATGCACATTTTAATTGCAACAAAACGACAACCAAAAGTTATTGAATCAATTTTATGAGTTCAAATTGTTAATTATGGGCTTTTGAACAAAATGATACAGATTAATCTCAAATTTTTACATTTTTACTCCGTTAAAATTCGAACGAACTCTCTATAAAGCCCCTTTAGACATGCACGTTTTAATCGCAACAAAACAACAACCAAAAGTTATTAAATTAAATTTTATGAGCTCAAATTGTTAATTATGGGCTTTTGAAAAAATTATATAGATTAATCTCAAATTTTTAGCTTTTTACTCGGTTAAAATTCGAACAGATTTGCTACAAAAACCCTTTAGACATACACATTTTAATCGCAACAAAACCACAACCAAAAGTTATTAAATCAAATTTTATGAGTTCAAATAGTTAATTATGGGCTTTTGCATATAATTATACAGATTAATCTCATTTTTTCAGCTTTTTACTCGTTTAAAATTTGAATTGATTCTCAATAAAGGTAATTTAGACATGCACGTTTTAATCGCAACAAAACGACAACCAAAAGTTATTAAATCAAATTTTATTAGTTCAAATAGGTAATTATGGGCTTTTGAACATAATTATACAGATTAATCTCATATTTTTAGCTTTTTACTCGGTTAAAATTCGAACTAATTCTCAATAAATATCATTTAGACATGCACATTTTAATTGCAACAAAACGACAAACAAAAGTTATTAAATCAAATTCTATGAGTTCAAATTGTTAATTATGGGCTTTTGAACAAAATTATACAGATTAATCTCAAATTTTTAGCTTTTTACTCGGTTAAAATTCGAAAGTATTTGCTATAAAGCCCATTTAGAGCTTTTAATCGCAACAAAACGACAACCAAATGTTATTAAATAAAATTTTATGAGTTCAAAATGTTAATTATGGGCTTTTGAACATAATTATACAGATTAATCTCAAATTTCAGTGTTTTACTCGGTTAAAATTCTTACTAATTCTCAATAAAGGTCATTTAGACATGCACGTTTTAATCACAATAAAACGAAAACCAAAAGTTATTAAATAAAATTTTATGAGTTCGAATAGTTAATTATGGGATTTTGAACAAAATTATACAGATTAATCTCAAATTTTCAGCTTTTTACTCGGTTAAAATTCAAACGAATTCGCAATAAAGCCCCTTTAGACATGCACGTTTTAATCGCAACAAAACGAAAACCAAAAGTTATTAAATCAAATTTTATGAGTTCAAATTATTAATTATGGGCTTTTGAACAAAATTATATAGATTAATCTCAAATTTTCAGCTTTTTACTCGGTTAAAATTCGAACGTATTCACTATAAAGCCCCTTTAGACATACACGTTTTAATCGCAATAAATCGACAACCAAAAATTATTAAATCAAATTTTATGAGTTCAAATTGTTATTTATAGGGTTTTGAAAAAATTATATAGATTAATCTCAAATTTTTAGCATTTACTCGGTTAAAATTCGAACAGATTTGCTATAAAGCCCCTTTAGACATACACGTTTTAATCGTAACAAAACGACAACCAAAAGTTTTTAAATCAAATTAAATGAGTTCAAATTGTTATTTATGGGCTTTTGAAAAAAATTATACAGATTAATCTCAAATTTTCAGCTTTTTACTCTGTTAAGATTCAAACGAATTCGCTATAAAGCCCCTTAAGACATGCACGTTTTAATCGCAACAAAACGATAACCAAAAGTTATTAAATCAAATTTTATGAGTTCAAATTGTTAATCATGGGCTTTTGAACAAAATTACATAGATTAATCTCAAATTTTCAGTTTTTTTCTAGGTTAAAATTTGAACTGATTCTCAATAAAGGTCATTTAGACATGCATGTTTTAATCGCAACAAAACGCCAACCAAAAGTTATTAAATAAAATTTTATAAGTTCAAAAAGTTAATTATGGGCGTTTGAACAAAATTATACAGATTAATCTCAAATTTCCAGCTTTTTACTCCATTAAAATTTGAACGAATTCGCTATAATGCCCCTTTAGACATGCACGTTTTAATCGCAACAAAACGATGACCAAAAGTTTTTAAATCAAATTATATGAGTACAAATTGTAATTTATGGGATTTTGAACGAAATTATACAGATTAATCTCAAATTTTCAGCTTTTTACTCGGTTAAAATTCGAACGAATTCGCTATAAAGCCCCTTTAGGTATGCACGATTTAATCGCAACAAAACGATAACCAAAAGTTATTAAATCAAATTTTATGAGTTCAAATTGTTAATTATGGGCTTTTGAACAAAATTATACAGATTAATCTCAAATTTTTAGCTTTTTACTCGGTTACAATTCGAACGAATTCGCTATAAAGCCCCTTTAGACATACACGTTTTAATCACAACAAAACGATAACCAAAAGTTATTAAATCAAATTTAATGAGTTCAAATTGTTAATTATGGGCTTTTGAACATAATTATACATATTAATCTCACATTTTCAACTTTTTACTCGGTTAAAATTCGAACTGATTCTCAATAAAGATTATTTAGACATGCACATTTTAATTGCAACAAAACGACAACCAAAAGTTATTAAATCAATTTTTCTATAAAGCCCATTTAGAGCTTTTAATCGCAACAAAACAACAACCAAATGTTATTAAATAAAATTTTATGAGTTCAAATTGTTAATTATGGGCTTTTGAATATAATTATACAGATTAATCTCAAATTTCAGTGTTTTAGACATGCACGTTTTAATCATAATAAAACGAACACCAAAAGTTATTAAATCAAATTTTATGAGTTCGAATAGTTAATTATGGGCTTTTGAACAAAATTATACAGATTAATCTCAAATTTTTAGCTTTTTACTCGGTTAAAATTGGAACGAATTCGCTATAAAGCCCCTTTAGACATGCACGTTTTAATCACAACAAAAGGTTAACCAAAAGTTATTAAATCAAATTTTATAAGTTCAAATTTTTAATTATCTGCTTTTGAACAAAATTATACAGATTAATCTCAAATTTCCAGCATTTTGCGAACGAATTCGCTATAAAGCCCCTTTAGACATGTACGTTTTAATCGCAACAAAACGACAACCAAAAGTTATTAAATCAAATTTTATAATTTCAAATTGTTAATTATGGGCTTTTGAACAAAATTATATAGATTAATCTCAAATTTTAAGCTTTTTACTCGGTTAAAATTCGAACGGATTCGCTATAAAGCCCCTTTAGACATGCCCGTTTCAATCGCAACAAATCGACAACCAAAAATTATTATATCAAATTTTATGAGTTCAAATTGTTAAGTATGGGCTTTTGAAAAAAATTATATAGATTAATCTCAAATTTTTAGCTTTTTACTCGGTTAAAATTCGAACAGATTTGCTATAAAGGCCCCTTAGACGTACACGTTTTAATCTTAACAAAACGACAACCAAAAGTTTTTAAATCAAATTATATGAGTTCAAATTGTTATTTATGGGCTTTTGAAAAAAATTATACATATTAATCTCAAATTTTCAGCTTTTTACTCGGTTAAGATTCAAACGAATTCGCTATAAAGCCCCTTTAGACATGCACGTTTTAATCGCAACAAAACAACAACCAAAAGTTATTAAATCAAATTTTATGAGTTCAAATTGTTAATTATGGGCTTTTGAACCAAATTACATAGATTAATCTCAAATTTTCAGTTTTTTACTCGGTTAAAATTTGAACTGATTCTCAATAAAGGTCATTTAGACATGCATGTTTTAATCGCAACAAAACGACAACCAAAAGTTATTAAATCAAATTTTATGAGTTCAAATAGTTAATTCTGGGCGTTTGAACAAAATTATACAGATTAAGCTCAAATTTCCAGGTTTTTACTCGATTAAAATTTGAACGAACTCGCTATATAGCCCATTTAGACATGCACGTTTTAATCGCAACAAAACGACAACCAAAAGTTATTAAATCAAATTTTATGATTTCAAATAGTTAATTATGGGCTTTTAAACAAAATTATAAAGATTAATCTAAAATTTTCAGCTTTTTACTCGGTTAAAATTCGAACAAATTCGCTATAAAGCCCCTCTAGACATACACGTTTTAATCACAACAAAACGATAACCAAAAGTTATTAAATCAAAATTTATTAGTTCAAATAGTTAATTATGGGCTTTTGAACATAATTATACAGATTAATCTCACATTTTCAGCTTTATACTCAGTTAAAATTCGAACTGATTCTCAATAAAGATCATTTAGACATGCACATTTTAATTGCAACAAAACGACAACCAAAAGTTATTGAATCAATTTTATGAGTTCAAATTGTTAATTATGGGCTTTTGAACAAAATGATACAGATTAATCTCAAATTTTTACATTTTTACTCCGTTAAAATTCGAACGAACTCTCTATAAAGCCCCTTTAGACATGCACGTTTTAATCGCAACAAAACAACAACCAAAAGTTATTAAATTAAATTTTATGAGCTCAAATTGTTAATTATGGGCTTTTGAAAAAATTATATAGATTAATCTCAAATTTTTAGCTTTTTACTCGGTTAAAATTCGAACAGATTTGCTACAAAAACCCTTTAGACATACACATTTTAATCGCAACAAAACCACAACCAAAAGTTATTAAATCAAATTTTATGAGTTCAAATAGTTAATTATGGGCTTTTGCATATAATTATACAGATTAATCTCATTTTTTCAGCTTTTTACTCGTTTAAAATTTGAATTGATTCTCAATAAAGGTAATTTAGACATGCACGTTTTAATCGCAACAAAACGACAACCAAAAGTTATTAAATCAAATTTTATGAGTTCAAATTGTTAATTATGGGCTTTTGAACATACTTATACAGATTAATCTCAAATTTTTAGCTTTTTACTCGGTTAAAATTCGAACGAATTCGCTATAAAGCCCCTTTAGATATGCACTTTGTAATCGCAACAAAACGATAACCAAAAGTTATTAAATCAAATTTTTTGAGTTCAAATTGTTAATTATGGGCTTTTGACCAAAATTATACTGATTAATCTCAAATTTTTTGCTTTTTACTCAGTTAAAATTTGAACGAATTCGCTATAAAGCCCCTAGACATGCACGTTTTAATCGCAATAAAACGACAACCAAAAATTATTAAATCAAATTTTATGAGTTCAAATTGTAAATTATAGGATTTTGAACAAAATTATAGAGATTAATCTCAAATTTTCAGCTTTTTACTTGGTTAAAATTTGAATTGATTCTCAATAAAGGTCATTTAGACATGCATGTTTTAATCGCAACAAAACGATAACCCAAAGTTATTAAATCAAATTTTATGAGTTCAAATTGTGAATTATGGGCTTTTGAACATACTTATACAGATTAATCTCAAATTTCCAGCTTTTTACTCGGTTCAAATTCAAACGAATTCGCTATAAAGCCCCTTTAGATATGCACATTGTAATCGCAACAAAACGATAACCAAAAGTTATTAAATCAAATTTTATGAGTTCAAATAGTTAATTATGGGCTTTTGAACATAATTATACAGATTAATCTCAAATTTTTAGCTTTTTACTCGGTTAAAATTCGAACTGATTCTTAATAAAGTGCATTTCGACATGCACGTTTTAATCGCAACAAAACGATAACCAAAAGTTATTAAATAAAATTTTCTGAGTTCAAATTGTTAATTATGGGCTTTTGAACAAAATTATACAGATTAATCTCAAATGTTTAGCTTCTTACTCAGTTAAAATTCGAACGAACTCGCTATAAAGCCCCTTTAGACATGCACGTTTTAATCGCAACAAAACGACAACCAAAAGTTATTAAATCAAATTTTATGAGCTCAAATTGTTAATTATGGGCTTTTAAAAAAATTATATAGATTAATCTCAAATTTTTAGCTTTTACTCGGTTAAAATTCGAACAGATTTGCTACAAAAACACTTTAGACATACACATTTTAATCGCAACAAAACCACAACCAAAAGTTATTAAATCAAATTTTATGAGTTCAAATAGTTAATTATGGGCTTTTGAATATAATTATACAGATTAATCTCATTTTTTCAGCTTTTTACTCGTTTAAAATTTGAATTGATTCTGAATAAAGGTAATTTAGACATGCAGGTTTTAATCGCAACAAAACGACAACCAAAAGTTATTAAATCAAATTTTCTGAGTTCAAATTGTTAATTATGGGCTTTTGAACATACTTATACAAATTAATCTCAAATTTTCAGCTTTTTAATCGGTTAAAATTCGAACGAATTCGCTATAAAGCCCCTTTAGATATGCACTTTGTAATCGCAACAAAACGATAACCAAAAGTTATTAAATCAAATTTAATGAGTTCATATTGTTAATTATGGGCTTTTTAACAAAATTATATAGATTAATCTCAAATTTTCTGCTTTTTACTCAGTTAAAATTGGAACGGATTCTCTATAAAGCCCCTTTAGACATGCATGTTTTAATCGCAACAAAACAACAACCAAAAGTTATTAAATCAAATTTTATGAGTTCAAATTGTTAATTATCGGCTTTTGAACATACTTATACAGATTAATCTCAAATTTTCAGCTTTTTACTCGGTTAAAATTCGAACGAATTCGCTATAAAGCCCCTTTAGACATGCACGTTTTAATCGCAATAAAACGACAACCAAAAGTTATTAAATCAAATTTTATGACTTCAAATTGTTAATTATGGGCTTTTGAACAAAATGATACAGATTAATCTCAAATTTTCAGCTTTTTACTCAGTTAAAATTCGAACGAACTCGCTATAAAGCCCCTTTAGACATGCACGTTTTAATCGCAACAAAACGACAACCAAAAGTTATTAAATTAAATTTTATGAGTTCAAATTGTTAATTATGGGCTTTTGAAAAAATTATATAGATTAATCTCAAATTTTTAGCTTTTTACTCGGTTAAAATTCGAACAGATTTGCTAGAAAAACCCTTTAGACATACACATTTTAATCGCAACAAAACCACAACCAAAAGTTATTAAATCAAATTTTATGAGTTCAAATAGTTAATTATGGGCTTTTACATATAATTATACAGATTAATCTCATTTTTTCAGCTTTTTACTCGTTTAAAATTTAAATTGATTCTCAATAAAGGTAATTTAGACATGCACATTTTAATCGCAACAAAACAACAACCAAAAGTTATTAAATCAAATTTTATGAGTTCAAATTGTTAATTATGGGCTTTTGAACATACTTATACAGATTAATCTCAAATTTTTAGCTTTTTACTCGATTAAAATTCGAACGAATTCGCTATAAAGCCCCTTTAGATATGCACTTTGTAATCGCAACAAAACGATAACCAAAAGTTATTAACTCAAATTTTCTGAGTTCAAATTGTTAATTATGGGCTTTTGACCAAAATTATACTGATTAATCTCAAATTTTTTGCTTTTTACTCAGTTAAAATTTGAACGAATTCGCTATAAAGCCCCTAGACATGCACGTTTTAATCGCAAGAAAACGACAACCAAAAGTTATTAAATCAAATTTTATGAGTTCAAATTGTAAATTATAGGATTTTGAACAAAATTATAGAGATTAATCTCAAATTTTCAGCTTTTTACTCGGTTAAAATTCGAATTGATTCTTAATAAAGGGCATTTCGACATGCACGTTTTAATCGCAACAAAACGATAACCAAAAGTTATTAAATAAAATTTTCTGAGTTCAAATTGTCAATTATGGGCTTTTGAACAAAATTATGCAGATTAATCTCAATTGTTTAGTTTTTACTCAGTTAAAATTCGAACGAACTCGCTATAAAGCCCCTTTAGACATGCACGTTTTAATCGCAACAAAACGACAACCAAAAGTTAATAAATCAAATACTATGAGTTCAAATTGTTAATTATACGCTTTTGAACATAATTATATAGATTAATCATAAATTTTTAGCTTTTTACTCGGTTAAAATTCGAACAGATTTGCTACAAAAACCCTTTAGACATACACATTTTAATCGCAACAAAACCACAACCAAAAGTTATTAAATCAAATTTTATGAGTTCAAATAGTTAATTATGGGCTTTTGAATATAATTATACAGATTAATCTCATTTTTTCAGCTGTTTACTCGTTTAAAATTTGAATTGATTCTGAATAAAGGTAATTTAGACATGCAGGTTTTAATCGCAACAAAACGACAACCAAAAGTTATTAAATCAAATTTTCTGAGTTCAAATTGTTAATTATGGGCTTTTGAACAAAATTATACAGATTAATCTCAAATTTTCAGCTTTTTACTCGGTTAAAATTCGAACGAACTCGCTATAAAGCCCCTTTAGACATGCACGTTTTAATCGCAACAAAACGACAACCAAACGTTATTAAATCAAATTTTATGAGCTCAAATTGTTAATTATGAGCTTTTAAAAAAATTATATAGATTAATCTCAAATTTTTAGCTTTTTACTCGGTTAAAATTCGAACAGATTTGCTACAAAAACCCTTTAGACATACACATTTTAATCGCAACAAAACCACAACCAAAAGTTATTAAATCAAATTTTATGAGTTCAAATAGTTAATTATGGGCTTTTGAATATAATTATACAGATTAATCTCATTTTTTCAGCTTTTTACTCGTTTAAAATTTGAATTGATTCTCAATAAAGGTAATTTAGACATGCAGGTTTTAATCGCAACAAAACGACAACCAAAAGTTATTAAATCAAATTTTATGAGTTCAAATTGTTAATTATCGGCTTTTGAACATACTTATACAGATTAATCTCAAATTTTCAGCTTTTTACTCGGTTAAAATTTGAACGAATTCGCTATAAAGCCCCTTTAGACATGCACGTTTTAATCGCAATAAAACGACAACCAAAAGTTATTAAATCAAATTTTATGAGTTTAAATTGTTAATTATGGGATTTTGAACAAAATTATATAGATTAATCTCAAATTTTCAGCTTTTTATTCGGTTAAAATACGAACAGAGAAAAAATTAGAACGAAATAAAAATTCAAACTGATTGGATGGATGTTTCTTTCTTTTCTCTCTTCTGTCTCTTCTTCTCCTCTCTTTTCTTGACTCTCATCCTCGCCGCCGTCTTCTTCATCACTTTAAACCTTTTTTTGGTGCCGTTCGTACCTCCACCTCACCGTCTTCTGAGAGAGGAAGGATCATCCATCGCCGATCTTCTCATCGTATCTCTGTCGAAAGGTTCTTTTGCCGATATCCTCACCGTCTTTACGACGGTATATACATCCATGGGGTTTGCAACTTTTTTCTTTGTTTTTTCTATGCCAACGATTCGACTGAGAGAGGAAGGAACTTCCATCACCGTTCCTCTTTCTGCATCTCTATCGGACGGATCTTTGGCCGATATCCTCACCGTTTCTACGACGGGATATACATCCGCTGGGCTTGCCGCGTTTCTCATTGTTTCTTCTATACCAACGATTCCTTCTGGTTTCGTATGTCGTCCACCAGACTGTCTGGAATTTTGCTTCAAGACCCCTTCTTGGCTTTTGTTTCTTGGTTTGCAGATCATTCTGCTTTCTATTCTTGTGTGGCTTCTGCAACTCAAGATTGGGAGAGAGTCTCGGTGGCCAAGGTTGTCCTGCTCTAACTCTCTTTGTGGTTCTCTCCCAATTATAAGGTTGCGTGTTTCTGCAGCTCTCCTTGCATCCACGCCAACGATGAAGTCTCCCTGTGGTTTACATCTCCATACCTGCCTCCATACTTGTGGCCGTCATACGCTACTGTTTATCCGATTCCACATTCGTGGTTCTGCGCAAGCTTTCCCTCGACCTTTGCGGGTGGCCTCTACATATGTCCTAGTTAGAGTCCTGAAGCTCTTTTTACCAGATTTCAACGCTTGGCTATGTATGATCTGCAGTTTGCTTCTTACCAAGTTGTTTTGGGTCCATTTTCTACGCCGGCAATGGTGGTTCGATGTGAGATATAACCTACGCCGGCAACGGTGGTTTCCTTCACCTTTTCGCTTTCGGCTTTCACCCCTTTGGTTTCCGATCTACTCTCGACCTGTCCAGGATTGGCCACGATCGGTTACCTGCCGTTCTGGTGGCTCGTGCGGTCTTGTCTCCATCGATGAGGGCTTCCGTCCATGCTGTTATTGGTGTCTCTGTTCCCTCCACCCCGGGCCTACGTTATTGGTGTCTTGGCCACGCCTCCGTGCTTGGCCGTTCCCTCTCGACCCTCTATGGAGGAGTCGTCGGTGAAGCTGGTCGTTGTGCTTGTTTCCGTTCATGTTATCCCTAGATCGGCATTGCCTCCTTCGTTCGGTTGCTGTTTGGTCAGGATGGGGCTGCGGATCCTGTGTACGTCCAGTGCTACGTACCTTGTGCATGGACCGGGGCCTGACCCCCTTTCTGCATGGAGTTCGTGCTGAAGGAGTGTTATCGAGCTTGACTGGGTGCTGCGCTCTCCTTTTGGGTTCGTGTTCTCGTAATAGGTACGGTTTTATGTTTTTGTTGTTAAATTCATCTACAAATTATCGTATGTTCCCATCATGGTTACGGAATAAGGTGTCTATGGCTCATTACATTTTTTGTTGTTATGTTCTATATCGTTATTTTATCTATCTATCTTTTATTGCTATTGTTGTCTCTTATTTTTCACCAACCTTTTATAAGGTTCGTACCAACACCTTACATGGTGTCTTTCTCAAACAAGGTTCTGACTATCAGTCTTTAACACCAACTAATTCTTTGTGTCTATTCTTTTATTTTCTTCTAATTCTCTTTAAACGTGGACTCTCTCTCTTATCAATTAAAAATACAATATTTTTTCTTATTTTTCCAATTCCTAGATCTTTTTTAATAATTTTTTGGCCTCTTTTTTCTAATTATCTTATCTCCTTTTTTCAAAGGTATTCTATTACTTTTCAGACTCCTTTCCTCTATTTTAATCCTACTGGAATTCTTATTCCTTACTCCCTTACGAACTCTCCACCTATATATAAGATCATATATTCCTCTCATAATTCATTCTTCCTCATATTTCTTTCAAATTGCCGCCCATACTCTCCTTTTCTTTCTCTGATGGATTCCAAATCTTTTCTCCAACAACTCGGGAATATTCAATTTACTGAGGAAGAACAATCCACTATCTTTCAAACAAACCTACCCTGGGATTCTGCTGATGCTGATTCACATACAACTTTGCTAGGGAATATGATTACCTCGAAGGATATTGATGATCAAATTATCATTAAAGCCTTTACCGGAATATGGACTCCAGCTAAATTATCTTCTATACGCGCATTGTGACCACGGCTGTTCCTCATCTGTTTCAAGGATGAAAAGATTAAAGAGGATATTCTGTCTAGGGGACCATGGACCTATAAGGATGAGTGGCTTTCCCTCACTCAATATGATCCTGCTCTTAGCCTTGACGATCACGCCTTCATGATAATGAATGTGTGGGTACGAATTTATAATATTCCACCTATCCTTCTTGCTTCGGAGGAATCTGCTAACAATACTGGTGAGTCCCTCGGAGCTCTCATTGGAACTGTTACAAAGATTGATACGAGGAAAATGGATCTCAATATGGTTGACTATCTTCGTGTAGGATTAACTTTAGATGCTTCCAAACCAGTTCGACGTTGTGTTGCTATTGGTGGGGGTTCTTCTACCCGTTTTTGTCCTCTACAATATGAACGCCTTCCCACTCTCTGCCACTGTTGTAGTCGTGTTGGCCACTCTATTGATTTTTGCATTATCCCGGTTGAGCAGAGACCTGAACAACTCCAATATGGTGACTGACTCCGCTATCTCCCTAAGAAGAAGATTTCTCAACCTATGCAGAGAGGACGCATCCGTTACATTTCGCAAATCTCTCAAGCATCTCCTTCCACGGGTTCTAATGATAAAGGCAAGGCTCCTATGACAGATTTATCAGCTCAGGAGAACGCCCCTCCCTCTGAGTCCATGCCTGTTTTCTCACAGGGCCCCCGCACTCTTCTAACTGTCCCAAGTAAACTTTCTGTTCGACGTGGCCCTACTCAGCTCTTGCAAACGGTTTTTCCGGATTTGGAACCCAATGTAACTACTCGGTCTGAGGTCCCTGATGGTGATGCTGATGATAGCCTGTCGGCGCTAGAACTCCAAGATCTGGAGCTTGAGCTTACCAATGACGCCGCCTTCCAGGAGGCTGCTGACAGGATTGAACATGTGCCGCCATCCAAGAAAATTGCTCGTGCAGTTGTTACTAGGGGATCTAAAAGAACTCCACCATCTGATGAGGGCTCTCGACCTAAACGCCTTCGGCCACCTCCTAAAGGATTTGCAGAAAAAGCTGGGATGAGCAGCACAAACAACTCTCCGGCGGAGGTTGACAGTGGTCAACCCCGTCGAGCCAAATGATCGATCTTCTTTGGAACTGTCATGGCTTCTATAACAAGGCAGTTCTATCTTTAGTTTATCTCTTTTTTTTTTGTTGTTTTTAGTTTCTTGAGTTTATTAGGACAGTTTCTTTTTTTTGCTTCGCTTTTTAAGTTTGTTTTCTAGTTTAATAATATTTCTTTTTCTTTGGTTTTTTACTTTGTTTCTTTCTCTACTCTTACTTTCTTTTGCTCTTCTTTTTTCTTTTCCCTTTTTCTTTAGTACATATGTTATTCTACGATTACATATACCACCCTTAGAAAGGGTTCTTCCCAACGTCTACTTTGACGTATCTTTACCTTTCAAGAGGAATTGTTTTCCTACTCTACTTCATTTCAATTTACATTATTGGTTAGCTGGGATGAGCAGCGTTAACAACTCTCCGGCGGTGGTTGACGATGATCAACCCCGTCGAGAGAAATGAAAATCTTATGTTGGAACTGTCAGGGTCTTGGTAACGCCCAGGCAGTTCTTGCTTTACAACGAGCTGTCTCTAAGCATGATGCTGATTGTCTCTTTCTCTGTGAGACCAGATTAAACAGACAAAACATGGATCGTATTAAGCTCAAACTTGGTATGTACGGTTGTCTAGCCATTGATCCCAGGCCTTCCTGCACAGGACTTGCCATCATATGGAAGAACAATTCTTCTGTTGAACTCCTCTCGTATTCAGATCGACATATTGATGTTCTTGTTACATTTGAACAGATTCAATTCCACTTTATTGGTATACACGGCTTTCCTGAAACTGCGAACAAACACAAGACTTGGCAATTAATAGATTCCCTGAATGTAGCCAGTTCTCTTCCTTGGCTTCTAGGGGGGACTTTAATGAAATCCTTTATGACAACGAAAAACAAGGTGGTTCTCGCCGTGCTCGTTCACAAATTAACAATTTTCAAGAGTGCCTTGAAAATAATGATCTTTTCGACTGTAAACCAAAGTCTGGATGGTTCACTTGGACCAGATCGGGACGCAACTCAGTAACCATTATGGAAAGACTAGACAGATTTCTTGGTAATTCAACCTGGTTCAATACTTTCCCTAGTTGCCAAGCTATCTCTTTCTTTCAGGCGCGTTCTGACCACTGTCCTATTTTAATGGATACTAGACCTGTACTGGGTCCTCCAATTGTGCGGCCCAACACCTTGTTCCGCTATGAGAACTGCTGGGCTGATAATCCTGAGGTTCTTTTACGTATTAAAGAGCTATGGTCTACTCCATCTCGTTCGACCCTAAGTAAACTGCACGACATTAGACACTTCCTTGCTACTTGGCAAACTAACAAACGTTTGAAGTCCAATAAGCGTATCTCCCAGTTGAATGACTTCATTAACCTATGTCTCACGCGTCATCTCTTCGACTCTGAAATCAATGGCCTTCTCTCTGCTAAAAGCGAGCTCAATAGTTTACTTAATGCGAAGGAAATCTATTGGGCTCAACGCGCTCGAACTCTCTGGCTAGAGCACGGTGATAAAAACACTTCCTTCTTTCATGCCAGAGCGACTAGCCGTCGGAGGAAAAACCAGATTGTTGGTCTCTTCAACGGTCAAAATATTTGGCAAACTAATTCCAATGATATTATGACTACCGCTGTTACATACTTTCAAAATCTTTTTGCATCATCCTCTCCTATAATAGATTCATCAATTTTGAATAATATTCCCACAGTTGTTACTGATTCAATGAATAACGATCTTAATAAGGATTTCACTCCAGATGAAATTCATACTGCTTTTCGTGATATCGATCCGAGGAAGGCCCCAGGGGTTGACGGTTTCCCCAGCAGTTTCTTCCGGAAGCACTGGGATATCCTTGGTCATGAATTTATATCTCTCTGCCTCGGGCTTCTTCAAGGGTCCATTAATATGGAAGAAGTCAATCGTACCATTATTGTGCTTATCCCCAAAATTGATGAACCTACTACAATGCGTCATCTTAGACCTATTAGTCTCTGTACAGTTATTTATAAAACTGTCTCGAAAGTACTGGTTAACCGGCTAAAATCTATTATACCCATTTGTATTAGTGGCAACCAAGCTGCTTTTGTTCACGGCAGGAACATTACGGATAATATTCTTATAGCCCACGAACTCATCCATACCCTTAATACTGATGTTACATCCCTCGCGAAAGGGGCTAGTTTAAAGTTAGATATGGAAAAGGCCTTCGACCGTGTTGAATGGACTTTTTCAGAACATATTATGATTCGTCTAGGCTTTAACTCCAACTGGGTGTCCCTTATTATGAGGTGTATTTCCTCAGTTACCTTTCAGGTTCGAGTGAATGATTCTCTTTCTCGGTCTTTTAAGCCCTTTAGAGGCTTACGATAAGGGGACCCTCTCTCCCCTTTTTTGTTTCTTTTCTGTACGCAGGGTCTTTCTGCCTTGCTTAATGTTGAGCAATCCTCTGGTAACCTCCCGGGGCTTTGCGCTAGCAGAAATGGACCACGTGTCAATCATCTTCTTTTTGCAGACGACTATGTTGTTTTTATCAAGACCAAAATGACAGAAGTGCAGCGCCTTCGGGACGTTCTGCAAATTTATGCCGCTTCGTCCGGGCAAGCAGTGAATTTTGAGAAGTCTACTATCTTCTGTTCTCGGAAAACCCCCTTGTCACTTTGAATAGCCATCAATGACATACTGCATGTCAGGGAGGTAAATGATCCTGGGCTTTACTTAGGAGTCCCCCTTCTCATTGGAAAGAATAAATTTGCTGCTCTGGGTTTTACCAGAGATAAAATGATTGCCCGAATGAACAGCTGGGACAAGCATCTCCTCTCTTTTAGTGGGAGAGAAGTCTTCATCAAATCTGTTCTTCAATCTATGCCTCAATATATAATGTCTTGCTACCTTCTGCCTCTCAATATTATTGATGACATGACTACTTCTATACGTCGTTACTGGTGGTCTGGAAAATCTGGCAAAAAAGGTTGGCACATGCTTCCCTGGGATACTGTCTGTCTCCCGAAAGCGGCTGGGGGTGTCGGCTTTCGTGACCTACACCATTTTAATATTGCTTTACTCGGTAAGCAGATCTGGCGCCTTGTGTGTACTCTTGGGAGCCTACTTAGTCAAATCTACAAATGTAAGTATTACCCGGCTGGTTCTTTACTAGACTCTGTTTCTTCACGGAGTTCCTCTTCTGCTTGAAAAGGGCTCAGTGTAGCTATCACTAAACTTCGTGAGGGATTTTTTATACGTCTAGGTATGAATAGTTCTATCCAGGTCCACTTTGACAATTGGGGTGGCTCTCAGCCTTTACGCCTCTATGGTGTTTATGAGATCAATGATGAAGTGCCTTTGCGCGCTGGCACTTTTATGTTACCTACCTTACCCCGATGGGATGAATCAAAAGTTTGGAATTACTTTACACATGAGGATGCTAATACTATCCTTAATGTTCCGATTATTAATGATACCAAGGATACCACCCTCTGGGGTAACCATGATTCTGGTATCTATTCCGTACGATCGGGCTATCAATTTTTGCAGCTTCAGCCAGGTCCAGTTAACATGCCCTCTAAACTTTGGAAAATTCTCTCTAAACTACCCACTCTTCCCAAGGTCCGTTCTTTTGCTTGGCGGTTGTGCCACAATGCACTACCGTCTGGTCACAAAATCCTTCTGGCCAATCTAGGTTCGGAGAGTTGCCCTATATGCAATTTGGCCATTGAAACCACCATCCATGCTTTAAGGGACTGCCCTTGCACTAGGGAGGCGTTTCAGTTAGCAAGACTCCCATCTCGACTTCTTTCTCCTGTTTATACCTCCCCTCATCAGTGGCTTTCTGCGGCAGCTGGCTTTCTTTCTCTTCAGCAATTCTCTTTATTTCTTACGATCTTATGGAATCTTTGGAACCGTCGCAATGACTTTGTCCATAATAACCATCTTCAACCGGTTTGGTTAAACGTTACTAATGCTCTCAGCCTTTTACATGATTACACCTTTGCTAACAATGCCTCCCGTCTACATTCCCGGCTAGCTGAGCCCACTTTTGCTCTTGCTAGATGGACGAAACCAGACCCTGGTTACGTCAAGATTAACACGGATGGTGCTTTCGACCCCGTGTTAAAAGGAGCAGCAACTGGTGTCATTGCTAGGGATTCCTCTGGCATTGTCCTTGGCGGTTGTTTTTTGCCTCTCCTCTGCCCGGATCTTGCATCTGCTGAAGCTCTTGCCCTCCTGGAAGGCCTGAAGCTTGCCATTTCTAATGGCTGGTCCCGTGTTGTCTTCGAGACTGACTCCGCTTCCATTGCTAATAAGGTCAACGATCCCCTTTACCAGGACCGTTCCTCTGTGCAACCTTTGGTGTCTCGTATCCGCTCCACTCTTGGTACTTTGCCTGACTGTAAGATTTGTTATGTGCCTAGAGAGGCTAATGTTGTAGCCCATGTGTTAGCTTCTAGGGCTTTGCGTTCCTTTTCTTCTTGTTTTTTCTCCTGTGACTTTCCCGATTTTATTCGGGCTTCTGTAAACTCGGAGAGGTTCTCCTCCCCTTCGCAATAAGATCCTGGGACTCTTTTCCCCATAGGGGCCCTCCTCCCCTCCGGGGGGGTTGGCTATAGGGTTTTTTTAATGAGACCCTTTTCTCAAAAAAAAATACGAATAGATTCGCTATAAAGCCCATTTAGACATACATGTTTTAATCGCAACAAAACGACAACCAAAAGTTATTAAATAAAATTTTATGAGTTCAAAATGTTAACTATGGGCTTTTTAACATAATTATACAGATTATCCAAAATTTTCAGCTTTTTACTCGATTAAAATTCAAACTGATTCTTAATAAAGGTCATTTAGATATGCACGTTTTAATCGCAACAAAACGATAACCAAAAGTTATTAAATCAAATTTTCTGAGTTCAAATTGTTAATTATGGGCTTTTGAACAAAATTATACAGATTAATCTCAAATGTTTAGCTTTTTACTCAGTTAAAATTCGAACTGATTCTCAATAAAGGTCATTTAAACATGCACGTTTTAATCGCAACAAAACGATAACTAAAAGTTATTGAATCAAATTTTATGAGTTCAAATTGTTAATTATGCGCTTTTGAACAAAATTATACAAATTAATCCCAAATTTTCTGCTTTTTACTCAGTTAAAATTCGAACGAATTCGCTAAAAAGCCCCTTTAGACATGCACGTTTTAATCGCAACAAAACGACAACCAAAATTTATTAAATCAAATTTTATGAGTTCAAATTGTTAAATATGGGATTTTGAAAAAAATTATATATATTAATCTCAAATTTTTGGCTTTTTACTCGGTTAAAATACGAACAGATTCGCTATAAAGCCCCTTTAGACATATAAGTTTCAATCGCAACAAAACGACAACCAAAAGTTATTAAATCAAATTTTATGAGTTCGAATAGTTAATTATGGGCTTTTGAACATAATTATACAGATTAATCTCAAATTTTCAGCTTTTTACTCAGTTAAAATTCGAACGAATTCGCTATAAAGCCCCTTTAGACATGCACGTTTTAATAGTATCAAAACGACAAACAAAAGTTATTAAATCAAATTTTATGAGTTCAAATTGTTAATTATGGGATTTTGAACAAAATTATATAGATTAATCTCAAATTTTCAGCTTTTTACTCGGTTAAAAAAGGAACAGATTCGCTATAAAGCCCATTTAGACATACACGTTTTACTCGCAATAAAACGATAACCAAAAGTTATTAAATCAAATTTTATGAATTCAAATTGTTAATTATGGGCTTTTGAACTTAATTATACAGATTAATCTCAAATTTTCAGCTTTTTACTTAGTTAAAATTCGAACTGATTCTCAACAAAGGTCATTTTGACATGCACGTTTTAATCGGAACAAAATAACAACCAAAAGTTATTAAATCAAATTTTATGAGTTCAAATTGTTAATTATGGGCTTTTGAACATAATTATATAGATTAATCCAAAATTTTTAGCTTTTTACTCGGTTAAAATTCGAACTGATTCTCAATAAAGGTCATCTAGACATGTACGTTTTAATCGAAATAAAACGATAACCAAAAGTTATTAAATCAAATTTTATGAGTTCAAATTGTTAATTATGGGCTTTTGAACAAAATGATACAGATTAATCTCAAATTTTTAGCTTTTTACTCGGTTAAAATTCGAACGGATTCGCTATAAAGCCCCTTTAGACATGCACGTTTTAATCGCAACAAAACGACAACCAAAAGTTATGAAGTCAAATTTTATGAGTTCAAAATGTTAGTTATGGGCTTTTGAACTTAATTATATAGATTAAACTCAAATTTTCAGCTTTTTACTTAGTTAAAATTCGAACGAATTCGCTATAAAGCCCCTTAAGACATGCATGTTTTAATCTCAACAAAACGATAACCAAAAGTTATTAAATCAAATTTTCTAAGTTCAAATTGTTAATTATGGGCTTTTGAAAAAAATTATACAGATTAATCTCAAATTTTTAGCTTTTTAATCGGTTAAAATTCGAACTGATTCTCAATAAAGGTCATTTAGATATGCACGTTTTAATCACAACAAAACGACAACCAAAAGTTATTAAATCAAATTTTATGAGTTCAAATTGTTAATTATGGGCTTTTGAACAAAATTAAACAGATTAATCTCAAATTTTCTTCTTTTTACTTAGTTAAAATTCGAAAGAATTCACTATAAAGCCCCTTTAGACATGCACGTTTTAATCGTATCAAAACGACAAACAAAAGTTATTAAATCAAATTTTATGAGTTCAAATTGTTAATTATGGGATTTTGAGCAAAATTATATAGATTAATCTCAAATTTTCAGTTTTTTACTCGGTTAAAATAGGAACAGATTCGCTATAAAGCCCATTTACACATACACGTTTTAATCGCAACAAAACGATAACCAAAAGTTATTAAATCAAATTTTATGAATTCAAATTGTTAATTATGGGCTTTTGAACTTAATTATACAGATTAATCTCAAATTTTCAGCTTCTTACTTAGTTAAAATTCGAACTGATTCTCAATAAAGATCATTTTGACATGCACGTTTTAATCGGAACAAAATAACAACCAAAAGTTATTAAATCAAATTTTATGAGTTCAAATTGTTAATTATGGGCTTTTGAACAAAATTACACAAATTAATCCCAAATTTTCTGCTTTTTACTCAGTTAAAATTCGAAAGAATTCGCTATAAAGCCCCTTTAGACCTGCACATTTTAATCGCAACAAAACGATAACCAAAAGTTATTAAATCAAATTCTATGAGTTCAAATTGTTAATTATGGGCTTTTGAACTTAATTATACAGATTAATCTCAAATTTTCATCTTTTTACTTAATTAAAATTCAAACTAATTCTCAATAAATGTCATTTTGACATGCACGTTTTAATCGGAACAAAACAACAACCAAAAGCTATTAAATCAAATTTTATGAGTTCAAATAGTTAATTATGGCTTTTGAACATAATTATACAGATTAATGTAACAACTGGTTCTGGGTAAAAAAAAATAATAAAAGGAAGAAGTGTAGTTGTGGGGCTTCAAACCCACAACCCTCAGCTTATTACCCTGTGGCCTAACCATCTGAGCTAATTAGATCTTGAGTTAGGTTATCCCAAACCTTGCTCTTAACCTGCTCTTTTCCTGGTTAAATAATAATAATATCAGTTCGAATAAAAATAGGTTATCCCATGTTAAAACCATTCTGGATCCAAAATAAACCCCCTTGCCTTTTCGAGTACCCCTCTTCTGCCCGACTCCGTCCACCGCCGGTCCGTGTGCCGCACCGCCGCCACCACCATGTGCGCCGCCGCCTCGCGACCAAAACCCCTCCATCGACGCACCTATCTACCGTTGCCTTCGCCGTGAATCGGAGTTAGAAGGTTCGGTAAACCTAGAGTATAAATCCCTTCGGTTTCTCGCCGATCGGCCACCGTCCGACAATCTTTCCGGCGCGTCAACCCCGTCGCCGTGTCCGTAGTGCCAAGGCGAGATAAACGCCTCCTCGACCGCCTCCCTCCGACGCCGTTCAAGCCCTCGTCGGAGTTACGTTTCGATTCGATAAATCGGTAAGTTCAAGTTGTTTACAGTGGGTTTGAGGCGTTGTTTTGGTTAAAAATCTGGGTTTGGTTGTATCTGAGACGATTTCCGAGTTTAGGGGGCTGTTTCCGGCCGTTTTAAGCCGCGCGTGGGCTCCACGCGCCGTCACGGGCGATTTCCGGCCACCGTGGACGGCTGCCGGGAGCCAGCCGGTCTGAACCGGTCCAACCCGAACCGACTCGAACCGGCCCAACCCAAACCGAACCGGCTAAACCAAACCAGACCCGTTAACCGACCCGTTGACCCGACCCGACCCGTTGACCGACCCGTTGACCCGACCCGTTGACCCGACCTGTTGACCGACCCGTTGACCGACTCATTGACCGACCCGTTGACCAGACCCGACCCGTTGACCGACTCGTTGACCGACCCGACCCGTTGACCAGTGACGTCAGTGTTGACTGCTGACGTGGCTGCTGACGTCAGCGTTGACTGCTGACGTGGTAGTTGACATGGCTGCTGACGTGGCAACTGACGTCAGCATTGACTACTGACGTGGCTGCTGATGTGGCAGCTGACGTCAGCGTTGATTGGTGATGTGGCTGCTGACGTGGCAGCTGACGTTAGCGTTGACTTTGCTGACGTTAGCGTTGACTTTGACCAAAAGGTCAAAATTTTCAAAACCCCCCATTTTATGTTTTTTGACGTCCTGAGTCCATCTGTGAAGTCCGTTTTTCGAAATTCAATCCCGAAAGCCTCCAAATTAGACTTTAAAGTCTTGAGTCAAACTTTTCTTCTAAGTTAAGTTAAGTTCAGAGTTTTAGTTTGGGTCTGATATCGATACCTGTTTACTTGTAGGATCTCATTGTCCTTCCGCTCGAGTACCGACCCAGCCTGGTTCCTCCCAGTTCGACCCGACTCGTGATCCGATCGTGACTCGTATGTTTTCTCATCTCTAGTGAATAAATCCTGTATCTAGATTCCTGTATTGATATAAAACCTTATCGTGTACCTATAGGGTCCAGTACTGCTGCAGAGCGAGGCTCAGCCGCCCAGTAGACCACCTGTGTGCTTCTACTCTTTTAAGGTGTGTTCCCTTACGTGCTATATATTGTGTATCATTGTTTTTCTGTTTTTACAAACCAAGCATGTACACTTGACTATTTCTGGACTTTACCTTGACACACATGTTGAACTTGATCACATTCTGTTTTGCTATATGCCTGATATATTATACATGACATGTTCTGGTTTAGCATCACATGATATGTGGATAAATACTGCCACTGCCATCATTATACCTGTTATTACTACATGCCTGTCACTTTAGGTTTGGGGATGATGAGTAGTGCCTGTTATTCGGTTCAGCCTTGATCCAGCTGGTAATTCCATCCTGTTACGGTTCCTAGCTACTGTTAGGGTAATTCCGTCCTGATATCGGTTCCTGTGCTACAGCCGGGGTAATTTCGTCCTGTTTACGGTACCTTTGCCCCTTTGGGCTCAGGTTAATGCCTTTACTAGATACTGTTCTGGGGAACCGTATCCTGGAGATCGGTTGGGGGTAGAATATCATGCCATGCATCTCATGCATTGTTTTTCTGATATCATTGTATATTGTTTTACCTGTGATTTTTATGCACTGCTGGAACACACTGGGCTCCATAGCTCATTCTTGTTTTCTCCCCTTTCAGATATCCGTAGATAGGCATCCAGGATTTGGCACTCGGAGGATCTACACCTCCCAAATTATCTTTTGATGTAACGCTTATATTTTCCGAGTTTTTAGTTATGGTGACATGTGCCTTTATTTTGTTACTATTATGCCTGTATTTTGTTACTAGATAGTTTTAACTCATCATGTTTTATTACCACGATACAGAATGTTTTATGAACAATGTTTTGAACGCACATTACCTTCGTGATTAACAGTTTACTATGATCATATGGATTGTGGTCGAATTTATGATTTTGATGGAACTGTCATTCTTACAGATTTTCTTGATTTTGGGTTGAATCTTGTAATTGCTTATATATTCGTTTTGGAAAAAAAATGTAACTACTTTAGGTCAGACTTTCCGCATAGACCGGTCTAGGGGGTTACATTTAGTTGGTATCAGAGCTTTTGGTTTTAAGATTCTCGGACTGTGATGAGTCCTAAATAAAATGTTTTCTGTTAAACCGTTTTTAAATTGATATCTGAAGGGCCATGTCACCTATATCTTTTTGTATTGTGTATGATTCTCCAGTGCCAATTCTAATCCCATAAACTCTATTCTTGTAGATTACCTGAGACTCATGAGTGTCCGTAGAGCTCACTGGACCACCCGAGGGCGTGGACGTACGACTAGTTTCGCCGATCCCGTAGAGGAGCCTATCAGTGGCCCTCCGCCCATTACTCCTGTAGACCCTCCCATTCCTGCTAGCACCACTGTACCGCCTGGCCCACATCCTCCTACGGGCATAGGTATGTCTACCCCGATCAGAGGGGCACCAGTACCGAGCACCGAGCCTGTCACTGTAGTGACAGACGAGACCCTTAGCAGACAATTCCTTCAGCTGATTCAGGGAGCTTTCAGAGCTTCAGGTGCTATGCCAGATACTCCTATCTCTCAGATCCTGATCGCCAATGGAGTGAGGACTTTTTCTGGATCCCTGACAGGTGCACCTTCTGAGGCTGAGTCATGGTTGTATGACACTGAGAGACGCATGGACCAGCTGGGTTTGGAGCCAGCTAAGAGATATTTGGGAGCTGTGTCTATGCTTGATGGTAATGCCCACGTCTGGTGGGAGTCTGTGGTTAACAATGTATCGCCTGATATGTTGACTTGGGACTTCTTCAAGGAGCGGTTCAGGAACCGTTTCTTGGGGGAGCGTTATCTGAGAGAGAGGCGTCAGGCCTTCAAGGACTTGATTCAGGGTACCATGACAGTGGCTGAGTATGAGTTACAGTTCCTGGACCTGATGAGGTATGGTGTTGGGTTGGTGGCTACAGAGAAGGATAGGTGCGACAAGTTTCTTGAGGGTCTCCGTATCGGTATTAGAGACAGAGTAGCCACGCACCATGATACAATATTTAAGGATCTCGTGAACCGTGCAAAGACAACTGAGGACTTGGAGAAGCTTTCTGATAGTCAGATTATCAGGGATCAGGATCGTGATAGGGGCAGAGATAGGGATCGTAGGAAGGACCGTAACCGATCCGGGGGTCACGGCCATGGTAAGTCCTTTAGTCGCCCTGATAAGAGGGCTCGATCTGCACCGAGTCAAAGAGGTGGTTCCTACCATCGGCCTACGGCACCTCAGGACTCTGCCGTCAGCCGAGGTGGTTCTTCTGGGTTTCTGACTGTATCAGCATGTGACTTTTGTGGCAACCTGCATAAGGGCGAGTGTAGGAAGAAGACTGGAGCATGTTTTCGATGTGGATCTTCCGAGCACTTTCTGAGAGATTGCCCACATCCACCTTTTGCTAGTCGACCATCGACCCATACCCCTGTGCATACTCAGACTCCATCCCGATCTCAGACATCTATTCAGACACCTGCTATGGGGCGTTTTCAGGGTAGAGCTTCTGGGTCAATTGCTAGATCCGATACCCGGGGCCGAGGCCACCAGAGTGGTGGACCACCTGTTTCTGAGGCTCGTCAGCCAGCACTAGTTTATGCTACTAGACGTCGTGATGACCGAGATGAGCCAGATGTTATCGCAGGTACTTTTACCATCCTTTTTGTCCCGTACTTTGCTTTGCTTGACAATGGTTCCACCCACTCCTATGTATCCAAGTCAGTATCTGGTGATCTTCCGATCTCTGTTGAGGACACCGAGAGTGTTGTGACCGTTATGAGCCCCGTGGGACAATCCTTATCTGTGAATAAGGTGTTTCGGAGATGTCCCCTCGTTGTGGAAGGGGAAGTGTTTCTAGCGGACATTATGAAACTTCTTTTACAGGAGTTCGATCTCATCTTGGGGATGGATTGGTTATCTGAGCATCGTGTTAGTCTGGACTGTGAGGCCAAAAGGGCCACGTTAAGGACTCAGGATGGATGATCCGTAGTTTTGGTTGGTGAACGTCGAGGCTATCTGACCAATGTTGTATCAGTTTTGACTGCTGACAGGATGATCCGTAAGGGATACGAGACCTTTATTGCCTGCTTCCTTAACACAAAGGGGTCTCTATCTAAGATCGAGGAAATTCGCACTGTTAGCGAGTTTCCTGAAGTTTTTCCTGAGGAGCTATCGGGTCTCCCTCTAGACAGGGAGGTTGAGTTCAAGATTGAGACTTATCCTGGAACAACACCATTTTCTATGGCCCCGTACCGTATGGCTCCAAAAGAGTTGAAGGAGTTGAAAGTTCAGTTACAGGAACTGCTTGACCGAGGGTTCATCCGACCTAGCTCTTCCCCCTGGGGAGCTCTAGTACTCTTTGTTAAAAAGAAGGATGGTTCCCTTCGGTTGTGTATCGACTACCGAAAGCTGAACAAGCTAACAGTAAAAAACAAGTACCCTTTACCCAGGATTGATGACTTGTTTGACCAGTTTCGGGGAGCCACAGTCTTCTCGAAGATCGATCTTCGATCTGGGTACTATCAATTGAAGGTTAAGGGCTCGGATGTTGCTAAGACTGCTATCCGCACCAGGTATGGGCATTATGAGTTTTTAGTGATGCCTTTCGGGTTAACTAATGCTCCTGCTGCCTTCATGGACCTGATGAACCGTGTCTTTTGACCCTATCTGGACCAGTTTGTTATAGTGTTCATTGATGATATCCTGGTTTACTCCCGCTCTGAGGATGAGCATGTTGAGCATCTGAGAGTAGTGTTGTAGACTCTTAGAGAGCACCGGTTATATGCCAAACTAAGTAAGTGTGAGTTCTGGCTTAGTGAGGTGGCTTTTCTGGGACATGTTGTTTCAGCTAAGGGTATCCAGGTGGATCCGAGTAAAATTGATGCAATCACCAGTTGGAAGCCTCTTAGGAACGTGTCTGAGATCCATAGTTTTCTGGGCTTAGCTGGGTATTACCGACGCTTTGTCGAGGGTTTCTCCATCATCGCTGCCCCTTTGACGAAGCTTCTGAGGAAAGATGTTCCTTTTGTGTGGTCTGAGGCCCAGCAATCTAGTTTTGACCAGTTGAAATCAGCCTTGACCCAAGCTCTAGTTTTAGCTCAACTTGAGTCAGGAAAGGACTTTACAGTTTACAGTGATGCCTCGCACTCTGGACTTGGATGTGTTTTGATGCAGGATGGTAAGGTGATCGCTTATGCATCACGCCAGTTGAGACCACATGAGTGTAACTACCCCACCCATGATCTTGAGCTTGTTGCAGTGGTTTTCGCTCTGAAAATCTGGAGACACTATCTCTACGGAGAGAAGTATTATATCTTTACCGATCATAAGAGCCTGAAGTACCTCCTCACTCAGAAGGAGCTTAACCTGAGACAACGTCGTTGGTTGGAGCTTCTTAAGGATTATGACTGCGAGATTGAGTATCATCCGGGGAAAGCTAACGTTGTGGCTGATGCTTTGAGTCGTAAGACCATATCAGACCTGAGATCCCTGTTTGCCAGGATGAGTGTATATGATGATGGTAGCCTACTGGCTGAGTTACAGGTCAAACCAACCTTGGCCGAGCAGATCAAGGCCAGGCAGCGGTTAGATGACTCCTTACTTCCTGTTATGCAGCAAGTTGAGGAAGGATCCACCTCTGTTTATTCTTTTGATCAGGATGGAGTCCTTTGTTTTAACGGTCGTTACTGTGTACCCAACGACACTGAGTTGAGACAGACCATTCTCAGAGAGGCTCATAGTAGTCCTTATGCTATGCATCCCAGAGGGGATAAGATGTATCAGAACCTGAAACAGAGATACCGTTGGGTGGGTATGAAAAAGGATATCTCAGACTATGTATCTAGATGTTTGACATGTCAGCAGGTGAAAGCAGAACATCAGCATCCTTCTGGTCTCTTGCAACCCATCAAGATTCCAAAATGGAAATGGGAGCGAATCACGATGGACTTTGTTACTGGTTTACCTCAGACCCCGTCTAAGAAAGACTCTGTCTGGGTTGTTGTTGATAGACTTACAAAGTCGGCTCACTTTATTCCTGTCCGGGTCACTTATTCTCTGGAAAAGCTGGCTAAACTGTATATTTCTGAGATTGTCAGATTGCATGGGGTACCCTTGTCTATCATTTCTGACCGAGATCCGAGGTTTACTTCCCGTTTCTGGACAGCTTTACAGTCTGCTTTGGGTACCCGTCTAAATTTCAGCACATCCTTTCACCCTCAGACAGATGGTTAGTCTGAGAGAGTGATACAGATCCTGGAGGATATGTTACGGGGTTATGTTTTAGACTTCCGAGGCAATTGGGAGGATTTCTTGCCCCTAGCAGAGTTTGCTTATAATAACAGTTACCAGACTAGCATCCGTATGGCACCTTACGAGGCTTTGTATGGTCGTAGGTGTCGTACCCCCATCTGTTGGACGGAGTTATATGATCGGAAGACTTTGGGTCCCGAGTTGATTCAGGAAACTGAGGAGACTGTCAAATTGATCCGAGATCGCTTAAAGGAAGCTTTTGATAGACAGAAATCATATGCTGATCGGAGGAGGAAGGACATCGAGTTTGAGGTTGGTGATCAGGTTTTCTTGAAGGTTTCTCCATGGAAGAAAGTTCTGAGATTTGGACGTAAGGGCAAGTTGAGCCCGAGATATATTGGACCATACCGTATTCTAAAAAGAATCGGGCCTGTTGCTTATCAGCTAGAGTTACCTCCCCATCTTAGCCGTATTCATGATGTGTTTCATGTATCCATGTTGAGACAATATCATCCAGATCCGAGTCACATCATCCGGGTTCAGGATGTTGATTTACGACCAGACCTGTTTTATGAGGAGGAACCTGTTTAGATCTTAGAGTTTGATGAGAGAGTTCTGAGAAGGAGACGTATCCCTATGGTTAAAGTTCAGTGGAGGAACCGTAACCCTTCTGATGCCACCTGGGAGATCGAGGAATCTATGAGGGAGAAATTCCCGCATCTCTTCAGTCCAGGTAAATTTCGAGGACGAAATTTCTTTTTAGAGGGGGAGAGTTGTAACACCTGGTTCTGGGTAAAAAAAATAATAAAAGGAAGAAGTGTAGTTGTGGGGCTTCAAACCCACAACCCTCAACTTGTTACCCTGTAGCCTAACCATTTGAGCTAATTAGCTCTTGAGTTAGGTTATCCCAAACCTTGCTCTTAACATGCTCCCTTCCTGGTTAAATAATAATAATATCAGTTCGAATAAAAATAGGTTATCCCATGTTAGAACCATTCTGGATCGAAAATAAACCCCCTTGCCTTTTCGAATACCCCTCTTCTGCCCGACTCCGTCCACCGCCGATCTCGTCCACCGGCGTTCCGTGTGCCGCACCGCCACCACCACCGTGTGCGTCGCCGCCTCGCGACCAAAATCACTCCATCGACGCGCCTATCCACCGCCGCCTCCGCTGTGAATCGGAGTTTGAAGGTTCGGTAAACCTAGGGTATAAATCCCTTCGGTTTCTTGCCGATCGGCCGCCGTCCGACAATCTTTCCGGCGCGTCAACCCCGTCGCCATGTCCGTCGTGCCAAGGCGAGCTAAACGCCTCTTCGACCGCCTCCCTCCGACGCCGTTCAAGCCCTCGTCGGAGTTACGTTCCGATTCGATAAATCGGTAAGTTCAAGCTGTTTACAGTGGGTTTGAGGCGTTGTTTTGGTTAAAAATCTGGGTTTGGTTGTATCTGAGACGATTTCCAAGTTTAGGGGGTTGTTTCCGGCCATTTTAGGCCGCGCGTGGGCTCCACGCGCCGTCACGGGCGATTTTCGACCACCATGGACGGTTGCCGGGAGCCAGCCGGTCTGAACCGGTCCAACCCGAACCGAACTGGTCTGACCCGAACCGAACCGGCCCAATCCAAACTGAACCGGCTAAACCAAACCCGACCCGTTAACCGACCCGTTGACCCGACCCGACCCGTTGATCCGACCCGACCCGTTGACCTGACCTGTTGACCGACCTGTTGACCGACTCGTTGACCGACCCGTTGACCAGACCCGACCCGTTGACCGACTCGTATACCGACCCGACCCGTTGACCAGTGACGTCAATGTTGACTACTGACGTGGCTGCTGACGTCAGCGTTGACTGCTGACGTGGTAGTTGACATGGCTGCTGACGTGGCAACTGACGTCAGCATTGACTACTGACGTGGCTGCTGTTGTGGCTGCTGACGTGGCAGCTGACGTTAGCGTTGACTTTGCTGACGTTAGCGTTGACTTTGACCAAAAGGTCAAAATTTTCAAAACCCCCCATTTTATGTTTTTCGACGTCCTGAGTCTATCTGTGAAGTCCGTTTTTCGAAATTCAATCCCGAAAGCCTCCAAATTGGACTTTAAATTCTTGAGTCAAACTTTTCTTCTAAGTTAAGTTAAGTTCAGAGTTTTAGTCTGGGTCTGATATCGATACCTGTTTACTTGTAGGATCTCATTGTCCTTCCGCTCGAGTACCGACCCAGCCTGGTTCCTCCCGGTTCGACCCGACTCGTGATCCGATCGTGACTCGTATGTTTTCTCATCTCTAGTGAATAAATCTTGTATCTAGATTCCTGTATTGATATAAAACCTTATCGTGTACCTATAGGGTCCAGTACTGCTGCAGAGCGAGGCTCAGCCGCCCAGTAGACCACATGTGTGCTTCTACTCTTTTGAGGTGTGTTCCCTTACGTGCTATATATTGTGTATCATTGTTTTTCTGTTTTTACAAACCAAGCATGTACACTTGACTATTTCTGGACTTTACCTTGACACACATGTTGAACTTGATCACATTCTGTTTTGCTATATGCCTGATATATTATACATGACATGTTCTGGTTTAGCATCACATGATATTTGGATAAATACTGTCACTGCCATCATTATACCTGTTATTACTACATGCCTGTCACTTTAGGTTTGGGGATGATGAGTAGTGCCTGTTATTCGGTTCAGCCTTGATCCAGCTGGTAATTCCATCCTGTTACGGTTCCTAGCTACTGTTAGGGTAATTCCGTCCTGATATCGGTTCCCGTGCTACAGCCGGGGTAATTCCGTCCTGTTTACGGTACCTTTGCCCCTTTGGGCTCAGGTTAATGCCTTTACTAGATACTGTTCTGGGGAACCGTATCCTGGAGATTGGTTGGGGGTAGAATATCATGCCATGCATCTCATACATTGTTTTTCTGATATCATTGTATATTGTTTTACCTGTGATTTTTATGCACTGCTGGAACACACTAGAACACACTGGATAGTTTTAACTCATCATGTTTTATTACCACGATACAGAATGTTTTATGAACAATGTTTTGAACGCACATTACCTTTGTGATTAACAATTTACTATGATCATATGGATTGTGGTCGAATTTATGATTTTGATGGAACTGTCATTCTTACAGGTTTTCTTGATTTTGGGTTGAATCTTGTAATTGCATATATATTCGTTTTGGAAAAAAAAATGTAACTACTTTAGGTCGGACTTTCCATATAGGCCGGTCTAGGGGGTTACAATTAATATCAAATTTTCAGCTTTTTACTCGGTTAAAATTCTTACTGATTCTCAATAAAGATCATTTAGAAATTCATGTTTTATCGCAACAAAACGACAACCAAAATTTATTAAATCAAATTTTATGATTTCAAAATGTTAATTATGGGCTTTTGAACATAAAGCCCCTTTAGACATACACGTTTTAATAGCAAAAAACCGACAAAAAAAAGTTATTAAATCAAATTTTATGAGTTCAAATTGTTAATTATGGGATTTTGAACAAAATTATATAGATTAATCTCAAATTTTCAGCTTTTTACTCGGTTAAAATACGAACAGATTCGCTATAAAGCCCCTTTAGACATATAAGTTTCAATCGCAACAAAACGACAACCAAAAGTTATTAAATCAAATTTTATGAGTTCGAATAGTTAATTATGGGCTTTTGAACATAATTATACAGATTAATCTCAAATTTTTAGCTTTTTACTCAGTTAAAATTCGAACGAATTCGCTATAAAGCCCCTTTAGACATGCACGTTTTAATAGTATCAAAACGACAAACAAAAAAGTTATTAAATCAAATTTTATGAGTTCAAATTGTTAATTATGAAATTTTGAACAAAATTATATAGATTAATCTCAAATTTTGAGCTTTTTACTCGGTTAAAATAGGAACAGATTCGCTATAAATCCCATTTAGACATACACGTTTTACTCGCAATAAAACGATAACCAAAAGTTATTAAATCAAATTTTATGAATTCAAATTGTTAATTATGGGCTTTTAAACATAATTATACAGATTAATCTCAAATTTTCAGCTTTTTACTTAGTTAAAATTCGAACTGATTCTCAATAAAGGTCATTTTGACATGCACGTTTTAATCGGAACAAAATAACAACCAAAACCTATTAAATGAAATTTTATGAGTTCAAATTGTTAACTATGGGCTTTTGAACAAAATTATACAGATTAATCTCAATTTTTCTGCTTTTTACTAAGTTAAAATTCGAAAGAATTCGCTATAAAGCCCCTTTAGACCTGCACGTTTTAATCGCAACAAAAAGAAAACCAAAAGTTATTAAATCAAATTCTATGAGTTCAAATTGTTAATTATGGGCTTTTGAACTTAATTGTACAGATTAATCTTAAATTTTCAGCTTTTTACTTAGTTAAAATTCGAACTGATTCTCAATAAATGTCATTTTGACATGCACGTTTTAATCGGAACAAAATAACAACCAAAAACTATTAAATCAAATTTTATGAGTTCAAATAGTTAATTATGAGCTTTTGAACATAATTATACAGATTAATCTCAAATTTTTAGCTTTTTACTCAGTTAAAATACAAACGGATTCGCTATAAAGCCCCTTTAGACATGCACGTTTTAGTCGCAACAAAACCACAACCAAAAGTTATTAAATCAAATTCTATGAGTTCAAATTGTTAATTATGGTCTTTTGAAAAAAATTATACTGGTTAATCTAAAATTTTCAGCTTTTTACTTAGTTAAAATTCGATCGGATTTGCTATAAAACCCCTTTAGACGTGCACGTTTTTATCGCAACAAAACGACAACCAAAAGTTATTAAATCAAATTTTGTGAGTTGAAATCGTTAAATATGGGCTTTTGAACAAAATTATAGAAATTAATCTCAAATTTTCAGCTTTTTACTCGGTTAAAATTCGAACGGATTCGCTATAAAGCCCCTTTAAACGTACACGTTTTAATCGCAACAAAACGACAACCAAAAGTTATTAAATGAAATTTTATGAGTTCAAATTATTAATTATGGGCTTTTGAACATAATTATACAGATTAATCTCAAATTTTCCGCTTTTTACTCGGTTAAAATTCGAACGGATTCGCTATAAATCCCCTTTAGAAATGCACATTTTAATCGCAACAAAACGACAACCAAAAGTTATTAAATGAAATTTTATGAGTTCAAATTATTAATTACGGGCTTTTGAACATAATTTTACAGATTAATCTCAATTTTTTCGCTTTTTACTCGGTTAAAATTCGAACGGATTCGCTATAAAGCCCATTTAGACATGCACGTTTTAATCGCAATAAAGCGATAACCAAAAGTTATTAAATCAAATTTTATGAGTTGAAATTGTTAATTATGGGCTTTTGAACATAATTATATAGATTAATCTAAAATTTTCAGCTTTTTACTCAGTTAAAATTCGAACAGATTCGCTATAAAGCCCATTTAGACATGCACGTTTAAATCGCAAGAAAACGACAACCAAAAGTTATTAAATCAAATTTTAGGAGTTCAAATAGTAAATTATGGGGTTTTGAGCATAATTATACAAATTAATCTCAAATTTTCATCTTTTTACTTGGTTAAAATTTGAACTGATTCTCAATAAAGGTCATTTAGACATTTACGTTTTAATCGCAACAAAACGACAACCAAATATTATTAAATCCAATTTTATGAGTTCAAATAGTTAATTATAGGCTTTTGAACAAAATTATACAGATTAATCTCAAATTTTCAGCTTTTTACTCGGTTGAAATTCGAACATATTCACTATAAAGCCCCTTTAGACATGCACGTTTTAATCGCAACAAAACAACAACCAAAAGTTATTAAATTAAATTTTATGAGTTCAGATTGTTAATTATGGTCTTTTGAACATAATTATAGAGCTTAATCTCAAATTTTTCGTTTTTTACTCAGTTAAAATTCAAACAGATTTGCTATAAAGCCCCTTTAGACAAGCACATTTTAATCGGATTAAAGCGATAACCAAAAGTTATTAAATCAAATTTTATGAGCTCAAATTGTTAATTATGGGCTTTTGAACATAATTATACAGATTAATCTGAAATTTTCCATTTTTTACTTAGTTAAAATTCAAATGGATTTGCTATAAAGCCCCTTTACACAAGCACGTTTTAATCGCAACAAAACAACAACCAAAAGTTATTATATCAAATTCTATGTGTTAAAATTGTTAATTACGGGATTTTGAACAAAATTATACAGATTAATCTCAAATTTTCAGCTTTTTACTCGGTTAAAATTCGAACGGATTCGCTATAAAGCCTCTTTAGGCATGCACATTTTAATCGCAACAAAACGACAACCAAAAGTTATTAAATGAAATTTTATGAGTTCAAATTATTAATTATGGGCTTTTGAACATAATTATACAGATTAATCTCAATTTTTTCACTTTTTACTCAGTTAAAATTCGAACGGATTCGCTATAAAGCCCCTTTAGACATGCACGTTTTAATCGCAATAAAGCGACAACCAAAAGTTATTAAATCAAATTTTATGAGATCAAATTGTTAATTATGGGCGTTTGAACATAATTATATAGATTAATCTAAAATTTTCAGCTTTTCACTTGGTTAAAATTCGAACGGATTCGCTACAAAGCCCCTTTAGACATGCACGTCTAAATCGCAAGAAAACGACAACCAAAAGTTATTAAATCAAATTTTATGAGTTCAAATAGTAAATTATGGGCTTTTGATCATAATTATACAGATTAATCTCAAATTTTCATCTTTTTACTCGGTTAAATTTCGAACTGATTCTCAATAAAGGTCATTTAGACATGTACGTTTTAATCGCAACAAAAGGACAACCAAATATTATTAAATCCAATTTTATGAGTTCAAATAGTTAATTATAGGCTTTTGAACAAGATTATACAGATTAATCTCAAATTTTCAGCTTTTTACTCAGTTGAAATTCGAACAGATTCGCTATAAAGTCCCTTTGACATGCACATTTTAATCGCAACAAAACAACAACCAAAAGTTATTAAATCAAATATTATGAGTTCAAATTGTTAATTATGAGCTTTTAAACATAATTATACAGATTAATCTGAAATTTTCCGTTTTTTACTCAGTTAAAATTGAAACGGATTCGCTATAAAGCCCCTTTAGACATGCACGTTTTAATCGCAACAAAACGACAACCAAAAGTTATTAAATGAAATTTTATGAGTTCAAATTATTAATTATGGGCTTTTGAACATAATTATACAGATTAATCTCAATTTTTTCGCTTTTTACTCGGTTAAAATTCGAACGGATTCGCTATAAAGTCCCTTTAGACATGAACGTTTTAATCGCAATAAAGCGACAACCAAAAGTTATTAAATCAAATTTTATGAGATCAAATTGTTAATTATGGGCGTTTGAACATAATTATATAGATTAATCTAAAATTTTCAGCTTCTCACTTGGTTAAAATTCGAACGTATTCGCTACAAAGCCCCTTTAGACATGCACGTTTAAATCGCAAGAAAACGACAACCAAAAGTTATTAAATCAAATTTTATGAGTTCAAATAGTAAATTATGGGCTTTTGATCATAATTATACAGATTAATCTCAAATTTTCATCTTTTTACTCGGTTAAATTTCGAACTGATTCTCAATAAAGGTCATTTAGACATGTACGTTTTAATCGGAACAAAAGGACAACCAAATATTATTAAATCCAATTTTATGAGTTCAAATAGTTAATTATAGGCTTTTGAACAAGATTATACAGATTAATCTCAAATTTTCAGCTTTTTAGTCAGTTAAAATTCGAACAGATTCGCTATAAAGTCCCTTTGACATGCACGTTTTAATCGCAACAAAACAACAACCAAAAGTTATTAAATCAAATTTTATGAGTTCAAATTGTTAATTATGGGCTTTTAAACATAATTATGCAGATTAATCTGAAATTTTCCGTTTTTTACTCAGTTAAAATTGAAACGGATTCGCTATAAAGCCCCTTTAGACAAGCACCTTTTAATCGCAACAAAACGACAACCAAAAGTTATTATATCAAATTCTATGAGTTAAAATTGTTAATTATGGGCTTTTAAACAAAATTATACAGATTAATATAAAATTTTCAGCTTTTTACTCAGTTAAAATTCGAACTGATTCGCTATAAAGCCCTTTTAGACATACACGTTTTAATCGCAACAAAACGACAACCAAAAGTTATTAAATCAAATTTTATGAGTTCAAATTATTAATTATGGGCTTTTGAACATAATTATACAGATTAATCTCAAATTTTTCGCTTTTTACTCGGTTAAAATTCGAACGGATTCGCTATAAAGCCCATTTAGACATGCACGTTTTAATCGGAATAAAGCGATAACCAAAAGTTATTAAATCAAATTTTATGAGTTCAAAGTGTTAATTATGGGCTTTTGAACATAATTATACAGATTAATCTCAAATTTTTTGATTTTTACTCGGTTAACATTGGAACGGATTCGCTATAAAGGCCCTTTTGATATGCACGTTTTAATCGCAGTAAAGCGACAACCGAAAGTTATTAAATCAAATTTTATGAGTTCAAATTTTTAATTATTGGCTTTTGAACATAATTGTATAGATTAATCTAAAATTTTCAGCTTTTTACTCTGTTAAAATTCGAACGGATTCGCTATAAAGCCCCTTTAGACATGTACGTTTAAATCGCAAGAAAACGACAACCAAAAGTTAGTAAATCAAATTTTATGAGTTCAAATAGTTAATTAAGGGCTTTTGAACAAAATTATACAGATTAATCTCAAATTTTCAACTTTTTACTCGGTTGAAATTCGAATAGATTCGCTATAGAGCCCCTTTAGACATGCACGTTTTAATCGCATCAAAACAACAACCAAAAGTTATTAAATTAAATTTTATGAGTTCAAATTGTTAATTATGGGCTTTTGAACATAATTATACAGATTAATCTCAAATTTCCCGTTTTTTACTCAGTTAAAATTCAAACGGATTCGCTGTAAAGCCCCTTTAGACAAACACGTTTTCTTCGCAACAAAATGACAATCAAAAGTTATTATATTAAATTCTATGAGTTCAAATTATTATTATGGGTTTTTGAACAAAATTATACAGATTAATCTCAAATTTTCAGCTTTTTACCCGGTTAAAATTCGAACGGATTCGCTATAAAACCCCTTTAGACATACACGTTTTAATCGCAACAAAAGGACAACCAAAAGTTATTAAATGAAATTTTATGAGTTCAAATTATTAATTATGGGCTTTTGAACATAACTATACAGATTAATCTCAATTTTTTCGCTTTTTACTCGGTTAAAATTCAGACGGATTCGCTATAAAGCCCATTTAGACATGCACGTTTTAATCGGAATAAAGCGATAACCAAAAGTTAGTAAATCAAATTTTATGAGTTCAAATTGTTAATTATGGGCTTTTGAACATAATTATACAGATTGATCTCAAATTTTCTGTTTTTTACTCGATTAAAATTCGAACAGATTCTCAATAAAGTTCATTTAGACATGCACATTTTAATCGCAACAAAACGACAACCAAAAGTTATTAATTCAAATTTTATGAGTTCAAATATTTGATTATGTGCATTTGAACAAAATTATACAGATTAATCTCAAATTTTCAGCTTTTTACACGGTTAAAATTCCAACTGATTCTCAATAAAGGCCCTTTAGACATGCACGTTTTAATCGCAGTAAAGCGACAACCGAAAGTTATTAAATCAAATTTTATGAGTTCAAATTTTTAATTATTGGCTTTTGAACATAATTGTATAGATTAATCTAAAATTTTCAGCTTTTTACTCGGTTAAAATTCGAACGGATTCGCTATAAAGCCCCTTTAGACATGCACGTTTAAATCGCAAGAAAACGACAACCAAAAGTTATTACATCAAATTTTATGAGTTCAAATAGTTAATTATGGGATTTTGAAAAAAATTATACATATTAATCTCAAATTTTCAGCTTTTTACTAGGTTGAAATTCGAATAGATTCGCTATAGAGCCCCTTTAGACATGCACGTTTTAATCGCAACAAAACAACAACCAAAAGTTATTAAATTAAATTTTATGAGTTCAAATACTTAATTATCGGCTTTTGAACATAATTATACAGATTAATCTCAAATTTTCATCTTTTTACTCGGTTAAATTTCGAACTGATTCTCAATAAAGGTCATTTAGACATGTACGTTTTAATCGCAACAAAAGGACAACCAAATATTATTAAATCCAATTTTATGAGTTCAAATTGTTAATTATGGGCTTTTGAACATAATCATACAGATTAATCTGAAATATTCAGCTTTTTACTCGGTTAAAATTCGAACGGATTCGCTATAAAGCCCCTTTAGACATGCACGTTTTAATCGCAACAAAGCGACAATCAAAAGTTATTAAATTAAATTTTATGAGTTCAAATTATTAATTATGTGCTTTTTAACATAACTATACAGATTAATCTCAATTTTTTCGCTTTTTACTCGGTTAAAATTCGAACGGATTCGCTGTAAAGCTCCTTTAGACATGCACGTTTTAATCGTAATAAAGCGACAAACAAAAGTTATTAAATCAAATTTTATGAGTTCAAATTGTTAATTATGGGCTTTTGAACATAATTATATAGATTAATCTAAAATTTTCAGCTTTTCACTCTGTTAAAATTCGAACGGATTCACTATAAAGCCCCTTTAGACATGCACGTTTAAATCGCAAGAAAACGACAACCAAAAGTTATTAAATCAAATTTTATGAGTTCAAATAGTAAATTATGGGCTTTTGAACATAATTATACAGATTAATCTCAAATTTTCATCTTTTTACTCGGTTAAATTTCGAACTGATTCTCAATAAAGGTCATTTAGACATGTATGTTTTAATCGCACCAAAATGACAACCAAATATTTTTAAATCCAATTTTATGAGTTCAAATAGTTAATTATAGGCTTTTGAACAAAATTATACAGATTAATCTCAAATTTTCAGCTTTTTACTCAGTTGAAATTCGAACATATTCGCTATAAAGCCCCTTTAGACATGCACGTTTTAATCGCAATAAAACAACAACCAAAAGTTATTAAATTAAATTTTATGAGTTCAGATTGTTAATTATGGTCTTTTGAACATAATTATACAGCTTAATCTCAAATTTTCCGTTTTTTACTCAGTTAAAATTCAAAAGGATTCGCTATAAAGCCCCTTTAGACAAGCACGTTTTAATCGGATTAAAGCGATAACCAAAAGTTATTAAATCAAATTTTATGAGTTCAAATTGTTAATTATGGGATTTTGAACATAATTATACAGATTGATCTCAAATTTTCCGTTTTTTACTCGATTAAAATTCGAACAGATTCTCAATAAAGGTCATTTAGACATGCACATTTTAATCGCAACATAACGACAACCAAAAGTTATTAAATCAAATTTTATGAGTTCAAATAGTTGATTATGTGCTTTTGAACAAAATTATACAGATTAATCTCAAATTTTCAGCTTTTTACACGGTTAAAATTCCAACTGATTCTCAATAAAGGTCATTTAGTCATGCACATTTTAATCACAATAAAACGACAACCAAAAGTTATTAAATCAAATTTTATGAGTTCAAAGTGTTAATTATGGGCTTTTGAACATAATTATACAGATTAATCTCAATTTTTTTGATTTTTACAAGGTTAAAATTGTAACGGATTCGCTATAAAGGCCCTTTAGACATGCACGTTTTAATCGCAGTAAAGCGACAACCGAAAGTTATTAAATCAAATTTTATGAGTTCAAATTGTTAATTATTGGCTTTTGAACATAATTGTATAGATTAATCTAAAATTTTCAGCTTTTTACTCGGTTAAAATTCGAACGGATTCGCTATAAAGCCCTTTAGACATGCACGTTTAAATCGCAAGAAAACGACAACCAAAAGTTATTACATCAAATTTTATGAGTTAAAATAGTTAATTATGGGATTTTGAACAAAATTATACATATTAATCTCAAATTTTCAGCTTTTTACTAGGTTGAAATTCGAATAGATTCGCTATAGAGCCCCTTTAGACATGCACGTTTTAATCGCAACAAAACAACAACCAAAAGTTATTAAATTAAATTTTATGAGTTCAAATACTTAATTATCGGCTTTTGAACATAATTATACAGATTAATCTCAAATTTTCATCTTTTTACTCGGTTAAATTTCGAACTGATTCTCAATAAAGGTCATTTAGACATGTACGTTTTAATCGCAACAAAAGGACAACCAAATATTATTAAATCCAATTTTATGAGTTCAAATTGTTAATTATGGGCTTTTGAACATAATCATACAGATTAATCTGAAATATTCAGCTTTTTACTCGGTTAAAATTCGAACGGATTCGCTATAAAGCCCCTTTAGACATGCACGTTTTAATCGCAACAAAGCGACAATCAAAAGTTATTAAATTAAATTTTATGAGTTCAAATTATTAATTATGTGCTTTTGAACATAACTATACAGATTAATCTCAATTTTTTCGCTTTTTACTCGGTTAAAATTCGAACGGATTCGCTGTAAAGCTCCTTTAGACATGCACGTTTTAATCGTAATAAAGCGACAAACAAAAGTTATTAAATCAAATTTTATGAGTTCAAATTGTTAATTATGGGCTTTTGAACATAATTATATAGATTAATCTAAAATTTTCAGCTTTTCACTCTGTTAAAATTCGAACGGATTCGCTATAAAGCCCCTTTAGACATGCACGTTTAAATCGCAAGAAAACGACAACCAAAAGTTATTAAATTAAATTTTATGAGTTCAAATTGTAAATTATGGGCTTTTGAACATAATTATACAGATTAATCTCAAATTTTCATCTTTTTACTCGGTTAAATTTCGAACTGATTCTCAATAAAGGTCATTTAGACATGTACGTTTTAATCGCAACAAAATGACAACCAAATATTTTTAAATCGCTATAAAGCCCCTTTCGACATGCACGTTTCAATCGCAACAAAACGACAACTAAAAGTTATTAAATCAATTTTTATGAGTTCAAATTGTTAATTATGGGATTTTGAACAAAATTATATACATTATTCCAAAATTTTCAGCTTTTTACTCGGTTAAAATTCGAACGGATTCCCTATAAAGCCCCTTTAAACATGCACGTTTTAATCGCAAAAAAACGACAACCAAAAGTTATTAAATCATATTTTATGAGTTCAAATAGTTAATTATAGGCTTTAGAACATAATTATATAGATTAATCTCAAATTTTCTGCTTTTTACTCGGTTAAAATTCGAACTGATTCTCAATAAAGGTCATTTAGACATGCACGTTTTAATCCTAACAAAACGTCAACCAAAAGTTATTAAATCATATTTTATGAGTTCAAATTGTTAATTATGGGCTTTTGAAAATAATTATACAGATTAACCTAAATTTTCAGCTTTTTACTCGGTTAAAATTCGAACTGATTCTCAATAAAGGTCATTTAGACATTCACGTTTGAATCGCAACAAAACGACAACCAAAAGTTATTAAATCAAATTTTATGATTTCAAATTGTTAATTATGCGCTTTTGAACATAATCATACAAATTAATCTCAAATTTTTAACTTTTTACTCGGTTAAAATTCGAACGGATTCGCTATAAAGCCCCTTTAGACATGCACGGTTAATTATGTGATTTTGAACAAAATTATACAGATTAATCTCAAATTTTCAGCTTTTTACTTGGTTAAATTTCAAACTGATTCTCAATAAAGGTCTTTTAGACATACACGTTTTAATCGCAACAAAACGACAACCAAAAGTTATTAAATAAAATTTGTTGAGTTCAAATTGTTAATTATGGGCTTTTAAACATTATTATAAGATTAATATCAAATTTTCAGCTTTTTACTAGGTTAAAATTCAAACGGATTCCCTATAAGGCCCCTTTAGACATGCACGTTTTAATCGCAACAAACGATAACCAAAAGTTATTAAATCAAATTTTATGAGTCCAAATAGTTAATTATGTGATTTTGAACATAATTATACAAATTAATCTTAAATTTTCAGCTTTTTACTTGGTTAAAATTTGAACTGATTCTCATTAAAGGTCATTTAGACATACACGTTTTAATCACAACAAAACGACAACCAAAAGTTTTTAAATCAAATTCTATGAGTTCAATTTGTTAATTATGGGCTTTTGAACATAATTATAGGATTAATCTCAAATTTTTAGCTTTTTACTCGGTTAAAATTCGAACGGATTCGCTATAAAGTCCCTTTAGACATGCACGTTTTAATCGCAACAAAACGACAACCAAAAGTTATTAAATCAAATTTTATGAGTTCAAATTGATAATTATGGGCATTTGAACATAATCATACAGATTAACCTCAAATTTTCAGCTTTTTTCTCGGTTAAAATTCGAACGGATTCGCTATGAAGCCCTTTTAGACATGCATGTTTTAATCGCAACAAAACGACAACCAAAAGTTATTAAATCAAATTTTATGAGTTCAAATTGTTAATTATGTGAATTTGAACAAAATTATACAGATTAATCTCAAATTTTCAGCTTTTTACTCGGTTAAAATTCGATCGGATTCGCTATAAAGCCCCTTTCGACATGCACGTTTCAATCGCAACAAAACGACAACTAAAAGTTATTAAATCAATTTTTATGAGTTCAAATTGTTAATTATGGGATTTTGAACAAAATTATATACATTATTCCAAAATTTTCAGCTTTTTACTCGGTTAAAATTCGATCGGATTCGCTATAAAGCCCCTTTCGACATGCACATTTCAATCGCAACAAAACGACAACGAAAAGTTATTAAATCAATTTTTATGAGTTCAAATTGTTAATTATGGGATTTTGAACAAAATTATATAGATTAATCTCAAATTTTCTGCTTTTTACTCGGTTAAAATTCGAACTGATTCTCAATAAAGGTCATTTAGACATGCACGTTTTAATCCTAACAAAACGTCAACCAAAAGTTATTAAATCATATTTTATAAGTTCAAATTGTTAATTATGGGCTTTTGAAAATAATTATACAGATTAACCTAAATTTTCAACTTTTTACTCGGTTAAAATTCGAACTGATTCTCAATAAAGGTCATTTAGACATTCACGTTTGAATCGCAACAAAACGACAACCAAAAGTTATTAAATCAAATTTTATGATTTATAATTGTTAATTATGCGCTTTTGAACATAATCATACAAATTAATCTCAAATTTTCAACTTTTTACTCGGTTAAAATTCGAACGGATTCGCTATAAAGACCCTTTAGACATGCACGGTTAATTATGTGATTTTGAACAAAATTATACAGATTAATCTCAAATTTTCAGCTTTTTACTCGGTTAAATTTCAAACTGATCCTCAATAAAGGTCTTTTAGACACACACGTTTTAATCGCAACAAAACGACAACCAAAAGTTATTAAATAAAATTTTTTGAGTTCAAATTGTTAATTATGGGCTTTTAAACATTATTATAAGATTAATATCAAATTTTCAGCTTTTTACTAGGTTAAAATTCAAACGGATTCCCTATAAAGCCCCTTTAGACATGCACGTTTTAATCGCAACAAACGATAACCAAAAGTTATTAAATCAAATTTTATTAGTCCAAATAGTTAATTATGTGATTTTGAACATAATTATACAAATTAATCTTAAATTTTCAGCTTTTTACTTGGTTAAAATTTGAACTGATTCTCAATAAAGGTCATTTAGACATACACGTTTTAATCACAACAAAACGACAACCAAAAGTTTTTAAATCAAATTCTATGAGTTCAATTTGTTAATTATGGGCTTTTGAACATAATTATAGGATTAATCTCAAATTTTTAGCTTTTTACTCGGTTAAAATTCGAACGGATTCGCTATAAAGTCCCTTTAGACATGCACGTTTTAATCGCAACAAAACGACAACCAAAAGTTATTAAATCAAATTTTATGAGTTCAAATTGTTAATTATGGGCATTTGAACATAACCATACAGATTAACCTCAAATTTTCAGCTTTTTTCTCGGTTAAAATTCGAACGGATTCGCTATGAAGCCCTTTTAAACATGCATGTTTTAATCGCAACAAAACGACAACCAAAAGTTATTAAATCAAATTTTATGAGTTCAAATTGTTAATTATGTGAATTTGAACAAAATTATACAGATTAATCTCAAATTTTCAGCTTTTTACTCGGTTAAAATTCGATCGGATTCGCTATAAAGCCCTTTTCGACATGCACGTTTCAATCGTAACAAAACGACAACTAAAAGTTATTAAATCAATTTTTATGAGTTCAAATTGTTAATTATGGGATTTTGAACAAAATTATATACATTATTCCAAAATTTTCAGCTTTTTACTCGGTTAAAATTCGAACGGATTCCCTATAAAGCCCCTTTAAATATGCACGTTTTAATCGCAAAAAAACGACAACCAAAAGTTATTAAATCATATTTTATGAGTTCAAATAGTTAATTATAGGCTTTAGAACATAATTATATAGATTAATCTCAAATTTTCTGCTTTTTACTCGGTTAAAATTCGAACTGATTCTCAATAAAGGTCATTTAGACATGCACGTTTTAATCCTAACAAAACGTCAACCAAAAGTTATTAAATCATATTTTATAAGTTCAAATTGTTAATTATGGGCTTTTGAAAATAATTATACAGATTATCCTAAATTTTCAGCTTTTTACTCGGTTAAAATTCGAACTGATTCTCAATAAAGGTCATTTAGACATTCACGTTTGAATCGCAACAAAACGACAACCAAAAGTTATTAAATCAAATTTTATGATTTCAAATTGTTAATTATGCGCTTTTGAACATAATTATACAAATTAATCTTAAATTTTCAGCTTTTTACTTGGTTAAAATTTGAACTGATTCTCAATAAAGGTCATTTAGACATACACGTTTTAATCACAACAAAACGACAACCAAAAGTTTTTAAATCAAATTCTATGAGTTCAATTTGTTAATTATGGGCTTTTGAACATAATTATAGGATTAATCTCAAATTTTTAGCTTTTTACTCGGTTAAAATTCGAACGGATTCGCTATAAAGTCCCTTTAGACATGCACGTTTTAATCGCAACAAAACGACAACCAAAAGTTATTAAATCAAATTTTATGAGTTCAAATTGTTAATTATGGGCATTTGAACATAATCATACAGGTTAACCTCAAATTTTCAGCTTTTTTCTCTGTTAAAATTCGAACGGATTCGCTATGAAGCCCTTTTAGACATGCATGTTTTAATCACAACAAAACGACAACCAAAAGTTATTAAATCAAATTCTATGAGGTAAATTTGTTAATTATTGGCTTTTGAACATAATTATAAGATTACTCACAAATTTTCAACTTTTTACTGGGTTAAAATTCGAGCATGTTCGCTATAAAGCCCCTTTAGACATTCACGTTTTAATCGCAACAAAACGACAATCAAAAGTTATTAAATCAAATTTTATGAGTTCAAATTGTTAATTGTAGGCTTTTGAACATAATCATACAGAGTAATCTCAAATTTTTAGCTTTTTACTCAGTTAAAATTAGAATGGATTCTCTATAAAGCCCCTTTAGATATGCACATTTTAATCGCAAAAAAACCATAACCAAAAGTTATTAAATCAAATTTTATGAGTTTAAATAGTTAATTGTGGGCTTTTGAACATTATTATACAGATTAATCTCAAATTTTCAGCTTTTTACTCGGTTAAAATTCGAACTAATTCTCAATAAAGGTCATTTAGACATGCACGTTTTAATCGCAAAAAAACGACAACCAAAAGTTATTAAATCATATTTTATGAGTTCAAATAGTTAATTATAGGCTTTAGAACATAATTATATAGATTAATCTCAAATTTTCTGCTTTTTACTCGGTTAAAATTCGAACTGATTCTCAATAAAGGTCATTTAGACATGCACGTTTTAATCCTAACAAAACGTCAACCAAAAGTTATTAAATCATATTTTATAAGTTCAAATTGTTAATTATGGGCTTTTGAAAATAATTATACAGATTAACCTAAATTTTCAGCTTTTTACTCGGTTAAAATTCAAACTGATTCTCAATAAAGGTCATTTAGACATTCACGTTTGAATCGCAACAAAACGACAACCAAAAGTTATTAAATCAAATTTTATGATTTCAAATTGTTAATTATGCGCTTTTGAACATAATCATACAAATTAATCTCAAATTTTCAACTTTTTACTCGGTTAAAATTTGAACGGATTCGCAATAAAGCCCCTTTAGACATGCACGTTTTAATCGCAATAAAACGACAGCAAAAAGTTATTAAATCAAATTCTATGAGGTTAATTTATTAATTTTAGGCTTTTAAATATAATTAAAAGATTAATCTCAAATTTTCAGCTTTTTACTCGGTTAAAATTCGAAAGGATTCGCTATAAAGCCCCTTTAGACATACTCATTTTAATCGCAACAAAACGACAACCAAAAGTTATTAAATAAAATTTTATAAGTTCAAATAGTCAATTATGTGATTTTGAACATAATTATACAAATTAATCTCAAATTTTCTGCTTTTTACTCGGTTAAAATTCGAACTGATTCTCAATAAAGGTCATTTAGACATACACGTTTTAATCGCAACAAAACGACAACCAAAAGTTATTAAATAAAATTTTATGAGTTCAAATTGTTAATTGTGGGCTTTTGAACATAATTATATAGATTAATCCAAAATTTTTAGCTTTTTACTCGGTTAAAATTCGAACTGATTCTCAATAAAGGTCATTTGGACATGCACGTTTTAATCTCAACAAAACGATAACCAAAAGTTATTAAATCAAATTCTATGAGTTCAATTTATTAATTATGGTCTTTTGAACATAATTATAAGGTTAATCTCAAATTTTCAGGTTTTTACTCTGTTAAAATTGGAACGGATTCGCTATAAAGCCCCTTTAGACATGCACATTTTAATCGCAACAAAACGACAACCAAAAGTTATTAAATCAAATTTTATGAGTTCAAATTGTTAATTGTGGGCTTTTTAACATAATCATACAGATTAATCTCAAATTTTCAGCTTTTTACTCGTTTAAAATTCGAACGGATTCGCTATAAAGCCCCTTTAGACATGTACATTTTAATCGCAACAAAACGACAACCAAAAGTTATTAAATCAAATTCTATGAGTTTAATTTGTTAATTATGGGCTTTTGAACATAATTATAAGATTAATCTCAAATTTTCAGCTTTTTACTCGGTTAAAATTCAAACTGATTCACAATAAAAGTCATTTAGACATGCAAGTTTTAATCGCAACAAAAGGACAACCAAAAGTTATTAAATCAAATTTTATGAGTTCAAATTGTTAATTGTGGGCTTTTGAACATAATTATATAGATTAATCCAAAATTTTTAGCTTTTTACTCGGTTAAAATTCGAACTGATTCTCAATAAAGGTCATTTGGACATGCACGTTTTAATCTCAACAAAACGATAACCAAAAGTTATTAAATCAAATTCTATGAGTTCAATTTATTAATTATGGTCTTTTGAACATAATTATAAGGTTAATCTCAAATTTTCAGGTTTTTACTCTGTTAAAATTGGAACGGATTCGCTATAAAGCCCCTTTAGACATGCACATTTTAATCGCAACAAAACGACAACCAAAAGTTATTAAATCAAATTTTATGAGTTCAAATTGTTAATTGTGGGCTTTTTAACATAATCATACAGATTAATCTCAAATTTTCAACTTTTTACTCGTTTAAAATTCGAACGGATTCGCTATAAAGCCCCTTTAGACATGTACATTTTAATCGCAACAAAACGACAACCAAAAGTTATTAAATCAAATTCTATGAGTTTAATTTGTTAATTATGGGCTTTTGAACATAATTATAAGATTAATCTCAAATTTTCAGCTTTTTACTCGGTTAAAATTCAAACTGATTCACAATAAAAGTCATTTAGACATGCAAGTTTTAATCGCAACAAAAGGACAACCAAAAGTTATTAAATCAAATTTTATGAGTTCAAATTGTTAATTGTGGGCTTTTGAACATAATTATATAGATTAATCCAAAATTTTTAGCTTTTTACTCGGTTAAAAGTCGAACTGATTCTCAATAAAGGTCATTTGGACATGCACGTTTTAATCTCAACAAAACGATAACCAAAAGTTATTAAATCAAATTCTATGAGTTCAATTTATTAATTATGGTCTTTTGAACATAATTATAAGGTTAATCTCAAATTTTCAGGTTTTTACTCTGTTAAAATTGGAACGGATTCGCTATAAAGCCCCTTTAGACATGCACATTTTAATCGCAACAAAACGACAACCAAAAGTTATTAAATCAAATTTTATGAGTTCAAATTGTTAATTGTGGGCTTTTTAACATAATCATACAGATTAATCTCAAATTTTCAGCTTTTTACTCGGTTAAAATTCGAACGGATTCGCTATAAAGCCCCTTTAGACATGTACATTTTAATCGCAACAAAACGACAACCAAAAGTTATTAAATCAAATTCTATGAGTTTAATTTGTTAATTATGGGCTTTTGAACATAATTATAAGATTAATCTCAAATTTTCAGCTTTTTACTCGGTTAAAATTCAAACTGATTCACAATAAAAGTCATTTAGACATGCAAGTTTTAATCGCAACAAAAGGACAACCAAAAGTTATTAAATAAAATTCTATTAGTTCAATTTGTTAATTATGGGCTTTTGAACGTAATTATAATGTTATTCTCAAATTTTCAGGTTTTTACTCGGTTAAAATTCAAACGGATTCGCTATAAAGCCCCTTTGGACATGCACGTTTTAATCGCAAGAAAACGACAACAAAAAGTTATTACATCAAATTATATGAGTTCAAATAGTTAATTATGGGCTTTTGAAGATGATTATACAGAGTAATCTCAAATTTTCAGCTTTTTATTCGGTTAAAATTCGAACTAATTCTCAATAAAGGTCATTTAGACATACACGTTTTAATCGCAACAAAACGACAACCAAAAGTTATTAAATCAAATTTTATGAGTTGAAATTGTTAATTATGGGCTTTTGAACATAATCATACAGATTAACCTCAAATTTTCAGCTTTTTACTCGGTTAAAATTTGAACGGATTCGCTCTAAAGCCCCTTTAGACATGCATGTTTTAATTGCAACAAAACGACAACCAATAGTTATTAAATCAAATTCTATGAGTTCAATTTGTTAATTATGGGCTTTTGAACATAATTATATGATTAATCTCAAATTTTCAGCTTTCTACTTGGTTAAAATTCGAACAGATTCGCTATAAAGCCCCTTTAGACATGTACGTTTTAATCGCAACAAAATGACAACCAAAGGTTATTAAATCAAATTCTATGAGTTCAATTTGTTAATTATGGGCTTTTGAACAAAATTATACAAATTAATATCAAATTTTAAGTTTTTTAATCGGTTAAAATTCGAACTGATTCTCAATAAAGGTCATTTAGACATACACGTTTTAATCGCAAAAAAACGACAACCAAAAGTTATTAAATCAAATTTTGTGAGTTCAAATTGTTAATTATGGGCTTTTGAACATTATCATACAGATTAATCTCAAATTTTCAGCTTTTTACTCGTTTAAAGTTCGAACGGATTCGCTATAAAGCTCCTTTAGACATGCACGTTTTAATCGCAACAAAATGACAACCAAATGTTATTAAATAAAATTATACGAGTTCAATTTGTTAATTATGGGCTTTTGAACATAATTATAAGATTAATCTCAAATTTTCAGCTTTTTACTCGGTTAAAATTCGAACGGATTCGCTATAAAGCCCCTTTAAACATGAACGTTTTAATCGCAAAAAAACGATAACCAAAAGTTATTAAATCAAATTTTATGAGTTCAAATAGTTAATTATAGGCTTTAGAACAAAATTATACAGATTAATCTCAAATTTTTAGCTTTTTACTCGGTTAAAATTGGAAATGATTCTCAATAAAGGTCATTTAGACATGCACGTTTTAATCGCAACAAAATGTCAACCAAAAGTTATTAAATAAAATTTTATGAGTTCAAATTGTTAATTATGAGATTTTAAATATAATCATACAGATTAACCTCAAATTTTCTGCTTTTTACTCTGTTAAAATTCGAACGGATTTTCTATAAAGCCCCTTTAGACATGCACATTTTAATCGCTACAAACAAAAGTTATTAAATCAAATTTTATGAGTTCAATTTGTTAATTATTGGCTTTTGAACATAATTATAAGATTAATCTCAAATTTTTAGCTTTTTACTCGGTTAAAATTCGAACGGATTCGCTATAAAGCTCATTTAGACATGCACGTTTTAATCGCAAAAAAAAATGACAACCAAAAATTATTAAATCAAATTTTATGAATTGAAATAGTCAATTATGGGCTTTAGAACATAATTGTACAGATTAATCTCAAATTTTCAGCTTTTTACTCGGTTAAAATTCGAACTGATTTCTTTCTTTTCTCTCTTCTCTCTCTTCTTCCTCCTTCTCATGTTTTTCCTCTTAGCCGCCGTCTTCTTCCTCACAACCGATCGCCCTGCTGTGCCGATCGGATTCTCCAGCCTACCTCCACCTTACCATCGCCTGAGAGAGGAAGAAACATTCGCCGATCTTACCACCGCATTTACGACGGACGAAACATTTGCCGATCTCATCACTGTCTTTACGACGGAAGATACATCTGCTGGTATGACCACCTCTTTGGTTTTCATTCTGACTTTAATGGCTCCCTACTGGTTCTTCCTCTCTTTTCTCTCGACTACTTCCTTAGTGGTCCCTTTTCTTTTGTCGTTCTTTATACCAACGAATCCTTATGGATTCGTATTCCGACTCGGTTTCTACCCACCGTTGTGTACGAATTCTTGTTTCCAGGGCCCTTCTTGGTCTCGGTTTCTTCCGACGTTGTTTCTTGGATTAAGGAATCTTCAGTCAACTAACCTTGAGAGGACTATGAGATTTACGTCTGGGATAGAGTTTCAGCGTCAGGAGGTGTCCTACTCCAAGTCAAACTTGAGGATTTGCGATTCTCTCCCACCTATACATCTAGGAGTTTATGTAGCTCTCGCCGCCTCCACTCTAATGATGAGGCCCCTTTGTGACACTCGTCTCCCTCCTTTCTGACTACCAACTTGTGGTCGTCGTGCGTTACTACTTCGCTTTCTCTCACATCTACCACCTTTGCTTCTACGGGAGGAGTCTCGAGGAGGATCGTTCCCCTGTCACCGGCATGAACATCCTCCTATCCTCGATCTTTCTCCTAGGGTGATTCGTCAGTTCATCAAGTTAATAATCTTTACCGGACTCATGGGTTTCATAATAGAACAGTATATCAATCCAATTGTTCAGAACTCCCAACACCCATTGAAGGCGAACTTTTTATATGCCATAGAAAGAATTTTGAAGCTTTCAGTACCAAACTTATACGTCTAGCTCTGCATGTTCTACAGCTTTTTTATATCTGGTTAAATAAGTATACAGTTCCTTCGTTTTGGGGACCGAGAGTTCTATAAAACTGTTGAGGAGTATTGGAGAATGTGGAATATGCCTGTTCATAAATGGATGGTTCGCCATCTCTATTTGCCATGCATAAGGAACTGTATACCTAAGGGAGCTGCCATTATTATCACCTTCTGGGTTTCTTTTACTGTCATTATCAGTTCTCTTTTTCGTTGTTTCACTCATCTCTCTTTGTGCTTTTCTTTTTCGGCCATGGTCTGGTGTTTACTTGTGTTTGTTTCTGTTTTTAGATCTGTACGTTTCTTCTTATGTTTTCTTTGTTTCTTTGTTTCTTTTGTGGTTTCTTGTTATATGTTTTGTTGCGCTATTCGTTGGTTTCTTCCATCCGCTGCTCGCCTGGCGTTCCGGTAGAGGTTCATGCTCAATCGCCATTCATGAGCTGCAGCCGGCCTCCCATGTACGTTGGTTCTCACTTAAGCCTTATGGCACATGCTGGTCACAACTTGTTTTGGCTGCTGGCTAGGTTTGGTCCTTGTTGTAATTTTATTTATATACCACCCTTTGATAGGGATTTGTCCAACACCCTTAACGGTGTCCTATCTTCGCTAACCTTTCTACGGTCATACACTACTATATCTTTTATTTTACTTCTCTACAAGTTTCTTTGGATTTATACTTGCTCAAAACAATACCTTTTTTATATATTTTTCCGACAATATTCTATTGATGCTTGTACTTTTAAAGAGTTTTTTATATTTTATTTTTACACTCCTTTTTCAAACCAAACTCCTTCTTTTCCTAAGTTTTCTCTTTTCATAAGTGATAAGTTTTTATTGTCTATCTATTCTCCAATTTTTTATATTACTTTATTTTCCATTTATAATGTTATCTACCTCTTCTATTTGTTTTATCCTTCTTTTTTTTAAACTGTAATTCTACTTTATGTCAAACTCTTTCTTATTTTTTAAACTGTAATTCTACTTTATGTCAAACTCTTTCCTCCTTATATAAACCTGGTTATCGTCTTCACATCTTCTCATCCACACGCCAAATTCTTTCTTTCTCTTTTACCTTTTCTTTTGATTTTTACAATCTCTCTACAATGGATTTCAAGTCCTTCCTCCAACAATTTGGCAATATTCAATTTACTGCTGAGGAACAAGCAATTGTCTTTCAACCGGGTACTTCTTGGGGTATAACTGAAGAGGAAACTCATTCCACCATCCTCGGGAAACTTATCTCTTCAAGGGAGATTGATGATCAGGTGATCATCAAGACCTTCACGGGTATCTGGACTACGACTAAACTGCTTTCTATGAGTATTTTGAAGCCACACATGTTCCTTATCTGGTTTAGGGATGAGAAGATTAAGGATGATATCCTGTCAAGGGGACCTTGCACTTACAAAGATGACTGACTTGCTCTTTCCCAGTGTAACGCCTCTATCACGCCTGATGAACATTCATTCTCTACAATGAATACTTGGGTCCGCATCTACAACATCCAACATATTTTCCTGGCCACTGAAGAATCTGCTCATGATATTGGTAAATCCTTGGGATCTTTAATTGGTTTAGTCACAAAAATTGATACGAGGAAAATCGACTCCAACATGGTTGACTACCTACGGGTTGGGTTGTCCCTTGTGGTCACTCAGCCTATTAGGCGTTATGTTGCTATTGGAGGAGGGCCCTCCACAAGATTCTGTCCACTTCAATATGAACACCTTCCAACTTTTTGCCACTACTGTGGCCGTATTGGACATTCTCTAGATTTTTGTTCAATTCCGACTGATTCACGACCTGAGCAACTTCCTTTCGGCGATTGGCTACGGTACGTTCCTAAAAAGAAGGATCCATAACCCACTCAACATGGACGAATCCGCTATATCACCAATGACGCAAATGCTCAACAAATGCCTACGCCATCCCAAACCACCAACCCTAATACTAGTAATGGGAAGGATAAAGGGGTTTTGTCCTCACTTTCGAACAGTGGCACTGAATCTGCACCAAGTAATGAGCCTCCACTTTTCTCCAAAGGGACCAGACTCCTCCCAACGGTCCCTAGCAAGCTCACTGCTCGACGCTATCCTACACAGCCGTTGCAAATGGTTTTTCCTGATCAGAATTCTAATATTACTTCTCGGCCATCGTCCAACGTTAACACTGGGGATGTGAGTATTCTGGATCCTGAACTCCAAGACTTGGAGGCTGATCTAGCCAATGATCATGATTTCCAAGAGGCCACTGAATGGCTCGAATCTTCTCCTACTCCTCGACGAGCTGCTCGGATAACCTCAGGTCGAGGTGCGAAGCGAACTCCTCCCTCTGATGAGAATGCTAGGGTTAAGCGTCCTCGTGCTGGCACTGGGCCTATTGAGAAAGCTGGGATGAGCAGCGTTAAAAACTCTTCGGTGGAGGTTGACTCTGATCAACCCCGCCGATAGAAATGATTTGTTTACATTGGAACTGTCGGAGCTTTGGCATTGCTTTGACAGTTCCCGTTCTACAACTTACCGGTTTCAAGCATGTTGCCTTTTTTCCGATTATTTTTCCTTTCCCTTATTTTAGATTTCTTTGCTTCTTGGTTTTGTTAGGAGCCTTTGGCTGTTTTAGTTTTGTCCTTCAGGATTTGTTGTCCTTTGCTTTATGGAATAATAATATCCTTTCTGTTTTGTTTGTTTACTTTTCATGTTTCTATGTTGTGTTTTCTTTTATTTATTTGGGTTTTCTTTTTGCGATACGACCAAATTTTTTTCCTCTACTTATCTATTCTATTTTCTATATATCTTTTAAAGAGTTTTTCTCTACTCTAACTTTACCACCCTTTTATAGGGATTTCTCTAACATCTCTAATGATGTCTCTCCAATCCGATCTCTTACCCTAGTTTTCAGCTTATGTCTCCAATTTCCAGGATGTTCTCCTCCCTTTACTTTGGTTTCTCTATCTTCTTTTCGTAGCTATTCTGATTCATTTTCCACAACACTTACTTTTATAAGGCTTTGTCCTTCGACCTGGGCCAGGTTTGACTTAGCTGGGATGAGCAGCGTTAAAAACTCTTTAACGGAGGTTGATAGTGATCAACCCCGCCGAGATAAATAAAGCTATTATGTTGGAACTGCCAGGATCTTGGCAACACCCAAGCAGTTCATGCACTTCAACGTGCTACTTCGAAGCATGATGCTGATTGTGTCTTTCTTTGCGAGACTAGATTGAATCAATCCAATATGGATAGAATTAAACACAAGCTTGGCATGCATGGATGCATAGCCGTGGATTCCAGACCCTCTTGTACCGGACTTGCCTTAATTTGGAATAACAAAGTCTCAGTTGACTTGCTTTCCTACTCCGATCGTCACATTGATGTCATTCTTTCTTACGGGGCAGTACCATTCTATTTTTCTGGGTTACATGGGTTCCCTAAAACTGCCAACAAACATAAAACCTAGCAGCTAATAGATTCTCTTAGTTCTAATTCAACCCTCCCCTGGCTTTTAGGGGGAGATTTTAATAAAATTCTTTATGATTATGAAAAACAAGGTGGCCCTCGGCGCGCTAGATCACAAATTAATAATTTTCGGGATTGTCTCGACAAGAATGATCTTTTTGATTGCGAACCTACATCTGGTTGGTTCACTTGGACTTGATCAGGTCGTGTTACGGAAACCATTATGGAACGACTTGATCGTTTTCTAGGAAATTCAGCTTGGTTTCATGCTTTCCATAATTGTCAAGCTATGTCCTTCTTCCAAGCACGTTCTGATCACTGCCCTATCTTAATGGATACAAACCTCTCTCAAATTCCACATTCTACGCGCTTTCGTATTCCTTTTCGCTACGAGAATTATTGGTTTGACAACTCAGAGGTTCTATCTCGAATTATTGATGTTTGGTCTAACCGAAATTGCTCGACTCTTCAGAAGCTTCAAGATATTGGACGCTTCTTGGATAAATGGCAATCTAATAAGCGTATTAAATCCACTGAACGCATCACTCAACTTAATGACTTTATCAATATGTGTCTTCAACGTCAACTCTCGGATACGGATACTCATAACTTCCTTGCTGCTAAGAGCGAGCTTGATCACTTACTTACTGAGAAGGAAATTTATTGGGCTCAACGAGCTCGGGCACACTGGCTAGTACATGGTGACAAGAACACTTCCTTTTTTCATGAAAGGGCAACCAACCGGCGACGAAAGAATCATATTGTTGGGCTTTTAAATGATCAGAATCTCTGGCACACTAATACGCACGACATTATGTCTATTGCTGTCAGTTATTTTCAACATCTTTTTGCTTCTTCCTCTTCTACTATTGCGTCTTCCATCTTGGATAACATTCCTTCTACTGTTACCGATTCAATGAATACTGATCTTAACAAGGCTTTCACAGCAGATGAAGTTTATGTTGCCTTTCGTGATATTGACCCGAGGAAAGCACCTGGTGTTGATGGCTTTCCGAGCGGTTTCTTCCGAAAGTATTGGGACATTCTTGGTCAGGATTTTATAAATCTCTGCCTCGGGCTTTTACATGGGTCTGTTAATTTAGAAGAGGTCAATCGTTCCATTATTGTTCTTATTCCTAAAGTAAGCGACCCTACTACGATGCGACATCTTCGACCTATTAGTCTTTGCACAGTCATTTATAAAACTGTGTCGAAAGTTTTAGTCAACCGGCTAAAATCTATCATGCCCTTATGCATTAGTGGTAATCAGGCTGCTTTCGTTCGCGGGCAAAACATTACTAATAACATCCTTATCGCTCATGAGCTTATTCATAGTCTAAACTCTGATGTTTCTTCCTTGGCAAAAGGTGCCAGCCTAAAGCTGGATATGGAAAAAGCCTTCGACCGTGTTGAATGGCCCTTTCTTGAACAAGTTATGCTTCGTCTAGGTTTCCACTCCAACTGGGTTTCTCTTATTATGAGGTGTATCTCTTCGGTATCTTATCAAGTTCGAATCAATGATTCCCTTTCAAGGCCCTTCAAACCCAGTAGAGGGTTACGGCAAGGAGACCCCCTCTCTCCTTTTTTATTTCTTTTCTGCACTCAAGGCCTCTCAGCCTTGCTCAATGCTGAACAAGCCACTGGTTATCTCCCTGGTCTCCGTGCCAGTAGGAATGGCCCCCGCATCAACCACCTTCTTTTTGCGGATGACTGTGTTGTCTTTATCAAAAATACAACCACAGAGGCTCAGCGACTCAAGGATGCTTTGCAGGCTTACGCTTCCTCGTCGGGACAAGCGGTGAACTTTGAAAAATCTACTATCTTTTTCTCACGGAAAACTTCCTCTTTGCTCAGGGCAGAGATTAATGATATCCTTCGTGTAAGAGAAGTGGATGACCCTGGTATTTATTTAGGGGTTCCCCTCCTTATTGGGAAGAACAAAACTGCAGCCTTAGGGTTCACCAGGGAAAATATGAATGCCCGGCTGAGTACTTGAGATAAACATCTCCTTTCTGTCAGTGGTCGTGAAGTTTTCATTAAAGCGGTTATCCAATCTATGCCTCAATATGTCATGTCTTGTTACCTCTTACCACAAAATATTATTGATGATATGACTACCGTCATACGTCGATATTGGTGGTCGGGGAAAGCTGTCAAACAAGGGTGGCACATGCTTCCTTGGGACACTCTCTACCTCCCTAAAGCTGCTGGAGGTGTAGGGTTTCGTGATCTTCACCACTTTAACATCACTCTGCTAGGCAAACAAATTTGGCGGTTAATTTGTGAGCCTGATAACCTTCTAAGTCAGGTCTACAAATGTAAGTACTATCCTACAGGCTCAGTCCTAGAGTCCGCTTATACGCGGAGTTCTTCCTTTGCTTGGAAAGGTCTAAGCATTGCTATTTCTAAGCTTCTTATGGATTTTTCAAACGTCCTGGCATGTCTAGTAACGTTCAGATTCATTTTGATAGGTGGGGTGGCTCTCATCCCGTTCACCTTTATGGTAATTATGAAATCAATGACGAAGTCCCTCTTCGTGCAGGATTTTTCATGCTCCATAATTCACCCCGTTGGGATGAAGCAAAAGTGAGAGGTTATTTTTCCCATGAAGATGCTAATACCATCCTTAACGTCCCAATTATTAATGATATTAACGACTCTACTCTTTGGGGTTACCATGATGCAGGTACCTACACGGTTCGCTCTGGTTATCAATTTTTGCAGTCGCAATTAGGGCCTGTTAACAGGCCATCTAAACTATGGAAAATTTTGTCTAAGTTGCCTACTCTGCCCAAAGTTTGTTCCTTTGGATGGCGTTTATGTCATGATGCGTTACCCTCCGGTCAGAAAATTATGCAGGCTAATCTTGGTCCTGGAGTTTGCCCTATTTGCAACATGACTGTCGAAACCTCTATCCATGCTATGCGAGACTGTCCTAGTGCTTCGGAGGCGATCTTCTTGGCAGGCCTTCCCCATCGACTGTTGTCCAATGCTTACACCTCCCCCACCAGTGGCTTTCTGATGCTGCTGGGTTCCTCTCCTTGCACCAATTCTCTCTTCTTATTACAATTTTATGGAATCTGTGGAACCGCCGTAATGATTTTGTTCATAACAACCATATCCAACCGATTTGGTTATCTGTTGCCTCTGCCCAAAAACTCCTCACTGACTATACATCTTTTAATGATGAGTCCTGCCAATCCTCCCGGATAGCTGAGCCCACCTCCGCTCTGGCTAGATAGATGAAACCGGCTCCAGGTTTTGTCAAAATTAACACGGATGGGGCTTTTGACCCTGTCTTGAGAGGGGCTGCTGTTGGTGTTATTGCTCGTGATTCTTCTGGCTCAGTGCTTGGTGGTTGTTTCATGCCCCTTCTTTGTCCAGATCCAGCTTCTGCAGAGGCTCTTGCTATTCTAGAAGATTTACGCTTTGCTATTGCCAACGGATGGACTAATGTGATTTTTGAAACTGACTTTGCGTCTATTACAAACAAAATTAATAATGCTCCTCCTCGAGATCTTTCCACAGTGCAGCATTTGGTATCTCGCATCCGCGCCACTCTAGGTACTATGCCTAATTGCAAGATTTGTTATGTGCCTAGAGATGCAAACGTAGTAGCCCACTCTTTGGCTAATAGGGCTTTGCTTTCTTTTACTTCTAGTACTTTTGACTGTTTCTTTCCCGATTTTATTTGGGTCACTGTAAACTCGGAGAGGTTCTCCTCTTCTTCTCAATAATACCCTGGGTACTCTTTTCCCCATAGGGGCCTTCTCACCTCTTGGGGTGGTTGGCTACAAGGGTTTTTTAATGAGGCCCTTTCCTTCAAAAAAATTCGAACTGACTCTCAATAAAGGTCATTTAGACATGCACGTTTTAATCGCAACAAAATGTCAACCAAAAGTTATTAAATCAAATTTTATGAGTTCAAATTTTTAATTATGGGATTTTGAACATAATCATACAGATTAACCTCAAATTTTCAGCTTTTTACTCAGTTAAAATTCGAACGGATTTGCTATAAAGCCCCTTTAGACATACACATTTTAATCGCAACAAAACGACAAACAAAAGTTATTAAATCAAATTCAATGAGTTTAATTTGTTAATTATTGGCTTTTGAACATAATTATAAGATTAATCTCAAATTTTCAGCTTTTTACTCGGTTAAAATTCGAACGGATTCGCTATAAAGCCCCTTTAGACATGCACGTTTTAATCGCAATAAAACGTCAACCAAAAGTTATTAAATCAAATTTTATGAGTTCAAATTGTTAATTATGGGCTTTTGAACATAATTATATAGATTAATCCAAAATTTTCAGCTTTTTACTCGTTTAAAATTCAAACTGATTCTCAATAAAGGTCATTTAGACATGCACGTTTTAATCGCAACAAAACGACAGCCAAAAGTTATTAAATCAAATTCTATTAGTTCAATTTGTTAATTATAGGCTTTTGAACATAATTATAAGGTTAATCTCAAAAATTTAGCTTTTTACTCGGTTAAAATTCGAACGGATTCGCTATAAATCCCCTTTAGACATGCACGTTTTAATCGCAACAAAACGACAACCAAAAGTTAGTAAATCAAATTTTATGAGTTCAAATTTTTAATTATGGGCTTTTGAACATAATTATAAGATTAATCTCAAATTTTTAGTATTTTACTCGGTTAAAATTCGAACGTATTCGCTATAAAGCCCCTTTAGACATGAACGTTTTAATCGCAAAAAAACAACAACCAAAAGTTATTAAGTCAAATTTTATAAGTTCAAATTGTTAATTATGAGCTTTTGAACATAATCATACAGATTAACCTCAAATTTTCAGCTTTTTACTCGGTTAAAATTCGAAAGGATTCGCTATAAAGCCCCTTTAGATATGCACGTTTTAATTGCAACAAATCGACAACGAAAACTTATTAAATTAAATTCTATGAGTTCAATTTGTTAATTATGGGCTTTTGAACGTAATTATAAGATTAATCTCAAATTTTCAGCTTTTTACTCGGTTAAAATTCGAACGGATTCGCTATAAAGCCCCTTTTAGACATGCACGTTTTAATCCCAACAAAGCGACAACCAAAAGTTATTAAATCAAATTTTATGAGTTCAAATTGTTAATTATGGGCTTTTGAACATAATCATACAGATTAATCTGAAATTTTCAGCTTTTTACTCAGTTAAAATTCGAACGGATTCACTATAAAGCCCCTTTACATATGCATGTTTTAATCGTAAAAAAACGACAACCAAAAGTTATTAAATCAAATTTTATGAGTTCAAATAGTTAATTATGGGCTTTCGAATAAAATTATACAGATTAATTTCAAATATTTTGCTTTTTACTCGGTTAAAATTCGAACGGATTCGCTATAAAGCCCCTTTAGACATGCCCGTTTTATTTGCAACAAAACGTCAACCAAAAGTTATTAAATCAAATTTTATGAGTCCAAATTGTTAATTAAGGGCTTTTGAACAAAATTATACAGATTAATCTCAAATTTTTAGCTTTTTACCGGTTAAAATTCTAACGGATTCTCAATAAAGGTAATTTAGACATACACGTTTTAATTGCAACAAAACGACAACCAAAAGTTATAAAATCAAATTTTATGAGTTCAAATTGTTAATTATGCGCTTTTGAACATAATTATATAGATTAATCAAAAATTTTTAGCTTTTTACTCGGTTAAAATTCGAACTGATTCTCAATAAAGGTCATCTAGACATGTACGTTTTAATCGCAATAAAACGATAACCAAATTTATTAAATCAAATTTTATGAGTTCAAATTGTTAATTATGGTCCTTTGAACATAATCATACATATTAATCTGAAATTTTCAGCTTTTTACTCGGTTAAAATTCGAACAGATTCGCTATAAAGCCCCTTTAGACATGCAAGTTTTAATCGCAACAAAACGACAACCAAAAGTTATTAAATCAAATTCAATGAGTTCAATTTGTTAATTACGGACTTTTGAAGAAAATTATACAGATTAATCTCAAATTTTCAGCTTTTTACTCGGTTAAAATTCGAACGGATTCGCTATAAAGCCCCTTTACATATGCATGTTTTAATCGTAAAAAAAACGAAATGTAAAATTTATTAAATCAAATTTTATGAGTTCAAATAGTTAATTATGGGCTTTTGAATAAAATTATACAGATTAATTTCAAATATTTTTCTTTTTACTCGGTTAAAATTCGAACGGATTCGCTATAAAGCCCCTTTACACATTCCAGTTTTAATTGCAACAAAACGTCAACTAAAAGTTATTAAATCAAATTTTATGAGTCCAAATTGTTAATTAAGGGCTTTTGAACATAATTATATAGATTAATCCAAAATTTTCAGCTTTTTACTCGGTTAAAATTCGAACTGATTCTCAATAATGGTCATCTAGATATGCACGTTTTAATCGCAACAAAACGACAACCAAAAGTTATTAAATCAAATTTTATATGTTCAAATTGTTAATTATGGGCTTTTGAACATAATCATACATATTAATCTGAAATTTTCAGCATTTTACTCGGTTGAAATTCGAACAAATTTGCTATAAAGCCCCTTTAGACATGCACATTTTAATCTCAACAAAACGACAACCAAAAGTTATTAAATCAAATTCAATGATATCAATTTGTTAATTATGGGCTTTTGAAGAAAATTATACAGATTAATCTCAAATTTTCAGCTTTTTACTCGGTTAAAATTCGAACGGGTTCGCTATAAAGCCCCTTTACATATGCATGTTTTAATCGTAAAAAAACGACAACCAAAAGTTATTAAATAAAATTTTATGAGTTGAAATAGTTAATTATGGGCTTTTGAATAAAATTATACAGATTAATTTCAAATATTTTGCTTTTTACTCGATTAAAATTCGAACGGATTCGCTATAAAGCCGCTTTACACATGCCCGTTTTAATTGCAACAAAACGTCAACCAAAAGTTATTAAATCAAATTTTATGATTCCAAATTGTTAATTATGGGCTTTTGAACTTAATTATATAGAATAATCCAAAATTTTCAGCTTTTTACTCGGTTAAAATTCGAACTGATTCTCTATAAAGGTCATCTAGATATGCACGTTTTAATCACAACAAAGCGACAACCAAAAGTTATTAAATCAAATTTTATGAGTTCAAATTGTTAATTATGGGCTTTTGAACATAATCATACAGATTAATCTGAAATTTTCAGCTTTTTACCCAGTTAAAATTCGAACGGGTTCGCTATAAAGCCCCTTTACATATGCATGTTTTAATCGTAAAAAAACGACAACCAAAAGTTATTAAATCAAATTTTATGAGTTCAAATAGTTAATTATGGGCTTTCGAATAAAATTATACAGATTAATTTCAAATATTTTGCTTTTCACTCGGTTAAAATTCGAACGGATTCGCTATAAAGCCCCTTTAGACATGCCCGTTTTAATTGCAACAAAACGTCAACCAAAAGTTATTAAATCAAATTTTATGAGTCCAAATTGTTAATTAAGGGCTTTTGAACAAAATTATACAGATTAATCTCAAATTTTTAGCTTTTTACCGGTTAAAATTCTAACGGATTCTCAATAAAGGTCATTTAGACATACACGTTTTAATCGCAACAAAACGACAACCAAAAGTTATAAAATCAAATTTTATGAGTTCAAATTGTTAATTATGGGCTTTTGAACATAATTATATAGATTAATCCAAAATTTTTAGCTTTTTACTCGGTTAAAATTCGAACTGATTCTCAATAAAGGTCATCTAGACATGTACGTTTTAATCGCAATAAAACGATAACCAAAAGTTATTAAATCAAATTTTATGAGTTCAAATTGTTAATTATGGGCTTTTGAACATAATCATACCGATTAATCTCAAATTTTCAGCTTTTTACTCGGTTAGAATTCGAACAGATTCGCTATAAAGCCCCTTTAGACATGCACGTTTTAATCTAAACAAAACGACAACCAAAAGTTATTAAATCAAATTTTATGAGTTCAAATAGTTAATTATGGGCTTTCGAATAAAATTACACTGATTAATTTCAAATATTTTGCTTTTTACTCGGTTAAAATTCGAACGGATTCGCTATAAAGCCCCTTTTAGACATGCACGTTTTAATCTCAACAAAACGACAACCAAAAGTTATTAAATCGAATTTTATGAGTTCAAATTGTTAATTATGTGCTTTTGAACATAATCATACAGATTAATCTGAAATTTTCAGCTTTTTACTCGGTTAAAATTCGAACAGATGGATGTTCTTTTCCTTTTCTCTCTTCTCTCTCTCCCTCCCACGTTCTTTTTTCTTCTTGTGAACCGCCGTCTTTCCCACCACCGATCTCTTTGCTGCTCCGATCGGTTTTACCGCTCCACCTCCACACTTGAGAGAGGAAGGAACATCCATCGCTCCTACCATCTTCTTCAGATCGGAATCAGTTCCGACTATGGTGTCCTCCTTCTTGAGGGTTCCTCGTTTATCACCTTTGCTCGTTTGGTGGCCTCTCATTCCGACCAATTCCGATGCTGTTTCTTTCTCTTTTTTTTACATTATACCAACAAATCTTTATAGATTTGTATTTTTCCTCGATCACAGGCTAACGTCGCGGACGGTTTTCTCCCTTCAGATCTCTCCTTGGCTCCGGTTTCTGCGTGTTCTGCTGATCGGAGTCATGTTTTCTTTTTTCTTTTGCTTCATGTTGAATGTGCTCCTTTGGATTGGTTTAGACTTCCAGTTTAAGGAGGTCTCCTACTCAGACTCAAAGTCCTCTACCTTTCTTTGTCTTTGCCTTCTAGTTCGAGTTTCTGCCTTTTCCTTGTTGGTTCTTCTTCTGTATATCCGTCTGCATAAGATGGGTTTTCCCCTGCATGTTTCTGTTATGATGCTTCATGGAACGTCAGTTTCTTGTCTCAACCTGGGTTTATATCAACGTTTATCGCTTCTTGGTGTTTGTCTCCTTGCTTCCTCTTGTTTCCACTTTGCTTCTTCTTTTGCTGTGTTTTGTGTGATCTGTGTATCGTTACTGTTTCTGTGTTCTTTTGCTGGGTTTATAGTATCGTTCGCCCTTTTTCTTTGTATTTTTTGTTCTCTTAATCAGGTTTTCTTCATTCTCGTTACTGTTTCTGTGTTTATAGTTCGTCTTCTTGACTTTGTTTCGTTGCTTCTTTGCTTTCGTTACTATGTCTGTTTTTCTGGTTTCTTACACTTAGTTTCGTTGTTTTCGTTGTTTTCGTTTTGTTTCTTTTTTTGGTTCTCTTCATTGCCCTCTATGCGGCCTGTTGTAGGGTTCTTGCTCTCCTCTACAGGTGTATGGTCAAGGCAGTGGGTTCTCCTGCCCGTTTTACAGGAGTTGATGTTGCCATGTTGTTTGTTCGTCGACTGGTGCTTCTTTGGCCATGTTGCCGAGCGTTCTTCCTTATCCCTGATCAGGTTTTGTTTTTTCTTCATCCTTTTCTTGTTCTTTCTTGTCTCCTTTTGTTGGCTCCGAACGTCTGCTATTTCTTTGTATCTCTGGTTGGCGGTAGATGCTGCTTTACGCAACTGTCCCTCTTGGCTCCTCTCTTCATGTGGGTCGACAAGGGTGTTACACCTTCTTGCCGGTCCACGTTTGCGCTGATGGGGAGATTTTGGTTGTGCCTTCGTGCACTATGTGCTTTGATAACAAGTTGGCTTTGTCCTCTACAGGGATTAATCTTAGTTTTCATTTTACTTATATACCACCCTTCCATAGGGATTTGTCCAACATCTTTAATGGTGTGATATCCTTTCTAGCCGATCATCGGTCTTATACTTGTACCTATTTTAGGTTACCTCTCTACAAGTCTCTTTGGATCTATACTCTTTCGGAACATTATTTTCTTATACCTTTCAAGTATAATCCTATTAAAACTTGGCCTCTTAATGAGGTTTTTATTTTTTATTTTTACATTCCTTCTCCATACCAAATTCTTTTCGTCTCTACTTCTCTTTTTGTATATGATAAGATATCATTGTCTATTTCTTCTCAAATTCTTTATACCTTTTTATTTTCAATTTATTCTTTTATCTATCTCTTTCTTTTGTTATCTTCTTCTTCTTTTTTCAATTATATTCCTGCTTCAACTCAAACTCTTCCAATATTATATAATCCTGGCTTTTGCTCTCATATTCTCTACTCCACACGCCGACTTCTTTCCTTTCTTCTAACATTCTTCTTAGTTATTTGCTATCCACCTACACGCCACATTTTTTCCTTCCCTCTTACATCTTCTTTTGTTTTTTCTATACTCTCTATAATGGATTCTAAGTCCTTCCTCCAACAATTTGGCAATATTCAATTCACTGCTGAGGAACAAGCAACTGTCTTTCAACCGGGTACTTCTTGGGGTATATCTGAAGAGGACACTCATTCCATCATCCTCGGGAAACTTATCACTTCTAGGGATATTGATGATCAGGTGATCATCAAGGCTTTCACTGGTATTTGGACTACGTCCAAATTGCTTTCCATGAGTATCTTGAAGCCACGTATGTTTTTTATCCGATTTAGGGATGAAAAGATTGAGGATGATATCCTGTCAAGGGGACCTTGGACTTACAAAGATGATTGGCTTGCTCTTTCCCAGTACAACCCCTCCATCACACCTGACGAACATTCATTCTCTTCAATGAATATTTGGGTCCGCATCTACAACATCCCGCATGTCTTCCTGGCCACTAAGGATTCTGCTCATGATATTGGCAAATCATTGGGGTCTTTAATTGGTCTAGTCACAAAAATTGATACGAGGAAAATCGACTCTAACATGGTTGATTATCTACGGGTTGGATTGTCTCTTGAGGTCACTCAGCCTGTCAAGCGTTGTGTTGCTCTTGGAGGAGGGCCCTCTACTAGATTTTGTCCTCTTCAATATGAACGCCTTCCAACTTTTTGCCAATGCTGTGGCCGTATTGGACATTCTTTAGATTCTTGTTCAATTCCGACTGATTCCCGACCTGAGCAACTTCCTTTTAGAGATTGGCTAAGGTATGTTCCTAAAAGGAAGGATCCACAACCTATTCAACGTGGACGAATCCGCTATATTACCAATGATGCTAATACTCAACAAACGTCTACGCTATCCCCAACAAGCACCGACCCTACTTCTAGTTCTGGGAAGGGTAAAGGGGTTATGTCTTCACTTTTGACGAATCCGCTATATCACCAATGACGCAAATGCTCAACAAATGCCTACGCCATCCCAAACCACCAACCCTAATACTAGTAATGGGAAGGATAAAGGGGTTTTGTCCTCACTTTCGAACAGTGGCACTGAATCTGCACCAAGTAATGAGCCTCCACTTTTCTCCAAAGGGCCCAGACTCCTCCCAACGGTCCCTAGCAAGCTCACTGCTCGACGCTATCCTACACAGCCGTTGCAAATGGTTTTTCCTGATCAGAACTCCAACATTACTTCTAGGCAGTCGTCCAACGTTAACACTGGGGATGTAAGTATTCTGGATCCTGAACTCCAAGACTTGGAGGCTGATCTAGCCAATGATCAAGATTTCCAAGAGGCCACTGAATGGCTCGAATCTGCACCAACTCCTCGGCGAGCTGCTCGGATTCCCCCAGGACGGGGTGCGAAGCGAACTCCTCCCTCTGATGAAATTGCTAGGGTTAAGCGTCCTCGTGCTGGCACTGCGCCTATTGAGAAAGCTGGGATGAGCAGCGTTAAAAACTCTGTGGCGGAGGTTGATTCTGATCAACCCCGCCGTCAGAAATGAGTTGTCTTCTTTGGAATTGTCAGGACTCTGGTTTTGCTCTGACAGTTCCCGTCCAGCAACTTGCCGGTTTCAAGCATGTTGCCTTTTTCCTCTTTATTTTTTCCTTTTCGTTTTTTAGTTTTCTTTACTGTTTGTTTTTGTTAGGTTCCTTTGGTTGTTTTAGTTTTGTCTTTCTAGGCTTGATGTTCTTTGCTTTATGGAATAATAATTTACTTTATGTTTTGTTTGTTTACTTTTTATTTTTTTATGTTGCATTTTCTTTTATTCTTTTGGGTTTAATTTTTGCAATACGACCAAACTTTACTAATCTAATTGTCTATTCGATTTGCTATATTTCTCATACAGAGTTTCTCTCTTCTCTCACTTTACCACCCTGTTATAGGGATTTATCTAACATCTCTAATGATGTCACTCAAATCCCTCTTCTAAGGCTTTGTCCTTTGACCTGGGAATGGTTTGTCTTAGCTGGGATGAGCAGCGTTAAAAACTCTTCGGCGGAGGTTGATAGGGATCAACCCCGCCGAGACAAATGAAGCTATTATGTTGGAACTGCCAGGGTCTTGGCAACACCCAGGCAGTTCGTGCACTTCAACGTGCTACGTCGAAGCATGATGCTAATTGTGTCTTTCTCTGTGAGACTAGACTAAATCAATCCAATATGGATAGAATTAAACACAAGCTTGGCATGCATGGATGCATAGCTGTGGATTCCAAGCCCTCCTGTACCGGGCTTGCCTTAATTTGGAATAACAAGATCTCAGTTGACTTGCTTTCCTACTCCGATCGTCATATTGATGTTGTTATTTCTTACGGGGCAGTTTCGTTCCACTTTTCTGGGTTACATGGGTTTCCTGAAACTGCCAACAAACATAAAACCTGGCAGCTTATAGATTCTCTTAATTCTAATTCAACCCTTCCCTGGCTTTTAGGGGGGGACTTCAATGAAATTCTTTATGATTATGAAAAACAAGGTGGCCTTCGGCGCGCTAGATCACAAATTAATAATTTTCGGGATTGCCTTGACAAGAATGATCTTTTCGATTGCGAACCTATAACTGGTTGGTTTACTTGGACTCGATCGGGACGTGCTACGGAAACCATTATGGAACGACTTGATCGTTTTCTCGGTAATTCAGCCTGGTTTCATGCTTTTTCTAACTGTCAAGCTATGTCCTTTTTCCAAGCTCGTTCTAATCACTGCCCTATATTAATGGATACAAACCCCCCTCGAATTCCACGTTCCACGCGATATCGTATTCCTTTTTGCTACGAGAACTGTTGGGCTGACAACCCTGAGGTCCTATCTCGAATTTTAATCGCAATAAAACGATAATCAAAAGTTATTAAATCAAATTTTATATGTTCAAATTGTTAATTATGGGCTTTTGAACATAATCATACATATTAATCTGAAATTTTCAGATTTTTACTCGGTTAAAATTCGAACAGATTCGCTATAAAGCCCCTTTAGACATGCACGTTTTAATCTCAATAAAACGACAACCAAAAGTTATTAAATCAAATTCAATGATATCAATTTGTTAATTATGGTCTTTTGAAGAAAATTATACAGATTAATCTCAAATTTTCAGCTTTTTACTCGGATAAAATTCGAACGGATTCGCTATAAAGCCCCTTTACACATGCCCGTTTTAATTGCAACAAAACGACAACCAAAAGTTATTAAATCAAATTTTATGAGTTCAAATTCTTAATTATGGGCTTTTGAACATAATTATATAGAATAATCCAAAATTTTCAGCTTTTTACTCGGTTAAAATTCGAACTGATTCTCAATAAAGGTCATCTAGACATGCACGTTTTAATCGCAATAAAACGATAACCAAAAGTTATTAAATCAAATTTTATGAGTTCAAATTGTTAATTATGGGCTTTTGAACATAATCATACAGATTAATCTGAAATTTTCAGCTTTTTACTCGGTTAAAATTCGAACAGATTCGCTATAAAGCCCCTTTAGACATGCACGTTTTAATCTCAATAAAACGACAACCAAAAGTTATTAAATCAAATTCAATGATATCAATTTGTTAATTATGGTCTTTTGAAGAAAATTATACATATTAATCTCAAATTTTCAGCTTTTTACTCGGTTAAAATTCGAACGGATTCGCTATAAAGCCCCTTTACATATGCATGTTTTAATCGTGAAAGAACGATAACCAAAAGTTATTAAATCAAATTTTATGAGTTGAAATAGTTAATTATGGGCTTTTGAATAAAATTATACAGATTAATTTCAAATATTTTGCTTTTTACTCGGTTAAAATTCGAACGGATTCGCTATAAAGCCCCTTTACACATGCCCGTTTTAATTGCAACAAAACGTCAACCAAAAGTTATTAAATCAAATTTTATGAGTCCAAATTCTTAATTATGGGCTTTTGAAATTAATTATATAGAATAATCCAAAATTTTCAGTTTTTTACTCGGTTAAAATTCGAACTGATTCTCAATAAAGGTCATCTAGATATGCACGTTTTAATCACAACAAAACGACAACCAAAAGTTATTAAATCAAATTTTATGAGTTCAAATTGTTAATTATGGGCTTTTGAACATAATCATACAGATTAATCTGAAATTTTCAGCTTTTTACTCGGTTAAAATTCGAACAGATTCGCTATAAAACCCCTTTAGACATGCAAGTTTTGATCGCAACAAAACGACAACCAAAAGTGATTAAATCAAATTCAATGATTTCAATTTGTTAATTATGGTCTTTTGTAGAAAATTATACAGATTAATCTCAAATTTTTAGCTTTTTAATCGGTTAAAATTCGAACGGATTCGCTATAAAACCCTTTCCATATGCATGTTTTAATCGTAAAAAACCGAAAACTAAAAGTTATTAAATCAAATTTTATGAGGTCAAATAGTTAATTATGGGCTTTTGAATAAAATTATACAGATTAATTTCAAATATTTTGCTTTTTACTCGGTTAAAATTCGAACGGATTCGCTATAAAGCCCCTTTAGACATGCCCGTTTTAATTGCAACAAAACGTCAACCAAAAGTTATTAAATCAAATTTTATGAGTCCAAATTGTTAATTATGGGCTTTTGAAATTAATTATATAGAATAATCCAAAATTTTCAGCTTTTTACTCGGTTAAAATTCGAACTGATTCTCAATAAAGGTCATCTAGATATGCACGTTTTAATCACAACAAACCGACAACCAAAAGTTATTAAATCAAATTTTATGAGTTCAAATTGTTAATTATGGGATTTTGAACATAATCCTACAGATTAATCTGAAATTTTTAGCTTTTTACTCGGTTAAAATTAGAACAGATTCGCTATAAAGCCCCTATAGACATGCACGTTTTAATCGCAACAAAACGACAACCAAAAGTTATTAAATCAAATTCAATGAGTTCAATTTGTTAATTATGGTCTTTTGAAGAAAATTATAAAGATTAATCTTAAATTTTCAGCTTTTTACACGGTTAAAATTCGAACGGATTCGCTATAAAGCCCCTTTACATATGCATGTTTTAATCGTAAAAAAACGACAATCAAAAGTTATTAAATCAAATTTTATGAGTTCAAATAGTTAATTATGGGCTTTTGAATAAAATTATATAGATTAATTTCAAATATTTTGCTTTTTACTCGGTTAAAATTCGAACGGATTCGCTATAAAGCCCCTTTAGACATGCCCGTTTTAATTGTAACCAAACGTCAACCAAAAGTTATTAAATCAAATTTTATGAGTCGAATTTGTTAATTATGGGCTTTTGAACATAATTATACAGATGAATCCAAAATTTTCTGCTTTTTACTTGGTTAAAATTCGAACTGATTCTCAATAAAGGTCATTTAGACATGCACGTTTTAATCGCAACAAAACGACAATCAAAAGTTATTAAATCAAATTTTATGAGTTCAAATGGTTAATTATGGGATTTTGAACATAATCATACAGATTAATCTGAAATTTTCAGCTTTTTACTCGGTTAAAATTCGAACAGATTCGCTATAAAGCCCCTTTAGACATGCACGTTTTAATCTCAACAAAACGACAAACAAAAGTTATTAAATAAAATTCTATGAGTTTAATCTGTTAATTATGGGCTTTTAAACATAATTAAAAGATTAATCTCAAATTTTCAGCTTTTTACTCGGTTAAAATTCGAAGGGATTCGCTATAAAGCCCTTTAGACATGCATGTTTTAATTGTAAAAAAAACGACAACCAAAAGTTACTAAATCAAATTTTATGAGTTTAAAAAGTTAATTATTGTCTTTTGAACAAAATTTTACAGATTAATCTCAATTTTCAGCTTTTTACTCGGTTAAAATTCGAACTGATTCTCAATAAAGGCCATTTAGACATGCACCTTTTTAAAGCAACAAAACGACAAACAAAAGTTATTAAATTAAATTTTATGAGCTCAAATAGTTAATTATGGGCTTTTGAATAAAATTATACAGATTAATCTCAAATATTTTGCTTTATACTCGGTTAAAATTCGAACGGATTCGCTATAAAGCCCCTTTAGACATGCCCGTTTTAATTGTAACAAAACGTCAACCAAAAGTTATTAAATCAAATTTTATGAGTTCAAATTGTTAATTATGGGCTTTTGAACATAATTATCTAGATTAATCCAAAATTTTTAGCTCTTTACTCGGTTAAAATTCGAACTGATTCTCAATAAAGGTCATTTAGACATGCACGTTTTAATCGCAACAAAACGACAACCAAAAGTTAATAAATCAAATTTTATGAGTTCAAATTGTTAATAATGGGCTATTGAACATAATCATACAGATTAATCTGAAATTTTCAGCTTTTTAATCGGTTAAAATTCAAACATATTCGCTATAAAGCCCCTTTAGACATGCACGTTTTAATCGCAACAAAATGACAACCAAAAGTTATTAAACCAAATTCTATGAGTTCAAATTGTTAATTATGGGCTGTTGAAAAAAATTATACAGATTAATCTCAAATTTTCAGCTTTTTACTAAGTTAAAATTCGATCGGATTCCCTATAAAGCCCATTTAGATATGCATATTTTAATCGCAAAGAAACGAATACCAAAAGTTATTAAATCAAATTTTATGAGTTCAAATAGTTAATTATGGGCTTTTGAATAAAATTATACATATTAATCTCAAATATTTTGCTTTTTACTCAGTTAAAATTCGAACGGATTCGCTATAAAGCCCCTTTAGACATTCCCGTTTTAATTGCAAAAAAACGTCAACTAAAAGTTATTAAATTAAATTTTATGTGTTCAAATTGTTAATTATGAGCTTTTGAACATAATTATATAGATTAATCCAAAATTTTCAACTTTTACTCGGTTAAAATTCGAACTGATTCTCAATAAAGTTCATTTAGACATGCATGTTTTAATCGCAACAAAACGACAACCAAAAGTTATTGAATCAAATTTTATGAGTTCAAATTGTTAATTATGGGCTTTAGAATATAATTATACAGATTAATCTAAAATTTTCAGATTTTTACTCGATTAAAATTTGAACTGATTCTCAATAAAGGTCATTTAGACATGCACGTTTTAATTGCAACAAAACGACAACCAAAAGTTATTAAATCAAATTTTATGAGTTCAAATTGTTAATTATGGGCTTTTGAACATAATCATACAGATTAATCTCAAATTTTCAGCTTTTTGCTCGGTTAAAATTCGAATGGATTATCTATAAAGCACCTTTAGACATACACGTTTTAATCACAAAAAAACGACAATCAAAAGTTATTAAATAAAATTTTATGAGTTCAAATAGTTAATTATGGGCTTTTAAAAATAATTATACAGATTAATCTAAAATTTTTGGTTTTTTACTCGGTTAAAATTCGAACTGATTCTCAATAAAGGTCATTTAGATATGCATGTTTTAATCGCAATAAAACTACAACCAAAAGTTATTAAATCAAATTTTATGAGTTCAAATTGTTAATTATGGGCTTTTGAATATAATTACACATATTAATCCAAAATTTTATGCTTTTTACACGGTTAAAATTCGAACTGATTCTCAATAAAGAACATTTAGGCATGCACATTTTAATCCCAACAAAGCAACAACCAAAAGTTATTAAATCAAATTTTATGAGTTCAAATTGTTAATTATGGGATTTTGAACATAATTATACAGAATTATCTCAAATTTTCAGCTTTTTACTCGGTTAAAATTCAAATTAATTCTCAATAAAGGTCATTTAGACATGCACATTTTAATCGCAACAAAACGACAACCAAAAGTTATTAAATCAAATTTTATGAGTTCAAATGGTTAATTATGGGCTTTAGAACATAATCATACAGATTAATCTCAAAATTTTTAGCTTTTTGCTCAGTTAAAATTTAAATGGATTATCTATAAAGCCCCTTTAGACATGCACGTTTTAATCGCAAAAAAAACGACAACCAAAAGTTATTAAATCAAATTGTATGAGTTCAAATAGTTAATTATGGGCATCTGAACATAATCATACAGATTAATCTCATATTTTCAGCTTTTTACTCGATTAAAATTCGAACGGATTCGCTATAAAGCCCCTGTAGACATGCAGGTTTTAATCGCAAAAAATGACAACCAAAAGTTATTAAATCAAATTTCATGAGTTCAAATAGTTAATTATGAGCTTCTAAACATAATCATATAGATTAATATCAAATTTTCAGCTTTTTACTCGGTTAAAATTCGAACGGATGCGTTGTAACGCCCATATAGACATGCACGTTTTAATCGCAAAAAAATGACAACCAAAAGTTATTAAATCAAATTTTATGAGTTCAAATAGTTAATTATGGGCTTCTGAACATAATCATACAGATTAATCTCAAATTTTCAGCTTTTTATTCGGTTAAAATTCGAACTGATTCTCAATAAAGGTCATTTAGACATGCACGTTTTAATCGCAACAAAACGACAACCAAAAGTTAATAAATCAAATTTTATGAGTTCAAATTGTTAATAATGGGCTATTGAACATAATCATATAGATTAATCTGAAATTTTCAGCTTTTTAATCGGTTAAAATTCGAACATATTCGCTATAAAGCCCCTTTAGACATGCACGTTTTAATCGCAACAAAACGACAACCAAAAGTTATTGAATCATATTTTATGAGTTCAAATTGTTAATTATAGGCTTTTGAACATAATCATACAGATTAATCTCAAAGTTTCAGCTTTTTACTCGGTTAAAATTCGAACGGATTCGCTGTAAAGCCCCTTTAGACATGCACGTTTTAATCGCAAAAAAATGACAACCAAAAGTTATTAAATCAAATTTTATGAGTTCAAATAGTTAATTATGGGCTTCTGAACATAATCATACAAATTAATCTCAAATTTTCAGCTTTTTACTCGGTTAAAATTCGAACTGATTCTCAATAAAGCCCTTTTAGACATGCACGTTTTAATCGCAACAAAACGACAACCAAAAGTTATTGAATCAAATTTTATGAGTTCAAACTGTTAATTATAGGCTTTTGAATATAATCATACACATTAATCTTAAATTTTAAGCTTTTTACTCGGTTAAAATTCGAACTGATTCTCAATAAAGGTCATTTAGACATGCTCATTTTAATCGCAACAAAACGACAAACAAAAGTTATTAAATCAAATTATATGGGATCAAATAGTTAATTATGGGCTTCTAAACATAATCATACAGATTAATCTCAAATTTTCAGCTTTTTACTCGGTTAAAATTCGAACGGATTCGCTACAAAGCCCCTTTAGACCTGGACATTTTAATCGCAAAAAAAAAGACAACCAAAAGTTATTAAATCAAATTTATGAGTTCAAATAGTTAATTATGGGTTTTAGAACATAATTTTACAGATTAATCTCAAATTTTCAGCTTTTTACTCAATTAAAGTCGAGCTGATTCTCAATAAAGGTCATTTAGACATGCACGTTTTAATCGCAACAAAACGACAACCAAAAGTTATTAAATCAAATTTTATGAGTTCAAATATTTAATTATGGGCTTCTAAACATAATCATACAAATTAATCTCAAATTTTTAGCTTTTTACTCTGTTAAAATTCGAACGAATTCGCTATAAAGCCCCTTTAGACATGCACGTTTTAATCGCAACAAAACGACAACCAAAAGTTATTAAATCAAATTTTATGAGTTCAAATTGTTAATTATGGGCTTTTGAACATAATTATACAGATTAATCTAAAATTTTCAGCTTTTTACTCAGTTAAAATTCTAAGTGATTCTAAATAAAGATCATCTAGACAGGCACATTATAATCTCAACAAAACGACAACCAAAAGTTATTCAATCAAATTTTATGAGTTCAAATAGTTAATTGTGGGTTTCTAAACATAATCATACAAATTAATATCAAATTTTCAGCTTTTTACTCGGTTAAAATTCAAACAGATTGTAGTCAAAAAAAAATTCAAACGGATTCGCTATAAAGCCCCTTTAGACATGCACGTTTTAATCGCAAAAAATGACAACCAAAAGTTATTAAATCAAATTTAATGAGTTTAAATAGTTAATTATGGGCTTTAGAACATAATTATACAGATTAATCTCAAATTTTCAGCTTTTTATTCGGTTAAAATTCGAACTGATTCTCAACAAGGTCATTTAGACATGCACGTTTTAATCGCAACAAAACGACAACCAAAAGTTATTAAATCATATTTTATGAGTTCAAATTGTTAATTATAGGCTTTTGAACATAATCATACATATTAATCTTAAATTTTCAGCTTTTTACTCGGTTAAAATTCGAACTGATTCTCAATAAAGGTCATTTAGACAAGCACATTTTAATCGCAATAAAACGACAACCAAAAGTTATTAAATCATACTGATTAATCTCAAATTTTCAGCTTTTTAATCGGTTAAAATTCGAACGGATTCGCTATAAAGCCTATTTAGACATACACGTTTTAATTGCAACAAAACGACAATCAAAAGTTATTAAATCAAATTTTATGAGTTAAAATAGTTAATTATGGGCTTTAGAACATAATTATACAGATTAATCTAAAATTTTTAGCTTTTTACTCGGTTAAAATTCGAACTGATTCTCAATAAAGGTCATTTAGACATTCACGTTTTAATCGCAACAAAACGACAACCAAAAGTTATTAAATCAAATTTAATGAGTTCAAATATTTAATTATGGGTTCTAAACATAATCATACAGATTAATCTCAAATTTTCAGCTTTTTACTCGGTTAAAATTCGAACGGATTCGCTATAAAGCCCTTTTAGACATGCACGTTTTAATCGCAACAAAACGACAACCAAAAGTTATTAAATCAAATTTTATGAGTTCAAATTGTTAATTATGGGCTTTTGAACATAATTATACAGATTAATCCAAAATTCTCAGCTTTTTACTCATTTAAAATTCTATGTGATTCTAAATAAAGATGATTTAGACAGGAACATTTTAATCGCAAAAAAAGCCAACCAAAAGTTATTAAATAAAATTTTATGAGTTCAAATAGTTAATTATGGGCTTCTAAACATAATCATACAATTTAATCTCGAATTTTCAGCTTTTTACTCGGTTAAAATTCAAACGGATTCGCTATAAAGCCCCTTTAGACGTGCACGTTTTAATCGCAAAAAAACGACAACCAAAAGTTATTAAATCAAATTTTATGAGTTAAAATTGGTAATTATGGGATTTTGAACATAATTATACAGAATTATCTCAAATTTTCAGCTTTTTACTCGGTTAAAATTCAAATTGGTTCTCAATAAAGGTCATTTAGACATGCACATTTTAATCGCAACAAAACGACAACCAAAAGTTATTAAATCAAATTTTATGAGTTCAAATGGTTAATTATGGGCTTTAGAACATAATCATACAGATTAATCTCAAAATTTTTAGCTTTTTGCTCAGTTAAAATTTAAATGGATTATCTATAAAGCCCCTTTAGACATGCACGTTTTAATCGCCAAAAAAACGACAACCAAAAGTTATTAAATCAAATTTTATGAGTTCAAATAGTTAATTATGGGCTTTCAAATATAATTATACAGATTAATCTCAAATTTTCGGTTTTTTACTCGGTTAAAATTCGAATTGATTCTCAATAAAAGTCATTTAGACATGCACGTTTTAATCGCAACAAAACGACAACCAAAAGTTATTGAATCAAATTTTATGAGTTCAAATTGTTAATTATGGGCTTTTGAATATAATCATACAGATTAATCTTAAATGTTCAGCTTTTTACTCGGTTAAAATTCGAACTGATTCTCAATAAAGGTCATTTAAACATGCACATTTTAATCGTAACAAAACGACAACCAAAAGTTATTAAATCAAATTATATGGGAACAAATATTTAATTATGGGCTTCTGAACATAATCACACAGATTAATCTCAAATTTTCAGCTTTTTACTCGGTCAAAATTCGAACAGATTCGCTATTAAGGCCCTTTAGACTTGGACATTTTAATCGCAAAAAAAAGACAACCAAAAGTTATTAAATCAAATTTTATGAGTTCAAATAGTTAATTATGATCTTTAAAACATAATTATACACATTAATCTAAAATTTTCAGCTTTTTACTCAATTAAAGTCGAGCTGATTCTCAATAAAGGTCATTTAAACTTGCACGTTTTAATCGCAACCAAACGACAACCAAAAGTTATTAAATCAAATTTTATGAGTTCAAATGGTTAATTATGGGCTTTTGAACATAATCATACAGATTAATCTCAAAATTTTCAACTTTTTGCTCAGTTAAAATTTTAATGGATTATCTATAAAGCCCCTTTAGACATGCACGTTTTAATCGCAAAAAAAACGACAACCAAAAGTTATTAAATCAAATTTTATGAGTTCAAATAGTTAATTATGGGCTTTCAAATATAATTATACAGATTAATCTCAAATTTTCGGTTTTTTACTCGGTTAAAATTCGAACTGATTCTCAATAAAAGTCATTTAGACATGCACGTTTTAATCGCAACAAAACGACAACCAAAAGTTATTGAATCAAATTTTATGAGTTCAAATTGTTAATTATTGGATTTTGAATATAATCATACAGATTAATCTTAAATTTTCAGCTTTTTACTCGGTTAAAATTCGAACTGATTCTCAATAAAGGTCATTTAGACATGCACATTTTAATCGCAACAAAACGACAACCAAAAGTTATTAAATCAAATTGTATGAGTTCAAATAGTTAATTATGGGCATCTGAACATAATCATACAGATTAATCTCATATTTTCAGCTTTTTACTCGATTAAAATTCGAACGGATTCGCTATAAAGCCCCTGTAGACATGCACGTTTTAATCGCAAAAAATGACAACCAAAAGTTATTAAATCAAATTTCATGAGTTCAAATAGTTAATTATGAGCTTCTAAACATAATCATATAGATTAATATCAAATTTTCAGCTTTTTACTCGGTTAAAATTCGAACGGATTCGCTACAAAGCCCCTTTAGACCTGTTCAAACTGTTAATTATAGGCTTTTGAATATAATCATACAGATTAATCTTAAATTTTAAGCTTTTTACTCGGTTAAAATTCGAACTGATTCTCAATAAAGGTCATTTAGACATGCTCATTTTAATCGCAACAAAACGACAAACAAAAGTTATTAAATCAAATTATATGGGATCAAATAGTTAATTATGGGCTTCTAAACATAATCATACAGATTAATCTCAAATTTTCAGCTTTTTACTCGGTTAAAATTCGAACGGATTCGCTACAAAGCCCCTTTAGACCTGGACATTTTAATCGCAAAAAAAAAGACAACCAAAAGTTATTAAATCAAATTTATGAGTTCAAATAGTTAATTATGGGTTTTAGAACATAATTTTACAGATTAATCTAAAATTTTCAGCTTTTTACTCAGTTAAAGTCGAGCTGATTCTCAATAAAGGTCATTTAGACATGCACGTTTTAATCGCAACAAAACGACAACCAAAAGTTACTAAATCAAATTTTATGAGTTCAAATATTTAATTATGGGCTTCTAAACATAATCATACAAATTAATCTCAAATTTTTAGCTTTTTACTCTGTTAAAATTCGAACGAATTCGCTATAAAGCCCCTTTAGACATGCACGTTTTAATCGCAACAAAACGACAACCAAAAGTTATTAAATCAAATTTTATGAGTTCAAATTGTTAATTATGGGCTTTTGAACATAATTATACAGATTAATCTAAAATTTTCAGCTTTTTACTCGTTTAAATTCGAACTGATTCTCAATAAAGCCCATTTAGACATGCTCGTCTGAATCGCAACAAAACGACAACCAAAAGTTATTAAATAAAATTTTATGAGTTCAAGTTGTTAATTATGGGCTTTTGAACATAATTATACAGATTAATCTAAAATTTTCAGCTTTTTACTCGATTAAAATTCGAACTGATTCTCAATAAAGCCCATTTAGACATGCACGTTTTAATCGCAACAAAACGACAACCAAAAGTTATTGAATCATATTTTATGAGTTCAAATTGTTAATTATAGGCTTTTGAACATAATCATACAGATTAATCTCAAAGTTTCAGCTTTTTACTCGGTTAAAATTCGAACGGATTCGCTGTAAAGCCCCTTTAGACATGCACGTTTTAATCGCAAAAAAATGACAACCAAAAGTTATTAAATCAAATTTTATGAGTTCAAATAGTTAATTATGGGCTTCTGAACATAATCATACAAATTAATCTCAAATTTTCAACATTTTACTCAGTTAAGATTCGAACGTATTATCAATAAAGGTCATTTAGACATGCACGTTTTAATCGCAACAAAACGACAACCAAAAGTTAATAAATCAAATTTTATGAGTTCAAATTGTTAATAATAGGCTATTGAACATAATCATATAGATTAATCTGAAATTTTCAGCTTTTTAATCGGTTAAAATTCGAACATATTCGCTATAAAGCCCCTTTAGACATGCACGTTTTAATCGCAACAAAACGACAACCAAAAGTTATTGAATCATATTTTATGAGTTCAAATTGTTAATTATAGGCTTTTGAACATAATCATACAGATTAATCTCAAAGTTTCAGCTTTTTACTCGGTTAAAATTCGAACGGATTCGCTGTAAAGCCCCTTTAGACATGCACGTTTTAATCGCAAAAAAATGACAACCAAAAGTTATTAAATCAAATTTTATGAGTTCAAATAGTTAATTATGGGCTTCTGAACATAATCATACAAATTAATCTCAAATTTTCAGCTTTTTACTCGGTTAAAATTCGAACTGATTCTCAATAAAGCCGTTTTAGACATGCACGTTTTAATCGCAACAAAACGACAACCAAAAGTTAATAAATCAAATTTTATGAGTTCAAATTGTTAATAATAGGCTATTGAACATAATCATATAGATTAATCTGAAATTTTCAGCTTTTTAATCGGTTAAAATTCGAACATATTCGCTATAAAGCCCCTTTAGACATGCACGTTTTAATCGCAACAAAACGACAACCAAAAGTTATTGAATCATATTTTATGAGTTCAAATTGTTAATTATAGGCTTTTGAACATAATCATACAGATTAATCTCAAAGTTTCAGCTTTTTACTCGGTTAAAATTCGAACGGATTCGCTGTAAAGCCCCTTTAGACATGCACGTTTTAATCGCAAAAAAATGACAACCAAAAGTTATTAAATCAAATTTTATGAGTTCAAATAGTTAATTATGGGCTTCTGAACATAATCATACAAATTAATCTCAAATTTTCAGCTTTTTACTCGGTTAAAATTCGAACTGATTCTCAATAAAGCCGTTTTAGACATGCACGTTTTAATCGCAACAAAACGACAACCAAAAGTTAATAAATCAAATTTTATGAGTTCAAATTGTTAATAATAGGCTATTGAACATAATCATATAGATTAATCTGAAATTTTCAGCTTTTTAATCGGTTAAAATTCGAACATGTTCGCTATAAAGCCTCTTTAGACATGCACGTTTTAATCGCAACAAAACGACAACCAAAAGTTATTGAATCATATTTTATGAGTTCAAATTGTTAATTATAGGCTTTTGAACATAATCATACAGATTAATCTCAAAGTTTCAGCTTTTTACTCGGTTAAAATTCGAACGGATTCGCTGTAAAGCCCCTTTAGACATGAACGTTTTAATCGCAAAAAAATGATAACCAAAAGTTATTAAATCAAATTTTATGAGTTCAAATAGTTAATTATGGGCTTCTGAACATAATCATACAAATTAATCTCAAATTTTCAGCTTTTTACTCGGTCAAAATTCGAACTGATTCTCAATAAAGCCCTTTTAGACATGCACGTTTTAATCGCAACAAAACAACAACCAAAAGTTATTGAATCAAATTTTATGAGTTCAAACTGTTAATTATAGGCTTTTGAATATAGTCATACAGATTAATCTTAAATTTTAAGCTTTTTACTCGGTTAAAATTCGAACTGATTCTCAATAAAGGTCATTTAGACATGCTCATTTTAATCGCAACAAAACGACAAACAAAAGTTATTAAATCAAATTATATGGGATCAAATAGTTCATTATGGGCTTCTAAACATAATCATACAGATTAATCTCAAATTTTTAGCTTTTTACTCGGTTAAAATTCGAACGGATTCGCTACAAAGCCCCTTTAGACCTGGACATTTTAATCGCAAAAAAAAAGACAACCAAAAGTTATTAAATCAAATTTATGAGTTCAAATAGTTAATTATGGGTTTTAGAACATAATTTTACAGATTAATCTAAAATTTTCAGCTTTTTACTTAGTTAAAGTCGAGCTGATTCTCAATAAAGGTCATTTAGACATGCACGTTTTAATCGCAACAAAACGACAACCAAAAGTTATTAAATCAAATTTTATGAGTTCAAATATTTAATTATGGGCTTCTAAACATAATCATACAAATTAATCTCAAATTTTTAGCTTTTTACTCTGTTAAAATTCGAACGAATTCGCTATAAAGCCCCTTTAGACATGCACGTTTTAATCGCAACAAAACGACAACCAAAAGTTATTAAATCAAATTTTATGAGTTCAAATTGTTAATTATGGGCTTTTGAACATAATTATACAGATTAATCTAAAATTTTCAGCTTTTTACTCAGTTAAAATTCTAAGTGATTCTAAATAAAGATCATCTAGACAGGCACATTATAATCTCAATAAAACGACAACCAAAAGTTATTCAATCAAATTTTGTGAGTTCAAATAGTTAATTGTGGGTTTCTAAACATAATCATACAAATTAATATCAAATTTTCAGCTTTTTACTCGGTTAAAATTCAAACAGATTGTAGTCAAAAAAAAATTCAAACGGATTCGCTATAAAGCCCCTTTAGACATGCACGTTTTAATCGCAAAAAATGACAACCAAAAGTTATTAAATCAAATTTAATGAGTTTAAATAGTTAATTATGGGCTTTAGAACATAATTATACAGATTAATCTCAAATTTTCAGCTTTTTATTCGGTTAAAATTCGAACTAATTCTCAACAAAGGTCATTTAGACATGCACGTTTTAATCGCAACAAAACGACAACCAAAAGTTATTAAATCATATTTTATGAGTTCAAATTGTTAATTATAGGCTTTTGAACATAATCATACATATTAATCTTAAATTTTCAGCTTTTTACTCGGTTAAAATTCGAACTGATTCTCAATAAAGGTCATTTAGACAAGCACATTTTAATCGCAATAAAACGACAACCAAAAGTTATTAAATCATACTGATTAATCTCAAATTTTCAGCTTTTTAATCGGTTAAAATTCGAACGGATTCGCTATAAAGCCTATTTAGACATACACGTTTTAATTGCAACAAAACGACAATCAAAAGTTATTAAATCAAATTTTATGAGTTAAAATAGTTAATTATGGGCTTTAGAACATAATTATACAGATTAATCTAAAATTTTTAGCTTTTTACTCGGTTAAAATTCGAACTGATTCTCAATAAAGGTCATTTAGACATTCACGTTTTAATCGCAACAAAACGACAACCAAAAGTTATTAAATCAAATTTAATGAGTTCAAATATTTAATTATGGGTTCTAAACATAATCATACAGATTAATCTCAAATTTTCAGCTTTTTACTCGGTTAAAATTCGAACGGATTCGCTATAAAGCCCCTTTAGACATGCACGTTTTAATCGCAACAAAACGACAACCAAAAGTTATTAAATCAAATTTTATGAGTTCAAATTGTTAATTATGGGCTTTTGAACATAATTATACAGATTAATCCAAAATTCTCAGCTTTTTACTCATTTAAAATTCTATGTGATTCTAAATAAAGATGATTTAGACAGGAACATTTTAATCGCAAAAAAACGCCAACCAAAAGTTATTAAATAAAATTTTATGAGTTCAAATAGTTAATTATGGGCTTCTAAACATAATCATACAATTTAATCTCGAATTTTCAGCTTTTAGACGTGCACGTTTTAATCGCAAAAAAAACGGATTCGCTATAAAGCCCCTTTAGACGTGCACGTTTTAATCGCAAAAAAACGACAACCAAAAGTTATTAAACCAAATTTTATGAGTTCAAATAGTTAATTATGGGCTTTAGAACATAATTATACAGATTAATCTAAAATTTTCAGGTTTTTACTCGGTTAAAATTCAAATTGATTCTCAATAAAGGTCATTTAGACATGCACGTTTTATTCTAAGCTGCCTACTCTACCTAAGGTTCGTTCCTTTGGCTGGCGTCTATGTCACGATGCGTTACCCTCTGGTCAGAAAATTTTGCAGGCTAACCTTGGGCCTGGAGTTTGCCCTATTTGCAATTTGACTGTCGAATCTTCTATCCATGCTATGCGTGATTGTCCTAGTGCCAAGGAGGCGATCCTCTTGGCAGGCCTTCCCCATAGGTTGTTGTCCAATTTTTATACCTCTCCCCATCAGTGGCTTTCTGATGCTGCTGGTTTCCTCTCTCTACACCAATTTTCTCTTCTTATCACAATTTTATGGAATCTTTGGAACCGCCGTAATGACTTTGTTCATAACAACCATGTTCAACCGATCTGGTTAACTGTTGCCTCTGCCCAAAAACTTCTCTCTGATTATACTTCCTCCAATGATGAGGTCTGCCATTCCTCCCAGCTAGCTGAGCCCACTCTTGCTCCAGCTAGATGGATGAAACCGGCTCTCAGTTTTGTCAAAATTAACACGGATGGGGCTTTTGACCCTGTTATGAGAGGAGCTGTTGCTGGTGTTATTGCTCGTGATTCTTCTGGCTCCGTACTTGGTGGATGTTTCATGCCCCCTCTTTGTCCGGATCCTGCCTCTGCTGAGGCTCTTGCTATCTTGGAAGGTTTACGGCTTGCTGCTGTCAATGGATGGTCTAATGTGATTCTGGAAACTGATTCTGCGTCCATTGCCAACAAAATTAATAATGCTCCGACTCGAGATCTTTCCATAGTGCAGCACTTGTTAACTCGTATTCGTGTCACTCTTGGTACTTTACCTAATTGTAAGATTTGTTATGTGCCTAGAGATGCAAATGTTGTAGCCCATTCTCTTGCTAGCAGGGCTTTGCGTTCTTTTTCTTCTTGTTCTTTTGATTGCTTCTTTCCCGATTTTATTCGGGCCTCTGTAAACTTGGAGAGGTTCTCCTCTTCTTCTCAATAATACCTTGGGTACTCTTTTCCCCATAGGGGCCTTCTCACCTCTCGGGGTGGTCGGCTACAGGGTTTTTTTAATGAGGCCCTTTCCTTCAAAAAAAAAATTCGAGCTGATTCTCAATAAAGGTCATTTAGACATGCACATTTTAATCGCAACAAAACGACAACCAAAAGTTATTAAATCAAATTTTATGAGTCAAATTGTTAATTATGGGCTTTTGAACATAATCATACAGAGTAATCTCAAATTTTTAGCTTTTTACTCAGTTAAAATTAGAATGGATTCTCTATAAAGCCCCTTTAGATATGCACATTTTAATCGCAAAAAAACCATAACCAAAAGTTATTAAATCAAATTTTATGAGTTTAAATAGTTAATTGTGGGCTTTTGAACATTATTATACAGATTAATCTCAAATTTTCAGCTTTTTACTCGGTTAAAATTCGAACTAATTCTCAATAAAGGTCATTTAGACATGCACGTTTTAATCGCAAAAAAACGACAACCAAAAGTTATTGAATCAAATTTTATGAGTTCAAATAATTAATTATGGGCTTCTAAACATAATTATACAGATTAATATCAAATTTTCAGCTTTTTACTCAGTTAAAATTCGAACGGATTCGCTGTAAAGACCCTTTAGACATGCACGTTTTAATCGCAAAAAAATGACAACCAAAAGTTATTAAATCAAATTTTAGGAGTTCAAATAGTTAATTATGGGCTTTTGAACATAATTATACAGATTAATCTCAAATTTTCAGCTTTTCACTCGGCTAAAATTCGAGCTGATTCTCAATAAAGGTCATTTAGACATGCACGTTTTAATCGCAACAAAACGACAACCAAAAGTTATTAAATCAAATTTTATGAGTTCAAATTGTTAATTATGGGCTTTTGAATATAATTACACAGATTAATCCAAAATTTTCAGCTTTTTACACAGTTAAAATTCGAACTGATTCTCAATAAAGATCATTTAGACATGCACATTTTAATCGCAACAAAACGATAACCAAAAGTTATTAAATTAAATTTTATAAGTTCAAATTGTTAATTATAGGCTTTTAAATATAATTATACAGATTAATCCAAAATTTTAGTTTTTTACTCAGTTAAAATTCGAACTGATTCTCAATAAAGATCATTTAGACATGCACATTTTAATCGCAACAAAACGACAACCAAAAGTTAGTAAATAAAATTTTATGAGATCAAATAGTTAATTATGGGCTTCTGAACATAATCATACTGATTAATCTCAAATTTTCATCTTTTTACTCGGTTAAAATTCGGACAGATTCGCTATAAAGCCCCTTTAGACATGCACGTTTTAATCGCAAAAAAACGACAACTAAAAGTTATTAAATCAAATTTTATGAGTTCAAATAGTTAATTATAGGCTTTTGAACATAATTATACAGATTAATCTAAAACTTTCAGCTTTTTACTCGGTTAAAATTCGAATTGATTCTCAATAAAGGTTATTTAGACATGGACATTTTAATCGCAATAAAAAGACAACCAAAAGTTATTAAATCAAATTTTATGAGTTCAATAATAAATTATGGGTCTCTGAACATAATCATACAGATTAATCTCAAATTTTCAGCTTTTTACTCGTTTAAAATTCGAACGGATTCGCTCTAATGCCCCTTTAGACATGCACGTTTTAATCGCAACAAAACGACAACCAAAAGTTATTAAATCAAATTTTATGAGTTCAAATTGTTAATTATGGTCTTTTGAACATAATCATACAGATTAATCTCAAATTTTCAGCTTTTTACTCAGTTAAAATTCGAATGGATTCTCTATAAAGCCCATTTAGATATGCACGTTTTAATAGCAAAAAAACGATAACCAAAAGTTATTAAATCAAATTTTATGATTTTAAATAGTTAATCATGGGCTTTTGAACATAATCATACAGATTACTCTCAAATTTTTAGCTTTTTACTAGGTTAAAATTCGAACTGATTCTCAATAAAGGTCATTTTGAAATGGACGTTTTAATCGCAGCAAAACGACAACCAAAAGTTATTAAATCAAATTTTATGTGTTCAAATTGTTAATTATGGGCTTTTGAATATAATTACACAGATTAATCCAAAATTTTAAGCTTTTTACACGGTTAAAATTCAAACTGATTCTCAATAAAGATCATTTAGACCTGCATATTTTAATCGCAACAAAACGACAACCAAAAGTTATTAAATTAAATTTTATGAGTTCAAATTGTTAATTTTGGGCCTTTAAAAATAATTATACAGATCAATCCAAAATTTTCAGCTTTTTACTAAGTTAAAATTCGAACTGATTCTCAATAAAGATCATTTAGACATGCACATTTTAATCGCAACAAAACGACATCCAAAAGTTAGTAAATAAAATTTTATGAGTTCAAATAGTTAATTATGGGCTTTTGAACATAATCATACTAATTAATCTCAAATTTTCAGCTATTTACTCGGTTAAAATTCGAGTGGATTCGCTATAAAGCCCCTTTAGACATGCACGTTTTAATCGCAAAAAAACGACAACCAAAAGTTATTAAATCAAATTTTATGAGTTCAAATAGTTAATTATAGGCTTTTGAACATAATTATACAGATTAATCTCAAATTTTAACTTTTTACTCGGTTAAAATTCGAATTGATTCTCAATAAAGGTTATTTCGACATGCACATTTTAATCGCAATAAAATGACAACCAAAAGTAATTAAATCAAATTTTATGAGTTCAAATAGTTAATTATGGGCTTTTGAACATAATTATACAGATTAATCTCAAATTTTCAGCTTTTTACTCAGTTAAAATTCGAACTTATTCTCAATAAAGGTCATTTAGACATGCACGTTTTAATCGCAATAAAACGACAACCAAAAGTTATTAAATCAAATTTTATGAGTTCAAATTTTTAATTATGGGCTTTTGAATATAATTACACACATTAATCCAAAATTTTAAGCTTTTTACCCGATTAAAATTGGAACTGTTACTCAATAAAGATCATTTAGACATGCACATTTTAATCGCAACAAAACGACAACCAAAAGTTATTAAATCAGATTTTATGAGTTTAAATTGTTAATTATGGGCTTTTGAACATAATTATATAGATTAATCCAAAATTTTCAGCTTTTTACTCGGTTAAAATTCGAACTGATTCTCAATATAGATCATTTAGACATGCACATTTTAATCACAAAAAACGACAACCAAAAGTTATTAACTCAAATTTTATGAGTTCAAATAGTTAATTATGGGCTTTAGAACATAATTATACAGATTAATCTAAAATTTTTAGCTTTTTACTCGGTTAAAATTCGAGATGATTCTCAATAAAGGTCATTTAGACATGCACGTTTTAATCGCAACAAAACGACAATCAAAAGTTATTAAATCAAATTTCATGAGTTCAAATTGTTAATTATGGGCTTGTGAACATAATCATACATATTAATTTCAAATTTTCAGTTTTTTACTCGGTTAAAATTCGAACGGATTCGCTATAAAGCCCCTTTAGACATGCACATTTTAATCACAAAAAACGACAACCAAAAGTTATTAACTCAACTTTTATGAGTTCAAATAGTTAATTATGGGCTTTAGAACATAATTATACAGATTAATCTAAAATTTTTAGCTTTTTACTCGGTTAAAATTCGAGATGATTCTCAATAAAGGTCATTTAGACATGCACGTTTTAATCGCAACAAAAGGACAACCAAAAGTTATTAAATCAAATTTTATGAGTTCAAATTGTTAATTATGGTCTTTTGAACATAATCATACAGATTAATCTCAAATTTTCAGTTTTTTACTAGGTTAAAACTCGAACGGATTCGCTATAAAGCCCCTTTAGACATGCACATTTTAATCGCAAAAAACGACAACCAAAAGTTATTAACTCAAATTTTATGAGTTCAAATAGTTAATTATTGGCTTCAGAACATAATTATACAGACTAATCTAAAATTTTCAGCTTTTTACTTGGTTAAAATTCGAGCTAATTCTCAATAAAGGTCATTTAGACATGCACTTTTTAATCGTAACAAAACGATAACTAAAAGTAATTAAATCAAATTTTATGAGTTCAAATTGTTAATTATGGGCTTGTGAACATAATCATACAGATTAATCTCAAATTTTCAGCTTTTTACTCAGTTAAATTTCGAATAGATTCTCTATAAAGCCCCTTTAGACATGCACATTTTAATCGCAGAAAAACGATAACCAAAAGTTATTAAATCAAATTTTATGAGTTCAAATAGTTAATTATGGGCTTTTGAACATAATTATATAGATTAATCTCAAATTTTCAGCTTTTTACTCGGTTAAAATTCGAACTGATTCTCAATAAAGGTCATTTAGACATGCACGTTTTAATCGCAATAAAACGACAACCAAAAGTTATTAAATCAAATTTTATGAGTTCAAATTTTTAATTATGGGCTTTTGAATATAATTACACACATTAATCCAAAATTTTAAGCTTTTTACCCGATTAAAATTGGAACTGTTTCTCAATAAAGATCATTTAGACATGCACATTTTAATCGCAACAAAACGACAACCAAAAGTTATTAAATCAGATTTTATGAGTTTAAATTGTTAATTATGGGCTTTTGAACATAATTATATAGATTAATCCAAAATTTTCAGCTTTTTACTCGGTTAAAATTCGAACTGATTCTCAATATAGATCATTTAGACATGCACATTTTAATCACAAAAAACGACAACCAAAAGTTATTAACTCAAATTTTATGAGTTCAAATAGTTAATTATGGGCTTTAGAACATAATTATACAGATTAATCTAAAATTTTTAGCTTTTTACTCGGTTAAAATTCGAGATGATTCTCAATAAAGGTCATCTAGACATGCACGTTTTAATCGCAACAAAAGGACAACCAAAAGTTATTAAATCAAATTTTATGATTTCAAATTGTTAATTATGGTCTTTTGAACATAATCATACAGATTAATCTCAAATTTTCAGTTTTTTACTAGGTTAAAACTCGAACGGATTCGCTATAAAGCCCCTTTAGACATGCACGTTTTAATCGCAAAAAACGACAACCAAAAGTTATTAACTCAAATTTTATGAGTTCAAATAGTTAATTATTGGCTTCAGAACATAATTATACAGACTAATCTAAAATTTTCAGCTTTTTACTTGGTTAAAATTCGAGCTAATTCTCAATAAAGGTCATTTAGACATGCACTTTTTAATCGTAACAAAACGATAACTAAAAGTAATTAAATCAAATTTTATGAGTTCAAATTGTTAATTATGGGCTTGTGAACATAATCATACAGATTAATCTCAAGTTTTCAGCTTTTTACTCGGTTAAAATTCGAACGGATTCGCTATAAAGCCCCTTTAGACATACACATTTTAAACGCAAAAAAAGACAACCAAAAGTTATTAAATCAAATTTTATGAGTTCAAATAGTTAATTATGGGCTTTAGAACATAATTATATATATTAATCTAAAATTTTCAGCTTTTTACTCGGTTAAAATTCGAGTTGATTCTCAATAAAGGTCATTTAGACAAGCACATTTTAATCGCAACAAAACGACAATCAAAAGTTATTAAATCAAATTTTATGAGTTCAAATTGTTAATTATGGGCTTGTGAACATAATCATACATATTAATTTCAAATTTTCAGTTTTTTACTCGGTTAAAATTCGAACGGATTCGCTATAAAGCCCCTTTAGACATGCACATTTTAATCACAAAAAACGACAACCAAGAGTTATTAACTCAAATTTTATGAGTTCAAATAGTTAATTATTGGCTTTAGAACATAATTATACAGACTAATCTATAATTTTTAGCTTTTTACTCGGTTAAAATTCGAGATGATTCTCAATAAAGGTCATTTCGACATGCACATTTTAATCGCAATAAAATGACAACCAAAAGTTATTAAATCAAATTTTATGAGTTCAATAGTAAATTATGGGCCTCTGAACATAATCATACAGATTAATCTCAAGTTTTCAGCTTTTTACTGGGTTAAAATTCGAACGAATTCGCTCTAAAGCCCCTTTAGACATGCACGTTTTAATCGCGACAAAACGACAACCAAAAGTTATTAAATCAAATTTTATGTGTTCAAATTGTTAATTATTGGCTTCTGAACATAATCATACAGATTAATCTCAAATTTTCAACTTTTTACTCGTTTAAAATTTGAACGGATTCGCTATAAAGCCCCTTTAGACATGCACGTTTTAACCGCAAGAAACGACAACCAAAAGTTATTAAATAATTTTATGAGTTCAAATAGTTAATTATGGGCTTTAGAACATAATTATATATATTAATCTAAAATTTTCAGCTTTTTACTCGGTTAAAATTCGAGTTGATTCTCAATAAAGGTCATTTAGACATGCACGTTTTAATCGCAACAAAACAAAAATCAAAAGTTATTAAATCAAATTTTATGAGTTCAAATTGTTAATTATGGGCTTGTGAACATAATCATACAGATTAATCTCAAATTTTCAGCTTTTTACTCGGTTAAAATTCGAACTGATTCTCAATAAAGGTCATTTAGACATGCACGTTTTAATCGCGACAAAACGAAAACCAAAAGTTATTAAATCAAATTTTATGAGTTCAAATTGTTAATTATGGGCTTTTGAATATAATTACACAGATTAATTCAAAATTTTAAGCTTTTTACACGGTTAAAATTGGGACTGATTGTCAATAAAGATCATTTAGACATGCACATTTTTGTCACAACAAAACCACAACCAAAAGTTATTAAATCAAATTTTATGAGTTCAAAATGTTAATTATGGGCTTTTGAACATAATCATACAAATTAATCTCAAATTTTCAGTTTTTTACTAGGTTAAAATTCGAACGGATTCGCTATAAAGCCCCTTTAGATATGCACGTTTTAGTCGCAAAAAATGACAACCAAAAGTTATTAACTCAAATTTTATGAGTTCAAATAGTTAATTATGGGCTTTAGAGCATAATTATACAGACTAATCTAAAATTTTTAGCTTTTTACTCGGTTAAAATTCGAGCTAATTCTCAATAAAGGTTATTTAGACATGCACATTTTAATCGCAACAAAACGACAACCGAAAGTAATTAAATCAAATTTTATGAGTTCAAATAGTTAATTATGGGCTTTTGAACATAATTATACAGATTAATCTCAAATTTTTAGCTTTTTACTCGGTTAAATTCGAACGAAATCGCTATAAAACCCCTTTAGACATGCACGTTTTAATCGCAAAAAAAAGACAATCAAAAGTTATTAAATCAAATTTATGAGTTCAAATAGTTAATTATGGGCTTTTGAATATAATTATACAGATTGATCTCAAATTTTCAGCTTTTTACTCGGTTAAAATTCGAACTAATTCTCAATAAATTCTCTTTAGACAAGCACGTTTTAATCGCAAAAAAACGACAACTAAAATATTTTAAATTAAATTTTATGAGTTCAAATAGTTAATTATGGGCTTTAGAACATAATTATACAGATTAATCTAAAATTTTCAGCTTTTTACTCGGTTAAAATTCAAACTGATTCTCAATAAAGGTCATTTAGACATGCACGTTTTAATCGCAACAAAACAACAACCAGAAGTTATTAAAATATATTTTATGAGTTCAAATTGTTAATTATAGGCTTTTGAACCTAATCATACATATTAATCTTAAATTTTCAGCTTTTTACTCGGTTAAAATTCGAACTGATTCTCAATAAAGATCATTTAGACATGCACGTTTTAATCCCAACAAAATGACAACCAAAAGTTATTAACTCAAATTCTATGAGTTCAATTTGTTAATTATGGGCTTTTGAACATAATTATCAGATTACTCTCAAATTTTTAGTTTTTTATTCGATTAAAATTCGAATTGATTCTCAATAAAGGTCATTTAGACATGCACGTTTTAATCGCAACAAAACGACAACCAAAAGTTATTAAATCAAATTTTATGAGTTCAAATAGTTAATTATGGGCTTCTAAACATAATTATACAGATTAATATCAAATTTTCAGCTTTTTACTTGGTTAAAATTCGAACGGATTCGCTGTAAAGACCCTTTAGACATGCACGTTTTAATCGCAAAAAAATGACAACCAAAAGTTATTAAATCAAATTTTAGGAGTTTAAATAGTTAATTATGGGATTTTGAACATAATTATACAGATTAATATCAAATTTTCAGCTTTTTACTCGGTTAAAATTCGTGTTGATTCTCAATAAAGGTCATTTAGACATGCACGTTTTAATCGCAATAAAACGACAACCGAAAGTAATTAAATAATATTTTATGAGTTCAAATAGTTAATTATGGGCTTTTGAACATAATTATACAGATTAATCTCAAATTTTTAGCTTTTTACTCGGTTAAATTCGAACGAAATCGCTATAAAACCCCTTTAGACATGCACGTTTTAATCGCAAAAAAAAGACAATCAAAAGTTATTAAATCAAATTTTATGAGTTCAAATAGTTAATTATGGGCTTTTGAATATAATTATACAGATTAATCTCAAATTTTCAGCTTTTTACTCGGTTAAAATTTGAACTAATTCTCAATAAAGTCTCTTTAGACAAGCACGTTTTAATCGCAAAAAAACGACAACTAAAATATTTTAAATTAAATTTTATGAGTTCAAATAGTTAATTATGGGCTTTAGAACATAATTATACAGATTAATCTAAAATTTTCAGCTTTTTACTCGGTTAAAATTCAAACTGATTCTCAATAAAGGTTATTTAGACATGCACGTTTTAATCGCAACAAAACAACAACCAGAAGTTATTAAAATATATTTTATGAGTTCAAATTGTTAATTATAGGCTTTTGAACCTAATCATACATATTAATCTTAAATTTTCAGCTTTTTACTCGGTTAAAATTCGAACTGATTCTCAATAAAGATCATTTAGACATGCACGTTTTAATCCCAACAAAATGACAACCAAAAGTTATTAACTCAAATTCTATGAGTTCAATTTGTTAATTATGGGCTTTTGAACATAATTATCAGATTACTCTCAAATTTTTAGTTTTTTATTCGATTAAAATTCGAATTGATTCTCAATAAAGGTCATTTAGACATGCACGTTTTAATCGCAACAAAACGACAACCAAAAGTTATTAAATCAAATTTTATGAGTTCAAATAGTTAATTATGGGCTTCTAAACATAATTATACAGATTAATATCAAATTTTCAGCTTTTTACTTGGTTAAAATTCGAACGGATTCGCTGTAAAGACCCTTTAGACATGCACGTTTTAATCGCAAAAAAATGACAACCAAAAGTTATTAAATCAAATTTTAGGAGTTTAAATAGTTAATTATCGGATTTTGAACATAATTATACAGATTAATATCAAATTTTCAGCTTTTTACTCGGTTAAAATTCGTGTTGATTCTCAATAAAGGTCATTTAGACATGCACGTTTTAATCGCAATAAAACGACAACCAAAAGTTATTAAATCAAATTTTATGAGTTCAAATTGTTAATTATGGTCTTTTGAACATAATCATACAGATTAATCTCAAATTTTCAGTTTTTTACATAGTTAAAATTGGAACGGATTCTCAATAAAGATCATTTAGACATGCACATTTTAATCGCAACCAAACGACAACAAAAAGTTATTAAATCAAATTTTATGAGTTCAAATTGTAAATTATGGGCTTTTGAGCATAATCATACAGATTAATCTCAAATTTTCAGCTTTTTACTCGGTTAAAATTCAAACGGATTCTCTATAAAGCCCCTTTAGACATGCACTTTTTAATCGCAAAAAAACGATAACTAAAAGTTATTAAATCAAATTTTATGAGTTCAAATAGTTAATTATGGGCTTTTGAACATAATCATACAGATTAATCTCAAATTTTTAGCTTTTTACTCGGTTAAAATTCGAATGGATTCGCTATAAAGCCCCTTTAGACATGCACGTTTTAATCGCAAAAAAACGACAACCAAAAGTTATTAAATCAAATTTTATGAGTTCAAATCGTTAATTATAGGCTTTTGAACATAATTATACAGATTAATCTCAAATTTTTAGCTTTTTACTCGGTTAAAATTCGAATTGATTCTCAATAAAGGGTATTTCGACATGCACATTTTAATCGCAATAAAATGACAACCAAAAGTTATTAAATCAAATTTTATGAGTTCAAATTGTTAATTTTGGGCTTTTGAACATAATTATACAGATTAATCCAAAATTTTAATCTTTTTACACGGTTAAAATTCGAACTGATTCTCAATAAAGATCATATAAGCATGCACGTTTTAATCTCAATAAAACGACAACCAAAAGTTATTAAATCAAATTTATGAGTTCAAATTGTTAATTATGGGCTTCTAAACATAATCATACAGATTAATCTCAAATTTTCAGCTTTTTACTCGTTTAAAATTCGAACGGATTCGCTATAAAGCCCCTTTAGACATGCACGTTTTAAACGCAAAAAAAGACAACCAAAAGTTATTAAATCAAATTTTATGAGTTCAAATAGTTAATTATGGGATTTAGAACATAATTATATATATTAATCTAAAATTTTCAGCTTTTTACTCGGTTAAAATTCGAGTTGATTCTCAATAAAGGTCATTTAGACATGCACGTTTTTATCGCAACAAAACGACAATCAAAAGTTATTAAATCAAATTTTATGAGTTCAAATTGTTAATTATGGGCTTGTGAACATAATCATACATATTAATTTCAAATTTTCAGTTTTTTACTCGGTTAAAATTCGAACGGATTCCCTATAAAGCCCCTTTAGACATGCACATTTTAATCACAAAAAACGACAAAAAAAAGTTATTAACTCAAATTTTATGAGTTCAAATAGTTAATTATGGGCTTTAGAACATAATTATACAGATTAATCTAAAATTTTTAGCTTTTTACTCGGTTAAAATTCGAGATGATTCTCAATAAAGGTCATTTAGACATGCACGTTTTAATCGCAACAAAACGACAACCAAAAGTTATTAAATCAAATTTTATGAGTTCAAATTGTTAATTATGGTCTTTTGAATATAATTACACAGATTAGTCCAAAATTTTAAGCTTTTTACACGGTTAAAATTGGAACTGATTCTCAAGAAAGATCATTTAGACATGCACATTTTCATCGCAATAAAACGACAACCAAAAGTTATTAAATCAAATTTTATGAGTTCAAATTGTTAATTATAGGCTTTTGAACATAATTATATAGATTAATACAAAATTTTCAGCTTTTTACTCGGTTAAAATTTGAACTGATTCTCAATATAGATCATTTAGACATGCACATTTTAATCACAACAAAACGACAAGCAAAAGTTAGTAAATCAAATTTTATGTGTTCAAATTGTTAATTATGGGCTTTTGAACATAATTATATAGATTAATCCAAAATTTTCAGCTTTTTACTCGGTTAAAATTCGAACTGATTCTCAATATAGATCATTTAGACATGCACATTTTAATCACAACAAAACGACAATCAAAAGTTAGTAAATAAAATTTTATGAGTTCAAATAGTTAATTTTGTGCTTCTGATTATAATCATACTGATTAATCTTAAATTTTTAGCTTTTTATTTGGTTAAAATTCGAACGTATTCGCTGTAAAGTCCCTTTAGACAAGCACGTTTTAATCGCAAAAAAACGACAACTAAAAGATTTTAAATCAAATTTTATGAGTTCAAATAGTTAATTACGGTCTTTAGAACATAATTATATATATTAATCTAAAATTTTTAGCTTTTTACTAGGTTAAAGTTCGAATTGATTCTCAATAAAGGTCATTTAGACATGCACGTTTTAATCGCAACAAAACGACACTCAAAAGTTATTAAATCAAATTTTATGAGTTCAAATAGTTAATTATGGGCTTCTAAACATAATCATATAGATTAATCTCAAATTTTCAGCTTTTTACTCTGTTAAAATTCGAACGGATTCTCTATAAAGCCCCTTTAGACACGCACGTTTTAATCGCAAAAAAATGATAACCAAAAGTTATTAAATCAAATTTTATGAGTTCAAATAGTTAATTATGTGCTTTTTAACATAATTATACAGATTAAACTCAAATTTTCAGCTTTTTACTCGGTTAAAATTCGAACGGATTCTCAATAAAGGTCATTTAGACATGCACGTTTTAATCGCAACAAAACGACAACCAAAAGTTATTAAATCAAACTTTATGATTTCAAATTATTAATTATGGGTTTGTGAACATAATCATACAGATTAATCTCAAATTTTCAGCTTTTTACTCAGTTAAAATTCGAATATATTCTCTATAAAGCCCCTTTAGACATGCACGTTTTAATCGCAAAAAAAACGATAACCAAAAGTTATTAAATCAAATTTTATGAGTTCAAATAGTTAATTATGGGCTTTTAAACATAATTATACAGATTAATCTCAAATTTTCAGCTTTTTACTCGGTTAAAATTCGAACTGATTCTCAATAAAGGTCATTTAGATATGAAAGTTTTAATCGCAACAAAACGACAACTAAAAGTTATTAAATCAAATTTTATGAGTTTAAATAGTTAATTTTGGGCTTTTGAATATAATTACACAGATTAATTCAAAATTTTAAGCTTTTTACACGGTTAAAATTGGAACTGATTCTCAATAAAGATCATTTAGACATGCACGTTTTAATCGTAACAAAACGAAAACCAAAAGTTATTAAATCAAATTTTATGAGTTCAAATAGTTAATTATGAGATTTTGAATATAATGACACAGATTAACTCAAAATTTTAATCTTTTTACAAAGTTAAAATTGGAACGGATTCTCAATAAAGATCATTTAGACATGCACATTTTAATCGCAACAAAACGACAACAAAAAGTTATTAAATCAAATTTTATGAGTTCAAATTGTAAATTATGGGCTTTTGAGCATAATCATACAGATTAATCTCAAATTTTCAGCTTTTTACTCGATTAAAATTCAAACGGATTCTCTATAAAGCCCCTTTAGACATGCACTTTTTAATCGCAAAAAAACGATAACTAAAAGTTATTAAATCAAATTTTATGAGTTCAAATAGTTAATTATGGGCTTTTGAACATAATCATACAGATTAATCTCAAATTTTTAGCTTTTTACTCGGTTAAAATTCGAACTGATTCTCAATAAAGGTCATTTAGACATGAACATTTTAATCGCAAAAAAACGATAACCAAAAGTTATTGAATCAAATTTTATGAGTTCAAATTGTTAATTATGGGCTTTTGAATATAGTCATACAAATTAACCACAAATTTTCAGCATTTTACTCGGTTAAAATTCGAACTGATTCTCAATAAAGATCATTTCGACATGCATATTTTAATCGCAACAAAACGACAATCAAAAGTTATTAAATCAAATTTTATGAGTTCAAATTGTTAATTATGGGCTTTTGAACATAATTATACAGATTAATCCAAAATTTCAGCTTTTTACTCGGTTAAAATTCGAACGGATTCGCTATAAAGCCCCTTTACACATGCACGTTTCAATCGCAACAAAACGACAACCAAAAGTTATTAAATCAAATTCTATGAGTTCAATTTGTTAATTATGGGCTTTTGAACATAATTATACAGATTAGTCTCAAATTTTCAGCTTTTTTACGCGGTTAAAATTCAGACGAATTCTCTATAAAACCTCTTTAGACATGCACGTTTTAATCGCAACAAAACGACAACCGAAAGTTATTAAATCAAATTCTATGAGTTCAATTTGTTAATTATGGGATTTTAAACATAATTATATAAATTATTCCAGAATATTTAGCTTTTTACTCGGTTAAAATTCGAACGGATTCGCTATAAAGCCGTTTAGACATGCACGTTTTAATCGCAAAAAAATGACAACCAAAAGTTATTAAATCAAATTCTATGAGTTCAAATTGTTAATTATGGGATTTTGAACATAATCATACAGATTAATCTGAAATTTTCAGCTTTTTACTCGGTTAAAATTCGAACGGATTCGCTATAAAGCACCTTTAGACATGCACGTTTTAATCGCAAAAAAACGACAGCCAAAAGTTATTAAATCAAATTTTATGAGTTCAAATTGTTAATTATAGGATTTTGAACATAATTATAAGATTAATCTCAAATATTCAGCTTTTTACTCGGTTAAAATTCGAACGTATTCGCTATGAAGCCCCTTTAGACATGCACGTTTTAATCACAACAAAATGACAACCAAAAGTTATTAAATCAAATTTTATGGGTTCAAATTGTTAATTACGGGATTTTGAACATAATCATACAGATTAATCTGAAATTTTTAGCTTTTTACTCGGTTAAAATTCGAACGTATTCTCTATAAAGCCCCTTTAGACATGTACGTTTTAATCGCAACAAAACGACAACCAAAAGTTATTAAATCAAATTCTATGATTTCAATTTGTTAATTATGGGCTTTTGAACATAATTATAAGATTAATCTCAAATTTTCAGCTTTTTACTCGGTTAAAATTCGAACGGATTCGCTATAAAGCCCCTTTAGATATGCACGTTTTAATCGCAAAAAACGATAACCAAAAGTTATTAAATCAAATTTTATGAGTTCAAATAGTTAATTTTGGGATTTTGAACAAAATTATACAGACTAATCTCAAATTTTCAGCTTTTTACTCGGCCTAAACGCCCTCGGCCACCTCCTAAAGGGTCTGCAGAAAAAGCTGGGATGAGCAGCACAAACAACTCTCCGGCGGAGGTTGACAGTGGTCAACCTCGCCGTGCCAAATGATCGATCTTTTATGGGACTGTCATGGCTTCTACACCACGACAGTTCCAGCTTTACTTTTTGTTTTTTTCGTGCATGTCGATGTTTTTAGTTCTTTGAGTATATTAGGACAGTTTCTTTCTATTGCACCTTCTGTTGGGCTTTTTTCCTGGATTAATAATATTTCTTTTACATTATCTTTTTACTTTGTTTATTTCTATGCTCTTATCTTTTATCATCTTGTTTTTTTTCACTCGTTTTTCCGTGGGCAATCCTTTATTTTCTCTTTTACTTTCACCTACATCTTTTCCATTTCTACTTTACATCTCTTTTGCTCTTCTTTCTTCTTTTTCTTTATCTTTAGTACTTTTGCTATTCTCCGGCTACATATACCACCCTTCACAAGGGATTTCTCCAACGTCTACGTTGGCGTATCGTTCCTTTACAAGAGATTCTTTATCTTTTGTACTTTTGCTATTCTTGGACTTCATATACTACCCTTCACAAGGGATTTCTCCAACGTCTACTTTGGCGTATTGTTCCTTTACAAGAGGATTTGCTTTCCTGCTCTACTTAATTTTAATATACATTATTGGTTAGCTAGGATGAGCAGCTTTAACAACTCTCCGACGGTGGTTGACGATGTTCAACCCCGCTGAGAGAAATAAAAATCTTATGTTGGAACTGTCAGGGTCTTGGCAACACCCAGGCAGTTCTTGCTTTACAACGTGTTGTTTCCAAGCATGATGCTGATTGTCTCTTTCTTTGTGAGACCAAATTAAACAGACAAAACATGGATCGTATTAAGCTCAAACTTGGTATGCATGGTTGTCTAGCCATTGATCCCAGGCCTTCCTGCACGGGACTGGCCATCATATGGAACATCAATTCTTCTGTTGATCTCCTCTCGTACTCAGACCGACATATTAATGTTCTTGTTACTTTTGAACAAACTCAATTCCACTTTACTGGCATACATGGGTTCCCTGAAACAACGAACAAACACAAAACTTGGCAATTAATAGATTCTCTGAATATAGCCAGTCCTCTTCCTTGGCTTTTAGGGGGGGACTTTAATGAAATTCTTTACGATAACGAAAAACAAGGTGGTTCTCGCCGTGCTCGTTCATAAATTAACAATTTTCAAGAGTGCCTTGATAATAATGATCTTTTCGACTGTAAACCAAAGTCTGGATGGTTCACTTGGACCAGATCGGGACGTAACTCGGTAACCATTATGGAAAGATTAGACAGATTTCTTGGTAATTCAGCCTGGTTCAATACTTTCCCTAGCTGCCAAGCTATCTCTTTCTTTCAGGCGTGTTCTGACCACTGTCCTATTCTAATGGATATTAGGCCTGTCCTGGGTCCTCCAACTGTGCGGTCCAACGCCTTGTTCCGATATGAGAGCTGCTGGGCTGATAATCCAGAGGTTTTTCTGCGTATTAAAGAGCTATGGTCTACTCCATCTCGATCGACTCTAAGTAAACTACACGATATTAGACACTTCCTTGCTACTTGGCAAACTAACAAACGTTTGAAATCCAATAAGCGTATCTCCCAGTTGAATGACTTCATTAACCTATGTCTCACGCGACATCTCTCCGACTCTGAAATCAATGACCTCCTTTCTGCTAAACGCGAGCTCGATAGTTTACTTAACGCGAAGGAAATCTATTGGGCTCAACGCGCTCGAACACTCTGGTTAGAGCACGGTGACAAAAACACTTCCTTCTTTCATGCTAGAGTGACTAGCCGACGGCGGAAAAACCAGATTGTTGGTCTCTTCAACAGTCAAAATATTTGGCAAACTAATTCCAATGATATTATGGCTATCGTTGTTACCTATTTTCAAAATCTTTTTTCATCATCCTCTCCTATTATAGATTCATCAATTTTGAACAACATTCCTACAGTTGTTACTGATTCAATGAATAATGAACTTAATAAGGATTTCAGTATTGATGAAATTCATACTGCTTTTCGTGACATCGATCCGAGGAAGGCCCCGGGAGTTGATGGATTCCCAAGTAGTTTCTTCCGGAAGCACTGGGATATCCTCGGCCATGATTTCTTATCTCTCTGCCTCGGGCTTCTCCAAGGGTCCATTAATATGGAAGAAGTTAATCGTACCATTATTGTGCTTATCCCTAAAATTGATGAACCTACTACAATGCGTCATCTTAGACCTATTAGTCTCTGTACAATTATCTATAAAACTATCTCGAAAGTACTTGTTAACCGGCTAAAATCTATTATACCCCTTTGTATTAGTGGAAACCAAGCTGCTTTTGTTCACGGCAGGAACATTACGGATAATATTCTTATAGCCCACGAACTCATCCATACCCTTAATACTGATGCAACATCCCTTGCGACAGGGGCTAGTTTAAAATTAGATATGGAAAAGGCCTTCGACCGTGTTGAATGGTCTTTTTTAGAACATGTTATGATTCGCCTAGGCTTTAATTCCAACTGGGTCTCCCTTATCATGAGGTGTATATCCTCCGTTACCTTTCAAGTTCGAGTGAATGATTCTCTCTCCCGACCTTTTAAGCCCGTTAGAGGATTACGACAAGGCGACCCTCTCTAACCTTTTTTGTTTCTTTTTTGTACGCAGGGCCTTTCTGCCTTGCTCAATGCTGAACAATCCTCTGGTAACCTCCCGGGGATTTGTGCTAGCAGAAATGGGCCACGTGTCAATCATCTTCTTTTTGCAGACGACTGTGTTGTTTTTATCAAGACCAAGATGACCGAAGTGCAGCGCCTTCGGGATGTTCTGCACATTTATGCCACCTCGTCCGGGCAAGCAGTGAATTTTGAGAAATCTACTATTTTCTATTCTCGGAAAAACCCCTTGTCACTTCGAATGGCCATCAATGACATACTGCATGTCCGGGAGGTGAATGATCCTGGGAATTACTTAGGAGTCCCTCTCCTCATTGGTAAGAATAAAACTGTTGCTCTGGGGTTTACGAGAGATAAAATGATTGCCAGAATGACTAGCTGGGACAAGCATCTCCTCTCTTTTAGTGGGAGAGAAATCTTCATCAAATCGGTTATACAATCTATGCCTCAATATGTGATGTCTTTCTACCTTCTGCCACTAAATATTATTGATGACATGACTACTTCTATACGCCGTTATTGGTGGTCTGGAAAATCTACTAAAAAAGGGTGGCATATGCTTCCCTAGGATACTGTCTGTCTCCCGAAAGCGGCCGGGTGAGTGGGCTTTCGTGACCTACACCTTTTTAATATTGCTTTACTCGGTAAGCAGATTTGGCGCCTTGTGTGTACTCCTGGGAACCTTCTTAGTCAAATTTACAAATGCAAGTACTATCCAACTGGTTCTATACTAGATTCTGTTTCTTCACGGAACTCCTCTTTTGCTTGGAAAGGACTCAGTGTAGCTATTTCTAAACTTCGTGATGGATTTTTTCTACGTCCAGGTATGTCTAGTACTGTCCAGATCCACTTTGACAATTGGGGTGGCTCTCAGCCTTTACACCTTTATGGTGATTATGAGATCAATGATGAAGTTCCTTTGCGCACTGGCACTTTCATGATGCCTAACTTACCCTGATGGGATGAATCCAAAGTTAGGAATTACTTTACACATGAAGATGCTAATGCTATCCTTAATGTTCCAATTATTAATGATACAAAGGATACCACCCTCTAGGGCAACCATGATTCTGGTATTTATTCCGTACGATCGGGTTATCAATTTCTGAAGATTCAGCAAGGACCAGTTAACAGACCCTCTAAACTTTGGAAAACTCTTTCTAAATTACCCACTCTTCCCAAGGTACGTTCTTTTGGTTGGCGGTTGTGCCACAATGCACTACTGTCTGGTCACAAAATCCTTCAGGCCAATCTAGGTTCGGGGATTTGCCCTATATGCAATTTGGCTATTGAAACCACCCTCCATGCTATAAGGGACTACCCTTGTACTAGGGAGGCCTTTCAGTTGGCAGGACTACCATCTCGAATTCTTTCTCCTGTTTATGCCTCCCCACATCAGTGGCTTTCTAAGGCAACTGGCTTTCTCTCTCTTCATCAATTCTCTTTATTTCTTACGATCTTATGGAACCTTTGGAACCGCCGCAATGACTTTGTCCATAATAACCATCTTCAACCAGTTTGGTTAGCCGTTACTAATGCTCTCAGCCTTTTAAATGATTACAACTCAGCTAACAATGCCTCCCATCTACATTCCCGGCTAGCTGAGCCCACTTTTGCTCTTGCTAGATGGACGAAACCAGTTCCTGGTTACGTCAAGATTAACACGGATGGTGCTTTCGACCCCGTGTTGAAAGGAGCAGCAACTGGTGTCATTGCTAGGGATTCCTCCGGCACTGTCCTTGGCGGTTGTTCTTTGCCTCTCCTCTGTCCGGATCCTGCCTCTGCCGAAGCTCTTGCCCTCTTGGAAGGTCTGAAGCTTGCCCTTTCCAATGGCTGGACCCGTGTCATCTTCGAGACTGACTCCGCTTCCATTGCTAATAAGGTCAACGATCCCCTTTACCAAGACCTTTCCTCTGTGCAACCTTTGGTGTCTCGTATCCGTTCCACTCTAGGTACTTTGCCTGATTGTAAGATTTGTTATGTACCTAGAGAGGCTAATGTTGTAGCTCATGTCTTAGCTACTAGGGCTTTGCGTTCTTTTTCTTCTTGCTTTTTCTCCTATGATTTTCCCGATTTTATTCGGGTTTCTGTAAACTCGGAGAGGTTCTCCTCCCCTTCTCAATAAGATCTTGGGTACTCGTTCCCCCATAGGGGCCTTCTTGCCCCTCGGGGTGGTTGGCTATAGGGTTTTTTTAACGAGGCCCTTTTCTAAAAAAAATTCGAATAGACTCGCTATAAAGACCTTTAGATTTGCACGTTTTAATCCCAAAAAAACAACAACCAAAAGTTATTAAATCAAATTTTATGAGTTAAAATTGTTAATTATGGGCTTTTGAACATAATTATATAGATTAATCTAAAATTTTCAGCTTTTTACTTGGTTAAAATTCGAACTGATTCTCAATAAAGCCCCTTTAGACATACACGTTTTAATCGCAACAAAACGACAACCAAAAGTTATTAAATCAAATTTTATGAGTTCAAATTGTTAATTGTGGGCTTTTGAACATAATCATACAGATTAATCTCAAATTTTCAGCTTTTTACTCGGTTAAAATTCAAATTGATTCTCAATAAAGGTCATTTAGACATGCACGTTTTAATCGCAACAAAACGATAACCAAAAGTTATTAAACCAAATTCTATGTGGTGAATTTTTTAATTATGGGCTTTTCAACATAATTATAAGATTAATCTCAAATTTTCAGCTTTTTACTCGGTTAAAATTCGAACGGATTCGCTATAAACCCCCTTTAGACATGCACGTTTTAATCGCAACAAAAAGAAAATCAAAAGTTATAAAATCAAATTTTATAAGTTCAAATAGTTAATTATGGGCTTTTGAACAAAATTATACAGATTAATCTCAAATTTTCAGCTTTTTACTCGGTTAAAATTCGGACTGATTCTCAATAAAGGTCATTTAGACATTCATGTTTTAATCGCAACAAAACGACAACCAAAAGTTATTAAATCAAATTTTATGAGTTCAAATTGTTAATTTTGGGCTTTTGAACATAATTATATAGATTAATCCAAAATTTTCAGCTTTTTACTCGGTTAAAATTCGAACTGATTCTCAATAAAGGTCATTTAGACATGCACGTTTTAATCGCAACAAAACGACAACCAAAAGTTATTAAATAAAATTTTATGAGTTCAAATTGTTAATTATGGGCTTTTAAACATAATCATACAGATTAAACTCAAATTTTCAGCTTTTTACTCGGTTAAAACTCGAACGGATTCGCTATAAAGCCCCTTTAGACATGCACGTTTTAATCGCAACCAAACAACAACCAAAAGTTATTAAAAGAAATTCTATTAGGTCAATTTGTTAATTATGGGCTTTTGAACATAATTATAAGATTAATCTCAAATTTTCAGCTTTTTACTCGGTTAAAACTCGAACGGATTCGCTATAAAGCCCCTTTAGACATGCACGTTTTAATCGCAACAAAACAACAACCAAAAGTTATTAAATGAAATTCTATTAGGTCAATTTGTTAATTATGGGCTTTTGAACATAATTATAAGATTAATCTCAAATTTTCAGCTTTTTACTTGGTTAAAATTCGAATAGATTCGCTATAAAGCCCCTTTAGGCATGCACGTTTTAATCACAACAAAACGACAACCAAAAGTTATTAAATCAAATTCTCTGAGGTCAATTTGTTAATTATGGTCTTTTGAACATAATTATAAGATTAATCTCAAATTTTCAGATTTTTACTCGTTTAAAATACAAACGGATTCGCTATATAACACTTTTAGACATGCACGTTCTAATCGAAACAAAACGACAACCAAAAGTTATTAAATCAAATTTTATGAGTTCAAATAGTTAATTATGGTCCTTTGAACAAAATTATATAGATTAATCTAAAATTTTCAGTTTTTTACTTGGTTAAAATTCGAACTGATTCTCAATAAAGTTCATTGAGACATGCACGTTTTAATCGCAAGAAAATGACAACCAAAAGTTATTAAACCAAATTCTATGAGTTCAAATTGTTAATTTTGGGCTTTTGAACATAATTATATAGATTAATCCAAAATTTTAAGATTTTTACACGGTTAAAATTTGAACTGATTCTCAATAAAGATCATATAGACAATCACGTTTTAATCGCAACAAAACGACAACTAAAAGTTATTAAATCAAATTCTATGAGTTCAATTTGTTAATTATGGGCTTTTGAACATAATCATGCAAATTAATCTCAAATTTTCAACTTTTTACTCGGTTAAATTTGAACGGATTCGCTATAAAGCCCCTTTAGACATGCACGTTTTAATTGCAACAAAACGACAACCAAAATTTATTAAATCAAATTCTATGAGTTTAATTTGTTAATTATGGGCTTTTGAACATAATTATAAGATTAATCTCAAATGTTCAGCTTTTTACTCGGTTAAAATTCGAACGGATTCGCTATAAAGCCCCTTTAGACATGCACGTTTTAGTCGCAACAAAACGACAACCAAAAGTTATTAAATCAAATTTTATGAGTTCAAATTATTAATTATGGGCTTTTGAACATAATCATACAGATTAACCTCAAATTGTTAGCTTTTTACTCGGTTAAAATTCGAACGGATTCTCTATAAAGCCCCTTTAGACATACACGTTTTAATCGCAACAAAACGACAACCAAAAGTTATTAAATCAAATTTTATGAGTTCAAATTGTTAATTATGGGATTTTGAACATAATCATATAGATTAATCTAAAATTTTTAGCTTTTTACTCGGTTAAAATTCGAACGGATTCGCTATAAAGGCCCTTTAGACATGCACGTTTTAATCGCAACAAAACGACAACCAAAAGTTATTAAATGAAATTCTATGAGTTCAATTTGTTAATTATGGGCTTTTGAACATAATTATATGATTAATCTCAAATTTTCAGCTTTTTACTCGGTTAAAACTCAAACGGATTCGCTATAAAGCCCCTTTAGACATGTACGTTTTAATCGCAACAAAACGACAACCAAAAGTTATTAAATCAAATTTTATGAGTTCAAATAGTTAATTATGGGCTTTTGAACATAATCATACATATTAATCTCAAATTTTTAGCCTTTTACTCGGTTAAAATTCGAACGGATTCGCTATAAAGCCCCTTTAGACATGAAAGTTTTAATCGCAACAAAACGACAACCAAAAGTTATTAAATCAAATTTTATGAGTTCAAATTGCTAATTATGGGCTTTTGAACATAGTTATATAGATTAATCCAAAATTTTCAGCTTTTTACTGGGTTAAAATTTGAACTGATTCTCAATAAAGATCATTTAGACATGCACATTTTAATCGCAACAAAAGGACAACCAAAAGTTATTAAATCAAATTTTATGAGTTCAAATAGTTAATTATGGGCTTTTGAACAAAATTATACAGATTAATCTCCAATTTTTTTCTTTTTACTCGGTTAAAATTTGAACTGATTCGCTATAAAGCCCCTTTAGACATGCAAGTTTTATTCGTAAAAAAACGACAACCAAAAGTTATTAAATCAAATTTTATGAGTTCAAATAATTAATTATGGGCTTTTGAACAAAATCAGATTAATCTCAAATTTTCTGCTTTTTACTCGGTTAAAATTCGAACTGATTCTCAACAAAGGTCATTTAGACATGCACGTTTTAATCACAACAAAACGACAAACAAAAGTTATTAAATCAAACTTTATGAGTTCAAATATTTAATTATGGGATTTTGAACATAATTATACAAATTAATCTCAAATTTTCAGTTTTTTACTCGGTTAAAATTTGAACGGATTCGCTATAAAGCCCCTTCAGATATACACGTTTTAATCGCAACAAAACAACAACAAAAAGTTATTAAAACAAATTTTATAAGTTCAAATAGTTAATTATGGGCTTTAGAACATAATGATGCAGATTTAATCGCAACAAAATGACAACCAAAAGTTATTAAACCAAATTCTATGAGTTCAAATTGTTAATTATGGGCTGTTGAAAAAAATTATACAGATTAATCTCAAATTTTCAGCTTTTTACTAGGTTAAAATTCGATCGGATTCCCTATAAAGCCCATTTAGAGATGCATATTTTAATCGCAAAGAAACGAATACCAAAAGTTATTAAATCAAATTTTATGAGTTCAAATAGTTAATTATGGGCTTTTGAATAAAATTATACATATTAATCTCAAATATTTTGCTTTTTACTCAGTTAAAATTCGAACGGATTCGCTATAAAGCCCCTTTAGACATTCCCGTTTTAATTGCAAAAAAACGTCAACTAAAAGTTATTAAATTAAATTTTATGTGTTCAAATTGTTAATTATGAGCTTTTGAACATAATTATATAGATTAATCCAAAATTTTCAACTTTTACTCGGTTAAAATTCGAACTGATTCTCAATAAAGTTCATTTAGACATGCATGTTTTAATCGCAACAAAACGACAACCAAAAGTTATTGAATCAAATTTTATGAGTTCAAATTGTTAATTATGGGCTTTAGAATATAATTATACAGATTAATCTAAAATTTTCAGATTTTTACTCGATTAAAATTTGAACTGATTCTCAATAAAGGTCATTTAGACATGCACGTTTTAATCGTAACAAAAGGACAACCAAAAGTTATTAAATCAAATTTTTTGAGTTCAAATTGTTAATTAAGGTCTTTTGAACATAATCATACAGATTAATCTGAAATTTTTAGATTTTTACTCGATTAAATTTGAATGGATTCGCTATAAAGCCTCTTTAGACATGCACGTTTTAATCGCAACAAAACGACATCCAAAAGTTATTAAATTAAATTTTATAAGTTCAAATAGTTAATTAAGGGATTTTGAACAAAATTATAGATATTAATCTCAAATTTTCTTCTTTTTACTCGGTTAAAATTCGAACAGATTCGCTATAAAGCCCCTTTAGATATGCCCGTTTTAATTGCAACAAAACGTAAACCAAAAGTTATTAAATCAAATTTTATGAGTTCAAATTGTTAATTATGGGCTTTTGAACATAATTATATAGATTAATCCAAAATTTTAAGCTTTTTACTAGGTTAAAATTCGAAGTGATTCTCAATAAAGGTCATTTAGACATGCACGTTTTAATCAAAACAAAACGATAACCAAAAGTTATTAAATCAAATTTTATGAGTTCAAATTGTTAATTATGGGCTTTTGAACATAATCATACAGATTAATCTGAAATTTTCAGCTTTTTACTCGGTTAAATTTGAACGGATTCGTTATAAAGCCTCTTTAGACATGCACGTTTTAATCGCAACAAAACGACAACCAAAAGTTATTAAATTAAATTTTATAAGTTCAAATAGTTAATATGGGATTTTGAACAAAATTATAGATATTAATCTCAAATTTTCTTCTTTTTACTCGGTTAAAATTCGAACAGATTCGCTATAAAGCCCCTTTAGACATGCCCGTTTTAATTGCAACAAAACGTTAACCAAAAGTTATTAAATCAAATTTTATGAGTTCAAATTGTTAATTATGGGCTTTTGAACATAATTATATAGATTAATCCAAAATTTTAAGCTTTTTACTAGGTTAAAATTCGAAGTGATTCTCAATAAAGGTCATTTAGACATGCACGTTTTAATCAAAACAAAACGATAACCAAAAGTTATTAAATCAAATTTTATGAGTTCAAATTGTTAATTATGGGCTTTTGAACATAATCATACAGATTAATCTGAAATTTTCAGCTTTTTACTCGGTTAAATTTGAACGGATTCGCTATAAAGACTCTTTAGACATGTACGTTTTAATCGCAACAAAACGACAACCAAAAGTTATTAAATCAAGTTTTATAAGTTCAAATAGTTAATTATGGGCTTTTGAATAAAATTATATAGATTAATCTCAAATTTTTTGCTTTTTACTCGGTTAAAATTCGAACGGATTCACAATAAAGCCCCTTTAGGTATGCCCGTTTTAATTTAAACAAAACGTCAACCAAAAGTTATTAAATCAAATTTTATGAGTTCAAATTGTTAATTATGGGCTTTTGAACATAATTATATAGATTAATCCAAAATTTTCAGTTTTTTACTCGGTTAAAATTCGAACTGATTCTCAATAAAGGTCATTTAGACATGCACGTTTTAATCGCAACAAAGCGACAACCAAAAGTTATTAAATCAAATTTTATGAGTTCAAATTGTTAATTGTGGGCTTTTGAACATAATCATACAGATTAATCTCAAATTTTCAGCTTTTTACTCGGTTAAAATTTGAACGGATTCTCTATAAAGCCCCTTTAGACAAGCACATTTTAATCGCAACAAAACGACAACCACAAGTTATTAAATAAAATTTTATAAGCTCAAATAGTAAATTAAGGGCTTTTGAACAAAATTATACAGATTAATCTCAACTTTTCATCTTTTTACTCTATTAAAATTCGAACGGATTCTCAATAAAGGTCATTTGGACATGCACGTTTTAATCGCAACAAAACGACAACCAAAAATAAATAAATGAAATTATATAAGTTCAAATAGTTAATTATGGGCTTTTGAACATAATTATATAGATTAATCCAAAATTTTAAGCTTTTTACTAGGTTAAAATTCGAATTGATTCTCAATAAAGGTCATTTAGACATGCACGTTTTAATCAAAACAAAACGATAACCAAAAGTTATTAAATCAAATTTTATGAGTTCAAATTGTTAATTATGGGCTTTTGAACATAATCATACAGATTAATCTAAAATTTTCAGCTTTTTACTCGGTTAAATTTGAACGGATTCGCCATAAAGACTCTTTAGACATGCACGTTTTAATCACAACAAAACGACAACCAAAAGTTATTAAATCAAATTTTATAAGTTCAAATACTTAATTATGGGCTTTTGAATAAAATTATACAGATTAATCTCAAATTTTTTGCTTTTTACTCGGTTAAAATTCGAACGGATTCGCTATAAAGCCCCTTTAGGTATGCCCGTTTTAATTTAAACAAAACGTCAACCAAAAGTTATTAAATCAAATTTTAAGAGATCAAATTGTTAATTATGGGCTTTTGAACATAATTATATAGATTAATCTGAAATTTTCAGTTTTTTACTCGGTTAAAATTCGAACTGATTCTCAATAAAGGTCATTTAGACATGCACGTTTTAATCGCAACAAAGCGACAACCAAAAGTTATTAAATCAAATTTTATGAGTTCAAATTGTTAATTGTGGGCTTTTGAACATAATCATACAGATTAATCTCAAATTTTCAGCTTTTTACTCGGTTAAAATTCAAATTGAATCTCAATAAAGGTCATTTAGACATGCACGTTTTAATCGCAACAAAACGACAACCAAAAGTTATTAAATAAAATTTTATAAGCTCAAATAGTAAATTAAGGGCTTTTGAACAAAATTATACAGATTAATCTCAACTTTTCATCTTTTTACTCTATTAAAATTCGAACGGATTCTCAATAAAGGTCATTTGGACATGCACATTTTAATCGCAACAAAACGACAACCAAAAATAAATAAATGAAATTATATAAGTTCAAATAGTTAATTATGGGCTTTTGAACATAATTATATAGATTAATCCAAAATTTTAAGCTTTTTACTAGGTTAAAATTCGAATTGATTCTCAATAAAGGTCATTTAGACATGCACGTTTTAATCAAAACAAAACGATAACCAAAAGTTATTAAATAAAATTTTATGAGTTCAAATTGTTAATTAAGGGCTTTTTAACATAATCATACAGATTAATCTGAAATTTTCAGCTTTTTACTCGGTTAAATTTGAACGGATTCGCTATAAAGACCCTTTAGACATGCACGTTTTAATCGCAACAAAACGACAACCAAAAGTTATTAAATCAAATTTTATAAGTTCAAATAGTTAATTATGGGCTTTTGAACAAAATTATACAGATTAATCTCAAATTTTCATCTTTTTACCCCGTTAAAATTCGAACGGATTCTCAATAAAGGTCATTTAGACATACACGTTTTAATCGCAACAAACCGACAACTAAAAGTTATAAAATCAAATTTTATGAGTTCAAATTATTAATTATGGGCTTTTGAACATATAGATTAATCTAAAATTTTCAGCTTTTTACTCGGTTAAAATTCGAAGTGATTCTCAGTAAAGGTCATTTAGACATGCACGTTTTTATCGGTTAAATTTGAACGGTTTCGCTATAAAGCCTCTTTAGACATGTAGGTTTTAATCGCAACAAAACGACAACCAAAAGTTATTAAATTAAATTTTATAAGTTCAAATAGTTAATTATGGGTTTTTGAACAAAATTATACAGATTAATCTCAAATTTTCTGCTTTTTACTCTGTTAAAATTTAAACGTATTCGCTATAAAACCCCTTTAGACATGCCCGTTTTAATCGCAACAAAACCTCAACCAAAAGTTATTAAATCAAATTTTATGAGTTCAAATTGTTAATTATGGGCTTTTGAACATAATTATATAGATTAATACAAAATTTTCAGTTTTTTACTCGGTTAAAATTCGAACTGATTCTCAATAAAGGTCATTTAGACATGCACGTTTTAATCGAAACAAAACGACAACCAAAAGTTATTAAATCAAATTTTATGAGTTCAAATTGTTAATTATGGGCTTTTGAACATAATCATACAGATTAATCTGAAATTTTCAGCTTTTTACTCGGTTAAATTTGAACAGATTCGCTATAAAGCCTCTTTAGATTTGCACGTTTTAATCGCAACAAAACGACAACCAAAAGTTATTAAATCAAATTTATAAGTTCTAAAAGTTAATTATGGGCTTTTGAACAAAATTATACAGATTAATCTTAAATTTTCTGCTTTTTACTCGGTTAAAATTCGAACAGATTCGCTATAAAGCCCCTTTAGACATGCCCGTTTTAATTTAAACAAAACGTCAACCAAAAGTTATTAAATCAAATTTTATGATTTCAAATTGTTAATTATGGGCTTTTGAACATAATTATATAGATTAATCCAAAATTTTTAGTTTTTTACTCGGTTAAAATTTGAACTGATTCTCAATAAAGGTCATTTAGACATGCAAGTTTTAATCGCAACAAAATGACAACCAAAAGTTATTAAATCAAATTTTATGAGTTTAAATTGTTAATTATGGGCTTTTGAACAAAATTATACAGATTAATCTCCTATTGTCAGCTTTTTACTCGGTTAAAATTCGAACGGATTCTCAATAAAGGTCATTTAGACATGCACGTTTTAATCGAAACAAAACGACAACCAAAAGTTATTAAATCAAATTTTATGAGTTCAAATTGTTAATTATGGTCTTTTGAACATAATCATACAGATTAATCTGAAATTCTCGGCTTTTTACTCGGTAAAAATTTGAATGGATTCGCTATAAAACCCCTTTAGACATGCACGTTTTAATCGCAATAAAACGATAACCAAAAGTTATTAACTCAAATTTTATAAGTTCAAATAGTTAATTATGGGCTTTTTCACAAATTTATACAGATTAATCTTAATTTTTCAGCTTTTTACTCGGTTAAAATTCGAACGGATTCGCTATGAAGCCCCTTTAGACATGCCCGTTTTAATTGCAACAAAACGTCAACCTAAAGTTATTAAATCAAATTTTATGAGTTCAAATTCTTAATTATGGCCTTCTAAACATAATTATATAGATTAATCCAAAATTTTCAGTTTTTTACTCGGTTAAAATTCGAACTTATTCTCAATAAAGGTCATTTAGACATGCACGTTTTAATCGCAACAAAACGGTAACAAAAAGTTATTAAATCAAATTTTATAAGTTCAAACTGATAATTATGGGCTTTAGAACATAATTATGCAGATTAATCTCAAATTTTCAGCTTTTTACTCGGTTAAAATTAGAATTGATTCTTAATAAAGGTCATTTAGACATTCATGTTTTAATCGCAACAAAACGAGAAACAAAAGTTATTAAATCAAATTTTATAAGTTTAAATAGTTAATTATGGCTTTTGAACATAATTAACAAATTAATCTCAAATTTTCAACTTTTTACTCGGTTAAAATTCGATCGGATTCCCTATAAAGCCTCTTTAGATATGCATGTTTTAATCGTAAAAAAACGACTACCAAAAGTTATTAAATCAAATTTTATGAGTTCAAATAGTTAATTATGGGCTTTTGAATAAAATTATACATATTAATCTCAAATATTTTGCTTTTTACTTAGTTAAAATTCGAACGGATTCGCTATAAAGCCCCTTTAGACATTCTCATTTTAATTACAAAAAACGTCAAATAAAAGTTATTAAATCAAATTTTATGTGTTCAAATTGTTAATTATGAGCTTTTGAACATAATTATATAGATTAATCTCAAATTTTCAGCTTTTTACTCGGTTAAAATTAGAATTGATTCTTAATAAAGGTCATTTAGACATTCATGTTTTAATCGCAACAAATCGAGAAACAAAAGTTATTAAATCAAATTTTATGAGTTCAAAATGTTAATTACGACTTTTGAACATAATTATCAGATTAATCTCAAATTTTTAGCTTTTTACTCGATTAAAATTTGAACGAATTCGCTATAAAGCCCCTTTAGACAAGCACGTTTTAATCGCAACAAAACGACAACCAAAAGTTATTAAATCAAATTTTATGAGTTCAAATAGTTAATTAAGGGCTTTAGAACATAATTATGCAGATTAATCTCAAAATTTCAGCTTTTTACTCGGTTAAAATTCGAACTGATTCTTAATAAAGGTCATTTAGACATGTACATTTTAATCGCAACAAAACATCAACCAAAAGTTATTAAATCAAATTTTATGAGTTCAAATTGTTAATTATGGGCTTTTGAACATAATTATATAGATTAATCCTAAATTTTCAGCTTTTTACTCAGTTAAAATTAGAACTGATTCACAATAAAGGTCATTTAGACATGCACGTTTTAATCGAAACAAAACGACAACCAAAAGTTATTAAATCAAATTTTATGAGTTCAAATTGTTAATTATGGGCCTTAGAATATAATCGTACATATTAATCTGAAATTTTTAGCTTTTTACTCGGTTAAATTTGAACGGCTTCGCTATAAAGCCCCTTTAGACATGCACGTTTTAATCGCAACAAAACGATAACCGAAAGTTATTAAATCAAATTTTGAAAGTTCAAATAGTTAATTACGGGCTTTTAAATAAAATTATACAGATTAATCTCAAATTTTCAGCTTTTTACTCGGTTAAAATTCGAACGGATTCGCTATAAAGCCCATTTAGACATGCCCATTTTAATTGCAACAAAACGTCAACCAAAAGTTATTAAATCAAATTTTTTGAGTTCAAATTGTTAATTATGGGCTTTTGAACATAATTATATAGATTAATCCAAAATTTTCAGTTTTTTACTCGGTTAAAATTTTAACTGGTTCTCAATAAAGGTCATTTAAACATGCACGTTTTAATCGCAACAAAACGACAACCAAAAGTTATTAAATCAAATTTTATGAGTTTCAATTGTTAATTATGGGCTTTTGAACATAATCATACAGATTAATCTCAAATTTTCAGCTTTTTACTCGGTTAAAATTTGAACGGATTCGCTATAAAGCCCCTTTAGACATGCACGTTTTAATCGCAATAAAACGATAAACAGAAGTTATTAAATCAAATTTTATAAGTTCAAATAGTTAATTATGGGCTTTTGAACAAAATTATACAGATTAATCACAAATTTTAAGCTTTTTAACCGGTTAAAATTCGAACGGATTCTCAATAAAGGTCATTTAGACGTACAGGTTTTAATCGCAACAAAACGACAACCAAAAGTTATAAAATCAAATTTTATGAGTTCAAATTGTTAATTATGGGCTTTTGAACATAATTATATAGATTAATCCAAAATTTTCAGCTTTTTACTCGGTTAAAATTCGAAGTAATTCTCAATAAAGATCATTTACACATGCACGTTTTAATCGAAACAAAACGACAACAGAAAGTTATTAAATCAAATTTTATGAGTTCAAATTGTTAATCATGGGCTTTTGAACATAATCATACAGATTAAACTGAAATTTTCAGCTTTTTACTCGGTTAAATTTGAACGAATTCGCTATAAAGCCTCTTTAGACATGCACGTTTTAATCGCAACAAAACGACATCCAAAAGTTATTAAATCAAATTTTATAAGTTCAAATAGTTAATTATGTGTTTTTGAACAAAATTATACAGATTAATCTCAAATTTTTAGCTTTTTACTCGGTTAAAATTCGAACGGATTCGCTATAAAGCCCATTTAGACATGCCCATTTTAATTGCAACAAAACGTCAACCAAAAGTTATTAAATCAAATTTTTTGAGTTCAAATTGTTAATTATGTGCTTTTGAACATAATTATATAGATTAATCCAAAATTTTCAGTTTTTTACTCGGTTAAAATTCGAACTGGTTCTCAATAAAGGTCATTTAGACATGCACGTTTTAATCGCAACAAAACGACAACCAAAAGTTATTAAATCAAATTTTATGAGTTCAAATTGTTAATTATGGGCTTTTGAACATAATCATACAGATTAATCTCAAATTTTCAGCTTTTTACTCGGTTAAAATTTGAACGGATTCTCTATAAAGCCCCTTTAGACAAGCACGTTTTAATCGCAACAAAACGATAACCAAAATTTATTAAATCAAATTTTATAAGTTCAAATAGTTAATTATGGGCTTTTGAATAAAATTATACAGATTAATCTCAAATTTTTAGCTTTTTACTCGATTAAAATTCGAACGGATTCTCAATAAAGGTCATTTAGACATACACGTTTTAATCGCAACAAAACGATAACCACACTTATAAAATCAAATTTTATGAGTTCAAAATTTTAATTATGGGCTTTTGAACATAATTATATAGATTAATCCAAAATTTTCAGCTTTTTACTCGGTTAAAATTGGAACTGATTCACAATAAAGTTCATTTAGACATGCACGTTTTAATCGCAACAAAACGACAACCAAAAGTTATTAAATCAAATTTTATGAGTTTCAATTGTTAATTATGGGATTTTGAACATAATCATACAGATTAATCTCAAATTTTCAGCTTTTTACTCGGTTAAAATTTGAACGGAGTCGCTAAAAGCCCCTTTAGACATGCACGTTTTAATCGCAACAAAACGATAAACCGAAGTTATTAAATCAAATTTTATAAGTTCAAATAGTTAATTATGGGCTTTTGAACAAAATTATACAGACTAATCACAAATTTTCAGCTTTTTAACCGGTTAAAATTCGAACGTATTCTTCATAAAGGTCATTTAGACGTACAGGTTTTAATCGCAACAAAACGACAACCAAAAGTTATAAAATCAAATTTTATGAGTTCAAATTGTTAATTATGGGCTTTTGAACATAATTATATAGATTAATCCAAAATTTTCAGTTTTTTACTCGGATAAAATTCGAACTGGTTCTCAATAAAGGTCATTTAGACATACACGTTTTAATCGCAACAAAACGATAACCACACTTATAAAATCAAATTTTATGAGTTCAAATTTTTAATTATGGGCTTTTGAACATAATCATACAGATTAATCTCAAATTTTCAGCTTTTTACTCGGTTAAAATTTGAACGGATTCGCTATAAAGCCCCTTTAGACATGCACGTTTTAATCGCAACAAAACGATAAACAGAAGTTATTAAATCAAATTTTATAAGTTCAAATAGTTAATTATGGGCTTTTGAACAAAATTATACAGATTAATCACAAATTTTCAGCTTTTTACTCGGTTAAAATTTGAACGGAGTCGCTAAAAGCCCCTTTAGACATGCACGTTTTAATCGCAACAAAACGATAAACCGAAGTTATTAAATCAAATTTTATAAGTTCAAATAGTTAATTATGGGCTTTTGAACAAAATTATACAGATTAATCACAAATTTTCAGCTTTTTAACCGGTTAAAATTCGAACGTATTCTTAATAAAGGTCATTTAGACGTACAAGTTTTAATCGCAACAAAACGACAACCAAAAGTTATAAAATCAAATTTTATGAGTTCAAATTGTTAATTATGGGCTTTTGAACATAATTATATAGATTAATCCAAAATTTTCAGTTTTTTACTCGGATAAAATTCGAACTGGTTCTCAATAAAGGTCATTTAAACATGCACGTTTTAATCGCAACAAAACGACAACCAAAAGTTATTAAATCAAATTTTATGAGTTTCAATTGTTAATTATGGGCTTTTGAACATAATCATACAGATTAATCTCAAATTTTCAGCTTTTTACTCGGTTAAAATTTGAACGGATTCGCTATAAAGCCCCTTTAGACATGCACATTTTAATCGCAACAAAACGATAAACAGAAGTTATTAAATCAAATTTTATAAGTTCAAATAGTTAATTATGGGCTTTTGAACAAAATTATACAGATTAATCACAAATTTTAAGCTTTTTAACCGGTTAAAATTTGAACGGATTCTCAATAAAGGTCATTTAGACGTACAGGTTTTAATCGCAACAAAACGACAACCAAAAGTTATAAAATCAAATTTTATGAGTTCAAATTGTTAATTATGGGCTTTTGAACATAATTATATAGATTAATCCAAAATTTTCAGCTTTTTACTCGATTAAAATTCGAAGTAATTCTCAATAAAGATCATTTACACATGCACGTTTTAATCGAAACAAAACGACAACCAAAAGTTATTAAATCAAATTTTATGAGTTCAAATTGTTAATCATGGGCTTTTGAACATAATCATACAGATTAAACTGAAATTTTCAGCTTTTTACTCGGTTAAATTTGAACGAATTCGCTATAAAGCCTCTTTAGACATGCACGTTTTAATCGCAACAAAACGACATCCAAAAGTTATTAAATCAAATTTTATAAGTTCAAATAGTTAATTATGTGTTTTTGAACAAAATTATACAGATTAATCTCAAATTTCAGCTTTTTACTCCGTTAAAATTTGAACGGATTCGCTATAAAGCCCATTTAGACATGCCCGTTTTAAGTGCAACAAAACATCAACCAAAAGTTATTAAATCAAATTTTATGAGTTCAAATTGTTAATTATGGGCTTTTGAACATAATTATATAGATTAATCCTAAATTTTCAGCTTTTTACTCAGTTAAAATTAGAACTGATTCTCAATAAAGGTCATTTAGACATGTACGTTTTAATCGAAACAAAACGACAACCAAAAGTTATTAAATCAAATTTTATGAGTTTAAATTGTTAATTATGGGCGTTTGAACATAATCATAAAGATTAATCTGAAATTTTCAGCTTTTTACTCGGTTAAAATTTGAACGGATTCGCTATAAAGCCCCTTTAGATATGCACGTTTTAATCGCAACAAAAGGACAACTAAAAGTTATTAAATGAAATTTTATAAGTTCAAATAGTTAATTATGTGTTTTTGAACAAAATTATACAGATTAATCTCAAATTTTTAGCTTTTTACTCGGTTAAAATTCGAACGGATTCGCTATAAAGCCCATTTAGACATGCCCATTTTAATTGCAACAAAACGTCAACCAAAAGTTATTAAATCAAATTTTTTGAGTTCAAATTGTTAATTATGGGCTTTTGAACATAATTATATAGATTAATCCAAAATTTTCAGTTTTTTACTCGGTTAAAATTCGAACTGGTTCTCAATAAAGGTCATTTAAACATGCACGTTTTAATCGCAACAAAACGACAACCAAAAGTTATTAAATCAAATTTTATGAGTTTCAATTGTTAATTATGGGCTTTTGAACATAATCATACAGATTAATCTCAAATTTTCAGCTTTTTACTCGGTTAAAATTTGAACGGATTCGCTATAAAGCCCCTTTAGACATGCAAGTTTTAATCGCAACAAAACGATAAACAGAAGTTATTAAATCAAATTTTATAAGTTCAAATAGTTAATTATGGGCTTTTGAACAAAATTATACAGATTAATCACAAATTTTCAGCTTTTTAACCGGTTAAAATTCGAACGGATTCTCAATAAAGGTCATTTAGACGTACAGGTTTTAATCGCAACAAAACGACAACCAAAAGTTATAAAATCAAATTTTATGAGTTCAAATTGTTAATTATGGGCTTTTGAACATAATTATATAGATTAATCCAAAATTTTCAGCTTTTTACTCGGTTAAAATTCGAAGTAATTCTCAATAAAGATCATTTACACATGCACGTTTTAATCGAAACAAAACGACAACAGAAAGTTATTAAATCAAATTTTATGAGTTCAAATTGTTAATCATGGGCTTTTGAACATAATCATACAGATTAAACTGAAATTTTCAGCTTTTTACTCGGTTAAATTTGAACGAATTCGCTATAAAGCCTCTTTAGACATGCACGTTTTAATCGCAACAAAACGACATCCAAAAGTTATTAAATCAAATTTTATAAGTTCAAATAGTTAATTATGTGTTTTTGAACAAAATTATACAGATTAATCTCAAATTTTTAGCTTTTTACTCGGTTAAAATTCGAACGGATTCGCTATAAAGCCCATTTAGACATGCCCATTTTAATTGCAACAAAACGTCAACCAAAAGTTATTAAATCAAATTTTTTGAGTTCAAATTGTTAATTATGGGCTTTTGAACATAATTATATAGATTAATCCAAAATTTTCAGTTTTTTACTCGGTTAAAATTCGAACTAGTTCTCAATAAAGGTCATTTAGACATGCACGTTTTAATCGCAACAAAACGACAACCAAAACTTATTAAATCAAATTTTATGAGTTCAAATTGTTAATTATGGGCTTTTGAACATAATCATACAGATTAATCTCAAATTTTCAGCTTTTTACTCGGTTAAAATTTGAACGGATTCTCTATAAAGCCCCTTTAGACAAGCACGTTTTAATCGCAACAAAACGATAACCAAAATTTATTAAATCAAATTTTATAAGTTCAAATAGTTAATTATGGGCTTTTGAATAAAATTATACAGATTAATCTCAAATTTTTAGCTTTTTACTCGATTAAAATTCGAACGGATTCTCAATAAAGGTCATTTAGACATACACGTTTTAATCGCAACAAAACGATAACCACACTTATAAAATCAAATTTTATGAGTTCAAAATTTTAATTATGGGCTTTTGAACATAATTATATAGATTAATCCAAAATTTTCAGCTTTTTACTCGGTTAAAATTGGAACTGATTCACAATAAAGTTCATTTAGACATGCACGTTTTAATCGCAACAAAACGACAACCAAAAGTTATTAAATCAAATTTTATGAGTTTCAATTGTTAATTATGGGATTTTGAACATAATCATACAGATTAATCTCAAATTTTCAGCTTTTTACTCGGTTAAAATTTGAACGGAGTCGCTAAAAGCCCCTTTAGACATGCACGTTTTAATCGCAACAAAACGATAAACCGAAGTTATTAAATCAAATTTTATAAGTTCAAATAGTTAATTATGGGCTTTTGAACAAAATTATACAGACTAATCACAAATTTTCAGCTTTTTAACCGGTTAAAATTCGAACGTATTCTTCATAAAGGTCATTTAGACGTACAGGTTTTAATCGCAACAAAACGACAACCAAAAGTTATAAAATCAAATTTTATGAGTTCAAATTGTTAATTATGGGCTTTTGAACATAATTATATAGATTAATCCAAAATTTTCAGTTTTTTACTCGGATAAAATTCGAACTGGTTCTCAATAAAGGTCATTTAGACATACACGTTTTAATCGCAACAAAACGATAACCACACTTATAAAATCAAATTTTATGAGTTCAAATTTTTAATTATGGGCTTTTGAACATAATCATACAGATTAATCTCAAATTTTCAGCTTTTTACTCGGTTAAAATTTGAACGGATTCGCTATAAAGCCCCTTTAGACATGCACGTTTTAATCGCAACAAAACGATAAACAGAAGTTATTAAATCAAATTTTATAAGTTCAAATAGTTAATTATGGGCTTTTGAACAAAATTATACAGATTAATCACAAATTTTCAGCTTTTTACTCGGTTAAAATTTGAACGGAGTCGCTAAAAGCCCCTTTAGACATGCACGTTTTAATCGCAACAAAACGATAAACCGAAGTTATTAAATCAAATTTTATAAGTTCAAATAGTTAATTATGGGCTTTTGAACAAAATTATACAGATTAATCACAAATTTTCAGCTTTTTAACCGGTTAAAATTCGAACGTATTCTTAATAAAGGTCATTTAGACGTACAAGTTTTAATCGCAACAAAACGACAACCAAAAGTTATAAAATCAAATTTTATGAGTTCAAATTGTTAATTATGGGCTTTTGAACATAATTATATAGATTAATCCAAAATTTTCAGTTTTTTACTCGGATAAAATTCGAACTGGTTCTCAATAAAGGTCATTTAAACATGCACGTTTTAATCGCAACAAAACGACAACCAAAAGTTATTAAATCAAATTTTATGAGTTTCAATTGTTAATTATGGGCTTTTGAACATAATCATACAGATTAATCTCAAATTTTCAGCTTTTTACTCGGTTAAAATTTGAACGGATTCGCTATAAAGCCCCTTTAGACATGCACATTTTAATCGCAACAAAACGATAAACAGAAGTTATTAAATCAAATTTTATAAGTTCAAATAGTTAATTATGGGCTTTTGAACAAAATTATACAGATTAATCACAAATTTTAAGCTTTTTAACCGGTTAAAATTTGAACGGATTCTCAATAAAGGTCATTTAGACGTACAGGTTTTAATCGCAACAAAACGACAACCAAAAGTTATAAAATCAAATTTTATGAGTTCAAATTGTTAATTATGGGCTTTTGAACATAATTATATAGATTAATCCAAAATTTTCAGCTTTTTACTCGATTAAAATTCGAAGTAATTCTCAATAAAGATCATTTACACATGCACGTTTTAATCGAAACAAAACGACAACCAAAAGTTATTAAATCAAATTTTATGAGTTCAAATTGTTAATCATGGGCTTTTGAACATAATCATACAGATTAAACTGAAATTTTCAGCTTTTTACTCGGTTAAATTTGAACGAATTCGCTATAAAGCCTCTTTAGACATGCACGTTTTAATCGCAACAAAACGACATCCAAAAGTTATTAAATCAAATTTTATAAGTTCAAATAGTTAATTATGTGTTTTTGAACAAAATTATACAGATTAATCTCAAATTTCAGCTTTTTACTCCGTTAAAATTTGAACGGATTCGCTATAAAGCCCATTTAGACATGCCCGTTTTAAGTGCAACAAAACATCAACCAAAAGTTATTAAATCAAATTTTATGAGTTCAAATTGTTAATTATGGGCTTTTGAACATAATTATATAGATTAATCCTAAATTTTCAGCTTTTTACTCAGTTAAAATTAGAACTGATTCTCAATAAAGGTCATTTAGACATGTACGTTTTAATCGAAACAAAACGACAACCAAAAGTTATTAAATCAAATTTTATGAGTTTAAATTGTTAATTATGGGCGTTTGAACATAATCATAAAGATTAATCTGAAATTTTCAGCTTTTTACTCGGTTAAAATTTGAACGGATTCGCTATAAAGCCCCTTTAGATATGCACGTTTTAATCGCAACAAAAGGACAACTAAAAGTTATTAAATGAAATTTTATAAGTTCAAATAGTTAATTATGTGTTTTTGAACAAAATTATACAGATTAATCTCAAATTTTTAGCTTTTTACTCGGTTAAAATTCGAACGGATTCGCTATAAAGCCCATTTAGACATGCCCATTTTAATTGCAACAAAACGTCAACCAAAAGTTATTAAATCAAATTTTTTGAGTTCAAATTGTTAATTATGGGCTTTTGAACATAATTATATAGATTAATCCAAAATTTTCAGTTTTTTACTCGGTTAAAATTCGAACTGGTTCTCAATAAAGGTCATTTAAACATGCACGTTTTAATCGCAACAAAACGACAACCAAAAGTTATTAAATCAAATTTTATGAGTTTCAATTGTTAATTATGGGCTTTTGAACATAATCATACAGATTAATCTCAAATTTTCAGCTTTTTACTCGGTTAAAATTTGAACGGATTCGCTATAAAGCCCCTTTAGACATGCAAGTTTTAATCGCAACAAAACGATAAACAGAAGTTATTAAATCAAATTTTATAAGTTCAAATAGTTAATTATGGGCTTTTGAACAAAATTATACAGATTAATCACAAATTTTCAGCTTTTTAACCGGTTAAAATTCGAACGGATTCTCAATAAAGGTCATTTAGACGTACAGGTTTTAATCGCAACAAAACGACAACCAAAAGTTATAAAATCAAATTTTATGAGTTCAAATTGTTAATTATGGGCTTTTGAACATAATTATATAGATTAATCCAAAATTTTCAGCTTTTTACTCGGTTAAAATTCGAAGTAATTCTCAATAAAGATCATTTACACATGCACGTTTTAATCGAAACAAAACGACAACAGAAAGTTATTAAATCAAATTTTATGAGTTCAAATTGTTAATCATGGGCTTTTGAACATAATCATACAGATTAAACTGAAATTTTCAGCTTTTTACTCGGTTAAATTTGAACGAATTCGCTATAAAGCCTCTTTAGACATGCACGTTTTAATCGCAACAAAACGACATCCAAAAGTTATTAAATCAAATTTTATAAGTTCAAATAGTTAATTATGTGTTTTTGAACAAAATTATACAGATTAATCTCAAATTTTTAGCTTTTTACTCGGTTAAAATTCGAACGGATTCGCTATAAAGCCCATTTAGACATGCCCATTTTAATTGCAACAAAACGTCAACCAAAAGTTATTAAATCAAATTTTTTGAGTTCAAATTGTTAATTATGGGCTTTTGAACATAATTATATAGATTAATCCAAAATTTTCAGTTTTTTACTCGGTTAAAATTCGAACTAGTTCTCAATAAAGGTCATTTAGACATGCACGTTTTAATCGCAACAAAACGACAACCAAAAGTTATTAAATCAAATTTTATGAGTTCAAATTGTTAATTATGGGCTTTTGAACATAATCATACAGATTAATCTCAAATTTTCAGCTTTTTACTCGGTTAAAATTTGAACGGATTCTCTATAAAGCCCCTTTAGACAAGCACATTTTAATCGCAACAAAACGATAACCAAAATTTATTAAATCAAATTTTATAAGTTCAAATAGTTAATTATGGGCTTTTGAATAAAATTATACAGATTAATCTCAAATTTTTAGCTTTTTACTCGATTAAAATTCGAACGGATTCTCAATAAAGGTCATTTAGACATACACGTTTTAATCGCAACAAAACGATAACCACACTTATAAAATCAAATTTTATGAGTTCAAAATTTTAATTATGGGCTTTTGAACATAATTATATAGATTAATCCAAAATTTTCAGCTTTTTACTCGGTTAAAATTGGAACTGATTCACAATAAAGTTCATTTAGACATGCACGTTTTAATCGCAACAAAACGACAACCAAAAGTTATTAAATCAAATTTTATGAGTTTCAATTGTTAATTATGGGATTTTGAACATAATCATACAGATTAATCTCAAATTTTCAGCTTTTTACTCGGTTAAAATTTGAACGGAGTCGCTAAAAGCCCCTTTAGACATGCACGTTTTAATCGCAACAAAACGATAAACCGAAGTTATTAAATCCAATTTTATATGTTCAAATAGTTAATTATGGGCTTTTGAACAAAATTATACAGATTAATCACAAATTTTCAGCTTTTTAACCGGTTAAAATTCGAACGTATTCTTCATAAAGGTCATTTAGACGTACAGGTTTTAATCGCAACAAAACGACAACCAAAAGTTATAAAATCAAATTTTATGAGTTCAAATTGTTAATTATGGGCTTTTGAACATAATTATATAGATTAATCCAAAATTTTCAGTTTTTTACTCGGATAAAATTCGAACTGATTCTCAATAAAGGTCATTTAGACATACACGTTTTAATCGCAACAAAACGATAACCACACTTATAAAATCAAATTTTATGAGTTCAAATTTTTAATTATGGGCTTTTGAACATAATCATACAGATTAATCTCAAATTTTCAGCTTTTTACTCGGTTAAAATTTGAACGGATTCGCTATAAAGCCCCTTTAGACATGCACGTTTTAATCGCAACAAAACGATAAACAGAAGTTATTAAATCAAATTTTATAAGTTCAAATAGTTAATTATGGGCTTTTGAACAAAATTATACAGATTAATCACAAATTTTCAGCTTTTTACTCGGTTAAAATTTGAACGGAGTCGCTAAAAGCCCCTTTAGACATGCACGTTTTAATCGCAACAAAACGATAAACCGAAGTTATTAAATCAAATTTTATAAGTTCAAATAGTTAATTATGGGCTTTTGAACAAAATTATACAGATTAATCACAAATTTTCAGCTTTTTAACCGGTTAAAATTCGAACGTATTCTTAATAAAGGTCATTTAGACGTACAAGTTTTAATCGCAACAAAACGACAACCAAAAGTTATAAAATCAAATTTTATGAGTTCAAATTGTTAATTATGGGCTTTTGAACATAATTATATAGATTAATCCAAAATTTTCAGTTTTTTACTCGGATAAAATTCGAACTGGTTCTCAATAAAGGTCATTTAAACATGCACGTTTTAATCGCAACAAAACGACAACCAAAAGTTATTAAATCAAATTTTATGAGTTTCAATTGTTAATTATGGGCTTTTGAACATAATCATACAGATTAATCTCAAATTTTCAGCTTTTTACTCGGTTAAAATTTGAACGGATTCGCTATAAAGCCCCTTTAGACATGCACATTTTAATCGCAACAAAACGATAAACAGAAGTTATTAAATCAAATTTTATAAGTTCAAATAGTTAATTATGGGCTTTTGAACAAAATTATACAGATTAATCACAAATTTTCAGCTTTTTAACCGGTTAAAATTCGAACGGATTCTCAATAAAGGTCATTTAGACGTACAGGTTTTAATCGCAACAAAACGACAACCAAAAGTTATAAAATCAAATTTTATGAGTTCAAATTGTTAATTATGGGCTTTTGAACATAATTATATAGATTAATCCAAAATTTTCAGCTTTTTACTCGGTTAAAATTCGAAGTAATTCTCAATAAAGATCATTTACACATGCACGTTTTAATCGAAACAAAACGACAACAGAAAGTTATTAAATCAAATTTTATGAGTTCAAATTGTTAATCATGGGCTTTTGAACATAATCATACAGATTAAACTGAAATTTTCAGCTTTTTACTCGGTTAAATTTGAACGAATTCGCTATAAAGCCTCTTTAGACATGCACGTTTTAATCGCAACAAAACGACATCCAAAAGTTATTAAATCAAATTTTATAAGTTCAAATAGTTAATTATGGGATTTTGAACAAAATTATACAAATTAATCTCAAATTTCAGCTTTTTACTCCGTTAAAATTTGAACGGATTCGCTATAAAGCCCATTTAGACATGCCCGTTTTAAGTGCAACAAAACATCAACCAAAAGTTAATAAATTAAATTTTATGAGTTCAAATTGTTAATTATGGGCTTTTGAATATAATAATATATATTAATCCAAAATTTTCAGTTTTTTACTCGGTTAAAATTCGAACTAGTTCTCAATAAAGGTCATTTAGACATGCACGTTTTAATCGCAACAAAACGACAACCAAAACTTATTAAATCAAATTTTATGAGTTCAAATTGTTAATTATGGGCTTTTCAACATAATCATACAGATTAATCTCAAATTTTCAGCTTTTTACTCGGTTAAAATTTGAACGGATTCTCTATAAAGCCCCTTTAGACAAGCACATTTTAATCGCAACAAAACGATAACCAAAATTTATTAAATCAAATTTTATAAGTTCAAATAGTTAATTATGGGCTTTTGAATAAAATTATACAGATTAATCTCAAATTTTTAGCTTTTTACTCGATTAAAATTCGAACGGATTCTCAATAAAGGTCATTTAGACATACACGTTTTAATCGCAACAAAACGATAACCACACTTATAAAATCAAATTTTATGAGTTCAAATTTTTAATTATGGGCTTTTGAACATAATTATATAGATTAATCCAAAATTTTCAGCTTTTTACTCGGTTAAAATTGGAACTGATTCACAATAAAGTTCATTTAGACATGCACGTTTTAATCGCAACAAAACGACAACCAAAAGTTATTAAATCAAATTTTATGAGTTCAAATTGTTAATTATGGGCCTTAGAATATAATCGTACATATTAATCTGAAATTTTTAGCTTTTTACTCGGTTAAATTTGAACGGCTTCGCTATAAAGCCCCTTTAGACATGCACGTTTTAATCGCAACAAAACGATAACCGAAAGTTATTAAATCAAATTTTGAAAGTTCAAATAGTTAATTACGGGCTTTTAAATAAAATTATACAGATTAATCTCAAATTTTCAGCTTTTTACTCGGTTAAAATTCGAACGGATTCGCTATAAAGCCCATTTAGACATGCCCATTTTAATTGCAACAAAACGTCAACCAAAAGTTATTAAATCAAATTTTTTGAGTTCAAATTGTTAATTATGGGCTTTTGAACATAATTATATAGATTAATCCAAAATTTTCAGTTTTTTACTCGGTTAAAATTTTAACTGGTTCTCAATAAAGGTCATTTAAACATGCACGTTTTAATCGCAACAAAACGACAACCAAAAGTTATTAAATCAAATTTTATGAGTTTCAATTGTTAATTATGGGCTTTTGAACATAATCATACAGATTAATCTCAAATTTTCAGCTTTTTACTCGGTTAAAATTTGAACGGATTCGCTATAAAGCCCCTTTAGACATGCACATTTTAATCGCAACAAAACGATAAACAGAAGTTATTAAATCAAATTTTATAAGTTCAAATAGTTAATTATGGGCTTTTGAACAAAATTATACAGATTAATCACAAATTTTAAGCTTTTTAACCGGTTAAAATTCGAACGGATTCTCAATAAAGGTCATTTAGACGTACAGGTTTTAATCGCAACAAAACGACAACCAAAAGTTATAAAATCAAATTTTATGAGTTCAAATTGTTAATTATGGGCTTTTGAACATAATTATATAGATTAATCCAAAATTTTCAGCTTTTTACTCGGTTAAAATTCGAAGTAATTCTCAATAAAGATCATTTACACATGCACGTTTTAATCGAAACAAAACGACAACCAAAAGTTATTAAATCAAATTTTATGAGTTCAAATTGTTAATCATGGGCTTTTGAACATAATCATACAGATTAAACTGAAATTTTCAGCTTTTTACTCGGTTAAATTTGAACGAATTCGCTATAAAGCCTCTTTAGACATGCACGTTTTAATCGCAACAAAACGACATCCAAAAGTTATTAAATCAAATTTTATAAGTTCAAATAGTTAATTATGGGATTTTGAACAAAATTATACAAATTAATCTCAAATTTAAGCTTTTTACTCCGTTAAAATTTGAACGGATTCGCTATAAAGCCCATTTAGACATGCCCGTTTTAAGTGCAACAAAACATCAACCAAACGTTAATAAATTAAATTTTATGAGTTCAAATTGTTAATTATGGGCTTTTGAATATAATAATATAGATTAATCCAAAATTTTCAGTTTTTTACTCGGTTAAAATTCGAACTAGTTCTCAATAAAGGTCATTTAGACATGCACGTTTTAATCGCAACAAAACGACAACCAAAACTTATTAAATCAAATTTTATGAGTTCAAATTGTTAATTATGGGCTTTTGAACATAATCATACAGATTAATCTCAAATTTTCAGCTTTTTACTCGGTTAAAATTTGAACGGATTCTCTATAAAGCCCCTTTAGACAAGCACGTTTTAATCGCAACAAAACGATAACCAAAATTTATTAAATCAAATTTTATAAGTTCAAATAGTTAATTATGGGCTTTTGAATAAAATTATACAGATTAATCTCAAATTTTTAGCTTTTTACTCGATTAAAATTCGAACGGATTCTCAATAAAGGTCATTTAGACATACACGTTTTAATCGCAACAAAACGATAACCACACTTATAAAATCAAATTTTATGAGTTCAAAATTTTAATTATGGGCTTTTGAACATAATTATATAGATTAATCCAAAATTTTCAGCTTTTTACTCGGTTAAAATTGGAACTGATTCACAATAAAGTTCATTTAGACATGCATGTTTTAATCGCAACAAAACGACAATCAAAAGTTATTAAATCAAATTTTATAAGTTCAAATAGTTAATTATGGGCTTTTGAACAAAATTATACAGATTAATCTCAAATTTTAAGCTTTTTACCCTGTTAAAATTCGAATGGATTCTCAATAAATCATTTAGACATACACGTTTTATTCGCAACAAACCGACAATCAAAAGTTATAAAATCAAATTTTATGAGTTCAAATTGTTAATTATGGGCTTTTGAACATAATCATACAGATTAATCTGAAATTTTCAGCTTTTTACTCGGTTAAAATTCGAACTGATTCTCAATAAAGGTCATTTAGACATGCACGTTTTAATCGCAACAAAACGACAACTACAAATTATTAAATCAAATTTTATGAGTTCAAATTGTTAATTTTGGACTTTTGAACATAATCATACAGATTAATCTGAAATTTTCAGCTTTTTACTCGGTTAAAATTTGAACGGATTCGCTATAAAGCCTCGTTAGATATGCACATTTTAATCGCAAATTATATAATTAATTAAAAATTTTTAACTTTTTGCTCGGTTAAAATTCGAACTGATTCACAATAAAGGTCATTTAGACATGCACGTTTTAATCGAAACAAAACGACAACAAAAAGTTATTAAATCAAATTTTATGAGTTCAAATTGTTAATTATGGCCTTTTGAATATAATCATACAGATTAATCTGAAATTTTCAGCTTTTTACTCGGTTAATTTTGAATGGATTCGCTATTAAGCCCCTTTAGACATGCACGTTTTAATCGCAACAAAACGATAACCAAAAGTTATTAAATCAAATTTTATGAGTTCGAATTGTTAATTATGGCCTTTTGAATATAATCATACAGATTAATCTGAAATTTTCAGCTTTTTACTCGGTTAAATTTGAATGGATTCGCTATTAAGCCCCTTTAGACATGCACGTTTTAATCGCAACAAAACGACAACCAAAAGTTATTAAATCAAATTTTATGGGCTTTTGAATATAATTATATAATTAATTAAAAATTCGAACTGATTCACAATAAAGGTCTTTTAGACATGCACGTTTTAATCGAAACAAAACGACAACAAAAAGTTATTAAATCAAATTTTATGAGTTCAAATTGTTAATTATGGGCTTTTGAATATAATCATACAGATTAATCTGAAATTTTCAGCTTTTTACTCGGTTAAATTTGAATGGATCAGCTATTAAGCCCCTTTAGACATGCACGTTTTAATCGCAACAAAACGACAACCAAAAGTTATTAAATCAAATTATATGTGTTCGAATTATTAATTATGGGCTTTTGAACATAATTATATAGATTAATCCAAAATTTTCAACATTTTACTCGTTTAAAATTCGAACTGGTTCTCAATAAAGGTCATTTAGACATGCACATTTTAATCGCAACAAAACGACAACCAAAAGTTATTAAATCAAATTTTATGAGTTCAAATTGTTAATTATGGGCTTTTGAACATAATCATACAGATTAATCTCAAATTTTCAGCTTTTTACTCGGTTAAAATTTGAACGGATTCTCTATAAAGCCCCTTTAGACAAGCACATTTTCATCGCAACAAAACGATAACCAAAATTTATTAAATCAAATTTTATAAGTTCAAATAGTTAATTATGGGCTTTTGAATAAAATTATACAGATTAATCTCAAATTTTTAGCTTTTTACTCGATTAAAATTCGAACGGATTCTCAATAAAGGTCATTTAGACATACACGTTTTAATCGCAACAAAACGATAACCACACTTATAAAATCAAATTTTATGAGTTCAAATTTTTAATTATGGGCTTTTGAACATAATTATATAGATTAATCCAAAATTTTCAGCTTTTTACTCGGTTAAAATTGGAACTGATTCACAATAAAGTTCATTTAGACATGCATGTTTTAATCGCAACAAAACGACAATCAAAAGTTATTAAATCAAATTTTATAAGTTCAAATAGTTAATTATGGGCTTTTGAACAAAATTATACAGATTAATCTCAAATTTTAAGCTTTTTACCCTGTTAAAATTCGAATGGATTCTCAATAAATCATTTAGACATACACGTTTTATTCGCAACAAACCGACAATCAAAAGTTATAAAATCAAATTTTATGAGTTCAAATTGTTAATTATGGGCTTTTGAACATAATCATACAGATTAATCTGAAATTTTAAGCTTTTTACTCGGTTAAAATTCGAACTGATTCTCAATAAAGGTCATTTAGACATGCACGTTTTAATCGCAACAAAACGACAACTACAAATTATTAAATCAAATTTTATGAGTTCAAATTGTTAATTTTGGACTTTTGAACATAATCATACAGATTAATCTGAAATTTTCAGCTTTTTACTCGGTTAAAATTTGAACGGATTCGCTATAAAGCCTCGTTAGATATGCACATTTTAATCGCAAATTATATAATTAATTAAAAATTTTTAACTTTTTGCTCGGTTAAAATTCGAACTGATTCACAATAAAGGTCATTTAGACATGCACGTTTTAATCGAAACAAAACGACAACAAAAAGTTATTAAATCAAATTTTATGAGTTCAAATTGTTAATTATGGCCTTTTGAATATAATCATACAGATTAATCTGAAATTTTCAGCTTTTTACTCGGTTAATTTTGAATGGATTCGCTATTAAGCCCCTTTAGACATGCACGTTTTAATCGCAACAAAACGATAACCAAAAGTTATTAAATCAAATTTTATGAGTTCGAATTGTTAATTATGGCCTTTTGAATATAATCATACAGATTAATCTGAAATTTTCAGCTTTTTACTCGGTTAAATTTGAATGGATTCGCTATTAAGCCCCTTTAGACATGCACGTTTTAATCGCAACAAAACGACAACCAAAAGTTATTAAATCAAATTTTATGGGCTTTTGAATATAATTATATAATTAATTAAAAATTCGAACTGATTCACAATAAAGGTCTTTTAGACATGCACGTTTTAATCGAAACAAAACGACAACAAAAAGTTATTAAATCAAATTTTATGAGTTCAAATTGTTAATTATGGGCTTTTGAATATAATCATACAGATTAATCTGAAATTTTCAGCTTTTTACTCGGTTAAATTTGAATGGATCAGCTATTAAGCCCCTTTAGACATGCACGTTTTAATCGCAACAAAACGACAACCAAAAGTTATTAAATCAAATTATATGTGTTCGAATTATTAATTATGGGCTTTTGAACATAATTATATAGATTAATCCAAAATTTTCAACATTTTACTCGTTTAAAATTCGAACTGATTCTCAATAAAGGTCATTTAGACATGCACGTTTTAATCGCAACAAAACGACAACCAAAAGTTATTAAATCAAATTTTATAAGTTCAAATTGTTAATTATGGGCTTTTGAACATAATAATACAGATTAATCTAAAATTTTCAGCTTTTTACTCGGTTAAAATTCGAACGGATTCGTTACAAAGCCCATTTAGACATGTACGTTTTAATCTCAATAAAACGACAACCAAAAGTTGTTAAATCAAATTCTATGAGTTCAATTTTTTAAATATGGGATTTTGAACATAATTATAAGATTAATCTCAAATTTTCAGCTTTTTACTCGGTTAAAATTCGAACGGATTCGCTATGAAGCCTCTTTAGACATGCACATTTTAATCGTAAAAAAACGATAACCAAAACTTATTAAATCAAATTTTATGAGTTTAAATAGTTAATTATGGGCTTTTGAACAAAATTATACAGATTAATCTCAAATTTTTAGCTTTTTCGTTGGTTAAAATTCGAACGGATTCGCTATAAAGCCCCATTAGACATACCCGTTTTAATTGCAACAAAACGTCAACCAAAAGTTATGAAATCAAATTTTATGAGTTCAAGTTGTTAATTATGGGCTTTTGAACATAATTATATAGATTAATCCAAAATTTTCAGTTTTTTAGTCGGTTAAAATTCGAACTGATTCTCAATAAAGGTCATTTAGACATGCACGTTTTAATCGCAACAAAACGATAATCAAAAGTTATTAAATCAAATTTTATGAGTTCAAATTGTTAATTATGGGATTTTGAACATAATCATACAGATTAATCTCAAATTTTCAGCTTTTTACTCGGTTAAAATTCGAACTGATTCTCAATAAAGGTCATTTAGACATGCACGTTTTAATCGCAACAAAACGACAACCAAAAGTTATTAAATCAAATTTTATAAGTTCAAATAGTTAATTATGGAATTTTGAACAAAATTATACAGATTAATCTCAAATTATCAGATATTTACTCGGTTAAAATTCGAACAAATTCTCAATAAAGGTCATTTGGACATACACGTTTTAATCGCAACAAAACGACAACCAAAAGTTATTAAATCAAATTCAATAAGTTCAAATTGTTAATTATGGGCTTTTAAACATTTTTATTAGATTAATCTCTAATTTTCAGATTTTTACTCGATTAAAATTTGAACGGATTCGCTATAAAGCCCCTTTAGACATGCCCGTTTTAAATGCAACAAAACATCAACCAAAAGTTATTAAATCAAATTTTATGAGTTCAAATTGTTAATTATAGGATTTTGAACATAATTATATAGATTAATCCAAAATTTTCAGTTTTTTACTCGGTTAAAATTTGAACTGGTTTTAAATAAATGTCATTTAGACATGCACGTTTTAATCGCAACAAAACGACAACCAAAAATAATTAAATCAAATTTTATAAGTTCAAATAGTTAATTATGGGCTTTTGAACAAATTTATATAGATTAATCTCAAATTTTCAACTTTTTACTCGGTTAAAATTCGAACGGATTCGCTATAAGCCCCTTTAGACATACCCGTTTTAATTGCAATAAAACGTCAACCAAAAGTGATTAAATCAAATTTTATGAGTTTAAATAGTTAATTATGGGATTTTGAACAAAATTATACAGATTAATCTCAAATTTTCAGCTTTTTACTCGGTTAAAATTCGAACGATTCTCAATAAAGATCATTTAGACATACACGTTTTAATCGCAACAAAACGACAACCAAAAGTTATAAAATCAAATTTTATGAGTTCAAATTGTTAATTATGGGCTTTTGAACATAATTCTATAGACTAATCCAAAATTTTCAGCTTTTTACTCGGTTAAAATTGGAACTGATTCACAATAAAGTTTATTTAGACATGCACGTTTTAACGAAACAAAACGACAACCAAAAGTTATTAAATCAAATTTTATGAGTTCAAATTTTTAATTATGAACTTTTGAACATAATCATACAGATTAATCTGAAATTTTCAGCTTTTTACTCGGTTAAAATTTGAACGGATTCGCTATAAAGCCCCTTTAGATATGCACCTTTTAACGCAACAAAACGACAACCAAAAGTTATTAAATCAAATTTTATAAGCTCAAATAGTTAATTATTGGCTTCTAAATAAAATTATATAGATTAATCTCAAATTTTCAGCTTTTTACTCGGTTAAAATTCGAACGAATTCGCTATAAAGCCCCTTTAGGCATTCCCATTTTAAATGCAACAAAACGTCAACCAAAAGTTATTAAATCAAATTTTATGAGTTCAAATTGTTAATTATGGGATTTTGAACATAATTATATAGATTAATCCAAAATTTTCAGTTTTTTACTCGGTTAAAATTCGAACTGGTTCTAAATAAAGGTTATTTAGACATGCACGTTTTAATCGCAACAAAACGACAACTAAAAATAATTAAATCAAATTTTATAAGTTCAAATAGTTAATTATGGGCTTCTGAACAAATTTATTCAGATTAATCTCAAATTTTCAGCTTTTTACTCGGTTAAAATTCGAACGGATTCGCTATAAAGCCCCTTTAGACATGCCCGTTTTAATTGCAACAAAACGTCAACCAAAAGTTATTAAATCAAATTTTATAAGTTCAAATTTTTAATTATGGGCTTTTGATCATAATTATATAATTAATCAAAAATTTTCAACTTTTTACTCGGTTAAAATTCGAACTGATTCACAATAAAGGTCATTTAGACATGCACGTTTTAATCGAAACAAAACGACAACAAAAAGTTATTAAATCAAATTTTATGAGTTCAAATTGTTAATTATGGACTTTTGAATATAATCATACAGATTAATCTGAAATTTTCAGCTTTTTACTCGGTTAAATTTGAATGGATTCGCTATTAAGCCCCTTTAGACATGCACGTTTTAATCGCAACAAAACGACAACCAAAAGTTATTAAATCAAATTTTATGTGTTCAAATTGTTAATTATGGGATTTTGAACATAATTATATAGATTAATCCAAAATTTTCAATATTTTACTCGGTTAAAATTCGAACTGATTCTCAATAAAGGTCATTTAGACATGCACGTTTTAATTCCAACATAACGACAACCAAAATTTATTAAATCAAATTTTATAAGTTCAAATTGTTAATTATGGGCTTTTGAACATAATAATACAGATTAATCTAAAATTTTTAGCATTTTACTCGGTTAAAATTCGAACGGATTCGCTATAAAGCCCCTTTAGACATGCCCGTTTTAATTGCAACAAAACGTCAACCAAAAGTTATTAAATCAAATTTTATAAGTTCTAATTTTTAATTATGGGCTTTTGATCATAATTATATAATTAATCAAAAATTTTCAACTTTTTACTCGGTTAAAATTCGAACTGATTCACAATAAAAGTCATTTAGACATGCACGTTTTAATCGAAACAAAAGGACAACAAAAAGTTATTAAATCAAATTTTATGAGTTCAAATTGTTAATTATGGGCTTTTGAATATAATCATACAGATTAATCTGAAATTTTCAGCTTTTTACTCGGTTAAATTTGAATGGATTAGCTATTAAGCCCCTTTAGACATGCACGTTTTAATCGCAACAAAACGACAACCAAAAGTTATTAAATCAAATTTTATGTGTTCAAATTGTTAATTATGGGCTTTTGAAAATAATTGTATATATTAATCCAAAATTTTCAACATTTTACTCGGTTAAAATTCGAACTGATTCTCAATAAAGGTCATTTAGACATGCACGTTTTAATCGCAACAAAACGACAACCAAAATTTATTAAATCAAATTTTATAAGTTCAAATTGTTAATTATGGGCTTTTGAACATAATAATACAGATTAATCTAAAATTTTCAGCATTTTACTCGGTTAAAATTCGAATGGATTCGTTACAAAGCCTAGTTAGACATGCACGTTTTAATCTCAATAAAACGACAATCAAAAGTTATTAAATAAAATTCTATGAGTTCAATTTGTTAATTATGGACTTTTGAACAAAATTATAAGATTAATCTCAAATTTTCAGCTTTTTACTCGGTTAAAGTTCGAACGGATTCGCTATAAAGCCCCTTTAGACATGCACATTTTAATCGTAAAAAAACGATAACCAAAAGTAATTAAATCAAATTTTATGAGTTTAAATAGTTAATTATGGGCTTTTGAACAAAATTATACAGATTAATCTCAAATTTTCTGCTTTTTACTTGGTTAAAATTCGAACGGATTCGCTATAAAGCCCCATTAGACATACCCGTTTTAAAATTCGAACGGATTCGCTATAAAATTCGAACGGATTCGCAACAAAACGTCAACCAAAAGTTATGAAATCAAATTTTATGAGTTCAAGTTGTTAATTATGGACTTTTGAACATAATTATATAGATTTATCCAAAATTTTCAGTTTTTTACTCGGTTAAAATTCGAACTCATTCTCAATAAAGGTCATTTAGATATGCACGTTTTAATCGCAACAAAACGACAACCAAAAGTTATTAAATCAAATTTTATGAGTTCAAATTGTTAATTATGGGCTTTTGAATATAATCATACAGATTAATCTGAAATTTTCAGCTTTTTACTCGGTTAAATTTGAATGGAATCGCTATTAAGCTCCTTTAGACATGCACGTTTTAATCGCAACAAAACGACAACCAAATGTTATTAAATCAAATTTTATGTGTTCAAATTGTTAATTATGGGCTTTTGAACATAATTATATATATTAATCCAAAATTTTCAACATTTTACTCGGTTAAAATTCGAACTGATTCTCAATAAAGGTCATTTAGACATGCACGTTTTAATCGCAACAAAACGACAACCAAAATTTATTAAATCAAATTTTATAAGTTCAAATTGTTAATTATGGGCTTTTGAACTTAATAATACAGATTAATCTAAAATTTTCAGCATTTTACTCGGTTAAAATTCGAATGGATTCGTTATAAAGCCCAGTTAGACATGCACGTTTTAATCTCAACAAAACGACAACCAAAAGTTATTAAATAAAATTCTATGAGTTCAATTTGTTAATTATGGACTTTTGAACATAATTATAAGATTAATCTTAAATTTTCAGCTTTTTACTCGGTTAAAATTCAAACGGATTTGCTATAAAGCCCCTTTAGACATGCAAATTTTAATCGTAAAAAAATGATAACCAAAAGTTATTAAATCAAATTTTATAAGTTCAAATAGTTAATTATGGACTTTTGCACTAAATTATACAGATTAATCTCAAATTATCAGCTATTTACTCGGTTAAAATTCGAACAAATTCTCAATAAAGGTCATTTAGACATACACGTTTTAATCGCAACAAAACGACAACCAAAAGTTATAAAATAAAATTTTATGAGTTCAAATTGTTAATTATGGGCTTTTTAACATAATCATACAGATTAATCTGAAATTTTCAGCTTTTTACTCTGTTAAAATTCGAACTGTTTCGCTATAAAGCCCCTTTAAACAGGCACGTTTTAATCATAACAAAACGACCACCAAAAGTTATTAAATCAAATTCAATAAGTTCAAATTGTTAATTATGGGCTTTTGAACATTTTTATTAGATTAATCTCTAATTTTCAGATTTTTACTCGATTAAAATTTGAACGGATTCGCTATAAAGCCCCTTTAGACATGTCCATTCTAAATGCAACAAAACATCAACCAAAAGATATTAAATCAAATTTTATGAGTTCAAATTGTTAATTATGAGATTTTGAACATAATTATATAGATTAATCCAAAATTTTCAGTTTTTTACTCGGTTAAAATTCGAACTAGTTCTAAATAAATGTCATTTAGACATACACCTTTTAATCGCAACAAAACGACAACCAAAAATAATTAAATCAAATTTTATAAGTCCAAATAGTTAATTATGGGCTTTTGAGTTAAAATTCGAACGGATTCGCTATAAAGCCCTTTTAGACATGCACGTTTTAATCGAAACAAAACGACAACGAAAAGTTATTAAATCAAATTTTATGAGTTCAAATTGTTAATTATAGGCTTTTGAACATAATCATACAGATTAATCTGAAATTTTCAGCTTTTTAGTCGGTTAAATTTAAACGGATTCGCTATAAAGCCCCTTTAGATATGCCCGTTTTAATTGCAACAAAACGTCAACCAAAAGTTATTAAATCAAATTTTATGAGTTCAAATTGTTAATTATAGGCTTTTGAACATAATTATATAGATTAATCCAAAATTTTCAGCTTTTTACTCGGTTAAAATTCGAACTGGTTCTCAATAAAGGTCATTTAGACATGCACGCTTTAATCGCAACAAAACGACAACCAAAAGTTATTAAATCAAATTTTATGAGTTCAAATTGTTAATTATTGGCTTTTGAACATAATCATACAGATTAATCTCAAATTTTCAGCTTTTTACTCGGTTAAAATTTGAACGGATTCTCTATAAAGCCCCTTTAGACATTCACGTTTTAATCGCAACAAAATGATAACCAAAAATTATTAAATCAAATTTTATAAGTTCAAATAGTTAATTATGGTCTTTTGAATAAAATTAAACAGATTAATCTCAAATTTTCATCTTTTTACTTGATAAAGGTCATTTAGACATATACGTTTTAATTATTAAATCAAATTTTATAAGTTCAAATTAAACGGATTCTCAATAAAGGTCATTTAGACATATACGTTTTAATTATTAAATCAAATTTTATAAGTTCAAATTAAACGGATTCTCAATAAAGGTCATTTAGACATATACGTTTTATTTGCAACAAAACGATAACCAAAACTTATAAAAACAAATTTTATGAGTTCAAATTGTTAATTATGGGCTTTTGAACATAATTATATAAATTAATCCAAAATTTTCAGCTTTTTACTCGGTTAAAATTGGAACTGATTCACAATAAAGTTCATTTAGACATGCACGTTTTAACGAAACAAAACGACAACCAAATTAAATCAAATTTTATGAGTTCAAATTGTTAATTATCGGCTTTTGAACTATATTATATAGATTAATCCAAAATTTTTAGCTTTTTACTCGGTATGTCTTAGCTTCTAGGGCTTTGCGTTCTTTTTCTTCTTGTTCTTTCTCCTATGATTTTCCCGATTTTATTCGGGCTTTTGTAAACTCGGAGAGGTTCTCCTCTCCTTCTCAATAATATCTTGGGTACTCTTTTCCCCATAGGGGCCTTCCTGCCCCCCGGGGTGGTTGGCTGTAGCGGTTTTTAATGAGGCCCTTTCTTCAAAAAAAAATTCGAACGGATTCGCTACAAACCCTCTTTAGACATGCACGCCTTAATCGCAAAAAAATGACAACCAAAAGTTATCAAATCAAATTTTATGAGTTCAAATAGTTAATTATGGGCCTTTGAACATAATTATACAAATTAATCTCAAATTGTCAGCTTTTTACTCGATTAAAATTCGAAGTAAATCTCAATAAAGGCTACTTATACATGCACGTTTTAATCGGAACAAAAAGACAACCAAAAGTTATTAAATCAAATTTTATGAGTTCAAATTGTTAATTATGGGCTTTTGAACATAATTATAGAGATTAATCTCAAATTTCCAGCTTTTTACTCCGTTAAAATTCAAACGGGTTCGCTATAAAGCCCCTTTAGACATGCACGTTTTAATCGCATCGAAACGACAACCAAAAGTTATTAAATCAAATTCTATGAGTTCAAATTGTTAATTATGCGTTTTTGAACATAATTATACGGATTAATCTAAATTTTTCAGCTTTTTACTCGGTTAAAACACGAATTGATTCTCAATAAAGGCCATTTAGATATGTACGTTTTAATTGCAACAAAATGATGACCAAAAGTTATTAACTCAATTTTATGAGTTCAAATTGTTAATTATGGGCTTTTGAACAAAATTATACAGATCAATCTCAAATTTTCAACTTTTACTCGGTTAAAATTCTAACGGATTCGCTATAAAGCCCCTTTAGACATGCACGGTTTAATCGCGATAAAACGACAACCAAAAGTTATTAAATAAAATTTTATGAGTTCAAATAGTTAATTACGGGCTTTTAAACATAATTATACAGATTAATCTCATATTTTCAGCTTTTTACTCGGTTAAAATTCGAATTGATTCTCAATAAAGGTCATTTAGACATACACGTTTTAATTGCAACAAAACGACAACCAAAAGTTATTAAATTAAAATTTATGAGTTCAAATTATTAATTATGGTCCTTTAAACAAAATTAAACAGATTAATCTCAAATTTTCAACTTTTTACTTGGTTAAAATTCGAAAGGATTCGCTATAAATCCCCTTTAGATATGCATGCCTTAATCGCAAAAAAACGACAACCAAAAGTTATTAATTCAAATTTTATGAGTTCAAATAGTTAATTATGGTCTTTTGAACATAATTATACAGATTAATCTCAAATTTTTAGCATTTTACTCGGTTAAAATTCGAACTAATTCTCAATAAAGGCCATTTAGACATTGAGATTTTAATCGCAACAAAACGACAACCAAAAGTTATTAAATCAAATATTATGAGTTCAAATTGTTAATTATGGGCTTTTGAACATAATTATAGAGATTAATCTCCAATTTTCAGCTTTTTACTTGGTTAAAATTCGAACGGGTTCGCAATAAAGCCCCTTTAGACATTCACATTTTAATCGTAACAAAACGACAACCAAATATTATTAAATCAGTTTTTATTAATTCAAATAGTTAATTATAGGCTTTTGAACAAAATTATACAGATTAATCTCAAATTTTCAGCTTTTTTCTCGGTTAAAATTCGAACGGATTCACTATAAAGCCCCTTTAGAAATGCATGTTTTAATCGCAATAAAAACACAACCAAATATTATTAAATCAAATTTTATGAGTTTAAATTGTTAATTATGGGATTTTGAATAAAATCATACAGATTAATCTCAAATTTTCAACTTTTTACTCTGTTAAAATTCGAGCGGATTCGCTGTAAATCCCCTTTAGACATGCACTCCTTAATCACAAAAAACGATAACCAAAAGTTATTAATTAAAATTTTAAGAGATCAAATAGTTAATTATGGGCTTTCGAACATAATTATACAAATTAATCTCAAATTTTTAGCGTTTTACTCGGTTAAAATTCGAACTGATTCTCAATAAAGGCCATTTAGACATGCACGTTTTAAACGCAACAAAACGACAACCAAAAGTTATTAAATCAAATCTTATGAGTTCAAATTGTAAATTATGGTGTTTTGAACATAATTATACAGATTAATTTCAAATTTTTAACTTTTTACTTTGTTAAAATTCGAACGGGTTCACAATAAAGCCCCTTTAGACATTCACGTTTCAATCGTAACAAAACGACAACCAAATATTATTAAATCAGTTTTTATTAATTCAAATAGTTAATTATAGGCTTTTGAATAAAATTATACAGATTAATCTTAAATTTTCATCTTTTTACTCGGTTAAAATTCGAACGGATTCACTATGAAGCCCCTTTAGAAATGCATGTTTTAATCGCAACAAAACGACAACCAAAAGATATTAAATAAAATTCTATGAGTTCAAATTGTTAATTATGCGCTTTTGAATATAATTATACAGAAGAATCTCAAATTTTCAGCCTTTTATTCGGTTAAAATTCGAACGGATTTGCTATAAAGACCCTTAAGACATCCACGTTTCAATCGTAGCAAAACGACAACCAAATATTATTAAATAAATTATTTTAGTTCAAATAGTTAATTATAGGCTTTTGAACAAAATTATAGAGATTAATCTAAAATTTTCAGCTTTTTATTCCGTTAAAACTCGAACGGATTCACTATAAAGCCCATTTAGACATGCACGTTTTAATCGCAAAAAAAAGGACATCCAAAAGTTATTAAATCAAATTTTATGAGTTCAAATTGTTAATTATGGGATTTTGAATAAAATTATACAAATTAATCTCAAATTTTCATCTTTTTACTCGGTTAAAACTCCGACTGATTCTCAATAAAGGCCATTTAGACATGCACGTTTTAATCGCAACAAAACGGGAACCAAAAGTTATTAAATCAAATTTTATGAGTAGGAATAGTTAATTATGGGCCTTTGAACATAATTATACAGATTAATCTCAAATTTTCTGCTTTTTACTCTGTTAAAATTCGAACTGGTTCGCTATAAAGCCCCTTTAGATATGCACGTTTTAATCACAATAAAAGGACAACCAAAAGTTATTAAATCATATTTTATGAGTTCAAATAGTTAATTATGGGCTTTTGAACATAATTATACAAATTAATCTCAAATTTTCTGCTTTTTACTCGGTTAAAATTCGAACGGGTTCGCTATAAAGCCCGTTTAGACATGCACATTTTAATCGCAACAAAACGAAAACCAAAAGTTATTAAATCAAATTCTATGAGTTCAAATTGTTAATTATGCGCTTTTAAACAAAATTATACAGATAAATCTAATATTTTCGGCTTTTTACTCAGTTAAAATTCGAACGGATTCACTATAAAGCCCCTTTAGACATGCACGTTTTAATTGCAATAAGACGACGACCAAAAGTTATTAAATCAAATTTTATGAGTTCAAGTTGTTAATTATGGTCTTTTGAACATAATTATATAGATTAATCTCAAATTTTCAGCTTTTTACTCGATTAAAATTCGAACGGGTTCGCTATAAAGCCCCTTTAGACATGCACGTTTTAATCGCAACAAAACGACAACCAAAAGTTATTAAATCAAATTCTATGAGTTGAAATTGTTAATTATGCGCTTTTGAATAAAATTATACAGATTAATCTCAAATTTTCGGCTTTTTACTCAGTTAAAACTAGAATTTATTCTCAATAAAGATCATTTAGACCTGCACGTTTTAATCGCAACAAAACGACAACCAAAAGTTATTAAATCAAATTTTATGAGTTCAAATAGTTAATTAAGGGACTTTGAACATAATTATATAGATTAATCTAAAATTTTTAGCTTTTTAATCGGTTAAAATTCGAACGGATCACTATAAAGCCCATTTAGACATGCACGTTTTAAACGCAACAAAACGACAACCAAAAGTTATTAAATCAAATCTTATGAGTTCAAATTGTTAATTATGGGGTTTTGAACATAATTATACAGATTAATTTCAAATTTTTAACTTTTTACTTGGTTAAAATTCGAACGGGTTCGCAATAAAGCCCCTTTAGACATTCACGTTTCAATCGTAACAAAACGACAACCAAATATTATTAAATCAGTTTTTATTAATTCAAATAGTTAATTATAGGCTTTTGAATAAAATTATACAGATTAATCTCAAATTTTCAACTTTTTACTCGGCTAAAATTCGAACGGATTCACTATGAAACCCCTTTAGAAATGCATGTTTTAATCGCAACAAAACGACAACCAAACGATATTAAATAAAATTCTATGAGTTCAAATTGTTAATTATGTGCTTTTGAACATAATTATACAGATGAATCTCAAATTTTCAGCCTTTTATTCGGTTAAAATTCGAACGGATTTGCTATAAAGACCCTTAAGACATCCACGTTTTAATCGTAGCAAAACGAAAACCAAATATTATTAAATCAATTATTTTAGTTCAAATAGTTAATTATAGGCTTTTGAACAAAATTATAGAGATTAATCTAAAATTTTCAGCTTTTTACTCCGTTAAAACTCGAACGGATTCACTATAAAGCCCATTTAGACATGCACGTTTTAATCGCAAAAAAAACGACATCCAAAAGATATTAAATCAAATTTTATGAGTTCAAATTGTTAATTATGGGCTTTTGAATAAAATTATACAAATTAATCTCAAATTTTCATCTTTTTACTCAGTTAAAACTCTGACTGATTCTCAATAAAGGCCATTTAGACATGCACGTTTTAATCGCAACAAAACGGGAACCAAAAGTTATTAAATCAAATTTTATGAGTAGGAATAATTAATTATGGGCCTTTGAACATAATTATACAAATTAATCTCAAATTTTCAGCTTTTTACTCGGTTAAAATTCGAATTGATTCTCAATAAAGGCCGTTTAGACATGCACGTTTGAATCGAAATGAAATGATAACCAAAAGTTATTAAATCAAATTTTATGAGTTCAAGTTGTTAATTATGGTCTTTTGAACATAATTATACAGATTAACCTCAAATTTTCAGCTTTTTGCTCGGTTAAAATTCGAACGGGTTCGCTATAAAGCCCCTTTAGACATGCACATTTTAATCGCAACAAAACGAAAAACAAAAGTTATTAAATCAAATTATATGAGTTCAAATTGTTAATTATGCGCTTTTAAACAAAATTATACAGATAAATCTAAAATTTTCGGCTTTTTACTCAGTTCAAATTCGAACGGATTCACTATAAAGCCCCTTTAGACATGCACGTTTAAATCTCAATAAGACGACGACCAAAAGTTATTAAATCAAATTTTATGAGTTCAAGTTGTTAATTATGGGCTTTTGAACATAATTATATAGATTAATCTCAAATTTTCAGCTTTTTACTCGATTAAAATTCGAACGGGTCCGCTATAAAGCCCCTTTAGACATGCACGTTTTAATCGCAACAAAACGACAACCAAAAGTTATTAAATCAAATTCTATGAGTTGAAATTGTTAATTATGGGCTTTTGAATAAAATTATACAGATTAATCTCAAATTTTTAGCTTTTTACTCAGTTAAAATTAGAATTTATTCTCAATAAAGATCATTTAGACATGCACGTTTTAATCGCAACAAAACGACAACCAAAAGTTATTAAATCAAATTTTATGAGTTCAAATAGTTAATTAAGGGCCTTTGAACATAATTATACAGATTAATCTAAATTTTTTAGCTTTTTAATTGGTTAAAATTCGAACGGATCACTATAAAGCCCATTTAGACATGCACATTTTAATCGCAACAAAACGACAATCAAAATTTATTAACTCAAATTTTATGAGTTCAAATTGTTAATTATAGGCTTTTGAATATAATTATACAGATTAATCTCAAATATTCAGCTTTTTACACGGTTAAAATTCGAACGGATTAGCTATAAAGCCCCTTTAGACATTCACGTTTTAATCGTAGTAAAACGACAACAAAATATTATTAAATCAATTATTTTAGTTCAAATAGTTAATTATAGGCTTTTGAAAAAATTATACATATTAATCTAAAATTTTCAGCCTTTTACTCTGTTAAAACTCGAACGGATTCACAATAAAGCCCATTTAGACATGCATGTTTTAATCGCAATAAAACGAGAACCAAAAGTTATTAAATCAAATTTTATGAGTTCAAATTGTTAATTATGGGCTTTTGAATAAACTTATACAAATTAATCTCTAATTTTCAGCTTTTTACTCGGTTAAAACTCGAACTGATTCTCAATAATGGCCTTTTAGACATGCACGTTTTAATCGCAAAAAAATGGCAACCAAAAGTTATTAAATCAAATTTTATGAGTTCAAATAGTTAATTATGGGCCTTTGAACATAATTATACAGATTTATCTCAAATTTTCAGCTTTTTACTCGATTAAAATTCGGACTGATTCTCTATAAATCCCATTTAGACATGCGCCTCTGAATCGCAACAAAACGACAATCAAAAGTTATTAAATAAAATTTTATGAGTTCAAGTTGTTAATTATGGGCTATTGAACATAATTATACAGATTAATCTCAAATTTTTGGCTTTTTACTCGGTTAAAATTCGAACTGATTAGCTATAAAGCCCTATTTTGACATGTACATTTTAATCAGAATAAAACGACAACCACAAGTTATTAAATCAAATTTTATGAGTTCAAGTAGTTAATTATGATCTTTTTAACATAATTATACAGATTAATCTCAAATTTTTAACTTTTTACTCGGTTAAAAGTCGAACTGATTCTCAATAAAGGCCTTTTAGACATACACGTTTTAATCGCAACAAAACGGGAATCAAAAGTTATTAAATCAAATTTTATGAGTTCAAATAGTTAATTATTGGCCTTTGAACATAATTATACAAATTAATCTAAAATTTTCAGCTTTTTACTCGATTAAAATTCGAATTGATTCTCAATAAAACCCATTTAGACATGCTCGCCTGAATCGCAACAAAACGGCAACCAAAAGTTATTAAATAAAATTTTATGAGTTCAAGTTGTTAATTATGGGATATTGAACATAATTATACAGATTAATCTCAAATTTTTGGCTTTTTACTCGGTTAAAATTCGAACTGATTAGCTATAAAGCCCTTTTTAACATGTATGTTTTAATCGCAACAAAACGACAACCAAAAGTTATTAAATCAAATTTTATGAGTTCAAATAGTTAATTATGGTCTTTTTACCATAATTATACAGATTAATCTCAAATTTTCAACTTTTTACTCGATTAAAAGTCGAACTGATTCTCAATAAAGGCCTTTTAGACATGCACGTTTTAATCGCAACAAAACGGGAATCAAAAGTTATCAAATCAAATTTTATGAGTTCAAATAGTTAATTATGGGCCTTTGAACATAATTATACAGATTAATGTAAAATTTTCAGATTTTTACTCGATTAAAATTCGAACTGATTCTCAATAAAGCCCATTTAGACATGCTCGTCTGAATCGCAACAAAACGACAACCAAAAGTTATTAAATAAAATTTTATGAGTTCAAGTTGTTAATTATGGGATATTTAACATAATTGTACAGATTAATCTCAAATTTTTTGCTTTTTACTCAGTTAAAATTCGAACTGATTAGCTATAAAGCCCTTTTTAACATACACGTTTCAACCGCAATAAAACGACAACCAAAAGTTATTAGATAAAATTTTATGAGTTCAAATAGTTAATTATGGTCTTTTTAACATAATTATACAGATTAATCTCAAATTTTCAACTTTTTACTCGGTTAAAAGTCGAACTGATTCTCAATAAAGGCCTTTTAGACATGCACGTTTTAATCGCAACAAAACGGCAACCAAAAGTTATTAAATCAAATTTTATGAGTTCAAATAGTTAATTATAGGATTTTGAACATAATTATATAGATTAATCTCAAATTTTTAGCTTTTTACTCGATTAAAATTCGAACTGATTCTCAATAAAGCCCATTTAGACATGCTCGTCTGAATCGCAACAAAACGTCAACCAAAAGTTATTAAATAAAATTTTATGAGTTCAAGTTGTTAATTGTGGGATATTTAACATAATTGTACAGATTAATCTCAAATTTTTTGCTTTTTACTCGGTTAAAATTCGAACTGATTAGCTATAAAGCCCTTTTTAACATGCACGTTTCAACCGCAATAAAACGACAACCAAAAGTTATTAAATCAAATTTTATGAGTTCAAACAGTTAATTATAGTCTTTTTAACATAATTATACAGATTAATCTCAAATTTTCAACTTTTTACTCGGTTAAAAGTCGAACTGATTCTCAATAAAGGCCTTTTAGACATGCACGTTTTAATCTCAACAAAACGGCAACCAAAAGTTATTAAATCAAATTTTATGAGTTCAAATAGTTAATTATGGGCTTTTGAACATAATTATATAGATTAATCTCAAATTTTGAGCTTTTTACTCGATTAAAATTCGAACTGATTCTCAATAAAGCACATTTAGACATGCTCGTCTGAATCGCAACAAAACGTCAACCAAAAGTTATTAAATAAAATTTTATGAGTTCAAGTTGTTAATTATGGGCTATTGAACATAATTATACAGATTAATCTCAATTTTTTGGCTTTTTACTCGGTTAAAATTCGAACTGATTAGCTATAAAGCCCTTTTTGACATGCACATTTTAATCGCAATAAAACGACAACCAAAAGTTATTAAATCAAATTTTATGAGTTCAAATAGTTAATTATGGTCTTTTTAACATAATTATACAGATTAATCTCAAATTTTCAAATTTTTACTCAGTTAAAAGTCGAACTGATTCTCAATAAAGGCCTTTTAGACATGCACGTTTTAATCGCAACAAAACGGGAATCAAAAGTTACTAAATCAAATTTTATGAGTTCAAATAGTTAATTATGGGCTTTTGAACATAATTATATAGATTAATCTCAAATTTTCAGCTTTTTACTCGATTAAAATTCGAACTGATTCTCAATAAAGCACATTTAGACATGCTCGTCTGAATCGCAACAAAACGTTAACCAAAAGTTATTAAATAAAATTTTATGAGTTCAAGTTGTTAATTATGGGCTATTGAACATAATTATACAGATTAATCTCAAATTTTTGGTTTCTTACTCGGCTAAAATTCGAACTGATTAGCTATAAAGCCCTTTTTGACATGCACATTTTAATCGCAATAAAACGACAACCAAAAGTTATTAAATCAAATTTTATGAGTTCAAATAGTTAATTATGGTCTTTTTAACATAATTATACAGATTAATCTCAAATTTTCAAATTTTTACTCAGTTAAAAGTCGAACTGATTCTCAATAAAGGCCTTTTAGACATGCACGTTTTAATCGCAACAAAACGGGAATCAAAAGTTATTAAATTAAATTTTATGATTTCAAATAGTTAATTATGGGCTTTTGAACATAATTATATAGATTAATCTCAAATTTTTAGCTTTTTACTCGATTAAAATTCGAACTGATTCTCAATAAAGCACATTTAGACATGCTCGTCTGAATCGCAACAAAACGTCAAACAAAAGTTATTAAATAAAATTTTATGAGTTCAAGTTGTTAATTATGGGCTATTGAACATAATTATACAGATTAATCTCAAATTTTTGGCTTTTTACTCGGTTAAAATTCGAACTGATTAGCTATAAAGCCCTTTTTGACATGCACATTTTAATCGCAATAAAACGACAACCAAAAGTTATTAAATCAAATTTTATGAGTTCAAATAGTTAATTATGGTCTTTTTAACATAATTATACAGATTAATCTCAAATTTTCAAATTTTTACTCAGTTAAAAGTCGAACTGATTCTCAATAAAGGCCTTTTAGACATGCACGTTTTAATCGCAACAAAACGGGAATCAAAAGTTATTAAATTAAATTTTATGAGTTCAAATAGTTAATTATGGGCCTTTGAACATAATTATACAGATTAATCTAAAATTTTTAGCTTTTTACTCGGTTAAAATTCGAACGGATCACTATAAAGCCCATTTAGACATTTAGATATAATTATACAGATTATTCTTAAATTTTTAGCTTTTTACTCGATTAAAATTCGAACTGATTCTCAATAAAGGCCATTTAGACATGCATGTTTGAATTTCAACGAAACGACAACTAAAAGTTATTAAATCAAATTTTAAATCGACCCGACCCGACCGACCCACAACCCGACCCGACCGACCCGTTCGACCCAACCCGATCTCCGACCCGACTACCGACCCGGCTGACGTCATCGTTAACGTCATTACTAACGTCATCGTTGACGTTATTGTTGATGTCATCTGCTGACTTCATCGTTGACTGATGACGTCACTGCTGACGCTAGCGTTGACCAATGCTGACGTCAACAGTTGACTTTTTCGACCCAAGCCCACTTTATATTTTTCGATGTTTTGAGTCCAATGGTGTTGTCCGTTTTTCGAAATTCGAACCCGAAGTGTCATTTTTGGGGTTTTAAGTTTGATCAGTTATCTTGAAATTATCTGTAAAAGTTTCTAAATCACTTTCTGTTTGCTTTAGGTGACGAGGATTTCGACCCCGAGCAGTTGCCTCCTCCTCCTCCTGTACGAGGTCCGATTCATTCGCATTCGGGACCTTCACGTGAGTAATTTATTAATTCTGTTAAGTATACTTTTCGGTATTGTGGCATAGTAGGATGTCTAACGTATTCTGTTAATTGTAGACTCTACACCTGCTCAGCCTAGTGGTAGAGCCGAGTCCAGTAGATTTCAGAGTCGTCATTGAGTCTTCTTCTACAGGTGTGTTCTCTCACGTTAATCCTGTTAATTCTGTTATTCTGTATACTCGATTCCTGTTAAACCGTATGATCATGCATCATTCTGATATATCATTCCTGATTCTGATATCTGTCATGCTTGCCTCATTTTAGACTATAAGGCATGCATTCTGATTCTGTATATGCATATAACATGATATCTGGTAGATTGTATGTGTACGGGGAAGTTAGTGATTTATCACTTCTGTTTAGTGGCTCCACCTACGGGTCGAGATACCACTTCTGTTGGCGTGATGGTGTTAGAGTGGTCTGGGGACCTACTCTTCTATGGTGTTCGAAGATGGGTGCATATCATGCATACTCTGCATCTTTTGCATATTACTGTTCTGTATTTCCGTTTAACTATTCTAGAGACACACTAGGCTCCCTAGCTTACACCCTCTCAGATTTTTGTTTCAGATCTCAGTCCTAGGCTCGGTACGGTACTTGGAGGACCCTGATTCAGTTTGTAATTTATAGTATGTTTTTCAGTTTCGGATTCTGGACTATTTGGTATTTGAATAATAATTTTTGTATTACGAACATTAAATGTTTATCGGTTTTTGTTACATTAAATGTTTATGAAAATTATGGGTTGAACTAAAATATATAAATGTTTAATTTTTTATTTTAAATTATTAATTATTTAATAATTTATCCAAATATCTTCTTATTTTTCTAAAAACCCTAACTTGCGATACAAGTTTTCAGTCTGTAAACCCTAACTTGTAATCTAAGAAATTAGGTTAATTTTAGGGGTTAACAAAAGTTATTAAATCAAATTTTATGAGTTCAAATTGTTAGTTATGGGCTTTTGAACATAATTATACAAAGTAATCTAAAATTTTTAGCTTTTTACTCGGCTAAAATTCGAACGGATTAGCTATAAATCCCCTATAGACATTCACGTTCTAATCGTAGCAAAATGACAACCAAATATTATTGAATCAATTATTTTAGTTCAAATAGTTAATTGTAGGCTTTTGAACAAAATTATACAGATTAATCTAAAATTTTCAGCTTTTGACTCCGTTAAAACTCGAACGGATTCACTATAAAGCCCATTTGGACATGCACGTTTTAATCGCAATAAAACGACAACCAAAAGTTATTAAATCAAATTTTATGAGTTCAAATTGTTAATTATGGGCTTTTGAATAAAATTATACAAATTAATCTTATATTTTAAGCATTTTACTCGGTTAAAACTCGAACTGATTCTCAATAGAGGCCATTTAGACATGCACGTTTTAATCGCAACAAAACGACAACTAAAAGTTATTAAATCAAATTTTATGAGTTCAAATAGTTAATTATGGGCCTTTGAACAAAATTATACGGATTAATCTCAAATTTTTAGCTTTTTACTCGGTTAAAATTCGAACAGATTCTCAGTAAAGGTCATTTAGATATGCACGTTTTAATCGCAACAAAATGACAACCAAAAGTTATTAAATCAAATTTTATGAGTTCAAATTGTTAATGATGGGCTTTTGAACATAATTATACCGATTAATCTCAAAATTGTAGCTTTTTACTTGGTTAAAATTCGAACTGATTAGCTATAAAGCCCCTTTAGATATGCACGTTTTAATCGCAACAAAACAACAACCAAAAGATATTAAATCAAATTCTATGAGTTCAAATTGTTAATTATGCGCTTTTGATCATAATTATACAGATTAATCTCAAATTTTTAGCTTTTTACATGGTTAAAATTCAAACAGATTAGCTATGAAACCCCTTTAGACCTTCACGTTTTAATCGTAACAAAACAACAACCAAATATTATTAAATCAATGTTTATTAGTTCAAATAGTTAATTATAGGCTTTTGAACATAATTATACAGATTAATCTTAAATTTTCAGCTTTTTACTCAGTTAAAATTCGAACGGGTTCGCTATAAAGCCCCTTTAGACATGCATGTTTTAATTGCAACAAAACGACAACCAAAAGTTATTAAATCAATTTTATGAGTTCAAATTGTTAATTATGGGCTTTTGAACAAAATTATATATATTAATCTCAAATTTTCAACTTTTTACTCGGTTAAAATTCGAATTGATTCTCAATAAAGGCCATTTACACATACACGTTTTAATCGCAACAAAACGACAACTAAAAGTTATTAAATCAAATTTTATGAGTTCAAATTATTAATTATGGGCTTTTGAACATAATTATACAAATTAATCTTAAATTTTTTAGCTTTTTACTCAGTTAAAATTCGAACGAATTTGTTATAAAGCCCTTTTAGACATGCACGTTTTAATCGCAACAAAACAAAAATCTAAAGTTATTAAATCAAATTCTAAGAGTTCAAATTGTTAATTATGCTCTTTTGAACATAATTATACAGATTAATCTCAAATTTTCAACTGTTTACTTGGTTAAATTTACGGATTAGCTATAAAACCCCTTTAGAAATTCACGTTTTAATCATAACAAAACGACAAACAATATTATTAAATCAATGTTTAGTAGTTCAAATAGTTAATTATAGGCTTTTGAAGAAAATTATAATGATTAATGTAACCCCCTTAGCCCGGCCTAGACGGAGCCAGCACTAACGGGTTAGACGGGGAGTATCAAACCAAACCCGCGAAGGTCCGATTTGATAAACAACCTTAAAACCGTTATATTTTTTTCTAGATGCATAATCGTATTCCCACATGTCAAGGTCTCATACAAAGCATTAACGAAAACAAATTAATCAAAAACAACCGTCCGATTAAATACTTAAGTAAATTAAGGACTAAAACGTAAAACTTTTAAATCCTTCTAATAAAACATAAATTCTTTTCATCAAAGTTCAATTAAACACTCAAGTATTCTTCACAGTAAATTTCAACTCAAACGGATCATTCTAACATCATAAATTGCATGTTTCTCTAATTTAGGGACCAAAATATAAATCTTCCAAAATACAAGGATTTCATCCGAATTAGGTTAACTATCCTGAAATTAAATCAACTTTATGCATGCATACAAAATTTCAGCTCAAAATAACATCTGTAAGTACCTTAATCGAACAAAGGAAGATATCCAGGACTAATGTATAATTTCCAACAACTAACAAATCCTGGTGGTCAAAAGTTTGGAAACCTTCTGCTTGATGTTATTTCTGCTTGATGTCCGTGACTTGTCCGTGACTTGTCACCGAATGTTATTTCTGCTTGATGTTTCCACACTAACAAATAGCATTCGGTGACAAGTCACGGACTATAGTGGTCCACTAACAATTCAATACACATCCTTTAATTGGAACCACTAAATGCATCAGTCCTAGGCATAATTAGCAACATATGGCACATAAACAATAACGTCACAGACATCAATCAAGCTATAGGCATGCTTCCTAGAAAATAATTAACAACATAACAATCATACAAGTACATGTTTCAACAAATCAAACAATTCCAAAGTTCAACAATTAACAATCAAACAATAATGGTCTTATTACAACATAAACCAAAGCCTAAGTACACTCTCCTCACATAGGTTGGGTTACACATTGCCTTGCCCAATTTATTTGCCGAAAACATACCAAATTCAAAGTGATCTTTCCCCTTGGTTTCCTTGCCTCAAATAAAGCCCCAAGTGTCTTTATTTTTCTGCAAGGATGAAAAGAGAGCTTAAGCAAACATGCTTAGTGAGGAAGCTCTACACAAATCATCAATGCATCTATTTAAAACCATGATGAAACCATAATTTGAAGTACATTGTCAAATCATGCATGCTAACATCTCATGCTCATATTCTTTAAAACCATATGCTCCTTGAGTTTACATAACCTTGTCAAAACAATTTATAAATGATGCACAATCTTCTTCTCAAATTCGTGTATGTATATTGGCATTCTAGTAATCACTTTAATGTGAACCTTGAGCTCACCAAATACACGGATCCAAATCTTCTTCTCGTCATGACACGAAGTCACCATTGACATGACACAAAGTCACCAGTGACATGACACGAAGTCACCATTGACATGACACGAAGTCACCATTAACACTACCACGCACGATCAGACACATAGTCACCCTTGTTACGTGTAGGCGGCTCTACCACGCACGGTTGGACACAAAGTCACCCTTGCTACGTGTAGGCAATATTCTGTATTCTCAATTTTGTTTATAGTGCACTTAACACAATCCTAATGACATGTCATTCGTATTCGAATCTAAAATTAGTGTCACTAAGCCAATATCATAATCAAATGTGCATGATAACTTGCTGCTCATATTGCATGCATAATATGTTCAACAAATGAACCAAAAGCCATGCCCAAAGGCACCATCATATATAAGGCAATTAACCATATTGTATTCTAAATCATTTCTCATAATCTTCTGTAATCATGGATGCAAAATAAGCAATACATTTCAGCAAGTAATTCTCATGTATGCATCAATTCAAAACATGCTCATGCATTTCCCTAAATCTCATTGCATTACCAACATAATGCCTTTACCAAATGTAGCCGAAACTCATATCGGTTTATCAAAAACATTTACTTTAGTTACTCTTGAACTATGGAAGGTTTTCACACTCTTCAATAGTCCCCAAACCAGAACCGTACCAAACGCAATTCGCTTTATGTCCGAAAACACTCACCAACAAGCGAAACGAGCTTTCGCCGCTATCCGATGATCGTGCCAACGCACCAGCAATCAAGCACCTTCTTGTACCTCTTCTACAACATTAAAAACAGAGCATTCTCACATCATAACATGCTCAAACCAACAGCCATATCCGATCACCGTTAAACTACCGAAAACTTAGCCGAAAAAACCGTAAACTAAGCCGAAACGCATCCGAACAACAACAACCCAAAACCTAATGAATCTAACATCTAATCCACTTCAAATATGAACCAAAACACATCCAAACCATCCTTATATCTCCAGCAATATAAAAACATCTAAAACAGCCCCTAAAACAACCGAAAAGCACCTTAAAACTACATCGATTGCATTATTTCGGGATTAAATTAATGTGCTATTAAATGAAGAGTTAATTAATCATTTAATTAACATAAAAACATAATTGAATCCATCTAACTCCAGCATTAAATGAGATCCAAAAAGATTTCACAAAACCATTCACAAAATCATTAGATCTAACATTGAAAACATAGAATTAAGTTTTTATTCAAAGATTAGCAAGCTAATACTTGGGAATTTCAATAAAGAACCTTAGAAAAGAATTAAAAATCTAGAAAATTACCTTTAAGATCTATTCACCAAAAAGATGCAATTTCCTCTTCTTGATTCTTTGCAATTTGATGTTGATTTGATGAAATTGATGGTTAGGTTTTGTAAAGGATGGAAAGATGATTAAAATGATATAATCTTTATGGAAAAGATGCAAAAATCAGCAAGGAATTAAAGAGAAAAGATGAAGAAAAATGGAGAGAAAATGAGAGAAAAAAGTAGTTTTTGAGAGAAAATGATTTATCATCTTTAATTAAAGTAATTAAAAAGCATTTTGGTGAATAAATCATTATTAAAAATTAAAATGGGTTTATGACCCTCTAAGGATTCTAAGTTTAGCTTGCTTTTCAATTTAGTCACTAAAACATCAAATTTTTGAAAATTACAAAATAAATCCTCCAAATTTTCCAAAAATTACAAATTGGACATTTATGTATAATTAAACATAATTAAAAATCAATATAAAGTCCAAATCACTTTCTTTTAATTTTGAAACATCTTTTTAATATTTTAAACCACATTCCAAAATTATTACTTTTCTAATTAAAAATATTTTCATTTTATATTTCCCTGGAATAACGAACCGGAGAATCCGGTTCGACCCGAATCGAAATCTCCTAACTAAAGCCCAAACTACTAACCCCAAAATCGGGATGTTAACTCTCCCCCTCTTAAGAAAATTTCGTCCTCGAAATTTACCTGAAGTAAACAAGTGAGGAATCTGCTCCTCCATACTTTTCCTTGTCTCCCAAGTTGCTTCTTCAGTACCTCGGTGTTTCCAAAGCACTTTAACTAAATCTATGGTCTTTCCTCGAAGAACCTTTGTATCCACATCCAAAACCCTCACCGGTTCTTCCTCATAACTCAAATCCTCCTTTAACTCAATCTCCTCAATCGGAACAACATGAGAAGGATCCGATCTATATCTACGAAGCATTGATACATGAAAACATCATGCATCTTACTCAACTCCTCTGGCAACCTCAATCTATAAGCAACAAGACCAACCCGCTCCAACACCTAATATAGTCCAATAAAACGAGGACTCAACTTACCCTTACGTCCAAGCCTCAACATCTTCTTCCACGGAGAAAACTTAAGAAACACTCTGTCCCTAACATCATACTCTATCTCCCTACACCTTAAATCGGCATAGGACTTTTGTCTATCCGAAGCTTCCATAAGTTTAGCACAAACAAACTTAACCCTCTCATCCGTATCTTTTAAAACTCGAGGCAAGGGAACACACTTTTGCCTAACTTCTTTCCAACACAAAGGTGTACAACACCTACGCCCGTATAAAGCCTCAAACGGTGCCATCTGTATACTCGCTTGGAGCTATTGTTATATACAAACTCCACCAAAGACAACTGTTTCTCCCAAGAACTTTGAAACTCAATGATGCAACACCTCAACATATCCTCCAAAGTCTGAATAACACATTCAGACTGACCATCTGTCAGAAGATGATAAGCAGCACTAAACTAAGCCTTGTACCCAAAGCAACCTACAAACTCTTCTCAAGACATAGATGTAAACCATGGATCTCTATCCGATATGATCAACTTAAGCATACTATGCAACTTCACCATCTCAGAAACATACAACTCTACCAACTTATCCATAAAACACGTTGTATGCACGGCAAGAAAATGTGCACACTTTGAAAACCTATCAACAATAACCTATAAAGAATCCTTCTTGGAATCTGTCACATCTTCCTTCAAATCAATCCAAAAGTACACACTTTTAAGATCCTTATACATCTTCACTCCACTCGGATGTATAGCAAACGGACTAGTATGTGCTCCTGCTAAAATTGCTTACCTCAACTCAATATCATCCGACACCACAATCTGACCCCTAAACCACAACATCTCATCCTCATCAAAACGATACTCGGTCGGTCTACCCTTAGCCATATCCTCCACAAAAGGTACCAACGTCTCATCCTCTAACTGTTTCACCTTATCATCTCAACCAAGATAGGTTTTACTTACAACTTCACCACTCAACCACCTTCCTTTAAAATACTCAACTTAGCAAACATCACCCTCGACTCAACTGTCGTCTTACGGTTTAAAGATTCAGCCATCACATTAGCTTTCCCCGGATGGTATGCAACAGACAACCCATACTTACCCTATTCGGACAACCAACAGATTCCTTCCTCACACCCAAGCAACAATGCACAACCTACCACACCATCTCAACCTCTATAGAAAACACAACTCAAAAGAAAACCCCATAAGGTTGATAACCAACTCTTGATAACCGCAACGGTTTCCATACCACCACCATCGAACTAACCTTAATTTTGCATCCTCCCACATACCAGGTAACCAACTAAGTCTTTCACCAACCTCCACTCCACACAACAAACTTCAAACTAACTTTGCATAAAACTGTCAAAATTGTCTCACGCAACTCCACCACCAACAACAACTTCATTATGAGTCATATTAACCATATCACAACATCACTACATATCATCCATTTACCTATGAATGATAAAACCCAACATCCAAACGACAACCTATGTCGGTCTTAAAAACTCTCAAATCTTAATATGTTATAGATACACCACTCACATATCTTTCAAATGGGACTTAGAAATCCAAGAAAACCGTACTCAAACAAACAATTAATCCAACAACCCTTATAAGAAAACTCCATACCATCGATAAAACTTACTACCAAACTTATGATGATTCTTTCCGAATTCATCCTTGGCACCTTTACTAATAATAATAACCCAAAGAAAATTGATACTCACTCTTACCTTACCAGCAAGATTAACATTTACATATGATTCAAACATAATCCAAACAAGCATAGTCGAAAAAACATGTTTTCTCCAACTCCTACCACAACACTTACCACCAAACCCATGGAAAAAAATTACCATAAGCCCTGATCAAGATACCATTCCATCTCGACACTTTTCAAAACAACCACGCGGCTCACCTAACGGAAAAAGATTCTCAACAAAAAACTGAACCTTGCTAGAACATATCCTTCACTAGACCCTCAACAAACACTTTGCCACGACTTGTCCCCGATCAACTTACCAAGGTTGAATTTCGCTCACAGATCCACCATTTAACTAGGTCTCCCTATAGGTTAATCGAACATCTTCCCTTGTAACTCCACAACAACCCAGGCTTATCCCACATAACAAACTCCCATTGCAAGCATCCTTATGTAAGCCAAGTCATCCTCGGCTGCTAACATTCTACAAAACATATCATACAAGAAACTTACCAACTTTGTGTCAAACCCAACATTATACTCATCACAACGATAATATCTCCAACTTAAGGTTTAGCCACCATAACCAACTCCACCAAGGTTCAAAATTTAAAATCTACACATCATTAAGTGCCTTGACACTTAACCCAAAACTTTTTTTTTCATTATCAACTCAGTGACAAACCAACTCCTACATTAACTATACCACAACAAAATCCAAACTTGTAAAACTATTCTTTCCACTAGCTCGAACATCTCTTATTTTGTAACCTTGCCGAAGCAGTAACCACATTGATGAAATATCCGCAAACACGAACCCACCGAACACAAAACCTTAAAACACTTTTCGGTAAAAGTAAACCCACAAGATTGTACAATCGATACATACCATAAATTGTCCAACAGTCCTCGATACACCACTTCAAACATCTTCAAAAACAATCTTTTCCCGAGGTACATCCAACTTAACATCCTATAAACCCAACATGTACACTTTCCTCCTTTATAGTACAACCAAACCCCTCAAGGTCACAACAACCCATGATTTAAACCCCCGATATCATAACTCTCATACCAATACATATCTCATATTTTACTTTCATCCCGACTATACCAGATCGGTCACAACCCCCTATCTAACTACACATTAACCATACTACAAAGAATCCATGTAATTTTCACAAATTAATTTCACATCACTTAGAATGATATCAACCCGCCTTTTTCTACAAAACATGTTGCAACCTTCTTAGAACCTCCAAATCTTAACTAGAAAGAATCCGCAAAACTCAGCCTTACCTTTAGTAATGACCAACTCAAACTAACCATAATTCAGGGTATTTACCTCGGTTTCAAACATTCATAACTCTGAGACCAACTACTCATTCTTCATCCAAGACTATTCCCTAACCAAAAGGGTAGTTCGCCCATTACACATTCAACTCAACACCACAAGAAAATCCTTTCAACCCCCCTGTTTTTTTCCATACCTTCACCTTAAAAGAACCAACCACACTCCACTTACACCCTCAAGGAGCTACTCGCAAGTGTGAACAAATGTATGCATGATTTCTTGTATGCCCTCATAAATTCCTATGCAAGTGCATGTGCATGTAAATGCAATTTCTAATGTCATGCTCAAGAATGAATGCATGCATGTCCTACATTATCTATAGATATATACATATATGTGCTCTTACTTTAAATATGATTATTGTTCACACTCACAAATAACATCCTCAATTCCAACAACTTCAACTACCTTCCTATTGACAACTCCCAAGTCAGATTAGCAACAGCCGTACCAGCTTTAGCAGACTAAAACACACCCGAAAGAACGGTGCAACACCATAAACTAACCTTCCTGCCTAACCAAAGGCACACTCACAAAGGAGGAAGAAATTACTCTTCCCTAGCAGTCGTTTCATCTTCAATATTGACCATCGATGTTCATACCAACAGAAGCTCGTGACTTACGTCTCATAAACATATTCCAAAAATAATTTTAGATATGAAATTAAACATATGGTATCAATAAATATTAGACTTACATTCGGGCAAGATCCAAAGGAAAAACTGTAGAGCACCTGAAAATGTGTTGGAATTGGCAATGTGTAACTGATAACCCCCTTTTAACCATCATTAATCAAAGTACAATCATCACGAATAGATTTTCACACTCCAACAACATATCATGCTCAATCACACATATCACGATCAATCTCACATTTAAACACACAACTTAGCAATCCTACACATGCTTTAACCAACCAACTACACACTTTACAAACCTGGCTCTGATACCATCAAATGTAACCCCCTTAGCCCAGCCTAGACAGAACCAGCACTAACGGGTTACACGGGGAATATCAAACCAAACCCGCAAAGGTCCGATTCGATAAAAAATCCTAAAATCATTATATTTTTTTCTAGATGCATAATCGTATTCCCACATGTCAAGGTCTCATACAAAGCATTAACGAAAACAAATTAATCAAAAACAACCGTCCGATTAAATACTTAAGTAAATTAAGGACTAAAACGTAAAACTTTTAAATCCTTTTAATAAAACATAAATTCTTTTCATCAAAGTTCAATTAAACACTCAAGTATTCTTCACAGCAAATTTCAACTCAAACGGATCATTCTAACATCATCAATTGCATGTTTCTCTAATTTAGGGGCCAAAATGTAAATCTTCCAAAATACAAGGAATTCATCCGAATTAGGTTAACTATCTTGAAATTAAATCAACTTTATGCATCCATGCAAAATTTCAGCTCAAAATAACATCTGTAAGTACCTTAATCGAACAAAAGAAGATATCCGGGACTAAAGTATAATTTCTAGCAACTAACAAATCCTGGTGGTCAAAGGTTTTGAAACCTTCCAGAAGGTTTCCAAACTTTTTGTAAAAGGTTTCGAAACTTTTCGCGTCCAGTAGCTTTCCAAACTTGAAACTGCCCGCAAGGTTTGGAAACCTTCTTGAAGGTTTCCAAACTATTTGTCAAAGGTTTCGGAACCTTCCCAAAGGTTTCGAAACTTTGGGTCTGAAACCAAAAGTTCCGTCACACTAAGTGAACACTAACAATTCAATACACATCCTTTAATTGGAACCACTAAATGCATCAGTCCTAGGCATTATTAGCAACATATGGCACATAAACAACAACGTCACGGACATCAATCAAGCTATAGGCATGCTCCCTAGAAAATAATCAACAACATAACAATCATGCAAGTACATGCTTCAACAAATCAAAGAATTCCAAAGTTCAACAATTAACAATCAAATAATAATGGTCTTATTAAAACATAAACCAAAGTCTAAGTACACTCCCCTCACATAGGTTGGGTTACACATTGCCTTGCCCAATTTATTTGCCGAAAATATACCAAATTCAAAGTGATCTTTTCCCTTGGTTTCCTTGCCTCGAACGAAGCCCCAAATGTCTTTATTTTTCTGCAAGGATGAAAAGAGAGCTTAAGCAAACATGCTTAGTGAGGAAGCTCTACACAAATCATCAATGCATCTATTTAAAACAACGATGAAGCCATAATTTGCAGTACATTGTCAAATCATGCATGCTAACATCTCATGCTCATATTCTTTAAAACCATATGCATCCTTGAGTTTACATAACCTTGTCAAAACAATTTATAAATGACGCACAATCTTCTTCTCAAATTCGTGTATGTATATTGGCATTCTAGTGACCACTTTAATGTGAACCTTAAGCTCACCGAATACACGGATCCATTGTTAGAGACCATTGTCTCGTCATGACACGAAGTCACCATTGACATGACACGAAGTCACCATTGACATGACACGAAGTCACCATTGACATGACACAAAGTCACCATTGACATGACACAAAGTCACCATTGACATGACACTAAGTCACCATTAGCACAACCACGCACGATCGGACACATAGTCACCCTTGTTACGTGTAGGCGGCTCTACCACGCACGATTGGACACAAAGTCACCCTTGTTACGTGTAGGCAATATTCTGTATTCTCAATTTTGTTTATAGTGCACTTAAGACAATCCTAATGACATGTCATTCGTATTCAAATCTAAAGTTAGTGTCAATAAGCCAATATCATAATCAAATGTGCATGATAACTTGCTGCTCATAATGCTTGCATAATATGTTCAACAAATGAACCAAAAGCCATGCCCAAAGGCAACATCATATATAAGGCAATTAACCATATTGTATTCTAAATCATTTCTCATAATCTTCCGTAATTATGGATGCAAAATAAGCTATGCATTTCAGCTAGTAATTTTCATGTATGCATCAATTCAAAACATGCTCATGCGTTTCTGTAGCGTCCTTTTTCGAAGAGGATTTGAAAGTTGGAAAACGGGAAATAATTTTGAAAAGTGTGTGGGGGTAAAAAGGTCTTTGATGCTACGATTTAATCCCTTTAAAATGAATAAAAACATTAATTTTGATAAAATGTAAAATTGGAGTCGCCATCGGTCACTCAGGCAGACCGGACACCATAAAAGACAACCAGAGATTCGTTTTGGAAAAGGGTTCGGGAGTTGGTTACGCGTGGGGAAGGATTAGCACCCCCAACACGCCCGAAAATCGGTACCAAAAATATTTTCATTTTTTTAACTTTAACTTAATTTTAAATCGGTTTCTAAAATCAAAATTGGCCTTGATCGAAAGGGCTTAATTTAATTGGTGAATTCGAATTAATAATACATTTAATTAATAAGGTTGACGATGCACTGGACCAAAGACTAAAACGACGTCAAATAATAATGACCGTCGGGTTAGTTTAAGGCTCGGATCTCGTACGTCACCTTTATGCATGATGCAAGCCTAAAGATGATGTCATGGTGTTGATAATTTTAACATTTACTTACCTTGAAACAATAAAAAATTAATTCAAATATTCGATTAATCTCCGATAATTCGGACGATTATGAAACGAATATCAGAATTAATAAATACCCTTTTTATTTTAAAATTAATAAAGTGTACTTAACAAAAGAGGTCACATGAATGATGACATACATGAGTGATAAACGAACATCCACATACGAATGAGAATACCATTACCAAGAGAGCATGCACCAAATCTTAGTACAGAGATAAGACTAAAGGTAAAAGCCCAAATGAATAAATGCATGAGTAGACCATAATGCTAATGAATAAGCATGCAACCAAACAAATTAAGGATTAAGTACAACAAACTAAATAAGGTAGGAATAAAGACAAAAACATAATATAAGCAAACATGCAAAGGAGTAATATAAAATAACTACACGTGACAATATAAAATGCGAACGTGCCATGAAAATATATACATTAACCGTGTATATGTTATGCTTAAATGAAAGAGGGGATTCGCATGCACATATCGGAGTGTCACAGAACCAAAGGAATGAGGTAACCTATGGACTAAATATGTTAGCAATATGTGATAGTTCATAATGAAAAAAAAATGATATATTGTACATGCATTATAATCACGAGATAATAAAATATGCAAAACATTAATATTGGCAGCAAACTAAATATATTACGCATGAAAGAAATATATAATATTAAAATATATTTAATAATTCCTAAGACAAAACGCTATAACATATGGGTATATAAAAAAACTGAAAATGGAAGGATATGATATATGATATAAAAAGATATGTATAAAATATATCATATGAATATATGCACAATAAAGAATATATCTACAGATTATATATTATAGTAAAAGAAAATAAATATAGGAAGTTTAAATATCATAAAAGCAAATTCTAAATTTAGAGGCATTTAATTAATATTTCAATTAAAGATAATAAATATTGTAAGTGATCTAAAGAAATCCAAAACAAAACGTCATTTTTGGTTTGCTTAGAACCAGACCCTAAATGCTTCAACTTCTCAACTTTCATCGCCTCTTTGTTTCTGTTCTGCCAAGGACGGTGGCGGAGGGATTTCCAAGCTTAGCCGGCCCTTGCGTGCCATCCATCGGCGGCTCGGCTTCACGGCAAGGACGTCGACACCCTCAACGCCCGGTAAGATTTTGAGACTCTTTCCTTATTTCTTTTTTTGAAATCGAAATGAGATTTGTTGAAAGAAAATAGTATTTTGTTTCAGATTAAAACGTAAAGAAAGTTTGTATTCTCTCCTTTCTTTTTTTGGGAAAGAATCGAAATAAGACTCCTTTAGAGAAAGGATCTCAGATCTGAAAATAAACAAAATCTTGATTTTTCGTTTTAAAAAAAAAACTACTATAAAACTTGATTTTCTGGGTTTAAAAGCATGTTAGAATATGGGATTTTCTACCTCAAACCGAGGATTTTCTTTCCATTTCATTTCTAGAAAAAAAAAATGAGATTACAAGAGTGTGGGATTTCTTTTTCAATATTTCTGGGCTCCCCCTTTTTTTCAAAACCACAAAAAAAAACCTTTCTTATAACCCAAAAATCGGGTCTTCTTCTCTCGATCTCCACCTCTCCTACTTTACATTGAAGATTACTCTACTGCCTATATTTTTCTATTAATGCTTATATTCCATATTTTCTGGTATTGGAAAGACTGACATTTGCATTTGTTTCCCCTTTGGTATGTGGCGTGTCCGGATTTTCTGAAAAGCTAGTGATGGTTTGTTGTATGGCAGCAGCAAATTCGGTGAGATTTTTGGTGGAAGGTCAAAGGTTGGCAGGGGATTTAGATCGTCGGGCGAGTGGAGCTCACGTGCGCGAGGAGTCACGCGCTCAAGACTCCTCATCTAGTCTGGCGGCTGCAACAAAGAAACATAGGGAATTAGGGTTCAGATTCAATTAGGATTTTCTTTTAAATTAGTGGGCTTTCTAAAATAGGCTGAATTATTTAAACACTTGGGCTTGTAATTATTTAATGGGTTTATAAAGACATGGACTGGACTTCATATTTTTGGGGGGGTTTAATTTAATTATTATTTTTTATTTTTTAATGATTATACAAATGATATATATATATATACATGCAATATTTTAAAACACATAACACATATAAATATTCATACACACATGACACATAATTAATAAATATCTTATACATGCAACACAATAATCAAATGAAGATCACATTAACACATGATATGTATTTACATACAATCACACATTAGATAATGTATCATCATATACTTACACATGCTCATGCACATAATCTCATTAAATAATACATACAACATATTATGCTTACTATATATATATATACCTAAATGGTGACCTTAACAAAAGAACAACAATGGTATACAATAATATTAACCAACACATATTATATAAATTCATATTATTTTTCTTTTTTTCTTTTTTTTTAATCTTTTTCAGACGTTACATATACCCATTACATGATAATTAAAGCCCTTTTATTTTAAACATAAAATAAGTTAGACCCGGATAAAAATGGTGATTACAGTTGCCCCTCTTTGCTTACTCTTGTGAAACAAGGGTAAAGCAAAGACCATAATCACTAGTTTTGTCTTACTTTCCTGTTAGAATGATATACTCTTCTGGAATGGTAAAAGAGTGGATCTTGACTTCCCCTTCGTGGTCTGGAAGTTGAATTGGCCCTTCCTTCATGGTCTAAAGGCGTGTTCTGCTTCCATTTTTGGTCTTAAAGCAGATTTTGCTCCCCTTAGTGGTCTTAGAGCTGGTGTTCGCTTCCCTTTAAGGTCGTCGACGAACTTGACTTTCCTTCATGGTCATAAAGCCGAATTGGCCTTCCCTTCGTGGTTTAAAGGCATGTTTTGCTTCCCTTCGTGGTCTAAAGCTTATTTAGCCTTCCCTTCTTGGTTTAAAGGCGTATTTTGCTTTTCTTCGTGGTCTAAAGCAGATTCTGCTCCCCTGGATAGTCTTAGAGCAGGTTGGATAAAAAAATCAATCTTTCTGAAGTGGATAACGACTATCGACCGGTCTTTGAATGATGACTCGTTCCTGGTCTTCAAATGATGAAGGAATTAAAATAACTTCGCTTTTCCGGAGCGGTTAAAAACGGCTTGACTGAAATAACATGCCCCTCTAAAATGTCGTTGGATGAAGATGTGTTCCCCGAAACGGTAGCAAACACTGAACTATTTTTCCTGTATCAGTTGGGAGTGATTATGCTCTTTATGCGCCTGAGCAAATAGGCTGCTATCATAATTTTTTCCTTGATAAGCTCAAAATTCCTCATTCCTTCCATTTTTATGGTTGCTCCTTTTATGCTTTTCATTACCTGTGAAAAATGATAAAATAATATGAAAAATGTGTTAGCATGCTCCTAATCATAAGGATGCTTTACTATACATGATGCATGAATAATTTTTTTTATCTTTGGGTTCTTCTCGTATAGAATTTTATCTCGAAATCTCTTGGGAATCCCGTCAAAGGGGTTGTCAATCTTCTTCAAAACCTAGGATTTATGCCTAATCGGCCACCAATTCTTGTTCTTTAAACCTGTAGACTTATGCTGGAAAGACTGTCTAGGTGCCCCAAATCCGGGAATTCAACATAAATATGCTTCAACCTCAGGGCACACACTGGAAAGGCTGCCAACCCTTAATTCGGGTCTTACGCTACTGTGGCTGCCAAAAGTCTCTGAATTTAGGACTTACGCAACAAGGCTGCCAAAAATCTCTAAAATCTGGACTCACGCTACAAGGCTACCAAAATCTCTTAACTCAGGACTCACGCTACAAGGCTGCCAAAATAGTCTAAACTCTGGACTCACGCTATAAGGCTGCCAAAAACATTCAACTCAGGAATTACGCAACAAGGTTGCCTAAAATCTCTTAACTCAAGACTCACGCAACAAGGTTGCCAAAATGTTGTAAACTCGGGATTCGTGTCCAAAAAGCCATAAAAATACTCTATTGGACTCACGCCATAAGGCTGCCAAAATACTCTAAAATTGGGACTCACGCAACAAGGCTGCCAAAAATGTTGTAAACTCGATTCTCACACCAAAAATGCTGTCAAAAATCTAAATCCAGGACTTCACGCAACAAGGCTGCCAAAAACTTTCAACTCAAGCCTCACGCCGCAAGGTATTCAAGATGCTCTAATTTCAGGATTCAAGTCGAAAAGGCTACCAAAATGCTCTAAATTCAGACTCATGTCAGAAAGGCTGCCACAACATTCTCTAAACTCGGGACTCACATCGAAAAGGCTACCAAAATGCTTTTAATTTGGGATTCTTGCCGAAAAGGCTACCAACATGCTCTAAACTCGGAACTCACGATGTAAAGATTGCATAAATGATCTAAATTCGGAAATCACACCAAAAAACTACCAAAATGCTCTAAATTTGGGACTCATCGTGTCCCATCTCATCTTCTTTTAAGTGTCGACTAGCCGCTTCGAAACTCGTTACTCCTTAAAGTCTGAAAACCCTCCCAAACTCGATGTGAGTGGAATGCATTCATTTCCCAAACTGATTCTTAGATGCATCTCTCTACTTTGATGTCGGGATCAAAAATATTGCCTCTCGTCCCTTCATAAGAAATGTTCTTTTTTGACCAAAAGGGGTAAACAAGATTCAAACCCCTGAGCCTTTCCAAAGTGTCGAGGTAAGATTTACTTCATGCCCCTAAATCATTCAACGTGTGCATTCTAGTTGAAGTCCTCGATGAGCCATTCTTTTGGTCGACTATCTATATCCGTGCACCTCAAGTTTCATGTTTGATGCAATACATAAAATCCTTGTCATTTGAAAATGTGCATTTGATGATCATCATTCCAACGAATAATGACATTAAAATTAACATACAAGACCTCAAAAAGAAGAAGAAAAAGAATAGAAACTCTAGATATCAAGTGCAAGAGCTTCTCAAATTCAATCTTCGACGCTTATCTGAAGCATATTTGAATTGTTGTGGCGATTCGAAGTCACAAAATCCGTCTTGATGACTCGGTTCATCCTTATAATTATCGCATTACTACAGAATACTACTCCTTCTCAATTCTCATGTATGCTCCACTAAAATTTTATTTAATTATGAAGTATTGATCATTCAAATTATGATGTATTTTTACAACTCTTTTCTGATTTATTTTATTTTTCTTTTCATCTTTTATTCCCTTTGTCAAATTAACAATTCTCTGGGGAAATCAATTCATCACAGTCCTTTGTCTTGAAGATACTGATAGAGCAAATAACAATACCCCAAGTTACTTGGCATAGTCATGATTTGAAAATATTACCATCACTCGTGAAGCTTTGGATGATGCATTGCAAACTTATTTAATTTTTCGCTTCAGCGGAGTGCCCCAAGATATCCACACTCTTATCTGAACATGCCTATTACCAGGGTTCGAACATTGGAGTGCTTTTTTTTATATCAACAATCATTATCAATTTTATCCCAACATATCTTTTTACAGGCTTCGAACATTGTTTCCCTTTTTTTGTAATTCTACTTCGTTAAAATTAAGAGCTTTTCTTATCATCAAATATCATTGAAGGAGTAGTGATCTTGTTATGCAGACCAGAGTCTATCAAAGGAAATTGTGCTCTTTTTGTGATCACAATATTCACTTGGTTTGAATTGAGTTCACATCTTGTAATTGATATCCAATGATCCACGGGGTTAAGAAGAGATATATACATATATATAATGGTCATGATATGTTAAGCAAAATGCATTTTCTACCAAAATGAAAATCATCAAACACAACACATGCCCTTTTGATAAAAGATTTCTGCTACTCTCAGGCCAAGGGTAGCGAAATTGTTTTCATGCATTACATCAATATGAAACCCTAAACGCAAAGATGTCTTATTTACAGTGACACAAAAGATGGGTTTCAGTCGACCCTCGATTCTTCGTCTTCAATTCTCTATCCCTATAACATTCAGCATCGCTCGGTGGGGTTTCCTGATTCCCCAAGTAGAACGCGTATGTACTCTCGATTCTTCGTCTTCAATCCTCTATCCCTATAACATTCAGCATCGCTCGGTGGGGTTTCCTGATTCCCCCAGGTAGAACGCGCATGTACTTCTCGAATTATACATTAAAAGGGATAGATCTAAATTGTCCTCCATCGATATGGGCTCTTGGTATTTCTCTTGTATAAAATGAGGAAACAGAACCGAGATGACCACGATCAAAGCCTTGTCTTCCAAGTTCATAACCTTAAGTGGATATGGAGAAAATTTAGGCTCTTCGCTTGCCTTTTCAGCTTCTATTGGCACTTGCCCTTTTGCTTCGTCTACCCACTTTTTCCTCTACTGTGGTGATCGGATATCTTCTCAACTTCGATCGAACCAAGCTTGCACTTGTCAATGAAATGGCCTTGAACCCCGACATAGAACTCATAACAGTCATCTTCTTTACATAACTTCGGGTAGGGAGGTTTACGTGCTTCGACATATCAAGGTGCCACTAGTCGAGTTTTTAGCAACCTTGAAAATATCTCCTGGTAGGTGAGAGGAATGGTACTAAAATGCAGGCTCTTCAACTTCTCTTGTTTCTCTTGATGTCCAGAAATAGGGCTCGTCAACATCGAAGGTTTCCCCTGAATTAGAAAGGTGACGACATATCCCTCGAGGTGGTCCATAAACTCCTAAATCCGTTTCAATCTCATCTAGCCCTTTACTTTTCCATTTCTTGAATGTTGGAGTTAGGCTTCAAACTCTTGTTGGCGCTTCTAACCTCAAATTATGTTGTAAGGTCTTCTTCTAAACCTTTTTCCTTGATTACAGTGACTACTAAACTCATCAAATGGAAAAACTTAAGCTCAAGTTTTCTCACTATATTTGTGAAGGATCATTTTCTTGTTCTCTTTCTTTCTCTCGAAATAAAGATGTGATGACATGCAATGAATACAAATTTAAATGATGTCAAAAAATGATAAATAATGGCTTTTATGTCAAAATGAATGAAAACAATAATCTTAATGCAGACAAATGCAATATGAAATGCAAAGAGAACGATCGAGTTAAAAAATATCATTGTTAAACAACTTCATTAAAAGGGAAATATCATCTCGATACAATGATTGAGATTTATCAATTACAAAAATGGTTTGGGGATAACATCATGGATGATTCTCTCTCTCGAAGTCCCTATGACCTTCTTCTACTCTTCAAATCTTCACCCGAGACACCATGAAGCTCATCCGCATTCTATGTCGAAGATGGAATTTCTTGTATTTCAGCAGTCTATTATCAATTCTCACTCTAGTCTCCAAATTGTATGGGCATACTGAAATTGTCCCTCATTATTTTCGCTTGATCTTAAAGTCGATGGTCCCTCTATACCACCTTCTTATATTCTCTGAACCTTTACCTGGAACACCTTAGAGCTCGTTGACATCTTTAGCTAAAAAATAATTCTTTCATGCAACCTTTTGCGTCTAAGCAATGCATCATGTTAATTCTTACTCTTTCCACCGAATGGTATAGGCTACGAAGTGATATGTTTCTACAGAAGACATTAGGTGTGCTGGAATTGCCCCCTCATGGTTGCCCCTTAATCTTCATGTTTTGAACTTTACTCGTCAAAATAAGCTACTGAAGCTTGGTTCTTCAAGTCATCATCTTTGCGTTTGATGGTAGAGTCTAACAGAGCTATGATCTTTTTCAAACGATTATTTTCTTTTGATCATATTTGATCCCTCTTGTTCTTGCTTCAAATGAAACCTCCCTTTAATGAAGTTTTTAATTTCAAACTATTTTCAACTTCGATGTGCTCTTTATGATATGATAATGCATGAAAAAATTAAAACAAAAGAAACAATGACACAAAGGTTAGTCACAGTAAAAATATTTAAAGAAGCAAGAAAAATACAATGGGAAATAAACACAAATATGATTAACAAAGAAAACCCTAATCTATCTTTCTAGGGTTATCCGCATGGCTCTATTGGGGTTGGGTTCCTATATTCTCACACACGCGGCTTGGTTCTAATCGGGGTACCCGAACCTATCTTATCGCCTACTAAGACAAATAAGAGCCCAAATTCTAGCCCATTACAGGCTTGCGAATTGGATTCGGTTCGAGGGAAAGCACGACCTAATGACGTGGAGGGTTGCTCACTTGTCAAAGGCGTGGATTCCAGAAGTGCATTGCCGACCCGTGGAGGGTTACTCACTTGGGTATGGGCGTTTCACTCCCACTTAAAAGGGTTAGATCTCGGGTATAGAGCTTGATGGAATGATGCAACACATGTCGGTGATTCCTTAAAAATTAAATGAAAAATTAATTTGAATTCACTAATTATTAAAGCCTGTAAAATCTTGATCACATTTTAATAAAGAAACCTCTTTAAAATTAATTAAAGTTCAAAAGCAAGTTAAAAATATTTTTTATTTGGCCTAACTCTCTTTTTGTTAAAAACAAAAAATTCTCCCCAGCGGAGTCGCCATGCTGTAGCGTCCTCTTTTGAAGAGGATTCGAAAGTTGGAAAACGGAAAATAATTTTGAAAAGTGTGTGGGGCTAAAAAGGTCTTTGATGCTACGATTTAATCCCTTTAAAATGAATAAAAAAATTAATTTTTGATAAAATGTAAAATTGGAGTCGCCACCGGTCACTCAGGCAGACCGGACACCATAAAAGACAACCAGAGATTCGTTTTGAAAAAGGGTTCGGGAGTTGGTTACGCGTGGGGAAGGATTAGCACCCCCAATACGCCCGAAAATCGGTACCAAAAATATTTTCATTTTTTTAACTTTAACTTAATTTTAAATCGGTTTCTAAAATCAAAATTGGCCTTGATCGAAAGGGCTTAATTTAATTGGTGAATTCGAATTAATAATACATTTAATTAATAAGGTTGACGATACACTGAACCAAAGACTAAAACGACGTCAAATAATAATGACCGTCGGGTTAGTTTAAGGCTCGGATCTCGTACGTCACCTTTATGCATGATGCAAGCCTAAAGATGATGTCATGGTGTTGATAATTTTAACATTTACTTACCTTGAAACGATAAAAAATTAATTCAAATATTCGATTAATCTCCGATAATTCGGACGATTATGAAACGAATATCAGAATTAATAAATACCCTTTTTATTTTAAAATTAATAAAGTGTACTTAACAAAAGAGGTCACATGAATGATGACATACATGAGTGATAAACGAACATCCACATACGAATGAGAATACCATTACCAAGAGAGCATGCACCAAATCTTAGTACAGAGATAAGACTAAAGGTAAAAGCCCAAATGAATAAATGCATGAGTAGACCATAATGCTAATGAATAAGCATGCAACCAAACAAATTAAAGATTAAGTACAACAAACTAAATAAGGTAGGAATAACGACAAAAACATAATATAAGCAAACATGCAAAGGAGTAATATAAAATAACTACACGTGACAATATAAAATGCGAACGTACCATGAAAATATATACATTAACCGTGTATATGTTATGCTTAAATGAAAGAGGGGATTCGCATGCACATATGGGAGTGTCACAGAACCAAAGGAATGAGGTAACCTATGGACTAAATATGTTAGCAATATGTGATAGTTCATAATGAAAAAAAAATGATATATTGTACATGCATTATAATCACGATATAATAAAATATGCAAAACATTAATATTGGTAGCAAACTAAATATATTACGCATGAAAGAAATATATAATATTAAAATATATTTAATAATTCTTAAGACAAAACGCTATAACATATGGGTATATAAAAAAACTGAAAATGGAAGGATATGATATATGATATAAAAAGATATGTATAAAATATATCATATGAATATATGCACAATAAAGAATATATCTACAGATTATATATTATAGTAAAAGAAAATAAATATAGGAAGTTTAAATATCATAAAAGCAAATTCCAAATTTAGAGGCATTTAATTAATATTTCAATTAAAGATAATAAATATTGTAAGTGATCTAAAGAAATCCAAAACAAAACGTCATTTTTGGTTTGCTTAGAACCAGACCCTAAATGCTTCAACTTCTCAACTTTCATCGCCTCTTTGTTTCTGTTCTGCCAAGGACGGTGGCGGAGGGATTTCCAAGCTTAGCCGGCCCTTGCGTGCCATCCATCGGCGACTCGGCTTCACGGCAAGGACGTCGACACCCTCAACGCCCGGTAAGATTTTGAGACTCTTTCCTTATTTCTTTTTTTGAAATCGAAATGAGATTTGTTTAAAGAAAATAGTATTTTGTTTCAGATTAAAACGTAAAGAAAGTTTGTATTCTCTCCTTTCTTTTTTTGGGGAAGAATCGAAATAAGACTCCTTTAGAGAAAGGATCTCAGATCTGAATATAAACAAAATCTTGATTTTTTGTTTTAAAAAAAAAACTACTATAAAACTTGATTTTCTGGGTTTAAAAGCATGTTAGAATATGGGATTTTCTACCTCAAACCGAGGATTTTCTTTCCATTTCATTTCTAGAAAAAAAAATGAGATTACAAGAGTGTGGGATTTCTTTTTCAATATTTCTGGGCTCCCCCCCTTTTTTCAAAACCACAAAAAAAACCTTTCTTATAACCCAAAAATCGGGTCTTCTTCTCTCGATCTCCACCTCTCCTATTTTACATTGAAGATTACTCTACTGCCTATATTTTTCTATTAATGCTTATATTCCTGATTTTCTGGGATTGGAAAGACTAACATTTGCATTTGTTTCCCCTTTGGTATGTGGCGTGTCCGGATTTTCTGAAAAGCTAGTGATGGTTTGTTGTATGGCAGCAGCAAATTCGGTGAGATTTCTGGTGGAAGGTCAAAGGTTGGCAGGGGATTTAGATCGTCGGGCGAGTGGAGCTCACGTGCGCGAGGAGTCACGCGCTCAAGACTCCTCATCTAGTCTGGCGGCTGCAACAAAGAAACATAGGGAATTAGGGTTCAGATTCAATTAGGATTTTCTTTTAAATTAGTGGGCTTTCTAAAATAGGCTGAATTATTTAAATACTTGGGCTTGTAATTATTTAATGGGTTTATAAAGACATGGACTGGACTTCATATTTTTTAGGGGGTTTAATTTAATTATTATTTTTTATTTTTTAATGATTATGCAAATGATATATATATATATACATGCAATATTTTAAAACACATAACACATATAAACATTCATACACACATGACACATAATTAATAAATATCTTATACATACAACACAATAATCAAATAAAGATCACATTAACACATGATATGTATTTACATACAATCACACATTAGATAATGTATCATCATATATTTACACATGCTCATGCACATAATCTCATTAAATAATACATGCAACATATTATGCTTACTATATATATATATACCTAAATGGTGACCTTAACAAAAGAACAACAATGGTATGCAATAATATTAACCAACACATATTATATAAATTCATATTATTTTGTTTTTCTTTTTTTTTAATCTTTTTCAGACGTTACATATACCCATTACATGATAATTAAAGCCCTTTTATTTTAAACATAAAATAAGTTAGACCCGGACAAAAATGGTGATTACAGTTTCCCTAAATCTCATTGCATTACCAACATAATGCCTTTACGAAATGTAGCCGAAACTCATATTGGTTTATCAAAAACATTTAATTTAGTTAATCTTGAACTATGGAAGGTTTTCACACTCTTCCATAGTCCCTAAACCAGAACCGTACCAAACGCAATTCGCTTTATGTCTGAAAACACTCACCAACAAGCGAAACGAGCTTTCGCCGCTATCCGATGATCGCGCCAACGCACCAACAATCAAGCACCTTTTTGTACCTCTTCTACAACATTAAAAACAGAGCATTCTCACATCATAACATGCTCAAACCAACAGCCATATCCGATCACCATTAAACTACCGAAAACTTAGCCGAAAAGACCGTAAACTAAGCCGAAACGCATCCGAACAACAACAGCCCAAAACCTAATGAATCTAACATCTAATCAACTTCAAATATGAACCAAAACACATCCAAACCATCCTTATATCTCCAGCAATATAAAAACATCTAAAACAGCCCCTAAAACAACCAAAAAACACCTTGAGAATTTCAATAAAACATCTAAAACAGCCCCTAAAACAACCATAAAACAACCAAAACTACACCGATTGTATTATTCCGGGATTAAATTAATGTGCTATCAAATGAAGGGTTAATTAATCATTTAATTAACATAAAAACATAATTGAATCCATCTAACTCCAGCATTAAATGAGATCCAAAAAGATTTCACAAAACCATTCACAAAATCACTAGATCTAACATTGAAAACATAGAATTAAGTTTTTATTCAAAGATTAGTAAGCTAATACTTTGGAATTTCAATAAAGAACCTTAGAAAAGAATTAAAAATCCAGAAAATTACCTTTAAGATCTATTCACCAAAAAGATGCAATTTCCTCTTCTTGATTCCTTGCAATTTGATGTTGATTTGATAAAATTGATGGTTAGGTTTTGTAAAGGATGGAAAGATGATTAAAATGATGTAATCTTTGTGGAAAAGATGCAAAAATCAGCAAGGAATTAAAGAGAAAAGATGAAGGAAAATGGAGAGAAAATGAGAGAAAAAAGTAGTTTTTGAGAGAAAATGATTTATCATCTTTAATTAAAGTAATTAAAAAACATTTTGGTGAATAAATTATTATAAAAAATTAAAATGGGTTTATGACCCTCTAAGGATTCTAAGTTTAGCTTGCTTTTCAATTTAGTCACTAAACCATCAAATTTTTGAAAATTACAAAATAAATCCTCCAAATTTTCCAAAAATTACAAATTGGACATTTATGCATAATTAAGCATAATTAAAAATCAATATAAAGTCCAAATTACTTTCTTTTAATTTTGAAACATCTTTTTAATATTTTAAACCACATCCCAAAATTATTACTTTTCTAATTAAAAATATTTTCATTTTATATTTTCCCGGAATAACGAACCGGAGAACCCGGTTCGACCCGAATCGAATTCTTCTAACTAAAGCCCAAACTGCTAACCCCAAAATCTGGATATTACAACTAATCTAAAATTTTCAGTTTCTTACTCGCTTAAAATTCGAATGGATTTGCTATAAAGCCACTTTAGACATGCACTGTTTAATCGCAACAAAACGACAACCAAAGTTATTAAATCCAATTTTATGAGTTCAAACTGTTAATTATGGGCTATTGAACAAAATTATACAGATTCATATCAAATTTTTAGCTTTTTTACTCGGTTAAAATTCGAACGGATTCGCTATAAAGCCCCTTTAGACATGCACGCATTAATCGGACAAAAAACTTCAACCAAAAGTTAATAAATTAAATTTTATGAGTTCAAATAGTTAATTATGGGCTTTTGAATAAAATTATACAGATTAATCTAAATTTTTAACTTTTTACTCCGTCAAAATTCAAATTGAGTCTCAATAAACGCCATTTAGACATGTACGTTTTAATCGCAACAAAACGATAATCAAAAGTTATTAAATCAAATTTAATGAGTTCAAATTGTTAATTATGGGCTTTTGAAAATAATCATAAAGATTAATCTCAAATTTTCAACTTTTTACTCGGTTAAAATTCGAACTGATTCTCAATAAAGACAATTTAGACATGTACGTTTTAATCGCAAAAAAACAAAAACAAAAAGTTATTAAATCAAATTTTATGAGTTCAAACTGTTAATTATACAAATTAATCTCAAATTTTTCAGCTTTTTACTTCGTTGAAACTCGAACGGATTAGCTATAAAGCACCTTTAGACATTCACATTTTAATCGTAAAAAAACGACAACCAAATATTATTAAATCAATTTTTATTAGTTCAAATAGTTAAATATAGACTTTTGAACAAAATTATACAGATTAATCTAAAATTTTCAGCTTTTAACTCGGTTAAAATTCGAACGGATTCACTATAAAGCCCCTTTACACATACACGTTTTAATCGCATCAAAACGATAACCAAAAGTTATTAAATCAAATTTTATGAGTTCAAATTGTTAATTATGGGCTTTTAAACAAAATTATACAGATTAATGTCAAATTTTTAGACATGCACGTTTTAATCTTAACAAAACGATAACCAAATATAATTAAATCAATTTTTATTAGTTCAAATAGTTAATTATTGGCTTTTGAATAAAATTATATAAATTAATATAAAAATTTCTGCTCTTTACTCGGTTAAAATTTGAACGGATTCGCTACAAAGCACCATTAGACATGCACATTTTAATCGAAACAAAACGACAACCAAAAGTTATTAAATCAAATTTTAGGAGTTTAAATAGTTTATTATAGGTTTTGAACAAAATTATACAGATTAATCAGCAATTTTCAACTTTTTACTCGGTTAAAATTCGAACGGATTCGTTATAAAGACCTTTTGACATTCACGTTTTAATCGCAAACAAACAACAACCAAAAGATATTAAATCAAATTTTAGGAGTTCAAATAGTTAATTATGGCCTTTTCAACATAATTATACAGATTAATCTCAAATTTTTAGGTTTTTACTCGGTTAAAATTCGAACAGATTCTCAATAAAGGCCATTTAGACATGCACGTTTTAATCGGAACAAAACGACAACCAAAAGTTATTAAATCCAATTTTATGAGTTCAAATTGTTAATTATGGCCTTTTGAACATAATTATATAGATTAATCTCAAATTTTCAGTTGTTTACTAGGTTAAAATTCGAACGGATTCGCTATAAACCCCCTTTAGACATGCACGTTTTAATTGTAACAAAACGAGAACCAAAAGTTATTAAATCAAATTCTATGATTTTAATTTGTTAATTATGGGATTTTGAACATAATTATACATATTTTTACTTGGTTAAAATTCTAACTGATTCTCAATAAAGGCCATTTAAACATGCACGTTTTAATCGTAATAAAACGATAACCAAAAGTTATTAAATCAAATTTTATGAGTTCAAATTGTTAATTATGGGCTTTTGAACAAAATTATATAGATTAATCTCAAATTTTCAGATTTTTACTCAGTTAAAATTTGAACTAATTCTCAATAAAGGCCATTTACACATGTACATTTTAATCGCAACAAAACGACAGCCAAAAGTTATGAAATAAAATTTTATGAGTTCAAATTGTTAATTGTGGACTTTTGTACATAATTATACAAATTAATATCAAATCTTCAGCTTTTTACTCGGTTAAAATTCGAACGGATTGGCTATAAAGCACCTTTAGACATGTACGTTTTAATCACAACAAAATGACAACCAAAAGTTATTAAATAAAATTCTATGGGTTCAAAAAGTTAATTATGTGCTTTTGAACATAATTATACAGATTAATCTCTAATTTTCAGCTTTTTACTCGGTTAAAATTTGAACAGATTCTCAATAAAGGCCATTTAGACATGCACGTTTTAATCGCAACAAAACGACAACCAAAGTTATTAAATCAAATTTTATGAGTTCAAATTGTTAATTATGGGCTTTTGAACAAAATTATATAGATTAATATCAAATTTTCAGCTTTTTGCTCGGTTAAAATTTGAAAGGATTCACTATAATGCCCCTTTAGACATGTACGTTTTAATCTCAACAAAACGATAACCAAAAGTTATTAAATCAAATTTTATGAGTTCAAATTGTTAATTATGGGCTTTTGAACAAAATTATATAGATTAATCTCAAATTTTCAGATTTTTACTCAGTTAAAATTTGAACTAATTCTCAATAAAGGCCATTTACACATGTACGTTTTAATCGCAACAAAACGACAACCAAAAGTTATGAAATAAAATTTTATGAGTTCAAATTGTTAATTGTGGACTTTTGTACATAATTATACAGATTAATATCAAATCTTCAGCTTTTTACTCGGTTAAAATTCGAACGGATTGGCTATAAAGCACCTTTAGACATGTACGTTTTAATCACAACAAAATGACAACCAAAAGTTATTAAATAAACTTCTATGGGTTCAAAAAGTTAATTATGTGCTTTTGAACATAATTATACAGATTAATCTCTAATTTTCAGCTTTTTACTCGGTTAAAATTTGAACAGATTCTCAATAAAGGCCATTTAGACATGCACGTTTTAATCGCAACAAAACGACAACCAAAGTTATTAAATCAAATTTTATGAGTTCAAATTGTTAATTATGGGCTTTTGAACAAAATTATATAGATTAATATCAAATTTTCAGCTTTTTGCTCGGTTAAAATTTGAAAGGATTCACTATAATGCCCCTTTAGACATGTACGTTTTAATCTCAACAAAACGATAACCAAAAGTTATTAAATCAAATTTTATGAGTTCAAATTGTTAATTATGGGCTTTTGAACAAAATTATATAGATTAATATCAAATTTTCAGCTTTTTACTCTATTAAAATTCGAACGAAATCACTATAATGCCCCTTTTGACATGTACGTTTTAATCACAACAAAACAATAATCATAAGTTATTAAATCAAATTTTATGAGTTCAAATTGTTAATTATGGGCTTTCGAACAAAATTATACAGTTTAATCTCAATTTTTAAGCTTTTTACTGGGTTAAAATTCGAACGTATTCGCTATAAAGCCCCTTTAGACATGCACGCCTTAATCGCAAAAAAAAGACAACCAAAAGTTATTGAATCAAATTTTATGTGTTCAAATAGTTAATTATGGGTTTTGAACATAATTATACAGATTAATCTCAAATTTTCAGCTTTTTACTCGGTTAAAATTTGAACAGATTCTCAATAAAGGCCATTTAGACATGCACGTTTTAATCGCAACAAAACGATAACCAAAGTTATTAAATCAAATTTTATGAGTTCAAATTGTTAATTATGGGCTTTTGAACAAAATTATATAGATTAATATCAAATTTTCAGCTTTTTGCTCGGTTAAAATTTGAAAGGATTCACTATAATGCCCCTTTAGACATGTACGTTTTAATCTCAACAAAACGATAACCAAAAGTTATTAAATCAAATTTTATGAGTTCAAATTGTTAATTATGGGCTTTTGAACAAAATTATATAGATTAATATCAAATTTTCAGCTTTTTACTCTATTAAAATTCGAACGAAATCACTATAATGCCCCTTTTGACATGTACGTTTTAATCACAACAAAACAATAATCATAAGTTATTAAATCAAATTTTATGAGTTCAAATTGTTAATTATGGGCTTTCGAACAAAATTATACAGTTTAATCTCAATTTTTAAGCTTTTTACTGGGTTAAAATTCGAACGTATTCGCTATAAAGCCCCTTTAGACATGCACGCCTTAATCGCAAAAAAAAGACAACCAAAAGTTATTGAATCAAATTTTATGTGTTCAAATAGTTAATTATGGGTTTTGAACATAATTATACAGATTAATCTCAAATTTTCAGCTTTTTACTTGGTTAAAATTCGAACTAATTCTCAATAAAGGCCATTTAAACATGCACGTTTTAATCGTAACAAAACGATAACCAAAAGTTATTAAATCAAATTTTATGAGTTCAAATTGTTAATTATGGGCTTTTGAACAAAATTATACAGATTAATCTCAAATTTTCAGCTTTTTACTCAGTTAAAATTCGAATTGATTCTCAATAAAGGCCATTTAGACATGCACATTTTAATCGCAACAAAACGACAACCAAAAGTTATTAAATCAATTTTTATGAGTTCAAATTGTTAATTATGGGTTTTTGAACATAATTATATAGAATAATCTCAAATTTTCAGCTTTTTACTCGGTTAAAATTCGAACGGATTCGCTATAAAAGACCTTTAGACATGCACGTTTTAATGCAACAAAACGACAACCAAAAGTTATTAAATCAAATTCTATGAGTTCAAACTGTTAATTTGCGCTTTTGAACATAATTATACAGATTAATCTCAAATTTTCAGCTTTTTACTTGGTTAAAATTCAAACGGATTAGCTATAAATCCCCTTTAGACATTCACGTTAATTATAAGTTTTTGAACAAAATTATACAGATTAATCTTAAATTTTTAGCTTTTTACTCGGTTAAAATTCGAACGGATTTACTATAAAGCCCCTTTAGACATGCATGTTTTAATCGCAATAAAACGACAAACAAAAGTTATTAAATCAAATTTTTTGAGTTAAAATTGTTAATTATGGGATTTTGAACAAAATTATACACATTAATCTCAAATTTTCAGCTTTTTACTCGGTTAAAATTCGAACGGATTCACTATAAAGCCCCTTTAAACATGAACGTTTTAATCGCAAAAAAAAACCAAAAGTTATTAAATCAAATTTTATGAGTTCAATTAGTTAATTATGGGCTTTTGACGATAATTATACTGATTAATCTCAAATTTTCAGCTTTTTACTCAGTTAAATTTTGAACTAATTCTCAATAAAGGTCATTTAGACATGTACGTTTTAATCGCAACAAAACGACAATCAAAAGGTATTAAATCAATTTTTATTAGTTCAAATAGTTAATTATAGGCTTTTGAATAAAATTATACAAATTAATCTAAAATTTTCAGCTTTTTACTCGGTTAAAATTCGAACGGATCACTATAAAGCCCCTTTTAACATGCACGTTATAATCGTAATAAAATGATAACCAAAAGTTATTAAATTAAATTTTATTAGTTCAAATCGTTAATTGTAGGCTTTTGAACAAAATTATACAGGTTAATCTCAAATTTTCAGCTTTTTACTCGGTTAAAATTCGAACGGATTCGCTATAAAGCCCCTTTATACATGCACGTTTTAATTGCAACAAAACGACAACTAAAAGTTATTAAATCAAACTCTATGAGTTCATGTAGTTAATTATGGGCTCTTCAACATAATTATACAGATTAATCTCAAAGTTTCAGCTTTTTACTCGGTTAAAATTCGAACTGATTCTCAATAAAGGTCATTTAGACATGCACGTTTTAATCGCAACAAAACAACAACCAAAAGTTATTAAATCAAATTTTATGAGTTCAAATAGTTAATTATGGGCTTTTGAACAAAATTATAAAGATTAATCTCAAATTTTCAGCTTTTTACTCGGTTAAAATTTGAACGAATTCGCTATAAAGCCCCTTTAGACATGTACATTTTAATCGCAATAAAATGACAACCAAAAGTTATTAAATCAAATTCTATGAGTTGAAACTGTTAATTATGCGCTTTTGAACATAATTATACAGATTAATCTCAAATTTTCAGCTTTTTACTTGGTTAAAATTCGAACGGATTAGCTATAAATCCCCTTTATACATTCACGTTAATTATAGGTTTTTGAACAAAATTGTATAGATTAATCTTAAATTTTTAGCTTTTTACTCGTTTAAAATTCGAACGGATTCACTATAAAGCCCCTTTAGACATGCACGTTTTAATCGCAACAAAACGACAACCAAAAGTTATTAAATCAAATTTTATGAGTTCAAATTGTTAATTATGGGCTTTTGAACAAAATTATACAGATTAATCTCAAATTTTCAGCTTTTTACTCGGTTAAAATTCGAACAGATTCGCTATAATGCCCCTTTAGACATGCACGTTTTAATCGCAAAAAAACTACAACCAAAAGTTATTAAATCAAATTTTATGAGTTCAAATAGTTAATTATGGGCTTTTGAACATAATTATATTGATTAATCTCAAATTTTCAGCTTTTTACTCGGTTAAATTTGGAATTAATTCTCAATAAAGGCCATTTAGACATGTACGTTTTAATCGCAACAAAACGATACTCAAAAGGTATTAAATCAATTTTTTTTAGTTCAAATAGTTAATTATAGGCTTTTGAATAAAATTATACAAATTAATCTAAAATTTTCAGCTTTTTACTCGGTTAAAATTCGAACGGATCACTATAAAGCCCCTTTAGACATGCACGTTATGATCGTAACAAAACGATAACCAAATGTTATTAAATTAAATTTTATGAGTTCAAATTGTTAATTGTGGGCTTTTGAACAAAATTATACAGGTTAATCTCAAATTTTCAGCTTTTTACTCGGTTTAAATTCGAACGGATTCGCTATAAAGCCCCTCTAGACATGGACGTTTTAATTGCAACAAAACGACAACAAAAAGTTATTAAATCAAATTCTGTGAGTTCACGTAGTTAATTATGGGCTTTTGAACATAATTATACAGATTAATCTCAAATTTTCAGCTTTTTACTCGGTAAAAATTCGAACTGATTCTCAATAAAGGCCATTTAAACATGCACGTTTTAATCGCAACAAAACGACAACCAAAAGTTGTTAAATTAAATTTTATGTGTTCAAATTGTTAATTATGGGCTTTTGAACAAAATTATTTAGATTAATCTCAAATTTTCAGCTTTTTACTCGGTTAAAATTCGAACGGATTCGCTATAAATCCCCTTTAGACATGTACATTTTAATCGCAATAAAATGACAACCAAAAGTTATTAAATAAAATTCTATGAGTTCAAATTATTATTTAAGTGCTTTTGAATATAACTATATAGATTAATCTCAAAATTTTAGCTTTTTACTTGGTTGAAATTCGAACAGATAAGCTATAAAGCCCCTATATACACTCACGTTTTAATCGTAACAAAACGACAACCAAATATTATTAAATCAATTTTTATTAGTTCAAATAGTTAATTATAGGCTTTCGAACAAAATTATACAGATTAATCTCAAATTTTTAGCTTTTTACTCGGTTAAAATTCGAACATATTTAATATAAAGCCCCTTTAGACATGCACGTTTTAATCGCAACAAAATGAAAACAAAAAGTTATTAAATAAAATTTTATGAGTTCAAATTCTTAATTATGGTCTTTTGAACAAAATTATACAGTTTAATCTTAAATTTTCAGCTATTTATTCGGTTAAAATTCGAATGGATTCGCTATAAATCCCTTTAGACATGCACGCCTTCATCTAAAAAAAACGACAACAAAAAGTTATTAAATTAATTTTCATGTATTCCAATAATTAATTATATGCTTTTGAACATAATTATACAGATTAATCAAAAATTTTTAGTTTTTACTCGGTTAAAATTTGAACTGATTCTTAATAAACGACATTTAAACATACATGTTTTAATCGCAACAAAACGACAACACAAAGTTATTAAATCAAATTTTATGATGTCAAATTGTTAATTATGGGCTTTTGAACATAATTATACAGATTAATCTCAAATTTTCAGATTTTTACTCAGTTAAAATTTGAACTAATTCTCAATAAAGGCTTTTGAAAAAAATTATACAGATTAATCTAAAATTTTCAGCTTTTTACTCGGTTAAAATTCGAACGGATTACTATAAAGCCCCTTTAGACATGCAAGTTTTAATCGCAACAAAATGACAATCAAAAGTTATTAAATCAAATTTTATGAGTTCAAATTATTATTTATGGGCTTTTGAATATAATTATACAGATTAATCTCAAATTTTCAGCTTTTTACACGTTTAAAATTCGAACGGATTTGCTATAAATCCCATTTAGACATGCACATTTTTATCGCAACAAAACGATAAAAAAAAGTTATTAAATCAAATTTTTTGAGTTCAAATAGTTAATTATGGGCTTTTGAACATAATTATACAGATTAATCTCAAATTTTCAGCTTTTTACTCGGTTAAAATTCGAACTGATTCTCAATAAAGGCCATTTAGACATGCACATTTTAATCGCAACAAAACGATAACCAAAATTTATTAAATCAAATTTTAAGAGTTCAAATTGTTAACTGTGGGCTTTTGAACATAATTATACAGATTAATCTAAAATTTTCAGCTTTTTTCTCGGTTAAAATTCAAACGGATTCGATATAAAGCCCCTTTAGACATGTACGTTTTAATCGCAACAAAACAACAATCAAAAGTTATTAAATCAAATTCTATGAGTTCAAATTATTATTTATGGGCTTTTGAACATAATTATACAGATTAATCTTAAAATTCTCGCTTTTTACTTAGTTCAAATTCGAACGGGTTAGCTATAGAGCTCCTTTAGATATTCACGTTTTAATCGTAAGAAAACGACAACCAAATATTATTAAATCAATTTTTGTTAGTTAAAATTCGAACGGATCACTATAAAGTCCCTTTAGACATGCACGTTTTAATCGTAACAAAACGACAACCAAAAGTTATTAAATTAAATTTTATGAGTTCAAATTGTTAATTATGGGCTTTTGAACAAAATTATATAGATTAATCTCAAATTTTCATCTTTTTACTCGGTTAAAATTCGAACGGATTTGGTATAAAGCCCCTTCAGACATACACGTTTTAATCGAAAAAAAACAACAAGAAATAGTTATTAAATCGAATTTTATGAGTTCAAATAGTTAATTATAGGCTTTTGAACAAAATTATACAGATTAATTAAAATTTTCAACTTTTTACTCGGTTATAATTCGAACAGATTCGCTATAAAGACCCTTTAAACATATACTTTTTAATCGCAACAAAACGATAACCAAAAGTTATTAAATCAAATTTTTTAGTTCAAATTATAAATTATATGCTTTTGAACATAATTATTCAGATTAATCTCAAAATTATAACTTTTTACTTGGTTAAAATTCGAACAAGTTAGCTATAAAGCCCCTTTAGATATTTACGTTTTAATTATGGGCTTTTGAACAAAATTATACAGATTAATCTTAAATTTTCAGCTTTTTACTCGGTTAAAATTTGGACGGATTAGCTATAAAACCCCTTCAGACATACACGTTTTAATCGGAAAAAAACAACCAAAAGTTATTAAATCAAATTTTATGTGTTCAAATTGTTAATTGTGGGTTTTGAACATAATTATATAGATTAATCTAAAAATTTCAACTTTTTACTTGGTTAAAATTCGAATGGATTAGCTATAAAGCCCCCTTTAGATTTTCACCTTTTAATCGTAACAAAACGACAACCAAATATTATTAAATCAATTTTTATTAGTTCAAATAATTAATTATAGGCTTTTGAAAAAAATTATACAGATTAATCTAAAATTTTCAGCTTTTTACTCGGTTAAAATTCGAACGGATCACTATAAAGTCCCTTTAGACATGCACGTTTTAATCGTAACAAAACGACAATCAAAAGTTATTAAATTAAATTTTATGAGTTCAAATTGTTAATTATGGGCTTTTGAACAAAATTATATAGATTAATCTCAAATTTTCATCTTTTTACTCGGTTAAAATTCGAACGGATTTGGTATAAAGCCCCTTCAGACATACACGTTTTAATCGAAGAAAACGACAACCAATAGTTATTAAATCAAATTTTGTGAGTTCAAATAGTTAATTATAGGCTTTTGAACAAAATTATACGGATTAATTAAAATTTTCAACTTTTTACTCAGTTAAATTTCGAACGTATTCGTTATAAAGACCCTTTAGACATGCACATTTTAATCACAACAAAACGATAACCAATAGTTATTAAATAATATTTTTTGAGTTCAAATAGTTAATTATGGGCTTTTGAACATAATTATACAGATTAATTAAAATTTTTCAACTTTTTACTCGGTTAAAATTCGAACGGATTCGCTATAAAGACCCTTTAGACATGCACATTTTAATCGCAACAAAACGACAACCAAAAGTTATTAAATCAAATTTTATGAATTGAAATAGTTAATTATGGGCTTTTTAACATAATTATATAGATTAATCTCAAATTTTCAGCTTTTTACTTGGTTAAAATTCGAACTAATTTGATTCAAAAAAAAAATTTGAACTGATTCTCAATAAAGGACATTTAGACATGCACGTTTTAATAGCACCAAAACGACAACAAAAAGTTATTAAATCAAATTTTATGAGTTTAAATTGTTAATTGTTAATTATGAGTTCAAATTGTTAATAGCAATCAAATTTTATGAGTTCAAATTGTTAATTATGGTATTTTGAACATAATCATACAAATTATTCTCAAATTTTGAGCTTTTTACTTGCTTAAAATTTAAACGGATTCGCTATAAAGCCCCTTTAGACATGCACGTTTGAATCGCAACAAAACGACAACCAAAAGTTATTAAATCAAATTTTATGAGTTCAAATAGTTAATTATGGGCTTTTGAACAAAATTATACAGATTAATCTAAAATTTTCAGCTTTTTACTCAGTTAAAATTCGAACGGATCAATATAAAGTCCCATTAGACATGCACGTTTTAATCGAAAAAAATGACAACCAAAAGTTATTAAATCAAATTTTATGAGTTCAAATAGTTAATTATGGGCTTTTGAAAAAAATTATACAGATTAAATAAAATTTTCAAATTTTTACTCCGTACAATTCGAACGGATTCCCTATAAAGACCCTTTAGACATGCACATTTTAATCGCAACAAAACGACAACCAAAAGTTATCAAATCAAACTTTTTGAGTTCAAATAGTTAATTATGGGCTTTTGAACATAATTATACAGATTAACCTCAAATTTTCAGCTTTTTACTCGGTTAAAATTCGAACTGATTCTCAATAAAGGCCATTTAGACATACACGTTTTAATAACAACAAAATGACAATAAAAAGTTATTACATCAAATTTTATGAGTTCAAATTGTTAATTGTGCGTTTTTGAACATAATTATACAGAATAATCTCAATAAAGGTCATTTAGACATACACGTTTTAATCGCAACAAAACGACAACCAAAAGTTATAAAATCAAATTTTATGAGTTCAAATTGTTAATTATGGGCTTTTGAACATAATTCTATAGACTAATCCAAAATTTTCAGATTTTTACTCGGTTAAAATTGCAATAAAGTTCATTTAGACATGCACGTTTTAACGAAACAAAACGACAACCAAAAGTTATTAAATCAAATTTTATGAGTTCAAGTAGTTAATTATGGGCTTTTGAATAAAATTATACACATTAATTAAAATTTTCAACTTTTTACTCCGTTAAAATTCGAACGGATTCGCTATAAAGAGCCTTTAGACATGCACATTTTAATAGCAACAAAACGACAACAAAAAGTTATTAAATTAAATTTTTTGAGTTCAAATAGTTAATTATGGGCTTTTGAACATAATTATACAGATTAATCTCAAATTTTCAGCTTTTTACTCGGTTAAAATTCAAACTGATTCTCAATAAAGCCCCTTTAGGCATGCACGTTTTAATCGTAAGAAAACGACAACCAGAAGTTATTAAATTAAATTTTATGATTTCAAATTGTTAATTATGGGATTTTGAACATAATTATATAGATTAATCTCAAATTTTCACCTTTTTACTTGGTTAAAATTCGAACGGATTCGCTATAAAGCCCCTTTAGACATGCACATTTTAATCGCAACAAAACGAAAACTAAAAGTTATTTAACCAAATTCTATGAGTTCGAATTGTTAATTATGCACATTTGAAAATAATTATACTGATTAATCTCAAATTTTCAGCTTTTTACTCGGTTAAAATTTGAACGGATTCGTTAGAAATCCCCTTTAGACATGCACGCCTTAATTGCAAAAAAACGACAACCAAATAGTTATTAAATGAAATTTTATGAGTTCAAATAGTTAATTATAGGCTTTTGAACAAAATTATACAGATTAATTAAAATTTTCAGCTTTTTACTCGGTTAAAATTCGAACTGGTTCTCAATAAAGGTCATTTAGACATGCACGTTTTAATCTCAACAAAAAGACAACCAAAAGTTATTAAATCAAATTTTATGAGTTCAAATTGTTAATTATGGGCTTTTGAACATAATCATATTGATTAATCTCAAATTTTCAACTTTTTACTCGGTTAAAATTCGAACGGATTCGTTATAAAGTCCCTTTAGACATGCACATTTTAATCGCAACAAAATGAAAACTAAAAGTTATTTAACCAAATTCTTTGAGTTCAAATTGTTAATTATACGCTTTTGAACATAATTATACAGATTAATCTCAAATTTTCAGCTTTTTACTCGGTTAAAATTCGAACGGATTCGTTATAAAGCTCCTTTAGACATGCATGTTTTAATCGTAACAAAACGACAACTAAAAGTTATTAAATCAAATTTTATGAGTTCAAATAGTTAATTATGGGCTTTTGAACAAAATTATATAGATTAATCTAAAATTTTCAGCTTTTTACTTGGTTAAAATTCGAACTGATTCTCAATAAAGGCCATTTAAACATGCACGTTTTAATCATAACAAAACGATAACCAAAAGTTATTAAATCAAATTTTATGAGTTCAAATTGTTAATTATGGCCTTTTGAACAAAATTATACAGATTAATCTCAAATTTTCAGCTTTTTACTTAGTTAAAATTCAAACTGATTCTTAATAAAGGCCATTTAGATATGCACATTTTAATCGCAACAAAACGACAACCAAAAGTTATTAAATCAATTTTTATGAGTTCAAATTGTTAATTATGGGTTTTTGAACATAATTATATAGATTAATCTCAAATTTTCAGCTTTTTACTCAGTTAAAATTCAAACGGATTCGCTATAAAGCCCCTTTAGACATCCACGTTTTAATCACAACAAAACGACAACCAAAACTTATTAAATCAAATTCTATGAGTTCAACATATTAATTATGGGCTTTTGAACATAATTATAAGATTAATATCAAATTTTCAGCTTTTTACTCAGTTAAAATTCGAACGGATCACTGTAAAGTCCCATTAGACTAGCACGTTTTAATCGACAAAAACGACAACCAAAAGTTATTAAATCAAATTTTATGAGTTCAAATAGTTAATTATAGGCTTTTGAACAAAATTATACAAATTAATTAAAATTTTCAAATTTTTACTCGGTAAAATCCGAACGGATTCCCTATAAAGACCCTTTAGACATTCACATTTTAATCGCAACAAAACTACAAACAAAAGTTATTAAATCAAATTTTTTGAGTTCAAATAGTTAATTATGGGCTTTTGAACATAATTATACAGATTAATCTCAAATTTCTAGCTTTTTACTCGGTTAAAATTTGAACTGATTCTCAATAAAGGCCATTTAGACATGCACGTTTTAATATCAACAAAACGACAACAAAAAGTTATTAAATCAAATTTTATTAGTTTAAATCGTTAATTGTGGGCTTTTGAATATAATAATACAGAATAATCTCAAATTTTCATTAGTTCAAATAGTTAATTATAGGATTTTGAACAAAATTATACAGATTAATCGAAAATTTTCAGCTTTTTACTCGGTTAAAGTTCGAATGAATCACTATAAAGCCCCTTTAGATATGCACGTTTTAATCGTAACAAAACGACAAACAAAAGTTATTAAATCAAATTTTATGAGTTCAAATTGTTAATTATGGGCTTTTGAACAAAATTATACAAATTAATCTAAAATTTTCAGCTTTTTACTCGGTTAAAATTCGAACGGATCATTAGAAAGCCCATTTAGACATGCACATTTTAATCGCAACAAAACGACAACCAAAAGTTATTAAATCAAATTTTATGAGTTCTAATTGTTAATTATAGGCTTTTGAACAAAATTATACAGATTAATCTCAAATTTTCAGCTTTTAACTCGGTTAAAATTCAAACGGATTCTCTATAAAGCCCCTTTAGACATACACGTTTTAATCGCAACAAAACGACAACAAAAAGTTATTAAATCAAATTCTATGAGTTCAATTTGTTAATTATTGGCTTTTGAACATAATTATACAAATTAATCTCAAATTTTCAGTTTTTTACTCGGTTTAAATTTGAACGTATTAGTTATGGAGCCCTTTTAGACATGCACGTTTTAATCGTAATAAAATGACAACAGAATATTTTTAAATGAATTTTTAGTAGTTCAAATAGTTAATTATAAACTTTTGAACAAAATTATACAGATTAATCTTAAATTTTTAGCTTTTTACTCGGTTAAAATTTGAACGGATTTGCTATAAGGCCCCTTTAGACATGCACGTTTTAATCGCAACAAAACGACAACCAAAAACTATTAAATCAAATTTTATGAGTTCAAATTGTTAATTATGGGCTTTTGAAAAAAATTATACAGATCAATCTCAAATTTTCATCTTTTTACTCGGTTAAAATTTGAACAGATTCTCTATAATGCCCCTTTAGACATGCACGCTTTAACCGCAAAAAATCGATAACCAAAAGTTATTAAATAAATTTTTATGAGTTCAAATAGTTAATTATGGGCTTTTGAATATAATTATACAGATTAATCTCAATTTTTCAGATTTTTACTTGGTTAAAATTCGTACGGATTAGCTATAAAGCCCTTTAAATATTCACGTTTTAATCGTAACAAAACGACAACCAAATAGTATTAAATCAGTTTTTATTGGTTCAAATAGTGAATTATAGGCTTCTGAATAAAATTATACAGATTAATCTAAAATTTTTAGCTTTTTACTTGGTTAAAATTCGAACGGATTCACTATAAAGCCCCTTTAGACATGCACGTTTTAATCACAACAAAACGACAACCAAAAGTTATTAAATCAAATTTTATGAGTTCAAATAGTTAATTATTTGCTTTTGAACATAATTATACCAATTAATCTCAAATTTTTAGCTTTTTACTCTGTTAAAATTTGAACGGATTCTCTATAAAGGCCTTTTATACATGCACGTTTTAATCGCAGCAAACGACAACCAAAAGTTATTAAATCAAATTTTATGAGTTCAAATTTTTATTTACGGGATATTGAACATAATTATACAGATTAATCTCAAAATTTCAGCTTTTTGGTCGGTTAAAATTTGAACAGATTTACTATAAAGCCTCTATAGACATGCATGATTTAATCGTAACAAAACGACAACCAAATATTATTAAATCAATTTTTATTAGTTCAAATAGTTAATTATAGGCTTTTGAACAAAATTATATAGATTAATCTGAAATTTTCAAATTTTTACTCGGTTAAATTTCGAACGGATTCTCCATAAAGCCTACTTAGACATGCACGTTTTAATCGCAACAAAACGATAACCAAATGTGATTAAATCAAATTTTATTAGTTCAAATACTTAATTATGGGCTTTTGAACAAAATGATACAGATTAATCTCAAATTTTCAGCTTTTTAATCTGTTAAAATTCGAACAGATTCGCTAGAATGACCCTTTAGACATGCACATTTTAATCGCAACAAAACACAACCAAAAGTTATTAAATCAAATTTTATGAGTTCAAATAGTTAATTATGGGCTTTCGGACATAATTACACAGATTAATCTCAAATTTTCAACTTTTTACTCGGTTAAAATTCGAACGGATTCGCTATAATGCCCCTTTAGACCTTAACATTTTAATCGCAACAAAATGATAACCAAAAGTTATTAAATCAAATTTTATAAGTTCAAATTATTAATTATAGGCTTTTGATCATAATTATACAGATTAATCTCAAATTTTCATCTTTTTACTCGGTTAAAATTCGAACGGATTCTTTATAAAGGCCATTTGGACTTGAACGTTTTAATCCCAATAAAATGATAACCAAACGTTATTAAATCAAATTTTAGGAGTTCAAATAGTTAATTATGGGCTTTTGAACATAATTATACAGATTAATCTCAAATTTTTAGTTTTTTACTCGGTTAAAATTCGAACGAATCGCTATAAAGCCCCTTTAGACATGCATATTTTAATCGCAACAAAACGACAACCAAAAGTTTTTAAATCATATTTTATGAGTTCAAATAGTTAATTAAACGCTTTTGGACATAATTATACAGATTAATCACAAATTTTCAGCTTTTTACTCGGTTAAAATTTGAACGGATTCTCCATAAAGCCCATTTGGAGATGCACGTTTTAATCGGAACAAAACGATAACTAAATGTTTTTAAATCAAATTTTATGAGTTCACAAAGTTAATTACAGGCTTTTGAACATAATTATACAGATTGATCTCAAATTTTCAGCTTTTTACTTGGTTAAAATTCGAACTGATTCTCAATAAAGGCCATTTAGTCATGCACGTTTTAATCGCAACAAAACGACAACCAAAAGTTATTAATTCAAATTTTTTGAGTTCAAATAGTTAATTATAGGGTTTTGAACATAATTATACAGATTAGTCTCAAATTTTCAGATTTTTACTAAGTTAAAATTCGAACGAATTCGATATAAAGGCCATTTAGACATGCACGTTTTAATCACAACAAAACGATAACCAAACTTTTTTAAATCAAATTTTATGAGTTTAAATAGTTACTTATGGGCTTTTGAACAAAATTATTTTTGGTGTTGCACAGCACTGAGAGCTGATTAAATTAGGTGATTGTTATTTTCGTGCAAGAGTGTGCAAGTATACACATCGAACAAGTAATAAAGTGTGTGAGTGAGATCGTTCCCACATGGATTGGATAGGTTAATTCAAAAATAGTTACCATACAGGAAAGATAAAGTAATCGTGTGTATTGACATATGCTAAAGCAATTCTACAAGTGTCACCAAAAATGCCTTAGTAAAATAAAACTGTCACCAATAATGTTGGTGCAAAAACAAAAAATGTCACGAAAATGTAGTATCAATAAACAAATATTGGAGAAATAAATAAATCTACACAAACACAACACTAAAAATATATTCAAGCTTAAGATGGGCTAGGTTTGCTATAGCATGACTTCACTGCTATCCTAGATGTTATTGTTCCCCTAGTTTACTATTGCTCCACAAAGTTTACTGAAAATGCCTACACTATCCCTAGTCAAAAGGCCTAACACTCGAAAATATTAAAGGATTACCTCCAGGTCTCAACCCTAACACTCCTAATGTTGATAAAGTGTTACCCCTTTTAGTCGTTGAAACTCTATCTTATCCCTAAGGCAAGTTAGGATTCTGCTCCCGCAGCAACCCCATTGCTCAAGTTGATCTAGCTTTGCCTATCCCTAGGTCTAAGCTTCCCAAACCCCTTGAGCTATGGCTACCTCCCGGTGCTCTTACAAACCAAGGTTTAGAGTGAAAAAGTGTTAGCATTCTTGAAGAAAACACAAAGTAAATTGGAAACAGTAAACATCCATTAAAGCAAAAAGAAAAACTATTCAACTTTCGTCCTTTGAAATACATAATCAACAACTTAGAAAAGCGGTAAACAAAGTGAAGAGGAAGAAAGTCTCAAACGCTTGTACCGTATAACTTCCTAGCTTGCCGCTCCTCTCGAAGTCGCGCAAATCCCTTGTTTGAAGCTCTCCAACAATGGTGGCTTAGCTAGAGGTTGAAGATGATCGAAAGTGGCCTCCTTTCTTCTTTCTTATCCCTCTTGCTTCCTTAAAGCTCGCTCCTTTTTGTATTCTTTAGCTACAAATTTTTCCTTTGTTGTGCATCCGGCTCTCTCAGCTCTTATTGAAGGAGACTTGTCCTTGTAATTATGGGAGGCTTCTAGGTTTTGGTGCCCTAAAGGTGCCAAGAAATATAGGGTCTGTAGGGGACTGTTGTAGGTCTGCAAGGGTGGTACGAAGTCTGTAGAATTTGTAGAGGGCGTACAGTTGTCCTGTAAAACGCGTGGAGACAGTGGGTTGTAGCTGTGTCCTTTTTTCCGTTCTGTTTTCTCCACCCACAATGTTGTAGCATCCTTGATGTCCGATCCAACACTTGAGAAATATTCTACGACATCTCTTCCGTTCTTTCAACTTTGCTTCAGCATCTGCACAGCATCACCAACAAAAACCCTACAAAGCAACATCTTTTAAAAATAAAAGAAAATTATAGCGACCCTAAATTTCTTAAAATGGTAGGTATAGTAAAAAAGAGAAAAGAGGGTCACTAGTGGAAAATTAAAAAGTTAGGGTTTTGAAAAGTAGAATTTAGGGATTTAGATTTGAAATAAAATTTTGGGAAAATTTTGAAAATTAGGATTTAGAAAATAAAAATTATAAATTAGGTTTTTAAATTGTGTACAAAAATTGAAAATTTTGAAACATTGAAAGAAATTTGAAATCTAGGATTCTTTAAAAAAATAGGAATTGGAAAGTTAAAATTAGGGATTTGAGATTAAAAAAGAAATTTTAGATTGAAAAGGGAAATTTTGAAATTAGGGATTTAAAAAAAGGGTTGGAGTCGTCACCGGCCACTTTGGTAGGCCGGACACCATAAAAATTAGAGATTCCAAAATGATTTGGGTTCGAGAGTCGGTTATGGTTAAAAACAGGTTTAAGGTTTAAAACCGTCCAAAATTGGCACATTTACAAATTGTCGCTTAATTAACTTTTAATTTCCCGGATTAAAGTGGTATTTAAATTACGTTTGTTTCAAGATTCGAAATCAATTTTTATTTTCTACCGCGCCTTTATTCGACGGCAACGCATACACCGCGACCTATACATCAGAACGCGGGCCCGTTACGACCGAATAAATGCATTGGAAATTAAATTCATTAATTATTATAGGATATGTGAATTGGGCAAAATAAATAGAAATAACACATGTTACAATAAACAAAATATACAAAATAAAAGCCCAACAAATTAAAATACGTAAAGTAGATATGCATGACTTGAACAAATATAAGACATGATGAAATAAATGTGTAAAATAAAAATAAATGTAAATACATCAAGCCATATATTACAAGCCTAATAAAATGTATAAAACAAACATGCCATAATGTAACTAATGCACGAATAAATAAATAAATAAATAAGCATGATACAAAAATAAATATAAGGCAAGATAAAATTAATAAATACAAACATGATAGAATATGATATGAAAAATAATGCACAAATGAACATATGTAAGCAAAGATCAATATATATGCATAAAATATAAATAAGAACATAAATGAAATGCATGGCAAAATAAAACAATCTAAGCAATATATACACAATCATACATGTACAAAAGGGTAAAAAAAAAAAAACAGAACAAATGCATGATTTAAATAAATGCAAATGCATGACAAAGTATGACAAACATAGAAAATTAAATATAAACAAAAATATACAACATATGTACAAAAATAAATAAAATAAAGATTCAATATAAATAAATAATATAAACAAAAATAAATAAATAAATATCACATTATAATATAATAATACTAGTTATAATACTAAAAATATATATCATACGATCCTTATATGTATTAAGGAATATATAATGTATGTAGTAAACAACCATATTTTATACAAGAAAAATAAATAAAAAAAGATGAAAAAGGAGATAACAGTATTAAAAATGGAATTTATATGAAAACATTATATAACATCTATATAAGGATAAATATTAAAATAATAATAATAAAAAAAATGGGACATTGTGCGGCAAGAAAGAGAAAAACAATAGGAAACAAAAAAAAAATTAAAAACAAAGGCATTAATGCCATGGAAAATTAAATCAAATTAAATGGAAAAATATTGAAAATTGGAAATAACAATCTTTAAATCCCATGATCAATGCAATTAAAGAAAAAAAAAGGAAGTTTAAAGGTATTAAAGATGCAATAATTAAGGTAAATAAATTTAATAAATATTTAAATAAAAAAGAAATAAAGACATGGACTAAAATATTAAAAACAAGAATAAGAGAGTCCATTTAAAATAAAAAAATGAAAAGGATGAAAACGGAACACCACAACAAATTTTAGGGACTCGAAAAATAATTTTACCAAGGGGAAAGGTTTAAAAGCTAACTCCAAAACACAGAAGGGCCCCAAAATAATAAAACCAATTTTATTAAGACGATTAAAACAAATTAGTGACGAAAATAAAAGATTTTAAAAACGTCCAGGGACTGTGGGAAGAGTTTCAATGACACGGGAGGTTTTATGATGTAAATAACCCGTTTTAAAATTATTTAGGGAGTATAAAATACAATTTAAACTCAAAATTATCTGCCTTCACTCATATTTTCAAATCCGAAAACCAAAGGACCCTCTTTTTCTCTGTGTGTTCATCTGGGGAAGGATGAACACGAAGAACATTCATTCTTCAGCCCAGAAACCATCATACCTTCAATAATTCGGCCACCACTCACGGTGGCCGGCGACCAAAAACAAACAACAACCTTTGCTTCCGCTTCCTTTCGATCTCAAAATAAAACCCTTTTCCTTTAAACAAAACAAAACCCTTCTTATTTTAACGAAAACAGAAGCGATGAGGGCCCTTTCCTTGCTCGGTTCAAACGTGAAAAAAAGGAGACACAAGCTTTCATCCTTTCTTGGCTCACCACAACGGCCTTGCGGCCAAGGCTTGTCACCGATGAGAGAAGAAAGCTGAGAAGAGAAACGACGTTCGCCCCCTAAAGGTAAAAAAAATGACTCAAAAACTTTTATTTCTGTTTTTTATACGAAAGATAAACAAAGATTTTTTTTACCTCTCCAATTCTTTTTCTCTATTGATATTCAAGAGTGGTGGAAAAGAGATCCCTTTACATGTTTTTCTGAATCGGTTTATATATCTGATTTTACATAGATTAAAAGAAAAGAAAATGGTCCTTAAAAGATAATAAATAATAATAATAATAATTTAATATATATAATAATAGAAATAAAAGACAGCAAATAATAACAAAAACGAACGGAAGCAAAAACATTTATAAAAACAAAATGAGAATATAATAATAAATATGGAAAACTAAAACTAAAAAGGAACAAGAATTAATACTATAATATTTTGGATTTTTTTTAAATTTGAAAAGATAATAATAATTAACATTCCTAATAATGATAAACAAAAAGAGAGTATCATAAAAAGAAAAACTTACAATATTTTTATTTTTAAAACATATTATTAAAATTAGTGATTATAACCTAATATATTTTTTGGTTTTAAATAACATATAATAACGAGAGAAATAATAAAAACAAAATAAATAAAAGCTAAATAATATTTTAATAACAAAATTGTACTAGATAGTAAATAAATCTTAACCAAAAAAAGAATATATATATATATATATATACAAAAAGAGTAATATAATATTTTTAGATTCCTTAAAAGAAAATAGTAAAACATATAGTAATATATATTTATAAAGTCAAAGAAAAGGAAAATAGGTACAAATAAACAAATATTAATATAATGTTTTTGAATTTTTATCATATTTTTATAAAACAAAATTAAAAAAAAAACATTATTATATTTTTTGATTTTTGATTTTTTCCATCGTAAACGCTAAAATTAACTAAAGCCCATTATTTAAGACAAAAATAAAATTGAAAAATAAACGGGTTTCCCCCAGATAAAATTAGTGATTACAAAAATAAAATAAAAACCTAAGCTAAATGCAAATGCACATGAAATGCAGCTAAATGCAATGAAATATAATGCAAATGAACTTGAAACCAAACAAAACCTTGAATAAAAGGGTAGAAAATATACGCTTTTTAGAGCGTTAACACCCCCAAACTTAAGATATTGCTTGTCCTCAAGAAATGACATATAAAAATGCTATGACATTACTTTCAATCCTTGACAGCAGTTCAGGCAAAATATCAATCCTCAGAATATAAATACTATAACAATCTACATGATATTGAGAATTCCAAGGACTTGAACTAAGATAATATACTTTGCTTGTGTATACTGGATTGTATCTAACTTATGCTTAAGTGTTAGAAAAATTTTAGTTTTCCTTATTCACTATACCCTAGTTTCTAAAAATCTACTCCCTTGCTTAGTTTTTTTTAATTTTTATTTATGTATTCTAGCAAAAAGGAGTTTTTCTTTCTTTCCAAACTAAGGCGTAGCTTCTAAGTTTTCTAAAAATTTCCTATCACTCAAGTATAAAAAACATACAATCGTATCAATAAAATTCTAAAGCATCAAGTCCTAATTTAGTTCAATTCATTCTCAATATATTCACTAATTCAGTTTAAAAGCATCAAAATTCTCATCATCGGATGTCATTTATTCTAACCTAAAAGCTGTCTTGAATTTAATCTAATGCTATAGCAAATTCATATGTATGTAGAATAAAATGAAATACTAAGGCGAAGACTTTGCTACCCCCAAACTTGAGGTTAGCATTGTCCTCAATGCTAAAAATATGAATCTATATGCAAAAAGAAAAAGAAAAAGAAAAGATGCTTACTTCTCAGCGGGTCTCGTTTTGTGGACGACCATCTTGATATGCTTCCATGGACTGGCTGGTGGTGATGGTTGCTCTATTTTTGCTACTGCAATGGGCATCATGTCCTTCTCCAGCCTATAAGAAGCATGTCTTCCAGCAGTACGCTTTATCTTACAGCATGGGACGGATGTGACTAATTGAATAGTAGTAGGTAATGCATTGAAATTTCTTGTAGCATTTCTTGGCTTGGCTGATGGCTCAACAAATGCTGGGGCATTTTCCTTTAATCCCATCAATTCAAGAATCTTCTTCAAAGCTATTCCATGACGTCCCTTCACCTTGAAGTCCTCATTATTTTCAAACACTCTCTGTTTCTATATAGGGTTGTAATGAGGCAAGGGAACGGAAGAGGATTTTGCTTCCTCTTGAGTGCAATATAAGCTTCTTCGAGAATGATCTTTCCTTCATTTATCTTTCTATTCCTCAACATTGAGTGTAGCAATTATAGTCGGTCCAAGTTGACAATGGCCGTGTGAGTGGTTGGCATCAAGTTTTGCTTGATGAAGTGCATCCAGATTTTTCCTTCCAGCTTCAAGGAAGTGCGGTCCACAGTGGTGTTTGCTTCGTACCATATGGTTCATTCGATGCAGAGTTCTTGAAGTAGGAAGTCCTAGTTTTGCCTCAACATAGACACGACAAAGATGGAGTATTGGTCATCTTCACACAATCCATAGAACTGGTTTATGTCTTGTGTAGTGAATGACACAGCATCTCCTTTACATACACTATTGGTTGCCCCGGTCTGGTGTAGTGGGCGTTGACCAGCGAGATGTTGAGTGGTTTGGCATCCTTTTTTGCTGCAAAGTGTCGAGCAAATTCTTCCCACTTATGGCGTTTTATGGTGAGGGCAACTTCTGGAAGGTTACTGTGTTGTAAAGGAACCCTTTTTTTTTGGTGGATAGTTCTTGACTTAAGCTTTTGGAAACGGTCCTTCGCAGCACCATCCTTGAATTTTTTTGATCTTAACTGGTCGAGCTTAAGCAACAGCCCTTGAAGACTCCTCAGTGTTTTTGCAACGGACTATTGTGATAGAAAAATTTTGGTTAGATCCTCTCGGTGTTCTTTAAGGAAGATGAAGTTTTAAGAAAATTGAGGTTGTTTTTCTTGGAGAAGATGAAAATGGAGTAGTGGGGGTAGAGAGATGGACAATTACTTTCTTGGGAAGGGGAAGATGAAAGAGAAAAAGTAATTATGGATTGTATAAGGGTTGGACGGCTAGGGTTCTTGGGAAAGTAAAAGGTGTGATGGGGGTTCAAATGGATGGTAAGTTGGAGAGAGAAAGAGTTGTGTAATTAATGAAAAGTAATGATGGGTTAAAGAAGGGTTGAATTTGAACCAAACTCTCTCTTTTCCCTTTTGAAAACCAACCAAATTCACTTTTATGGGCTTTTCATCTTCTTCCTTTGGTGAACCAAATCAAATAACTCTAAAATTTTTCCCTCCAACACTGGTAGCTGTACAGTCCTTTTTTAGCTCCCAGGCCTCCCATGCACAGACTGTGCATTGCACACTGTCTTCCCTTAGTATGCTACGCCTCTGGTCTTATGCAGACTGTTGCAAGGACATACAATGGTCTGAGCTTGTACCTTTAAAAATTAAAAGCTGAATAGAGACAAAAAAGGAAATAAAAGCATCTTAAAAAACTAAATAAAAACCTCTACTTTTTATTCGAACTGAAATTTAAATGCTAAAGCATAATAAAGGAGAGGGATAGAAATACTCAAGCATTTTGCAGATTGTGGTCGTCCTTGTCATGCACAATGGGAGCTCCATTATAAATCTTCAGTCTTTGACCATTGACCTTGAATGTTCGATCTCCATCAAGTGATTTGATCTCCACAACTCCATAAGGATAAAACCTATATATCAGGAATGGTCCTGACCATCGACACTTTAATTTTCCAAGAAAAAGTTTGAGTCTTAAGTTGTATAGTAGCACTTGTTGGCCCTCTGGGAAATGTCATGGCAAGAGATGTTTATCATGCCACCTCTTTGCTTTTAATTTGTAAATCCTAGCATTTTCATAGGCAAGTAATCGAAATTCGTCCATTTCATTTAGCTCCAAAAGCATGTTCTCTCCAGTTGCCTTGAAATCCAAATTGAGCTTTTTGATGGCCCAATAAGCTTTGTGTTCGAGCTCCACGGGCAAATGACATACTTTCCCATGAACCAACTTGAATGGGGACATCCCTAAAGGAGTTTTGTAAGCTTTCCTATATACTCATAAAGCTTCATCCAGCTTTAGAGAGTAGTCTTTTCTCTTTGTGTTGACTGTCTTCTCTAAGATTTGCCTGATTTCTCTATGGGAGATTTCAACTTGGCCATTTGTCTGCGGTTGATATACTGTAGCAATTTTGTGTCTAACTCCATATCGTTGTAATGCCTTAGCAATGAGCTTGCTGTTGAAGTGGGTTCCTTCATCACTGATTATGGCTCTAGGGACTCCAAACCTTGTGAAAATATTCTTGTGCAGGAACTTTAGGACTGTCTTGGAATCATTGTGGGGTGTTGCCACCGCTTCTACCCATTTGCTCACGTAGTCCACTGCTAGCAAGATATACAAATCACCATAGGATGATGGCAATGGTCCCATAAAATCAATTCCCCAAACATCAAAAAGCCCGATTTCTAGAACATTTTACAACAACATTACATTCCTCCTCGAGATGTTACCGGTTTTTTGACATCTATCGCATCCCTTGTAAAATGCTTGGGCATCCTTAAAGAGTGAGGTCCAGTAGAATCCAGATTGAAGGATCTTTGCAGTAGTCCTTGATCCACCAAAGTGCCCACCACACGATGCTGCATGGCAATGGAATAGGATATCTTTTAGTTCTTCTTCCGGTACACATCTTCGAAGCAATTGATCAGCACATTGCTTAAACAAATATGGCTCATCCCAATAGAAAAACTTTGCATCATGTTTGAACTTCTTGCGACCCTGGCTAGATAAATCAGGAGGCAAAATACCACTCACAAGAAAATTAACAATGTCTGCATACCAAGGTAATGCTGTAGCATATAAAATTTTCTCATCAGAAAATTTTCCTTGATCTCAAAATCTCCTCCTAGATTATCAGGATTTTTTAGCCTATATATGTGGTTTGCAACTTGATTTTCAATGTCTTTCCTATCCTTTACTTCAATATTAAATTCCTGAAGCAAAAGTATCCACCTAATAAGTCTTGGCTTAGCATCTTTCTTAGTCACTAGGTATTTGATAGTAGAATGATCAGTGTGTACTATCATCCTAGTTCCTATAAGATACGCCCTAAACTTATCGAAGTCAAATAGTACAGCAAGTAACTCTTTCTCAGTAGTGGTATAGTTAATCTGAGCATCATTAAGAGTTCTACTTGCATAGTAAATAACATGGAAGAGTTTACCTCGCCTTTGACCTAATGCTGTACCAACTGCGTAGTCACTTGCGTCGCACATCAACTCGAATGGCTCAGTCCAATCAGGTGGTATTACTATTTCAGTTGAGGTAAGTTTCTTCTTCAGTTCATTAAAAGCGCTGTGGCATTTTTCATCGAAGACAAAGGGTTGACTATACTACAGCAAATTGCAAAGTGGCTTAGAGATTTTTGAGAAGTCTTTGATTAACCTCCTATTGAAGCCAGCATGTCCTAGGAAGCTTCTAATTCCCTTCACAGTGGTGGGAGATGGTAGCTTCTCTATCAACTCTACTTTTCCTCTATCAACTTCAATTCCTTTGCTTGAAATTTTGTTCCCTCAAAATCGTACCTTCTATCACCATGAAATTGCATTTCTCCCAATTGAGTATAAGATCGACTTCTTCACAGCATTTCAGTACCTTGGCCAGGTTGCCTAGGCAATTTTCAAAAGTTTCTCCAGACACTGAAAAATCATCCATAAATACCTGAAGAAATTCTTCAACCATGTCTGAAAAAATTGCCAACATGTAACGTTGAAAAGTTGCTGGAGCATTACATAACCCAAATGGCATTCTTCGAAAAGTATAAGTCACATAAGGGTAGGTGAAGCTTATCTTCTCCTGGTCCTCTGGTGCTATAGTAATTTGGTTGTACCCAGAATAGACATCGAGGAAGCAATAGTAAGCCTTTCCCACCAATCGATCCAGCATTTGGTCCATAAAAGGAAAGGGGAAATGGTCCTTCTTAATTGCTTTGTTCAGCTTCCTAAAGTCTACACAAATGTGTCATCCTGTGACTGTCCTTGTTGGGAGCAACTCGTTGTCCTCCTATGTGATCACTATCGTGCCTCTCTTCTTAGGAACACAATGCAAACGGCTAACCCATGAGTGTCAGAAATTAGGTATATGATCCTTGCTTCCAACCACTTGATAATCTCTGTCATCACTACCTTCTTTATTGGTGGGTTTAGTCTTCTTTGGGGCTCAACAGAATTGTTGTGGCATTCTTCCAACAGGATCTTGTACATGCAGATCGTAGGACTTATGCCCTTCAAATCGGCCATAGTCCACCCTAGAGCTTTCTTATATTGCGACAACAAACTCACAAGACTAAGCTCTTGGTTAGGATCTAAGCTAGAAGAAATAATCACTAGAAAAATATTGTGAGATCCCAAATAAACATACTTTAAATGCGGCGGCAGTGGTTTTAAGTCTAAAGATGGTGCATGTAGAAGTGATTGTTTAAGAGGAATAAATTTAGAGAAATCTATTGATTCGAATTTTGTACCTGGTCTTGGCTTGAAGTGTCCAATTTGTTGTAGCTCCAGATGAGCTTCTTCTTCATCCTGATCATGCTCCTCCAGCATTTTTGCAAAGTCCTTCATTTGTGGAGAATTGTCACAGCAAAAATCTGCATCTTCTTTAATTGTTGTAGCATTTATCCCGGCTATATAGTGACATTCTTCATTATCATCCATGTACTTGAGAGTGTTGAAGACATTGATGGTCATGGACTGATTTACCACTCACATTGTGAAGTCTCCCTTCTCATAGTCGATAAGAATCCGACTGGTTGCAAGGAATGATCGTCCCAAGGTAATGGGTGCTTTGTAGTCCACTTCACAATCCAAAATCAGAAAGTCCACAGGGAACACAAACTTACCTACTTTTACTATCACATCTTCTACTTTGCCTTATGGTCGGACATGAGAATGGTCCGCCAATTACAAGATAATAGTGATAGGTCGCATACTCCATATACCAAGCTTCTTGAATATTGCCTTGGGCATCAGATTCACACTCGATCCTAGATCGCATAATGCTCTGCCCACAAAATTGTCTCCTATCAAACTTGGAATGATGAAGCTGCTAGGATCTTACCTTTTTATGGGAAGCTCAGTCCTCCCATAATAGAACTCAGATGTTATAGCAACTGTTTCAAAATTCTCAGCTTTTCTTTTCTTTGTAACAATGTCTTTGAAAAACTTTGCATATGAGGGCATTTAATCAATAGCATCTAAAATGAAATTTTTATATGAAATTGGTCCAGCATACTTACAAAATTTTGAAATTGTAGATCCTCTTTGTGTTGTTTCAACCGCTGAGGGAATGGTGGTGGTCGTCTTGCGTCCTCCAAAGGTTGTGATGGTGCTGCTTCTTTTGCTGTAGCACCTGCAAGCTTCTCACCGAATGCCTCAGTATTAAAGTTTTCTCACGTTTCTTCTTGAGCAGATTTTTCTTCTTGTTGTTCAGCTTCTATTTGCTCTTGAATGGGGGTTTGTTCTTTTTGCTTTCATTTGAGTTGTTCCCCTGTGTTGATTTATCCTCCACCCCTCAAGGTAAGTGCGTTGCATTGCTCTTTTCCATGACTTTTAATGACTTCAGTATCACTAGGCAAATTGCCTCTTGGTCTTACTTGTAATGCTTGAGCAATTTGACACATTTGAGTCTCCAGCGATCTAAGTGAAGCGCTGTGACTTTGCAGTAGTGCGCCTTGGGTCTGCAATAGATTGCCTTGATTAGAGATGGTGATGGAATGCTCCTGCAATAATGTTTTTGTTTATATCATGAACTCCTTAGTCAAAGCCATGAATTCTTGCAACGAAGCTTCCAAAGAATTGTTGTGACCTTGATGATGAACTGTTCCCTTGTGTTCATTTTGCCATGGCATATTTCCTTGAAAACCTTGGGCTCCTTGGTTTGATGCCACGGGGTGCTACCTATTCGAGCTGCTAGCTTGATTCGATCCTTGATTACCCCAAGAAAAATTATGATGTTATCTTCACACTGGGTTGTACGTATTTGAGTAGGGGTTGTTGGAATTTTTGTTGAAGTTTCCAACGTAATGAGCAAACTCTAGATAAGTTAGGCAGTCATTATCGAAGTGGTTTCTACAACAGTGCAAAAAACTTAATGCCTTAGCATCTCGTAATTCACTGGGCTGTTGAAGATTCTTCAACATATTTGTGATGGCAGAATGCCGTGCTGAGACAGAATCATTAGCATCGAGCTCCAGCTTTCCTTGAGTTCGTCTTCTTGTCCCAAGCCTAGTAGTTGGAAACTGATAGTCATTGTTGGCTATTTTGTCCAAAATATCAGATACTTCTTCTGGCGACTTACCCAGCAGTGTCCCATTTGCTGAAGCATCTAACATCATTCTTTCGGGTGCATTGACTCCATTGTAGAACATCACGATTTGAGTCTAGTCTTGAAAACCGTGATTGATACATCTTCTTAGCAAGCGTTTGTACCGATCCTAACACTCGTACATCTACTTACATCCCCTTGTCTGAAGGATGCTATCTCATTTCACAGTTGAGTGTTCATGTTGGGTGAGTTATATCTCGCTAGAAAGCTTTTGCACAAAGTTGTCCATTACGCCAGCGAACCTGCTGGAATACCATTTAACCATTCTCTTGCTCAGTCTCTCAAAGAGTATGGAAATAGCTTGAGCTTCAACACATCCTCCTGCACTCCTTGTTGGTGGAACGAACCGCAAACCTCCAAGAAAGCACGGATGTGCGGTCAAGCATCCTCGTCAGGTAATCCTCTAAACTGTCCGATCGAGTTGAGCATATTAAACATCACAGGCTTGAGATCGAAGTTTGTTTCCTGTAATTCAGGTGTCACTATCCCATAATTGAGGTTATCCAAGATCGGTGTCAAGTTATCTCGAATTGCCCTTGATCTTGCTACTATCTCCTAATTTGCTGCAGCATTTGGATTTGCTGCAGATATTGTTCTAGCATTTTGATTCTGTGGATCTTGATACATGACTCTTGTTCTTAGCTCTCGCCTCCTTTGTCTAAAATACTTTTCGATTTCCGGAATAAATCGTTCGAGGGATTCCCTACGATTCACTCTGGGCATCCAGTAACCCAAAACCTAAAAAGATAATAAAGAAAATAAAGATTAAACCAAATAAAAGGACTCAAAACACAAAATAAAAAGATAGAAAGTATGAAAACTATGATTGAAATAGCCTATTGCCTCAATCACCGGCAGCGGCGCCAAAAACTTATTGGTGTTGCACAGCACTGAGAGATGATTAAATTATGTGATTGTGATTTGCATACAAGAGTGTGCAAGAATACACATCGTACAAGTAATAAAGTGTGTGAGTGAGATAGTTCCTACGAGGATTGGGTAAGTTAATTCAAAAATAGTTACCTTACATAAAAGATAAAGTAATCTTCTGTATTGACATATGCTAAAGATATTCTGCAAGTGTCACCAAAAATGCCTTAGCAAAATTAAACTGTCACCAATGATGCTAGAGCAAAACAAAGAATGTCACGAAAATGCTGTAGCAATAAACAAATATTGGAGAAATAAATAAACCTATACAAACACAACACTGTAAAGATATTCAAGCTTACAGGTTAGGCTTTCTATGGCATGACTTCACTGCTCTCCTGGATGTTACTGTTCCCCAAGTTTACTAGTGTTCGACAGAGTTTATTGAAAATGCCTCCACTATCCCTAGTTAGAAGGCCTAACACTCGAAAATGCTAAGGCATTACCTCCCGGTCTCAACCCTAAGACTCCTAATTTTGATAAAGTGCTCCCTTTTAGTTATTGAAACTCTACCTTATCCCTAAGGTAAGTTAGGATTTTGCTCCCGCAGCAACCCTATTGTTCAAGTTGGTCTAGCTTTGCCTATCCCTAGGTCTAAGCTTCCCAAACCCCTTGAGCTATGGCTACCTCCCGGTGCTCTTACAAACCAAGGTTTAGAGTGAAAAAGTGTTAGCATTTTTGAAGAAAACACAAAGTAAACTGGAAACAGTAAACATCCATAAAACAAAATGAAAATCATCCAAAACAAGCCTTAACCATACTAGTTTAGTTCATGACTAGGAATGAAAAACTATTCACTTTCGTCCTTTGAAATACATAATCAACAACTTAGAAAAGAGGTAAACAAAGTGAAGAGAAGGGAAGTCTCAAACGCTTGTGTCATGACACTTCCTAGCTTGCCGCTCCTCCCGAAATCGTGCAAATCCTTTGTTTAAAGCTCTCCAACAATGGTGGCTTGACTAGAGGTTGAGGATGACCGAAAGTGGCCTCCTTTCTTCTTTTTTCTCCCTCTTGCTTCCTTAAAGCTCGCTCTTTTTTGTGTTCTTTAGCTACTGATTTTTCCTTTATTGTGCATCCGGCTCTCTCGACTCTCTTGTTGAAAGAGGCTTGATCTTGTATTTATGGGAGGCTTCTAGGGTTTGGTTCCCTAAAGGTGCCAAGGGAATATCCCCCGACATTTGTTGCAGTAGATGGAAGGAATGTAGGATTTGTAGGGGACTGTTGCAGGTCTGCAGGGGTGTTGCAACGTCTGCAGAATTTGTAGACGGCGTACAGCTGGCCTAGAAAATGCATGGAGATAGTGGGTTGTAGTTGTGTCTTTTTTCCGTTATGTTTTGTCCACCCACAATGCTGTAGCATCCTTGATGTCCGATCTAACACTTGAGAAATATACTACGACATCTCTTCCGTTCTTTCAACTTTGCTTCAGCATCTGCACAGTATCACTAGAAATATACTCTTCAAAGCAGCATCTTTTAAAAATAAAAGAAAATAAAATAAAAAACTAAAGTAAATGCAAATGCACAAGAAATGTAGCTAAATGCAATAAAATGCAATGCAAATGAAATTGAATCCAAACAAAACCTTAAGTAAGAGGGTAGAAAATATACGCTTTTTAGAGTGTTATAAATTGTGCAAATTAATCTAATAGTTTCAGATTTTTAATTGGTTAAAATTCAAACGGATTCGCTATAAACCCCTTTAGACATGAACGTTTTAATCGTAGAAAAATAAAAAACAAAAGTTATTAAATCAAATTTTATGAGTTCAAACAGTTAATTATGGGGTTTTGAACATAGTTATACAGATTAATCTCAAATTTTTAGCTTTTTACTCGGTTAAAATTCCAACTGATTCTCAATAAAGGCCATTTAGACATGCACGTTTTAATCGCAACAAAACGACAACCAAAAGTTTATAAATCAAATTTTATGAGTTAAAATTGTTAATTATGGGCTTTTGAACATAATTATACAGATTAATCTCAAATTTTCAGCTTTTTACTCGGTTAAAATTCGAACGGATTTGCTATAAAACCCCTTTAGACATGCACGTTTTAATCGTAACAAAACGACAACCAAAAGTTATTAAATCATATTATATGAGTTCAATTTGTTAATTATGGAATTTTGAATATAATTATACAGATTAATCTCAAATTTTCAGCTTTTTACTCAGTTAAAATTCGAACGAATTCTCAATAAAGCCCCTTTAGACATGCACGTTTTAATCGCAACAAAACGATAACAAAAAGTTATTAAATCAAATTTTATGAGTTCAAATTGTTAATTATGGGCTTTTGAACATAATATATACAGATTAATTTCAAATTTTCAGCATTTTACTTGGATAAAATTCGAACGAATTCTCTATAAAGCACCTTTAGACATGCACGTTTTAATCACAACAAAACGATGACTAAAAGTCATTAAATCAAATTCTATGAGTTCAATTTTTAATTATGGGCTTTTGAACAAAATTATACAGATTAATCTCAAAATTTTCAACTTTTTACTCGGTTAAAATTCGAATGGTTAATCAAAAGTTATTAAATTAAATTTTATGTGTTCAAATAGTTAATTATGGGCTATTGAACGTAATTATACAGATTAATCTAAAATTTTTAGCTTTTTACTCGGTTAAAATTTGAATTGATTCTTAATGACGGCCATTTAGACATACACGTTTTAGTCGTAAACAAAACGCCAACCAAATGTTATTAAATCGAATTTTATGAGTTCAAATTGTTAATTATGGGGTTTTCAACATAATTATACAGATTAATCTCAAATTTTCAGCATTTTACTCGTTTAAAATTCGAATAGATTCTCAATAAAGGCCATTTAGACATTCACGTTTTAATCGCAACAAAGAGACGACCAAAAGTTATTAAATCAAATTCTATGATTTCAATTTGTTAATTATGTGCCTTTGAACATTATTATACATATTAATCTCAAATTTTCAGCTTTTTACTCGGTTAAAATTCGAACGGATTCGCTATAAAGCCCCTTTAGACATGCATGTTTTGATCGTAACAAAACGACAACCAAATATTATTAAATCAATTTTTATTAGTTCAAATAGTTAATTACAGGCTTTTGAACAAAATTATGCAGATTAATCTAAAACTTTCAACTTTTTACTTGGTTAAAATACGAACGGATTCGCTATAAAGTCCCTTTAGACATGCACGTTTTAATCGCAACAAAACGATAACTAAAAGTTATTAAATCAAATTTTATGAGTTCAAATTGTTAATTATGGGCTTTTGAACAAAATTATACAAATTAATCTCAAATTTTCAGCTTTTAACTCGGTTAAAATACAAACGGATTCTCTATAAAGCCCTTTTAGACATACACGTTTTAATCGCAAAAAAACGACAACCAAAAGTTATTAAATAAAATTTTATGAGTTCAAATAGTTAATTATGGGCTCTTGAACATAATTATACAGATTAATCTAAAATTTTTAGCTTTTTACTCGGTTAAAATTTGAATTGAATTTCAATAAAGGCCATTTAGACATACATGTTTTAATCCCAACAAAACGACAACCAAAAGTTATTAAATCAAATTTTATGAGTTCAAATTGTTAATTGTGGGCTTTTGTACATAATTATTCAGATTAATCTCAAATCTTCAGCTTTTTACTCGGTTAAAATTCGAACGGATTGGCTATAAAGCACATTTAGACATGCACGTTTTAATCACAACAAAATGACAACCAAAAGCTATTAAATAAAATTCTATGGGTTCAAAAAGTTAATTATGTGCTTTTGAACATAATTATATAGATTAATCTCTAATTTTTAGCTTTTTAGTCGGTTTAAATTCGAACAGATTCTCAATAAAGGCCATTTAGACATGCACGTTTTAATCGCAACAAAACGACAACAAAAAGTAATTAAATCAAATTCTATGAGTTCAAATTGTTAATTATGGGCCTTTTAACATAATTATACAGATTAATCTAAACTTTTCAGCTTTTTACTCCGTTAAAATTCGAACAGATTCTCAATAAAGGCCATTTAGACATTCACGTTTTAATCGCAATAAAACAACAACAAAATGTTATTAAATCAAATTCTATGAGTTCAAATTGTTAATTATGGGCTTTTGAACAAAATTATACAGATTAATCTCAAATTTTCAGCTTTTTACTCAGTTAAAATTCAAACTGATTCTTAATAAAGGCCATTTAGATATGCACATTTTAATCGCAACAAAACGACAACCAAAAGTTATTAAATCAAATTTTATGAGTTCAAATTGTTACTTATGGGCTTTTAAACAAAATTATACTGATCAATCTCAAATTTTCAGCTTTCTACTAGGTTAAAATTCGAACGGATTCGCTATAAAGCCCCTTTAGACATACACGTTTTAATCGCAACAGAAAGACAACCAAAACTTATTAAATCATATTCTATGAGTTCAATATGTTAATTATGGGCTTTTGAACATAATTATACGATTAATCTCAAACTTTCATCTTTTTACTTGGTTAAAATTTGAACGGATTCGCTATTAAGCCCATTAGACATGCACGTTTTAGTCGCACAAAAACGACAACCAAAAGTTATTAAATCAAATTTTATGAGTTCAAATTGTTAATTATGGGCTTTTGAACATAATTATATAGATTAAGCTCAAATTTTCAGCTTTTTACTCGGTTAAAATTCGAACGAATTTGCTATAGAGTCCCTTTAGACATGCACGTTTTAATCGCAGAAAAGCGACAACCAAAAGTTATTAAATCAAATTTTATGAGATCAAATAGTTAATTATAGGCTTTTGAACAAAATTATACTGACTAATCCAAAATTTTCAGCTTTTTACTCGGTTAAAATTCAAAATAATTCGCTATAAAGCCCATTTAGACATACACGTTTTAATCGCAACAAAACAACAACAAAAAGTTATTAAATCAAAGTTTATAAGTTCAAGTTATTACTTATGGGCTTTTAAACAAAATTATATAGATTAATCTCTAATTTTCAGCATTTTTCTAGGTTAAAATTCGAACGGATTCGCTATAAAGCCTCTTTAGAAATGCACATTTTAATCGCAATAAAACTACAACCCAAACTTGTGAAATCAAATTCTATGAGTTCAATATGTTAATTATGGGCTTTTTAACATAATTATAAGATTAATCTCAAATTTTCTGATTTTTACTCGGTTAAAATTCGAACGGATTCTCTATAAAGCCCCTTTAGACATGCACGTTTTAATCACAAAAAAACGACAATCAAAAGTTATTAAATCAAATTGTATGAGTTCAAATTGTTAATTATGGGCTTTTGAACATAATTATACAGATTAATCTCAAATTTTCAGCTATTTGCTTGTTTAAAATTCGAACGGATTCGCTATTAAGCCCCATTAGACATGCACGTTTTAATCGCAGAAAAGCGACAACCAAAAGTTATTAAATAAAATTTTATGAGTTCAAATAGTTAATTATAGGCTTTTGAACAAAATTATATAGATTAATCTAAAATTTTTAGCTTTTTAATCGGTTAATATTCAAAATGATTTGCTATAGAGCCCCTTTAGACATGCACGTTTTAATCGCAACAAAACGAGAACCAAAAGTTATTAAATCAAAGTTTATGAGTTCAAATAGTTAATTATGGGCTTTTGAACATAATTATATAGATTAATCTCAAATTTTAAGTTTTTTACTCGGTTAAAATTCAAATTGATTCTCAATAAAGCTCCTTTAGACATGCACGTTTTAATCGTAACAAAACGATAACCAAATATTATTAAATCAATTTTTATTAGTTCAAATAGTTAATTTTAGGCTTTTGAACAATATTATACAGATTAATCTCGAATTTTCAGCTTTTACTCTGCTAAAATTCGAACGAATTCGCTATAAAGCCCCTGTAGACATGCACGTTCTAATCGCAGCAAAACGACAATCAAAAGTTATTAAATCAAATTTTATGAGTTTATATTGTTAATAATAGGATTTTGAACATAATTATATAGATTAATCTTAAATTTTCAGCTTTTTACTCAGTTAAAATTCGAACAGATTCGCTATAAAGACCCTTTAGACATGCAGGTTTTAATCGCAACAAAACGACAACCAAAAGTTATTAAATTAAATTTTTTGTGTTCAAATTATTAATTATGGGCTTTTGAACATAATTATACAGATTAATCTCAAAATTTCAGCTTTTTACTCGGTTAAAATTCGAAAGGATTCGCTATAAAGCCCCTTTAGACGTGCACGTTTTAATTGCAACAAAATGATAACCAAATATTATTAAATCAAATTTTATGAGTTCAAACAATTAAATATAGGATTTTGAACAAAACTACAGAGATTAATCTGAAATTTTAAGCTTTTTACTCGGTTAAATTCAAACGGATTCGCTATAAAGCCCTTTTAGATCAAATTTTATGAGTTCAAGTTGTTACTTATGGGCTTTTAAACAAAATTATACAGATTCGCTATAAAGCCCCTTTAGACATGCACGTTTTAATCGCAAAAAAACGACAATCAAAAGTTATTAAATCAAATTGTATGAGTTCAAATTGTTAATTATGACTTTTGAACATAATTATACGGATTAATCTCAAAATTTCAGCTTTTTACTCGGTTAAAATTTGAACGGATTCGCTATAAAGCCTCTTTAGACATGCACGTTTTAATCACAGAAAAGCGACAACCAAAAGTTATTAAATAGAATTTTATGAGTTCAAATAGTTAATTATAGGCTTTTGAACAAAATTATATAGATTAATCTCAAATTTTCAGCTTTTTACTCGGTTAAAATTTGAACGGATTCGCTATAAAGCCCCTTTAGACATGTACATTTTAATCGCAAAAAATGACAATCAAAAGTTATTAAATCAAATTCTATGAGTTCAATTTGTTAATTATGGCCTTTTGAACATAATTATACAGATTAATCTCAAATTTTTAGCTTTTTACTTGGTTAAAATTCGAACGGATTCGCTATAGAGCCCCTTTAGACATGCACGTTTTAATCGCAACAAAATGAGAGCCAAAAGTTATTAAATCAAAGTTTATGAGTTCAAATAGTTAATTATGGGCTTTTGAACAAAATTATACAGATTAATCTCAAATTTTCAGCTTTTACTCGGCTAAAATTCGAAAGGATTCGCTATAAAGCCCTTGTAGACATCCACATTTTAATCGCAACAAAACGACAACCAAAAGTTATTAAATCAAATTTTATGAGTTCAAATTGTTAATAATGGGCTTTTGAACATAATTATATAGATTAATCTCAAATTTTCAGCTTTTTACTCGGTTAAAATTCGAACGGATTCTCAATAAAGGTAATTTAGACATGCATGTTTTAATCGCAACAAAACGACAATCAAATATTATTAAATCAAATTTTATTAGTTCGAGTAGTTAATTATAAGCTTTTTACTCGGTTAAAATTCAAACAGATTCGCTATAAAGCCCCTTTAGACATGCAGGTTTTAATCGCAACAAAACGACAACCAGAAGTAATTAAATCAAATTTTATGAGTTCAAATTATTATTTATGGGCGTCTGAGCAAAATTATACATATTAATCTCAAATTTTAAGCTTTTTTCTCGGTTAAAATTCGGACAGATTCTCTATAAATCCCCTTTAGATATGTACCTTTTAATCGCAACGAAACGACAACCAAAAGTTATTAAATCATATTTTATGAGTTCAAGTTGTTACTTATGTGCTTTTAAACAAAATTATACAGATTAATCTCAAATTTTCAGATTTTACTTGGTTTGAACAAAATTATACAAATTAAACTCGAATTTTCAGCTTTTTACTCAGTTAACAGATTGCTTCTTTCTCTCCTCTCCCATCTCCTTCTCTCCCCCCTTTCTTCTTACTGTTTTTTTGTTTCCGTTTACGCGTTCTTCTACTTTTTCTACCGATCAACCTTTGCGTCTTTGATCGGCCGTCCACCAACACCATCTTCAGGAGAGGAAGAAGCATCACCATCATCGGCCAATACCTCCAGGTATAACAACTCTTTTTTTGTTTCTTTCTTGCCATCTTTCTGCTCCATCTTGCTTCTTCTTGTTCGCCGTTCTTTAATGGCTTTCTCTGATTTGTTTCGGCCATTACTTTGTGTTGAGAGATGTCAAGATCTCATGTTCTGCCCAGGGTTTTTTACCAACACAGTAACTTGTGATCTTTATATGATCTACTGCTTCCAACCCTTTCCAGGGTCTTTTACCAACACAGAAACCTGTGGTTTGTATCGTATATCCGATACGAGTTGGAGAGTGTTTCTCCTCTGCGTTCTCCTTCTTTCTGGAGGGTGTTGTTGCTCCTGCTTCCGGAGGATCTGGAGGATTGGCCTCTTCCGTAGCGCCTTCATCTTCGACTGTCGCATCTACTCCTCGACGATCGATATCTTCAGTTTTTCTGTTCAACAAGGTTTCTTCTCCCTCTCCGGCCTCTAGTTTGGACTGGTTTTTATATTACTTATCTTACCCCTTCCAATGGATGTGAAGCTCGACATGGGATAAGGTCTCTGCGGCCTCTTCTTGGGTTCATCAGGTTTATCGATTGTGCTCTGGTTATGCGGTCCAAGGAGGGCTGCTTTCGGTCTTCTTCTCCTTTGGTTCCGATCTTCTCTCGGCCTCTACAGGATCAGCTTTTGTTGGCCACCCTTCGATCGGTCGACCTCCATGAGGGCTCTTCTCAGGATTAGCTTTGGTGTTTTTGTGTTCGGATTGTTTCTTTTCCCCTTACCGGCCCTCCGTTTGGTTTCTTTTGGTCCTGGCCACGCCTGGCTGTCCCACGAACCAGTTCAGATGTTGTCTCCGTTCGGCTTGGTTCCATCTTCTGGAGACTTGGCGAACGGGTATGGTGGCTCCATGTGCAGTTCTTCATGCGCTCTGGTCCATGCTCGGCGGCCAGCTGGTTATCGCCTTCGAATTGTCTACTATGGAGGATAGGAGTTCGTTACACATCGGTGGCGGTGGAGTCTGCTCGTTGGCAACACTGGCCGCCGTGTCTGCTTCGCCATTCTTTGCTTTTGTCGCTTATTATCTGGCCAGGATTGGGGTTCGGTTTCAGGCTTGAGCTCGCTACCTGCTCCCTGGCCTCGTTTCACCCACGTCCAAGGTTTTGCATGCAGTGGAACTTGGCCCTTAGTCTGCATGGGATCAGTGGTGGACGTGCGGGATCGGTAGGATGTTTAGATTCGACCTCTCGTGTTAGATACGGTATATCTCCAAATTATCGAATGTTCTCATTATGGTTACGGTATAAAGTGTCTTTGGTTCATCAGATTACATATTGCTATGCTATTTATCGTTATTTTGTCTACCTATCTTCTTTTGCGGTTGTTGTTTTCGTTTTTATTTTTACTTTATTGTATATACTGATGTGTTCTTTAGTGCTTTTGTGGTTTTTTCTCATACTTTGTGACTACTTCATATTCTCTTGTTGTTCACCAACCTTATATAAGGTTTATACCAACACCTTACATGGTGTCCTATTCAAACTATGGTCTGACTATCAAACCTTTATACCAACTACTACTTTGTGTCTCATCTTCTATGTTATCTTAACTTTTTTCAATTTTGAACTCTTTCTCTTTTTAATTAAAAATTCAATATTTATTCTTTTTCTAACTCCTATACTTTCTTTAATAGTTTCTTGGTCTCTTTTTTCCAACTATCTTATCTTCTTTTTTAAAAGAAGTTCTATTCCTTTTCAAACTCTTCCACTCTATTCTACTCCTAGTAAAATTATTCTTTCCTACATTCATATGGACTTTTCATCTATATATATGATCATATATTCCACTAATGATTTATTCTCTCTCAAATTTTCCTCCTCTTGCCGCCCTTACTCTCTTCTTTCTTTTCTGATGGATTCCAAATCTTTTCTACAACACCTCGGGAATATTCAATTTACTGAGGAAGAGCAATCCACTATCTTTCAAACAAACCTTCCTTGGGACTCTGCTGATGCTGATTCACATACAACCTTGCTAGGGAACATGATCACCTCGAAGGACATTGATGATCAAATTATCATTAAACCATTCACCGGTATTTGGACCCCGGCTAAATTATCTTCTATGCGCGCATTGCGACCACGGCTGTTCCTAATCTGCTTCAAGGATGAAAAGATTAAAGAGGATATTCTGTCCAGGGGGCCATGGACCTATAAGGATGAGTGGCTTTCCCTCACTCAATATGATCCTGCTCTTAGCCTTGATGATCACTCCTTTATGATAATGAATGTGTGGGTACGAATTTATAATATTCCACCTATCCTTCTTGCTTCGGAGGAATCTGCTAACAATACTGGTGAGTCACTCGGAGCTTTCATTGGAACTGTTACAAAGATTGACACGAGGAAAATGGATCTCAATATGGTTGACTATCTTCGGGTTGGAGTATCTCTAGATGCCTCTAAACCAGTTCGACGTTGTGTTGCTATTGGTGGGGGGTCTTCTACCCGGTTTTGTCCTCTGCAATATGAACGCCTTCCCACTCTTTGCCACTGTTGTGGTCGTGTTGGCCACTCTCTTGATTTTTGCACTATCCCGGTCGAGTAGAGGCCTGAACAACTTCAATATGGCGACTGGCTCCGCTATCTCCCTAAGAAGAAGATTTCTCAACCTCTGCAGAGAGGACGCATCCGTTACATTACGCAAAGCTCTCAAGCATCTCCTTCCACGGGTTCTAATGATAAAGGCAAGGCTCCGGTGACAGATCTGCCCGCCCAGGAGAATGCCCCTCCTTCTGAGTCTTTACCTGTCTTCTCACAGGGCCCTCGCACTCTTCCAACTGTCCCAAGTAAACTATCTGCTCGGCGTGGCCCTACTCAGCTCTTGCAAACGGTTTTTCCGGATTTGGAACCCAATATAACTACTCGGTCTAAGATTCCCGATGGTGATGCTGATGATAGCCTGTCGGCGCCAGAACTCCAAGATCTGGAGCTTGATCTTGCCAATGATGCCGTTTTCCAGGAAGCTGCTGACTGGATTGAACATGCGCCACCAACTAAGAGAATTGCTCGTGCTGTTGCTACTAGGGGATCTAAGAGAACTCCACCATCTGATGAGGGCTCTCGACCTAAACGCCCTCGGCCACCTCCTAAAGGTTCTGCAGAAAAAGCTGGGATGAGCAGCATAAACAACTCTCCGGCGGAGGTTGACAGTGGTCAACCTCGCCGAGCCAAATGATCGATCGTTTTTGGAACTGTCATGGCTTTTATACCACGGCAGTTCTACCTTTAGTCTTTTTCTTTCTTTTTTTCGTTGTTCTTAGTTTTTTGAGTTTTTTAGGACAGTGTTTTTCTTTTGTCTCTCTTTTTAGGTTTGTTTTAAGGTTTAATAATACTTCTTTTTCTTTATTTTTTTACTTTGGTTTTTTCTCTACTCTTCCTCTTTTTACTCTCCTTTTTTCTTTTCTTTTTACTTTGGTTCTTTTTTCTTTCGTACATATGCTTTTCTATGTTCACATATACCACCCTTTGGAAGGGATCTTTCCAACGTCTTTTTTGACGTATCTTTACCTACGGAGAGGAATTGCTTTCCTCCTTTACTTCACGTCACTTTACATTATTGGCTAGCTGGGATGAGCAACTTTAACAACTCTCCGGCGGTGGTTGACGATGATCAACCCCGCCGAGAGAAATGAAAATCTTATGTTAGAACTGTCAGGGCCTTGGCAACGCCCAGGCAGTTCTTGCGTTACAACGTGCTGTCTCCAAGCATGATGCTGATTGTCTCTTTCTTTGCGAGACCAGATTAAACAGACAAAACATGGATCGTATTAAGCTCAAACTTGGTATGCATGGTTGTCTCGCCATTGATCCCAGGCCTTCTTGTACAGGTCTTGCCATCATCTGGAAGAACAACTCTTCTGTTGATCTCCTCTCATATTCAGATCGACATATTGATGTTCTTGTTACATTTGAATAAATTCAATTCCATTTTACTGGCATACACGGTTTTCCTGAAACTGCGAACAAATACAAGACTTGGCAATTAATAGATTCCCTGAATGTAGCCAGTTCTCTTCCTTGGCTTTTAGGGGGGGACTTTAATGAAATCCTTTATGACAACGAGAAACAAGGTGGTTCTCGCCGTGCTCGTTCGTAAATTAACAATTTTCAGGAGTGCCTTGATAATAATGATCTTTTCGATTGTAAACCAAAGTCTAGATGGTTCACTTGGACCAGATCGGGACGCAACTCGGTAACCATTATGGAAAGACTAGATAGATTTCTTGGTAATTCAACCTGGTTCAATACTTTCCCTAGTTGCCAAGCTATCTCCTTCTTCCAGGCGCGTTCTGACCACTGTCCTATTTTAATGGATACTAGGTCTGTATTGGGTCCCCCAATTGTGCGGACCAGCACCTTGTTCCGCTATGAGAACTGCTGGGCTGATAATCCTGAGGTTCTTTTGCGTATTAAAGACCTTTGGTCTACTCCATCTCGATCGAATTTAAGTAAACTACACGACATTAGACACTTCCTTGCTACTTGGCAATCTAACAAACGACTGAAATCCAACAAGCGTTTCTCCCAGTTGAATGATTTCATTAACCTATGTCTCACGCGATATCTCTCCGACCCTGAAATCAATGGCCTTCTCTCTGCTAAACGCGAGCTCGATAGTTTACTTAATGCGAAGGAGATCTATTGGGCTCAACGTGCTCGAACTCTCTGGCTAGAGCACGGTGACAAAAACACTTCCTTCTTTCATGCCAGAGCGACTAGCCGACGGAGGAAAAACCAGATTGTTGGTCTCTTCGACGATCAAAATACTTGGCACACTAATTCAAATGACATTATGACTACCGCTGTTATATACTTTCAAACTCTTTTTTCGTCATCTTCTCCTATTATAGATCCATCAATTTTGAACAATATTCCCATAGTTGTTACTGATTCAATGAATGCTGCACTTCATAAGGATTTCACTCCAGATGAAATTCATACTGCTTTTCGTGATATCAATCCGAGGAAGGCCCCGGGGGTTGACGGTTTCCCAAGCAGTTTCTTCCGGAAGCACTGGGATATCCTTGGTCATGAATTTATATCTTTATGCCTCGGGCTCCTTCGAGGGTCCATTAATATGGAAGAAGTCAATCGTACCATTATTGTGCTTATCCCTAAAATTGATGAACCTACTACAATGCGTCATCTTAGACCTATTAGTCTCTGTACAGTTATTTATAAAACTGTCTCGAAAGTTCTTGTTAATCGGCTAAAATCTATCATACCTATTTGTATTAGTGGCAACCAAGCTGCTTTTGTTCACGGCAGGAATATTACGGATAATATTCTTATAGCTCATGAACTCATCCATACCCTTAATACTGATGCTACATCCCTTGCTAAAGGGGCTAGTTTAAAGCTAGATATGGAAAAGGCATTCGACCGTGTTGAATGGACTTTTTTAGAACATATTATGATTCGTCTAGGCTTTAACTCCAACTGGGTGTCCCTCATTATGAGGTGTGTATCCTCAGTTACCTTTCAAGTTCGAGTGAATGATTCTCTTTCTCGGCCTTTTAAGCCCTTTAGAGGTTTACGGCAAGGGGACCCTCTCTCCCCCTTTTTGTTTCTTTTCTGTACACAGGGTCATTCGACCTTACTTAATGCTGCGCAATCCTCTGGTGACCTCCCGGGGCTTTGCGCTAGCAGAAATGGACCACGTGTCAATCATCTTCTTTTTGCAGACGACTGTGTTGTTTTTATCCGGACTAAAATGGCAGAAGTGCAGCGCCTTCAGGATGTTCTGCACATTTATGCCACTTCGTCTGGGAAAGCAGTGAACTTTGAGAAATCTACTATTTTCTATTCTCGGAAAACCCCTTTGTCACTTCGTACAGCCATCAATGACATACTGCATGTCAGGGAGGTGAATGATCCTGGGCTTTACTTAGGAGTCCCTCTTCTCATTGGGAAAAATAAAACTGCTGCTCTGGGTTTTACCAGAGATAAAATGACTGCTAGAATGAACAGCTGGGACAAACATCTCCTCTCTTTTAGTGGGAGAGAAGTCTTCATCAAATCTGTTCTTCAATCTATGCCTCAATATGTGATGTCTTGCTACCTTCTGCCACTCAATATTATTGATGACATGACTACTTCTATACGCCGCTACTGGTGGTCTGGGAAAGCTGGGAAAAAAGGATGGCACATGCTTCCCTGGGATACTGTCTGTCTCCCGAAAGCGGCTGGGGGAGTCGGCTTTCGTGATTTACACCATTTTAATATTTCTTTGCTTGGTAAACAGATTTGGCGCCTTGTGTGTGCTCCTGGGAGCCTTCTTAGTCAAATCTACAAATGCAAGTACTACCCGACTGGTTCTTTACTGGACTCTGTTTCTTCCCGGAGTTCCTCCTTTGCTTGGAAAGGGCTTAGTGTAGCTATTTCTAAACTTCGTGATGGATTCTTTATACGTCCAGGCATGAATAGTACTATCCAGATCCACTTTGACAACTGGGGTGGCTCTCAGCCTTTGCGCCTTTATGGTGATTATGAGATTAATGATGAAGTGCCTTTGCGCGTCGGCACTTTTATGATACCTAACTTACCCCGATGGGATGCATCCAAAGTTCGGAATTACTTTACATATGAGGATGCTAATACTATCCTTAATGTTCCGATTATTAATGATACACAGGACACAACCCTCTGGGGTAACCATGATTCTGGTATCTATTCTGTACGTTCGGGCTATCAATTTTTGAAGCTTCAGCCAGGTCTAGTTAATAGGCCCTCTAAACTTTGGAAAGTCCTTTCTCAATTACCCACTCTTCCCAAGGTACGTTCTTTTGCTTGGCGTTTGTGTCACGATGCACTTCCCTCTGGTCACAAAATCCTTCAGGCCAATCTAGGTTCGGGGATTTGCTCTATATGCAACTTGGCCATTGAAACTACCATCCATGCTCTACGAGACTGCCCTTGCACTAGAGAGGCGTTCCAGTTGGCAGGACTCCCATCTGGACTTCTTTCTCCTGTTTATACCTCCCCTCATCAGTGGCTTTCTGCGGCAGCTGGCTTTCTTTCTCTTCAGCATTTTTCTTTATTTCTCACGATCTTATGGAATCTTTGGAACCGTCGCAATGACTTTGTCCATAATAACCATCTTCAACCGGTGTGGTTAACTGTTTCTAATGCTCTAAGTCTTTTACATGATTACACCTCAGCTAACAGTGCCTCCCGTCTACATTCTCGGCTAGCTGAGCCCACTCTTGCTCTTGCTAGATGGACAAAGCCAGACCCTGGTTACGTCAAGATTAACACGGATGGTGCGTTCGACCCCGTGTTAAAAGGAGCAGCAGCTGGCGTCATTGTTAGGATTCCTCTGGCATTGTCCTCGGCGGCTGTTCTTTACCTCACCTCTGCCCGGATCCTGCCTCTACTGAAGCTCTTGCCCTATTGGAAGGTCTGAAGCTTGCCTTTTCCAATGGCTGGACCCGTGTTGTCTTCGAGACCGACTCTGCTTCCATTGCTAACAAGGTCAACGACCCCCTTTACCAGGATCGTTCCTCGGTGCAACCTTTGGTGTCTCGTATTCGTTCCACTCTTGGTACTTTGCCTGACTGTAAGATTTGTTATGTACCTAGAGAGGCTAATGTTGTAGCCCATGTGTTAGCTACTAGGGCTTTGCGTTCCTTTTCTTCTTGCTTTTTCTCTTGTGACTTTCCCGATTTTATTCGGGCTTCTGTAAACTCGGAGAGGTTTTCCTCCCCTACTCAATAAGATCTTGGGTACTCTTTTCCCTATAGGGGCCTTCCTGCCCTCTGGGCGGTCGGCTGTAGGGTTTTTTTAATGAGGCCCTTTCTCAAAAAAAAAATTCGAACGGATTCGCTATAAAGCCCCTTTAGACATGCACGTTTTAATTACAAAAAAACGACAACCAAAACTTATTAAATCAAATTTTATGAGTTCAAGTTGTTACTTATGGGCTTTTAAACAAAATTATACAGATTAATCTCAAATTTTCAGCTTTTTACTCGGTTAAAATTCGAACGGGTTCGCTATAAAGCCCCTTTAGACATGCACGTTTTAATCGCAACAAAACGACAACCAAAAGTTATTAAATCATATTTTATGAGTTCAAATAGTTAATTATGGGCTTTTCAACAAAATTATACTGATTAATCTCAAATTTTAAGCTTTTTACTCGGTTAAAATTAGAACGGATTCACTATAAAGCCGCTTTAGACATGCACGTTTTAATCACAACAAAACGACAACCAAAACTTATTAAATCAAATTCTATGAGTTCAATATGTTAATTATGGGCTTTTGAACATAATTATAAGATTAATATCAAATTTTCAGCTTTTTACTCAGTTAAAATTCGAACGGATTCTCTATAAGCCCCTTTAGACATTCACGTTTTAATCGCAAAAAAATGACAATCAAAAGTTATTAAATTAAATTTTATGAGTTCAAGTTGTTACTTATTGGCTTTTAAAGAAAATTATACAGATTAATTTCAAATTTTCAGCTTTTTACTCGGTTAAAATTCGAACTGATTCACTATAAAGCCGCTTTAGACATGCACCTTTTTATAGCAACAAAATGACAACCAAAAGTTATTAAATCAAATTTTATGAGTTCAAATTTTTAATTATGGGCTTTTGAACATAATTATACAGATTAATCTCAAATTTTAAGCTTTTTACTCGGTTAAAATTCGAACGGGTTCGCTATAAAGCCCCTTTAGACATGCACATTTTAATTGCAAGAAAACGACAGCCAAAATTTATTAAATCATATTTTATGAGTTCAAATAGTTAGTTATGGGCTTTTGAACAAAATTAGACAGATTAATCTCAAATTTTCAGCTTTTTACTCGGTTAAAATTTGAACGGATTCGCTATAAAGCCTTTTTAGACATGCACGTTTTAATCGCAAAAAAACGACAACCAAAAGTTATTAAATCAAATTTTATGAGTTCAATATGTTAATTATGGGCTTTTGAACATAATTATACATATTAATCTCAAATTTTCAGTTTTTTACTCGGTTAAAATTTGAACTGATTCTCAATAGAGGTCATTTAGACATGCACGTTTTAACCACAACAAAACGAAAACCAAATGTTATTAAATCAAATTTTATGAGTTTAAATAGTTAATTATAGGCTTTTGAACAAAACTATACAGATTAATCTAAAATTTTCTGCTTTTTACTCGGTTAAAATTCAAACGGATTCGCTATAAAGCCCCTTTAGACATGCACGTTTTAATCGCAATAAAACGACAAACAAAAGTTATTAAATGAAATTTTATGAGTTTAAGTTGTTACTTATATGCTTTTAAACAAAATTATACAGATTAATCTCAAAATTTCAGCTTTTTATTCGGTTAAAATTCGAACGTATTCGCTATAAAGCCCCTTTAGACATGCACGTTTTAATCGCAAAAAAACGTCAATCAAAAGTTATTAAATCAAATTGTATGAGTTCAAATTGTTAATTATGGACTTTTGAACATAATTATACAGATTAATCTAAAATTTTCAGCTTTTTACTCGGTTAAAATTCAAACGGAGTGGCTATAAAGCCCCTTTAGACATGCATGTTTTAATCGCAACAAAAGGACAAAAAAAGTTATTAAATCAAATTTTATGAGTTCAAGTTGTTACTTATGTGCTTTTAAACAAAATTATACAGATTAATCTCAAATTTTCAGCTTTTTACTCGGTTAAAATTCGAACTGATTCTCAATAAAGGTCATTTAGACATGCACGTTTTAACCACAACAAAACGACAACCAAATATTATTAAATCAAATTTTATGAGTTCAAATAGTTAATTATAGGCTTTTGAACAAAACTATACAGATTAATCTAAAATTTTCTGCTTTTTACTCGGTTAAAATTCAAACGGATTCGCTATAAAGCCCCTTTAGACATGCACGTTTTAATCGCAATAAAATGACAAACAAAAGTTATTAAATCAAATTTTATGAGTTTAAGTTGTTACTTATATGCTTTTAAACAAAATTATATAGATTAATCTCAAAATTTCTGCTTTTTACTCGGTTAAAATTCGAACGGATTCGCTAAAAAGCCCCTTTAGACATGCACGTTTTAATCGCAAAAAAACAACAATCAAAAGTTATTAAATCAAATTGTATGAGTTCAAATTGTTAATTATGGACTTTTGAACATAATTATACAGATTAATCTAAAATTTGCAGCTTTTTACTCGGTTAAAATTCAAACGGAGTGGCTATAAAGCCCCTTTAGACATGCATGTTTTAATCGCCACAAAAGGACAAACAAAAGTTATTAAATCAAATTTTATGAGTTCAGGTTGTTACTTATGTGCTTTTAAACAAAATTATACAGATTAATCTCAAATTTTCAGATTTTACTTGGTTAAAATTCGAACGGATTCGCTATAAAGCCCCTTTAGACATGCACGTTTTAATTACAACAAAACGACAACCAAAACTTATTAAATCAAATTTTATGAGTTCAAGTTGTTACTTATGGGTTTTAAACAAAATTATACAGATTAATCTCAAATTTTCAGCTTTTTACTCGGTTAAAATTCGAACGGGTTCTCTATAAAGCTCATTTAGACATGTACGTTTTAATCACAACAAAACGACAACCAAAACTTATTAAATCAAATTCTATGAGTTCAATATGTTAATTATGGGCTTTTGAACATAATTATAAGATTAATATAAAATTTTAAGCTTTTTACTTTGTTAAAATTCGAACGGATTCTCTATAAGCCCCTTTAGACATTCACGTTTTAATCGCAAAAAAACGACAACTAAAAGTTATTAAATTAAATTTTATGAGTTCAAGTTGTTACTTATTGGATTTAAAAGAAAATTATACAGATTTATCTCAAATTTTCATCTTTTTACTCGGTTAAAATTCGAACTCATTCGCTATAAAGCGCCTTTAGACATGCACGTTTTCATCGCAACGAAACGACAACCAAAACTTATTAAATCAAATTCTATGAGTTCAATATGTTAATTATGGGCTTTGAAACATAATTATAAGATTAATCTCAAATTTTCAGCTTTTTACTCGATTAAAATTCGAACGGATTCGCTATAAAGCCCCTATAAACATGCACCTTTTTATAGCAACAAAATGACAACCAAAAGTTATTAAATCAAATTTTATTAGTTCAAATTGTTAATTATGAGATTTTGAACATAATTATACAGATTAATCTCAAATTTTACGCTTTTTACTCGGTTAAAATTCGAACGGGTTCGCTATAAAGCCCCTTTAGACATGCACGTTTTAATTTCAACAAAACGACAACCAAAAGTTATTAAATCATATTTTATGAGTTCAAATAGTTAATTATGGGGTTTTAAACATAATTATAAGATTAATCTCAAATTTTTAGCTTTTTACTCGGTTAAAATTCGAACGGATTCGCTATAAAGCCCCTTTAGACATGCACGTTTTTAGCACAACAAAACGACAACCAAAAGTTATTTAATAAAATTTTATGAGTTCAAATTGTTAATTATGGGCTTTTGAACATAATTATACAAATTAATCTCAAATTTTCAGCTTTTTACTCGGTTAAAATTTGAACGGATTCGCAATGAAGGTCATTTAGACATGCATGTTTTAACCGCAAAAAAACAACAATTAAATTTTATTAAAACAAATTTTATGAGTTCAAATAGATAATTATAGGTTTTTCAACAAAATTATACAGATTAATCTCAAATTTTCAGCTTTTTACTCGGTTAAAATTCGAACTGATTCTCAATAAAGATTATTTAGACATGCACGTTTTAATCGTAATAAAACGATAACCAAATCTTATTAAATCAAATTTTATGAGTTCAAATAGTTAATTATATGCTTTTGAACAAAATTATACAGATTAATCCTAATTTTTTAGTTTTTTACTCGGTTAAAATTCGAACGGTTTCGCTATAAAGCACGTTTAGACTTGCACGTTTTAATCGCAATAAAACGACAACCAAAAGTTATTAAATCAAATTTTATGAGTTCAAATAGTTAATTATGGGCTTTTGAACATAATTATACAGATTAATCTCAAAATTTCAGCTTTTTTACTTGGTTAAAATTCGAATAGATTAGCTATGAAGCCCCTTTAGATATTCACGTTTTAATCGTAACAAAACGACAACCAAACCTTATTAAATCAAATTCTATGAGTTCAATATGTTAAATATGGGCTTTTTAACATAATTATACGATTAATCTCAAATTTACAGCTTTTTACTCGGTTAAAATTCAAACGGATTCGCTATAAAGTCTTTTTAGATATGCACGTTTTAATCGCAAAAAAACGACAACCAAATGTTATTAAATCAAATTTTATAAGTTCAAATAGTTAATTAAAGTCTTTTAACAAAATTATACAAATTAATCTAAAATTTTCAGCTTTTTACTTGTTTAAAATCCGAACGGATTCGCTATAAAGCCCCTTTAGATATGTACGTTTTAATCGCAACAAAACGACAACCAAAAGTTATTAAATCATGTTTTATGAGTCCAAATTGTTACTTATGAGATTTTGAACAAAATTATAAAGATTAATCGGAAATTTTCAGCTTTTTACTCGGTTAAAATTCAAACGATTCGCTATAAAGCCCCTTTAGACATACACGTTTTAATCGCAACAAAACGACAACCAAACCTTATTAAATCAAATTCGATGAGTTCAATATGTTAATTATGTGCTTTTGAACATAATTATAAGATTAATCTCAAATTTCAGCTTTTTACTCGGTTAAAGTTCGAACGGATTCGCTATAAAGCCCCTTTAGAGATACACGTTTTAATCAGAACAAAACGACAACCAAAAGTTATTAAATCAAATTCTATGAGTTCAATTTGTTAATTATGGCCTTTTGAACATAATTATACATATTAATCTCAAATTTTCAGCTTTTTACTTGGTTAAAATTCGAACGGATTCTCAATAAAGGTCATTTAGACATGCACGTTTTAATCGCAACAAAACGATAACCAAATATTATTAAATCAATTTTTATGAGTTCAAATAGTTAATTATAGGTTTTTTAACAAAATTATAAGATCAATCTCAAATTTTAAGCTTTTTACTCGGTTAAAATTCGAACGGATTCGCTATAAAGCCCATTAGACATTCACGTTTTAATCAAATTTTATAAGTTCAAATAGTTAATTAAAGTCTTTTAACAAAATTATACAAATTAATCTAAAATTTTCAGCTTTTTACTTGTATAAAATCCGAACGGATTCGCTATAAAGCCCCTTTAGATATGTACGTTTTAATCGCAACAAAACAATAACCAAAAGTTATTAAATCAAGTTTTATGAGTCCAAATTGTTACTTATGAGATTTTGAACAAAATTATAAAGATTAATCTGAAATTTTTAGCTTTTTCTCGGTTAAAATTCAAACGGTTCGCTATAAAGCCCCTTTAGACATGCACGTTTTAATCGCAACAAAACGACAACAAAAAGTTATTAAATCAAATTGTTTGAGTTCAATTTGTTAATTATGGGATTTTGAACATAATTATAAGATTAATCTCAAATTTTTGGCGTTTTACTCGGTTAAAATTCGAACGGATTCGCTATAAACCCCTTTAGACATGCTTGTTTTAATCGCAAAAAACGATAACCAAAAGTTATTAAATCAAATTCTATGAGTTCAATTTTTTAATTATGGGCTTTTGAACATATTTATACAGATTAATCTCAAATTTTCAGCTTTTTACTCTTTTAAAATTCGAACTGATTCTCAATAAAGGTCATTTAGACATGCATGTTTTAAACGTAAAAAAACAACAATCAAATTTTATAAAATAAAATTTTATAAGTTCAAATAGTTAATTATAGGCTTTTGAACAAAATTATACAGATTAATCTCAAATTTTTATCTTTTTACTCGGTTAAAATTCGAACTGGTTCGCTATAAAGCCGCTCTAAACATGCACGTTTTAATCGCAATAAAATGACAACCAAAAGTTATTAAATCATATTTTATGAGTTCAAATAGTTAATTATGGGCTTTTGAACATAATTATAAGATTAATCTCAAATTTTCAGCTTTTTACTTGGTTAAATTTTGAACGGATTCGCTATAAAGCCCCTTTAGACATGCACGTTTTAATTGCAACAAAACGACAACCAAACCTTATTAAATCAAATTCCATGAGTTCAATATGTTAATTATGGGCTTTTTAATATAATTATAAGATTAATCTAAAATTTAAAGCTTTTTACTCGGTTAAAATTCAAACGGATTCGCTATAAAGCCTCTTTAGACATGCACATTTTAATCGCAAAAAACGACAACCAAAAGTTATTAAATTAAATTTTATAAGTTCAAATTGTTAATTATGGGCTTTTGAACATAATTATACAGATTAATCTCAAATTTTCAGTTTTTTACTCAGTTAAAATTTGAACTGATTCTCAATAAAGGTCATTTAGACATGCACGTTTTAATCACAACAAAATGACAACCAAATATTATTGAATCAAATTTTATGAGTTCAAATAGTTAATTAAAGTCTCTTGAACAAAATTTTACAGATTAATCTAAAATTTTCAGCTTTTTACTCGGTTAAAATTCAAACGGATTCGCTATAAAGCCCCTTTAGATATGCACGTTTTAATCACAACAAAACGACAACCAAAAGTTATTAATTCAAATTTTATGAGTTCAAATTGTAACTTATGGGATTTTGAACAAAAGTATAAAGATTAATCTATAATTTTTAGCTTTTTACTCGGTTAAAATTCGAATGGATTCGCTATAAAGCCCCTTTAGATATGCACGTTTTAGTCACAACAAAATGACAACCAAAAGTTATTAATTCAAATTTTATGAGTTCAAATTGTAACTTATGGGCTTTTGAACAAAATTATAAAGATTAATCTAAAATTTTTAGCTTTTTACTCGGTTAAAATTCAAACGGATTCGCTATAAAGCCCCTTTAGACATGCACCTTTTAATCGCAACAAAACGACAACCAAAAGTTATTAAATCAAATTCTTTGAGTTCAATTTGTTAATTATGGGCTTTTGAACATAATTATAATATTAATCTCAAATTTTAAGCGTTTTACTCTGTTAAAATTCGAATGAATTTGATATAAAGCCCCTTAAGACATGCACGTTTTAATCGAAACAAAACGATAACCAAAAGTTTTTAAATCAAATTCTATGAGTTCAATTTGTTAATTATGGCCTTTTGAACATAATTATACAGATTAATCTCAAATTTTTAGCTTTTTACTCGGTTAAAATTCGAACTGATTCGCTATAAAGCCCCTTTAGACATTTAAGTTTTAATCGCAAAAAAACGACAATCAAAAGTTATTAAATCAAATTTTAGAGTTCAATTGTTAATTATGGGCTTTTGAACATAATTGTAAGATTAATCTCAAATTTTAAGCTTTTTGCTCGGTTAAAATTCGAACTGGTTCGCTATAAAGCCCCTTTAGACATGCACGTTCTAATCGCAATAAAACGACAACCAAAAGTTATTAAATCATATTTTATGAGTTCAAATAGTTAATTATGGGCTTTTGAACATAATTATATTATTAATCTCAAATTTTCAGCTTTTTACTCGGATAAATTTTGAATGGATTCGCTATAAAGCCCCTTTAGACATGCACGTTTTAATTGCAACAAAACGACAACCAAACCTTATTAAATCAAATTGGATGAGTTCAATATGTTAATTATGTGGTTTTTAACATAATTATAAGATTAATCTCAAATTTACAGCTTTTTACTCGGTTAAAATTCGAACGGATTCGCTATAAAACCTCTTTAGACATGCATGTTTTAATCGCAAAAAACGAAAACCAAAAGTTATTAAATCAAATTTTCGGATTTCAAATTGTTAATTATGTGCTTTTGAACATAATTATACATATTAATCTCAAATTTTCAGCTTTTTACTCTGTTAAAATTCGAATTGATTCTCAATAAAGATCATTTAGACATGCACGTTTTAATCACAACAAAACGACAACCAAATATTATTAAATCAAATTTTATGAGTTCAAATAGTTAATTAAAGTCTCTTGAACAAAATTATACAGATTAATCTAAAATTTTCAGCTTTTTACTCAGTTAAAATTCGAACGAATTCGCTATAAAGCCCCTTTAGATATGTACGTTTTAATCACAACAAAACGACAATCAAAAGTTATTAATTCAAATTTTATGAGTTCAAATTGTTACTTATGGGATTTTGAACAAAATTATAAAGATTAATCTAAAATTTTTAGCTTTTTACTCGGTTAAAATTCAAACGGATTCGCTATAAAGGCCCTTTAGACATGTACGTTTTAATCGCAACAAAACGACAACCAAAAGTTATTAAATAAAATTCTGAGTTCAATTCGTTAATTATGGGCTTTTGAACATAATTATAAGATTAATCTCAAATCTTCAACTTTTTACTCGGTTAAAATTTGAACGAATTTGCTATAAAGCCCCTTTAGACATGCACGTTTTAATTGCAACTAAATAACAACCAAAACTTATTAAATCAAATTCTATGAGTTCAATATGTTAATTATGGGCTTTTTAACATAATTATAAGATTAATCTCAAATTACAGCTTTTTACTCGGTTAAAATTCAAACGGATTCGCTATAAAGCCTCTTTTGATATGTACGTTTTAATCGCAAAAAAACGACAACCAAATGTTATTAAATAAAATTTTATAAGTTCAAATTGTTAATTATGGGCGTTTGAACATAAGTATACATATTAATCTCAAATTTTCAGCTTTTACTCGGTTAAAATTCGAATTGATTCTCAATAAAGGTCATTTAGACATGCACGTTTTAATCACAACAAAACGACAACCAAATATTATTAAATTAAATTTTATAAGTTCAAATAGTTAATTAAAATCTTTTAAAAAAATTATACAAATTAATCTCAAATTTTCAGCTTTTTACTTGTTTAAAATCCGAACGGATTCGCTATAAAGCCCCTTTAGATATGTACGTTTTAATCGCAACAAAACGACAACCAAAAGTTATTAAATCAAGTTTTATGAGTCCAAATTGTTACTTATGAGTCCAAATATTATTAAATCAATTTTTATGAGTTCAAATAGTTAATTATAGGCTTTTTAACAAAATTATAAGATCAATCTCAAATTTTAAGCTTTTTACTCGGTTAAAATTCGAACGGATTCGCTATAAATCCCCTTTAGACATACACGTTTTAATCGCCAAAAAACGACAACCAAAAGTTATTAAATCAAATTTTATGAGTTCAAATAGTTAATTATGGGCTTTTGAACAAAATTATACAGATTAATCTCAAATTTTCAGCTTTTTACTCGGTTAAAATTCGAATAGATTCGCTATAAAGCCCTTTAGACATGCACGTTTTAATCGCAACAAAACGACAACCAAAAATTATTAAATCAAATTTTAAGAGTTCAAATTGTCAATTATAGGCTTTTGAACATTATTATATAGATTAATTTCAAATTTTCAGTTTTTTACTCGGTTAAAATTCGATCTGATTCTCAATAAACGTCATTTAGATATGAACGTTTTAATCGCAAAAAAACGATAACCAAATATTATTAAAACAAATTTTATGAGTTCAAATAGTTAATTATACGCTTTTTAACAAAATTATAAGATTAATCTCAAACTTTAAGCTTTTTACTCGGTTAAAATTCGAACGGATTCGCTATAAATCCCCTTTAGACATGCACGTTTTAATCGCAACAAAACAACAACCAAAAGTTATTAAATCAAATTTTATGAGTTCAAATTGTTACTTATGTGCTTTTGAACAAAATTATACAGATGAATCTCAAATTTCCAGTTTTTTACTCGGTTAAAATTCGAACGGATTTGTTATAAACCCGTTTATACATGCACGTTTTAATCCCCAAAAAACGACAACCAAAAGTTATTAAATCAAATTTTATGAGTTCAAATAGTTAATCATGGGCTTTTGAACAAAATTATACAGATTAATCTCAAATTTTCAGCTTTTTACTCGGTTAAAATTCGAACAGATTCGCTATAAAGCCCCTTTAGACATGCACGTTTTAATCGCAACAAAACAACAACCAAAAGTTATTAAATCAAATTTTATGAGTTCAAATTGTTACTTATATGCTTTTGAACAAAATTATACATATTAATCTCAAATTTTTAGCTTTTTACTCGGTTAAAATTTTAACAGATTCTCTATAAAGGCCCTTTAGACACATGTACGTTTTAATCGCAAAAAACGACAACCAAAAGTTATTAAATCAAATTCTATGAGTTCAATTTGCTAATTATGGCCTTTTGAACATAATAATACATATTAATCTCAAATTTTTAGCTTTTTATTCGGTTAAAATTCGAACGGATTCTCTATAAGCCCCTTTAGACATCCACGTTTTAATCGCAAAAAAACGACAACCAAAAGTTATTAAATTAAATTTTATGAGTTCAAGTTGTTACTTATGGGCTTTTAAACAAAATTATACAGATTAATCTCAAATTTTCAGCTTTTTACTCGGTTAAAATTCGAACTGATTCGCTATAAAGCCCCTTTAGACATGCAAGTTTTTATTGCAACAAAACGACAACCAAAAGTTATTTAATCAAATTTTATGAGCTCAAATTGTTAATTATGGGCTTTTGAACATAATTATAAAGATTAATCTCAAATTTGCAGGTTTTTACTCGGTTAAAATTTGAACTGATTCTCAATAAAGGTCATTTAGACATGCATGTTTTAACCGCAAAAAAACAACAATCAAATTTTATGAGTTCAAATAGTTAATTATAGGCTTTTGAACAAAATTATACAGATTAATCTCAAATTTTTTTCTCTTTACTTGTATAAAATTCGAACTGATTCTCAATAAAGATTATTTAGTCATGCACGTTTTAATCCTAATAAAACGACAACCAAATATTATTAAATCAAATTTTATGAGTTCAAATAGTTAAATATATGCTTTTGAACAAAATTATACAGATTAATCTCAAATTTTTAGCTTTTTACTCGGTTAAAATTCAAACTGGTTCGCTATAAAGCCCTTTAGACATGCACGTTTTAATCACAATAAATCGAAAAAGTTATTAAATCATATTACATGAGTTCAAATAGTTAATTATGGGCTTTTGAACATAATTATAAGATTAATCTCAAATTTTCAGCTTTTTACTCGGTTAAATTTTGAACGGATTCGCTATAAAGCCCCATTAGACATGCACGTTTTAATTGCAACAAAACGAAAACCAAACCTTACTAAATCAAATTCTATGAGTTCAATATGTTAACTATTGGCTTTTTAAGATAATTATAAGATTAATCTCAAATTTTCAGCTTTTTACTCGGTTAAAATTCAAACGGATTCGCCATAAAGCCCCTTTAGACATGCACATTTTAATCACAAAAAAACGACAATCAAAAGTTATTAAATCAAATTTTATGAGTTCAATTGTTAATTATGGGCTTTTAAACATAATTATAAGATTAATCTTAAATTTTAAGCTTTTTACTCGGTTAAAATTTGAATGGATTCGTTATAAACCACTTTATACAGACACGTTTTAATCGCAATAAAACGACAACCAAAAGTTATTAAATCAAATTTTATGAGTTCAAATTGTTACTTATGTGCTTTTTAACAAAATTATAAGATTAATCTCAAATTTTCAGCATTTTACTCGGTTAAAATTCGAACGGATTCGCTATAAAGACCTTTTAGACATGCACGCTTTAATCGCAACAAAACGACAACCAAAAGTTATTAAATAAAATTCTGAGTTCAATTTGTTAATTATGGGCTTTTGAACATAATTATAAGATTAATCTCAAATATTCAGCTTTTTACTCGGTTAAAATTTGAACGAATTCGCTATAAAGCCCATTTAGACATGCACGTTTTAATTGCAACAAAATGACAACCAAAACTTATTAAATCAAATTCTATGAGTTCAATATGTTAATTATGGGCTTTTTAACATAATTATAAGATTAATCTCAAATTTTCAGTTTTTTACTCGGTTAAAATTCGAACGGATTCACTATAAAGCCTCTTTAGACATGCACATTTTAATCGCAAAAAAACGACAACAAAAAGTTATTAAATCAAATTTTATGAGTTCAAATTGTTAATTATAGGCTTTTGAACATAATTATATAGATTAATCTCAAATTTTTCAGCTTTTTACTCGGTTACAATTCGATCTGATTCTCAATAAACGTAATTTAGACATGAACATTTTAATCGCAAAAAAACGATAACCAAATATTATTAAATCAAATTTTATGAGTTCAAATAGTTAATTATACGCTTTTTAACAAAATTATAAGATTAATCTCAAACTTTAAGCTTTTTACTCGGTTAAAATTCGAACGGATTCGCTATAAATACCCTTTAGACATGCACGTTTTAATCGCAATAAAACAACAACCAAAAGTTATTAAATCAAATTTTATGAGTTCAAATTGTTACTTATGTGCTTTTGAACAAAATTATACAGATGAATCTCAAATTTTCAGCTTTTTACTCGGTTAAAATTCGAACGGATTTGCTATAAACCCCTTTATACATGCACGTTTTAATCGCCAAAAAACGACAACCAAAAGTTATTAAATCAAATTTTATGAGTTCAAATAGTTAATTATGGGCTTTTGAACAAAATTATACAGATTAATCTCAAATTTTCAGCTTTTTACTTGGTTAAAATTCGAACAGATTCACTATAAAGCCCCTTTAGACATGCACGTTCTAATCGCAACAAAACGACAACCAAAAGTTATTAAATCAAATTTTATGAGTTCAAATTGTTACTTATATGCTTTTGAATAAAATTATACAGATTAATCTCAAATTTTCAACTTTTTACTCGGTTAAAATTTGAACGGATTTGCTATAAAGCCCCTTTAGACATGTACGTTTTAATCGCAAAAAATGACAACCAAAAGTTATTAAATCAAATTCTATGAGTTCAATTTGTTAACTATGGCCTTTTTGAACATAATTATACATATTAATCTCAAATTTTTAGATTTTTATTCGGTTAAAATTCGAACGGATTCTCTATAAAGCCCCTTTAGACATGTACGTTTTAATCACAAAAAAACGATAACCAAAAGTTATTAAATTAAATTTTATGAGTTAAAGTTGTTACTTATGGGCTTTTAAACAAAATTATACAGATTAATCTCAAATTTTCAGCTTTTTACTCGGTTAAAATTCGAACGGGTTCGCTATAAAGCCCCTTTACACATGCATGTTTTAATTGCAACAAAATGACAACAGAAACTTATTAAATCAAATTCTATGAGTTCAATATGTTAGTTATGGGCTTTTGAACATAATTATAAGATTAATCTCAAATTTTAAGCTTTTTACTCGGTTAAAATTCGAACTAATTCGCTATAAAGCCCCTTTAGACATGCAAGTTTTTATCACAACAAAACGATAACCAAAAGTTATTTAATCAAATTTTATGAGCTCAAATTGTTAATTATGGGCTTTTGAACATAATTATAAAGATTAATCTCAAATTTGCAGGTTTTTACTCGGTTAAAATTTGAACTGATTCTCAATAAAGGTTATTTAGACATGCATGTTTTAACCGCAAAAAAACAACAATCAAATTTTATGAGTTCAAATAGTTAATTATAGGCTTTTGAACAAAATTATACACATTAATCTCAAATTTTTATCTCTTTACTCGTATAAAATTCGAACTGATTCTCAATAAAGATTATTTAGACATGCACGTTTTAATCGTAATAAAACGACAACCAAAAATTATTAAATCAAATTTTATGAGTTAAAATAGTTAATTATATGCTTTTGAACAAAATTATACAGATTAATCTCAAATTTTTAGCTTTTTACTCGGTTAAAATTCGAACTGGTTCGCAATAAAGCCCTTTGGACATGCACATTTTAATCACAATAAAACGACAACCAAAAGTTATTAAATCATATTTTATGAGTTCAAATAGTTAATTATGGGCTTTTGAACATAATTATAAGATTAATCTCAAATTTTCAGCTTTTTACTCGGTTAAATTTTGAACGGATTCGCTATAAAGCCCCTTTAGACATGCACGTTTTAGTTGCAACAAAACGAAAACCAAACCTTATTAAATCAAATTCTATGAGTTCAATATGTTAACTATTGGATTTTTAAGATAATTATAAGATTAATCTCAAATTTACAGCTTTTTACTCGGTTAAAATTCAAACGGATTCGCTATAAAGCCTCTTTAGACATGCACATTTTAATCGCAAAAAACGACAAACAAAAGTTATTAAATCAAATTTTATGAGTTCAAATTGTTAATTATGAGCTTTTGAACATAATTATACATATCAACCTCAAATTTTCAGCATTTTACTCGGTTAAAATTCGAACTGATTCTCAATAAAGGTCATTTAGACATACACGTTTTAATCACAACAAAACCACAACCAAATATTATTAAATCAAATTTTATGAGTTTAAATAGTTAATTAAAGCCTTTTGAACAAAATTATACAGATTAATCAAAAATTTTCAGCTTTTTACTCGGTTAAAATTCGAACGGATTCGCTATAAAGCCCCTTAGATATGTACGTTTTAATCACAACAAAACGACAACCAAAAGTTATTAAATCAAATTTTATGAGTTAAAATTGTTACTTATAGGATTTTGAACAAAATTATAAAGATTAATCTGAAATCTTCAGCTTTTTACTCGGTTAAAATTCAAACGGATTCGCTATAAAGCCCCTTTAGACATGTACGTTTTAATCACAATAAAACGATAACAAAAAGTTATTAAATCAAATTATCTGATTTCAATTTGTTAATTATGGGCTTTTGAACATAATTATAAGATTAATCTCAAATTTTCCGCGTTTTACTCGGTTAGAATTCGAACGGATTCTCTATAAAGCCCCTTTAGACATGCACGTTTTAATCGCAACAAAACGATAACTAAAAGTTATTAAATCAAATTCTATGAGTTCAATTTGTTAATTATGGGCTTTTGAACATAATTATACAGATTAATCTCAAATTTTAAGCTTTTTACTCGGTTAAAATTCGAACTGATTCGCTATAAAGTCCCTTTAGACATGTAAGTTTTAATCGCAAAAAAACGACAACCAAAAGTTATTAAATCAAATTTTATGAGTTCAATTGTTAATTATGGGCTTTTGAACATAATTAGAAGATTAATCTCATATTTTAAGCTTTTTGTTCGGTTAAAATTCGAACGGATTCGCTATAAACCCCTTTATACATGCACGTTTTAATCGCGAAAAAACGACAACCAAAAGTTATTAAATCAAATTTTATGAGTTCAAATACTTAATTATGGGCTTTTGAACAAAATTATACAGATTAATCTCAAATTTCAGCATTTTACTCGGTTAAAGTTCGAACAGATTCGCTATAAAGCCTCTTTTGGCGTGCACGTTTTAATCACAACAAAACGACAACCAATAGTTATTAAATTAAATTTTATGAGCTCAAATTGTTACTTATGAGCTTTTGAACAAAATTATGCAGATTAATCTCAAATTTTCAGCTTTTTACTCGGTTAAAATTCGAACGGATTCGCTATAAATCCCCTTTAGGCATGCACGCTTTAATCGCAAGAAAACGACAACCAAAAGTTATTAAATCAAAATCTGAGTTCAATTTGTTAATTATGGGCTTTAAACATAATTATAAGATTGTTGCGATCTAAAAAATCCACGATTAATTAAATTCGCTAAAAATATTTCTTTTTCTGAGATGGAAAACATTTCTGATGTGTTATTTTGAAATCTATGTCTTCCACGTGGGGTTTTCGGTTAAAATAATGATTTTGTAAAATTGGAGTCGCCACCGGCCGTTTAAGTAGACCGGACACCATAGAACCAGAGATTTTAAAGTTTGGGGTTCGGGAGTCGGCTACGGATGGGGAAGGATTAGCACCCCCACACCGTCCAAAAATTGGTACTTTATTTAATTACCGCTTCATTAATATTAAATTTTCTGGGCTAATTTGACGATCGAATTAATTTTTAATTAAATGTGCGCATTTATTTTAAAGCACCTAAACCCGAAGGTAAGCGTCCGAACCACCACCACTGCACTGGAGTTGGCCTCGCTTACAACCGAATTTAGGGACCCGCATTAATTAATTAAGGTAAACATGCAATCTTAAATATGACAAATAAATTAAAAATATTACATAAAAAATACATAAAAGTATAAATATTAATCTAACAAATAAAAAGATTAATCTAAAAATAAATTAAAAAATACATAATATTAAACATTAAATTAATAAACAACTATTTTCATTAAAAATATTCAAAATACAAAAATAAAAAGAAATAGAAATTATACCTAAAAATACGAACGGCTAACTCCGATAAACTCCCCACCAAGATCTACTACGATCCCTCCAAAATTTTTAACTAGATCAAATCTTAAAAATAAGACTCGATCGAATCACCCAAAATTTGGAGAGAGCTAAACTCTCAAATTAAGATCATAGGGTACTAACCTCACCCAATTGGTTCTTCTCCCGAAAGGCTATCCATCCCCTCCTTTTATAGACAATGAGAGAGGGGAAAGTCATGTTTCCCACCAATGTGGGATTCTAACCTACATCACTTTTCCTTTTCTTTCTTCTTCTTCTCCTTTCTCTTTTCATTTTTTTCCCTTTTTTCTTCTATTTTTATTAATAATATTACTACTACAATAATACTACAAATACTAAAATTCGATAAAAAATGAGTGATTACAATTGCCCCTCTTTGCTTTTTCTTGTGAAGCGAGAACAAAGCAAAGATAAAAAAAAAGCACTCATTTTTTTCTTATTCTTCAATTTTGACTTCAGAAATCATAGGTTCTTCTGGAGCTTTCTGATCTTCTTTGGCTGAATCTTCAGGCTTGTAAGTCCTTCATGTATTGAACTTTTTCACCTTCTGATCTTGGAGCTACATGTCACTTCGATTATATGACTTTTCGCCTTTCGAGCAGATCTTGCAAAACAAAAGCTCCTCCTATATAGAACTTTTATCTCTAGATCCTGAGTTTTGGTTTCTCCTGTATAAAACCATCACCCTAAAGCCTCAAGTTACGTGCCCCTCTTGTATCGAGCTTTCACTCAGAGACGGTGATGAAGATGAGGGGTCCCTCTTGTATGAGACTCCATGTCTTCTACGTTGTTGGTTTCTCCTATATAAAACCTTCTGCGTTAGGACAGATCTTGCAAAATAAGGTTCCTCCTGTATAGAATTCTTACTTCTGGATCCGGAGTTAGGGCTTCTCCTATATGAAAACTTTCACTCTAAAGTCTCAAGATGTGTGCCTCTCCTATATGAAGCTTCGATATCAGAAACAAAAATGAAGATATGGTCTCTCCTATATAGAACCCCTCCTCTTTGATGTTATCGGTTTCTCCTATATAAAACCTTTTACGTCATGACGGATCTTGTAGAATAAGGTCTCTCCTATATAGAACTCTTACTTCTAGATCTGGAGTTAGGGTTTCTCCTATATGAAACCTTTCACTCTAAAGTCTCGAGTTGTTTACCTCTCCTATATAAAGCTTCAATCTTAGAGACGAAAACGAAAATGAGGTCCCTCATGTATAGAACTCCTCACTTCGGTGCTGTCGATTTCTCCTATATAAAATCGTCGCATCGTGGATGAATTTTCCACTAATAGCTCTGTGACACCCTCGCCCTCGGTTAGGAGACGGGGCATCAACCGGACATACAAACTCGAATAATGTAATCAATATTCGAACAAATGACTTATTGTAAAACATTGTGAGTTGGTCAAAATATACAATTTACTTATTTACGAAACATTGCAAGTCAGTTCCTTAATAATGCTTGTTCATTTTACGGTTTGAATCTTATATTCTTATACAAGTTCGAGACCAATTTAAAACTTTTCGACACTTAAACAATTTCCAATTCGAAACTTAAATACCCTTTCATTAATCAATTGTAACTTCAGCTAAATTAATCAAAACTTTTATTTCAAACGTATTTATTTACCTATCATTAATTATACTTCATTAGTCAAACAAGTATCCTTATTAAATTTGTACTCATACAGTAAGGAAGTATCGGTACCCCTAATGTTGGTATCGATACAGGGGTATCAAACCAGGTATCGATACTGGTCCTTAGTGTTGACTCGTTGACAAAGGCTGGGTAGCCAGTATTGATACTGGCATCGATACGAAAAGTTTCTGGAAGCTCCAGTACCGATACAGGTATCGGTACTGGCTTACTTTATTAACTCGTTGACTAAAAGTCGAAGCTTGGTATCGAAACGTGCTTCGATACAAAATGTTTCTGCCAAAGGTGGTATCGATACCCCTGCTCGAGGACGACAAATTCATGGCTTTCAAACACTTAGACATTTCAAAAGGGGGCTAACTAAAGGTCCCAAACTATTCCTAAGCCTCAAGGATCATTTGGCATGCTTAGGCATCTTATTTGGTTCACCAAACTTATTCATTTTAACCATTTCATTATGCATTTTAACATTGAAAACATCCCTTACTTAGGACAAACCTCTAGCCTTATCTTTCTTTAGTCTCCTAAGTAGTCATGATAGGTCCTAGGTTCACACGACCTAAACACAAGGCTAAGCTAGCCTTATGGCTTACAAACCCAAATGCTTAAATGATCATATGAATATACACATCATAAGCTAGCTATCAAAATGCATGTACTAAGCTAACATGATCACTATGCCACCGTATAATAGGAGTTACAAAAACTATCAAAATACCATACTTTGGCTTACTTCCCGTGTCCTTGCTTCGGTTCAAGCTTGGTCTATCTCTTTAACTCGTAAACCTGTTGTTTGGGAAGGAGGAAACAAAGAGTGTATGTACTAAGAAGTACTTAGTGAGGTAGCCTAAGTCTAACCAATTTAGACATGAATTATAACAAATGATAAACATCGAATGAGCAACAAGTCATTTACATATGGCATTTAGTACAACATATAATCATGTTCAAATTACAATGACAAGTCATATTGAAGTAGCTTATGGTAGAGTCATCTCCAATGCTCATGTTCAATTCATATCAAATGTTCAATAGCAAGTGCATATCAAGTGTTCACATTAAATTCATATCATATCAAATGCCCTATGACAAATACATATCAAATATGCAATGTTCAAATCATGTCAAAAGCCCTACGGCATATACATATCAATACTCAAGTCCAAATCATATCAAATGCCTATGGCAAGTACATGTCGAATGCTTATTAGTAATTACATTTCAGATGTCCTATGACAATTATATTAATTTAATCTTCCAAATTAATTTCAAACGTTGCCTTGGTATAGTTAGACTAGGTAAGGAGTCAACAGAAGTACCCTAAGGTACTAACAAAAGTGCCACTAGGACACTAACAAAAGATACCCATGGTATCTACAAATGGTGATTAACCACCAACAAAGGTACCCATAGTACCAACAGAAGTACCGAAGTACTGATCAGAAGTACCGAAGTACTAACAAATGAGCTCAGACTCTAGGCATGCCGTACTACCTATGACCAACTGTAATCCAAGGCTCAATCAGAATTTCTTACTCAATTTGTCTTCCATTTTACTTAGTCAAATTCTTATCACGGGTGATGTACATAACGTGGCATATTAAAAGCATCAAGTCATGCTACTAACATACCAAACATATACATATTACATGTTAACAAAATCCAAGGCATAAGTCATGCTACATATCAAAGCAAATACATAATATATGTTACCAAAATCCAAGGCATAAGTCATGCTACATATCAAAGCAAATACATTTCAGGCTATCATGGACATAACTTATGCATGACTAACATACCTGGCATCCTTAGCCGCGTGCCAATACTTATCTTGGCATTTCCGAGCTATGCAAATGCTCTAAACTAGTTATTTATCTAGTACTCAAACATGAAGCCAAACAAGTCCTTATTAATTAGTCCTCCTTCCCATAATGTCAAATATTTACTTAATCCGGTTACATTACAAAGCAAATCAAATAATCAAATGGTTAGGACACTAGGTCCTAACCCTAAGGTTTGCTACACTCATCAATACTCTGAGCTATCACGGATTGTAGATCGCAACCCCTTTGCCTCTTCTTTTTGTTGCCTCGAGCCTCTCTTGCTCTTCAACTTCTTCTCTCAGATTATCTAGCAATTAACATATAATAGCCATGTATTAATACATCTTCAATTGTCCTCTTCAATATTCTTAAGCCTAGCAATTGCAAACATGTACATTTGTGCCTTTCGGACAGTTTTGCTACCCTTTAGCGAAACGGTTACATCTCCTAGCTCCGATGTCCGATTTTAGCCCATTTTACCTTGTTGGAAAGCTAGGAGAATTATCTACAAGGACCAATTAACCTTACATTTAATTTCCTATTCGATTAGCTCCAGATTTCAATCGAAATAGACCTGGCCAGATTTCCGGGACTTTTCGGGTAGCCTTACGGAACAACTTATATCTTTCTCTACCGGACTCGGATTTAAGTTTCGTAAATTTCCTCTTAAACTAGGTATACATGAGTATCATTATCCAAAGTTTCAACTCTAAACTCCTTAAATCCAGATCTAGGGAAATTCTCAAAGTAGGCTACTTAGAATAGCATTTTCGGCTACGTTCCATTCTACACATCAAATCCCTAATTCCCCAATTAGTTTCTTTGAATTTCCAGCACCTTCAACATGAAGTTGACATCAAGTAACCACCAATTTCACCATTATAACAAATTAAGCATCACCCTTAATCCATTTACAAAAATCTAAAATTCAAGCTTTCTAGCCTATTTTCCATGCTTTTCAAGTTAAACCCAAGCTAACGAAGTCCTTAAACTAAGTTTATATCATCTAATTAACTTGTAATCACTTGAAGAGTCAAAAACCCCAAATTCAAAGCCATAAAACACTTGATTAAGGAGAGATGAACTTACCTAGCCTTTAAATTTGACTTCCTAGTGGATTTAATCAACCATGCAAAGCTTGAGAGTTCTTCTTCAATGGCTTCCTCAAGAGCTCCTTCTCTCCCCCAAAATCTTTGTTTCCCACGTGAGATTGAGAAAGAAGGAGGAATAGGCTGAATTTGTTTCTCATTAATGAGGGTGAAAGGTCCATTTTACCCCTTTAAGTCACAACTAGAGTTATCTTTATCACTAAGGGTAGTTAAGGTAATTCATGTATTTACCATGTAAATTTCATGTTTCTCTTGCAATTCAATTCCATCTTTATTCTAACTCATTTAGCATAGGATTCGGTTTTATTTACGATTTATTCGAATCAATTATTATCCCGATTTTAGGGGTGTTACAACTCTCCCCTCCTTAAAAGAAATTCGTCCTCGAATTTACCTGAAGGGAATAGTTGCGGATATTGGACACTCATCGTGTCCTCGGGTTCCCAAGTGGCTTCTTCCTTCTTGTGATTTCTCCAAAGGACTTTTACTAAGGGCACGTTCTTATTGCGAAGTCTTTTAACTTCTCGATCAAGTATCTGAACCGGTTCCTCTTCATAGGACAAATCGGGATTTAATTTCAGTTCCTCAGGTTCCAAAATATGATAAGGATCGGATCTGTATCTTCTCAACCTAGAAACATGGAACACATTGTGTATCTTGTCAAATTCACTGGGGAGGGCAAGACGATAGGCTACCGGGTCAATTCTTTCAACAATCTCAAAGGGTCCAATAAACCGAGGACTAAGTTTTCCTCTTTTACCGAATCTTAACACTTTCTTCCAAGGAGAAACTTTTAGGAAAACCTTGTCTCCCACATTATACTGAATGTCTCTCCGTTTTAAGTCTGCATAAGCCTTTTGTTTATCGAAGGCTTGTTTTAATCGATCATGGATTATTCGAACTTGTTCCTCTGTTTCCCAGATCATTTCAGGTCCCAAAACCTTATTTTCTCCCAATTCTGACCAACACAAAGGAGTTCTGCATCTTCTCCCGTATAAAGATTCAAAAGGAGCCATCTGAATCGATGCTTGATAGCTATTATTGTATGCAAATTCCACCAAAGGTAGGGACTTCTCCCAATTCTTCCCGAAGTCTATAACACAGGCACGTAACATATCCTCCAATACTTGTATCACTCTTTCCGACTGACCATCAGACTGCGGATGGAAGGTAGTACTAAGATGCACTTTAGTTCCAAGAGCTTTCTGCAAGGACTTCCAAAATCTGGAGGTGAAGTTCGGATCTCTATCAGAAATGATGGATGTTGGTACACCATGTAATCTAATCACCTCACGGACATACAATTCAGCTAGGGTCTCTGAGGTCATGTTCTTCCGGATTGGAATAAAATACGTAGACTTGGTGAGTCTGTCAACTATCACCCAAATAGCATCATTCTTTTTCAGTGTAACATGTAATCCAGTGACAAAATCCATTGTTACCCGATCCCATTTCCATTCGGGTAATTTAATAGGCTGAAGCAATCCTGTAGGAGTTCGGTGTTCAGCCTTAACTTTCTGACACGTCAAGCATCGGGATACGAAATCTGTGATGGCTGCTTTCATTCCAGGCCACCAAAACAAGGATTTCAAATCCTTATACATCTTAACAGAACCAGGATGGTTCGAGAATGGGCTTTGATGTGCTTCTTGTAGGATATCTCTTTTCAGTTCCTCATTGTTCGGAACACATACTCTATCTCTAAAGTAGAGTAATCCATCCGGGTTGAGTGAGAATTCGACATTAGCCTTCGAATCAAGCTTCGATGCTATAGCTTGAAGTTCAGAGTCAAACTGTTGTAGATCTTTGATCCTCAAAATCAGATCAGACTGAACCTAGAGTTCAGACAAATATCCTTGCTTTCGATACACTCGAAGATGAGCATTAATCGAATTTTGGGCTACAAGGAAATTTTTAAATCAGATACGAATATTCAAAGGAAACTTATAATATTTCAAAGTTATTAAATGACTTACCCAAGGTCGGTTTACGACTAAGAGCATCGGCCACCACATTGGCCTTTCCGGGATGGTAGTCAATGACCAAGTCATAATCTTTTAACAATTTCATCCATCTCCTTTGCCTCAAATTCAAATCCTTTTGAGTCAAGAGGTATTTGAGACTCTTGTGATCGGTGTACAGATAATACTTCTCACCATATAAGTAATGCCTCCATATCTTGAGAGCAAAAACAATAGCAGCTAACTCGAGATCATGTGTCGGATAATTCAACTCATGAGGCTTCAATTGCCTTGATGCATAAGCAACCACTTTATTTTCTTGCATTAGAACACACCCTAGTCCTGAATATGAAGCGTCACTATACACGGTAAATTCCTTACCAGATTCCGGTTGGATAAGGACAGGAGCATGAGTCAAGGCTTGCTTAAGCTGATCAAAACTTCTTTGCCGGTCCTTTGACCATTCAAACAGCTGATCCTTTATTAGAAGCTTAGTTAAAGGCAAGGCGATAGTGGAGAATCCCTTAACGAATCTCCTATAATACCCGGCTAAACCAAGGAAACTTCTGACCTTAGTAATATTTCTCGGAGGTCTCCAATCCAGAATAGTTTGTACTTTCTTAGCATCAACTTTGATTCCTTCTGCCGAGATAACGTGGCCAAGGAACGACACTTACGATAACCAAAACTCACACTTGGAGAACTTAACAAACATTTGACGTTCCCGAAGTGTACGTAGAACAATTCAAAGGTGTTCCGAGTGTTCTTCCTTGGTTCGAGAATACACCAATATGTCATCAATAAAGACAACCACAAACTTATCAAGATGAGGTTTGAACATTCGATTCATGAGATCCATGAATGCAGCCGGTGCATTGGTTAGCCCGAATGGCATCACCAAGAATTCAAAATGTCCATATCGTGTTCTGAAGGTCGTCTTAGGAACATCTTCCTCTTTTACTCTCATCTGATAGTACCCCGATCGAAGATCAATCCGGGAGAACACCGTAGCATTCTTAAGTTGATCAAACAAATCTTCGATTCTAGGTAGAGGGTACTTGTTCTTAATGGTAACCTGATTCAATTGCCGATAGTCAATACAAAGCCTCATTGTACCGTCTTTCTTCTTCACGAACAAAACTGGAGCACCCCATGGTGAAGAGCTAGGACGTATAAATCCCTTATCTTGTAGCTCTTGGAGCTGCTTCTTAAGTTCCTTCAACTCAATAGGTGCCATTCTATAAGGGGTAATTGACACTGGATTAGTCCCAGGTTGGACTTCAATCCCAAATTCCACTTCTCTAGTTGGAGGAAGACCAGGGAGTTCCTCCGGGAAGACATCAACAAATTCGGATACCACTGAAATCTTTGGCAACCCGAAGTTATATTCATCTTGTAAGACCATAGCAGCAAAAACCGAAGTTGGTTTCTTATCTATTAAGAGGATTGACTCCTTTCCTAAACCACGAAGATACAATCTCTTGTTCTGACAGTCAATCCAAGCTTCATGTTTGGTTAACCAGTCCAACCCCAATATAAGGTCGAACTCACAAGTTGGTAATACAAACAAATCAATCCGAAAAGGAATACTTCGAATTGAGATCGGAGAGTCTTTACAAACGAGGTTAACATTCATTATGCCTCCTATAGGGTTTGATACTACAAGACCCCTATCAATATTTTCAGGCTCTAACTTAGTCTTTTCAAGCATTTTAGAACATACAAAGGAATGAGTAGATCCTGAATCTATCAAAGCATATGCAGGACTCAAATTTAATTCAATTGTACCTACAATAACATCGAGAGACTCTTCCTCCTCCCTACCACGAACATGGTACATCCTGGCAGGAGCTTGAGATCCTTGACGAGGAGGGGCTGACTAACGATCCTTTCCTCTACTCTGATTCCCAGAATGGGCCTGTCCTGGGCCCTTGTTCCTATTCTGAGGTGGAGGACTCTGATAGGCACAAGACTGAGGTGTGCCCCTATTCGGGTTCTAAGGACAATCTCGGATAAAGTGGTCTGATCCACCACAAGCATAGCATAGTTTCATCTGAAGCCGACAAGGCCCAGAATGAAACTTCTAACAGAACTGACAAACCTGAGCTTTTCCAGAATTCCCCATGCTATGAACAGATGCAACCGGGGCCGAAGGTCTATTTGCCGTCTGAGGTCTTGGCACATAGTGGCTCTTGGACTCATGATGGTAGGTCGAAGAGCCCTCTCTCTGATTCTTGGCTTTCTTCATACTCCAATCAGGCCTTTGTTCCCATTTCCGTTTCTTGTCATTCCTATTTTCACCCTTTCTTTTCTTTGAAGCCTTCATCTTGGCTTCGGTAGCAATAGCCCTGTTGACTAAAATCTGGAAGTCTGTGATCCCCAAAGCTGTGAAAATAGGGCTCATTTCATCATTTAGCCCATCAATAAACATCTGATATTTTTGTTTCTCAGTCTTGATATACTCAGCTACATATTTGCAGTACTTACAAAAGTCTGCCACATACTGCTCTATAGGCCTATTAGCTTGCTTCAAATACAAAAACTTCCTTCTTCTTTCAGCCAAATACTGCTCACTAATGTATTTCTTTTTGAACTCCTCCACAAAGAAGTCCCATGTAACAGAAACGGTGGGAATAGTTAAAGTTGTGGTCTCCCACTAACTTAAGGCTTCATCAGCTAGAAGCGAAATAGCACACTCGAGTTTGTGTTTGTCTGAGCACTGCAGTTGCTTAGTCAAAATCTGAGTGGTCCTTTCCAAGCACTGTTTGGTCTCCTCGGGCTTATCCTCATTAACACCCGCGAAAGTAAAGGCTCGATATCGAGCAAGTTTCTCAATAGGAGCCCTACTTGGTCTAACCTCAGCAGGGACAATGGGTCGATCTTGTCTCAAATCAGATACTAGTTGATCAAACATCCTCTTCATGCTCAGAAGACATTCCTTCTGAACGTCTTGCATAATCGGAACCACCGGCTCAGGAGCAACTTCCACCTGGGGTGGTTCTTGTTCTAACGGTGGATTCTGTTCCACCCTTACATTCTCATTTTCACTAGATGATCCCTTGGGACTTTCATCTCCCAGGGCAAGTCTTGGTCAACGATACTGGCTACCCAGCCTTTGTCAACGAGTCAACACTCCTAGGTGGCATAGTTCAATCCTATATGATGCATGCATATTACTTTCGGCCCGAAAATCATGTAACCGAAAGCTCTGATACCACTAAATGTGACACCCTCACCCCGGGTTAGGAGACGAGGCATCAACCGGACATACAAACTCGAATAATGTAATCAATATTCGAACAAATGACTTATTGTAAAACATTGTGAGTTGGTCAAAATATACAATTTACTTATTTACGAAATATTGCAAGTCAGTTCCTTAATAATGCTTGTTCATTTTACGGTTTGAATCTTATATTCTTATACAAGTTCGAGACCAATTTAAAACTTTTCGAGACTTAAACAATTTCCAATTCGAAACTTAAATACCCTTTTATTAATCAATTGTAACTTCAGCTAAATTAATCAAAACTTTTATTTCAAACGTATTTATTGAACTATCATTAATTATACTTCATTAGTCAAACAAGTATCCTTATTAAATTTGTACTCATACAGTAAGGAAGTATCGATACCCCTAATGTTGGTATCGATACAGGGGTATCGAACCAGGTATCGATACCGGTCCTTAGTGTTGACTCGTTGACCAAGGCTCGGTAGCCAGTATCGATACTGGCATCGATACGAAAAGTTTCTGGAAGCTCCAGTATCGATACAAGTATCGGTACTGGCTTACTTTATTAACTCGTTGACTAAAAGTCGAAGCTTGGTATCGAAACATGCTTCGATACAAAATGTTTCTGCCAAAGGTGGTATCGATACCCCTGCTAGTTGTATCGATACCCCTGCTCGAGGATGACAAATTCATGGCTTTCAAACACTTAGACATTTCAAAAGGGGGCTAACTAAAGGTCTCAACCTATTCCTAAGCCTCAAGGATCATTTGGCATACTTAGGCATTTTATTTGGTTCACCAAACTTATTCATTTTAACCATTTCATTATGCATTTTAACATTGAAAACATCCCTTACTTAGGACAAACCTCTAGCCTTATCTTTCTTTAGTCTCCTAAGTAGTCATGATAGGTCCTAGGTTCACACGACCTAAACACAAGGCTAAGTTAGCCATATACCAAAAGCATTCATCCAAGTCATCGTACTAACCATAGCCAAACTCAAAACATATAAGACTAACATACCATGAAAGTTGTGCCTTATGGCTTACAAACCCAAATGCTTAAATGATCATATGAATATACACATCATACGCTAGCTATCAAAATGCATGTACTAAGCTAACATGATCACTATGCCACAGTATAATAGGAGTTACAAAAACTATCAAAATACCATACTTTGGCTTACTTCCTGTGTCCTTGCTCCGGTTCAAGCTTGGTCTATCTCTTTAACTCGTAAACCTGTTATTTGGGAAGGAGGAAACAAATAGTGTAAGTACTAAGAAGTACTTAGTGAGGTAGCCTAAGTCTAACCAATTTAGACATGAATTATAACAAATGATAAACATCGAATGAGCAACAAGTCATTTACATATGGCATTTAGTACAACATATAATCATGTTCAAAGTACAATGACAAGTCATATACAAGTATCTTATGGTAGAGTCATCTCCAATGCTCATGTTCAATTCATATCAAATGTCCAATAGCAAGTGCATATCAAGTGTTCATATTAAATTTATATCATATCAAATGCCCTATGGCAAATACATATCAAATATGCAATGTTCAAATCATGTCAAAAGCCCTATGGCATATACATATCAATACTCAAGTCCAAATCATATCAAACGCCTATGGCAAGTACATGTCGAATGCTTATTAGCAATTACATTTCAGATGTCCTATGACAATTATATTAATTTAATCTTCCAAATTAATTTCAAACGTTGCCTTGGTATAGTTAGACTAGGTAAGGAGTCAACAGAAGTACCCTAAGGTACTAACAAAAGTGTCACTAGGACACTAACAAAAGATACCCATGGTATCTACAAATGGTGACTAACCACCAACAAAGGTACCCATAGTACCAACAGAAGTATCGAAGTACTGATCAGAAGTACAAAAGTACTAACAAATGAGCTCAGACTCTAGGCATGCCGTACTACCTATGACCAACTATAACCCAAGGCTCAATCAGAATTTCTTACTCAATTTGTCTTCCATTTTACTTAGTCAAATTCTTATCACGGGTGATGTACATAACGTGGCATATTAAAAGCATCAAGTCATACTACTAACATATCAAACATATACATATTACATGTTACCAAAATCCAAGGCATAAGTCATGCTACATATCAAAGCAAATACATATTACATGTTACCAAAATCCAAGGCAAAAGTCATGCTACATATCATAGCAAATACATTTCAGGCTATCATGGACATAACTTATGTATGACTAACATACCTGGCATCCTTAGCCGCGTGCCAATACTTACCTTTGCATTTCCGAGCTATGCAAATGCCCTAAACTAGTTATTTATCTAGTACTCAAACATGGAGCCAAACAAGTCCTTATTAATTAGTCCTCCTTCCCATAATGTCAAATATTTACTTAATACGGTTACATTACAAAGCAAATCAAATAATCAAATGGTTAGGACCCTAGGTCCTAACCCTAAGGTTTGCTACACTCACCAATACTCCGAGCTATCACGGGTTGAAGATCGCAACCCCGTTGCCTCTTCTTTTTGTTGCCTCGAGCCTCTCTTGCTCTTCAACTTCTTCTCTCGGATTATCTAGCAATTAACATATAATATCCATGTATTAATACATCTTCAATTGTCCTTTTCAATATTCTTAAGCCTAGCAATTGCAAACATGTACATTTGTGCCTTTCGGACAGTTTTGCTACCCTTTAGCGAAACGGTTACATCTCCTAGCTCCGATATCCGATTTTAGCCCATTTTACCTTTTTGGAAAGCTAGAAGAATTATATACAAGGACCAATTAATCTTACATTTAATTTCCTATTCGATTAGCTCCAGATTTCAATCGAAACAGACCTGGTCGGATTTCCAGGACTGTTCGGGTAGCCTTACGGAACAGCTTAAATCTTCCTCTACCGGACTCGGATTTAAGTTCCGTAAATTTCCTATTAAACTAGGTATACATGAGTATCATTATCCAAAGTTTCAGCTCTAAACTCCTTAAATACCGATCTAGGGAAATTCTCAAAGTGGACTACTTAGAATAGCATTTTCGGCTACGTTCCATTCTACACATCAAATCCCTAATTCCCAATTAGTTTCTTTGAATTTCCAGCACCTTCAACATGAAGTTGACATCAACTAACCACCAATTTTACCATTATAACAAATTAAGCATCACCCTTAATCCATTTACAAAAATCTAAAATTCAAGCTTTCTAGCCTATTTTCCATGCTTTCGAAGTTAAACCCAAGCTAACGAAGTCCTTAAACTAAGTTTATATCATCTAATTAACTTGTAATCACTTGAAGAGTCAAAAACCCCAAATTCAAAACTCTAAAACACTTGATTAAGGAGAGATGGACTTACCTAGCCTTTAAATTTGACTTCCTAGTGGATTTAATCAACCATGCAAAGCTTGAGAGTTCTTCTTCAATGGCTTCCTCAAGAGCTCCTTCTCTCCCCCAAAATCTTTGTTTCCCACGTGAGATTGAGAAAGAAGGAGGAATAGGCTGAATTTGTTTCTCATTAATGAGGGTGAAAGGTCCATTTTACCCCTTTAAGTCACAACTAGAGTTATCTTTATCACTAAGGGTAGTTTAGGTAATTCACGTATTTACCATGTAAATTTCATGTTTCTCTTGCAATTCAATTCCATATTTATTCTAACTCATTTAGCATAAGATTCGGTTTTATTTACGGTTTATTCGAATCAATTATTATCCCGATTTTAGGGGTGTTACAAACTCCTTCTGTATAGAGCTTCGAGTCTTTGTGTTTGGTGTGTACAAGTTCTTTCTGTATAGAACTGCTACAAATTCTCTTTCTGTGGGACTCGAGTTATGTCGGTAACCTCTGTTTGGAACCTTCATCTCCAAGTCTTTTGGTACTCATGCCGGGAAGACTACCAAGGTTTTCTCTGAATCGGGACTCATGCCGGGAAGACTGTCAATGTTTTCTCTGAATCGGGACTCATGCCGGGAAGGCTGCCAATGTTTTCTCTGAATCGGGACTCACGTCTATAGAGACTACCAAAAAATCTATTACTTCGAGACTCATGCCAAATTGGTTGCCAATCTTTTTTCTAAATCGGGACTCATGCCGGGAAGGCTGCCAATGTTTTCTTTGAATCGGGACTCATGTCTATAAAGATTGCCAAAAAATTTGTTTCTTCGAGACTCATGCCAGAGTGGTTGTCAATCTTCTTCGAATCGAGACTGACATCTAGTAGCTGCCAATCTTCTTTCTAAAAACATCTGGGTTTTCTGGATTGCCCCAATGTCTTGATCTTTGTACTCGGTTCCTCTTTCGTTTTGGAGACACATTCACTGTCTGTCAAGTTTCGTCTCGAGAATGTTTTTCTTTTTTCTTTCTTCTTCTTTTCTTTTTCTTCTTCTTTTTGTGATGTCTCGGTATCACAGCTAGACTTAGCTCTCGGTCTGCTCAGTTTTTTCTTTCTCTATACTCTCGTTTAATTGTCGGGCTCAAATTCCCGTGCTCAGCTTAGTTTTTTCTTATTCTCTTCTTCTTCTTCTTTCTTTCTTTATTTTCTTTTCTTTTACCTCGAGAGATGACTCAGTTCTATCCATCTGGATATCAGAATAGACTTATCACATGCGATGCTGAAAATTTGAAGGGTTGATCTTTCTGGTCCAATCTTTCTTATTTTCCTTCTTTCTATAGGAAGGTGGTATTCGAATGAGCGTTTATAGAAGGTGCAAAGATGCACAAAATCCTTGTTGGGGTTATCTTTCTTTATCACTATCTGTCTTTTCTTGTAAGACGATTGTTTATCAAAAAAAATGATGCATGAGCATTTTCATTATGCATGTGTTCATGAAGTATACTGAGATGTAAAGATGCAACGTATTTATAGCATATACAATGATGCATGAAGTTCCTATCAACACTATTTCAAAAATTTGGTGCCCCGGTCCTCATTCTGTCTATCAGGTAAGCTTCATTAGCTAAACTTTGTCAATAATCATGACACCTCTGGTTACATCAGATTCGAGCTTTGATTCTGTCATTTCACGGACAATGGTGCCCCGCTTGTATTCTTTATATTCTCTTCTGGATCAGTATAATGGTTGATTGGACGTCTCTGTGTCCTGATTTCATTTCTGTGCTCGTCAGGGTACCTCACCGGAGGTTGACTCTCAGTTTTTTCAATTCTTGGAATAATGAATTTATTTGCATGTATTTCAACATGCAATAAAATTTTTAGAAAATGTATAAAATTTGGAAGTTTATTGCAAAAAGTATTTAAAACATATTTGCCTTCCTGAATATCAAATGCAATGACATATTTGCCCCAATCTGGCAAAGAAAAACTCTGACGAAGAGTATATTTAAAAGATCTCCGTTAATTACGGGATATAAGCAAATGCCTAGTCTCTTCTAGACTCTCGGGCTTTCAAAAGGAACAATTCCCTTCCTAGAGGCTACCCCTTTTTGGTGGTACTCATTATCTCTCTTTCTTATTCTGCCCCATCTTTCCCTCATTTAGGTGTCGATCAGGCACTTCGAGGCTCGACGTTCCTTGAAGCAAGGTTAACCTTTGGGAGGAAGTGTGATCTGAAGACAATCTCATTTAGTTTGGACATCACTGAATGATCAGAATGGTCTTTGAAAGCTTGTAAGAGCTGAGTCTATGATCGGTGTAAAAAGGTTTCTATATTTGGTATGTGTATTTCTAATATATTTTCTTTTTTCTTTTTTCTTTCATCTTTTTCCTTTTTTCTTTTCTTTTCTTTTTCTTTTTTCTTTTTTCACCGAAAATGACAATCTGCAGGCCGATTTGTCTTTGATGGCTTCGATATTCGCTTCTGTGCAAATCTGTGTGATCGTGAGGCATTCAAAATGAAGATTCTTTGTTTCTCCTTGCCTCATTTCCTCTGGTTGAATTTTTGCTTCTGAATTGTTTGATCTGAATATGAAGTGTGTACAGTAAATGTATTTGTATTTGTCATATGTGTACTTCTATTTTTTGAGTCGCTCTAGACTGCCTGTTTTAGGTTTTCACCTTAGAGTTCATTCTCTTTTTTGAAAATGGCAATCTTCAGGCCGACTTATCTCGGATGTGCTTCGGTATTTGTTTCTGTGTAAATTTATGAGATCCTGAGGTATCTAGAACGAGGATTCTTTTCCCATCTTTACCTCGTTCCTTGTGCTGAATTTCTGATTCTGAATTGTCTGATATGAATGAAGCGGGTACAATATTGTTTCCTTCACATTTCTTTTTCCTCTTTCAAGTTTCTGGATGCGTCACCAGATTGAGGTATTTTTCGATTATTCACTACTTGAACTCGATTTTCTTTGTGCATCTTGTTGATATTGCTTGGATTCAACCACCTTTACGTGATCTCCTAACGTTGTGCTCTGCCAAAATCCTCTTTTACTTGATTCAGACTCGTTTCGGCCTTCCGATTGTCATTCTCTTTCTTTTTTTCTTTTTCTTTTTTCTCTTTTTTTTTCCTTTCTCTTTTACGTGTGTCTTAGCTCTCGACTATTTCTTGCTAATAGTCTTCCTATTTCAATATCTAATTTGTCTGATCTTGCCCTCCTTTTCTGCTGAGGTGAGATAATGTAATTCGTCATCTCATTCAAGGATGTTTTGAGAAAGTCTTCAGGGGGTAGAAGTTTAAGGTCGACTCTCGATTCAAGGATCTTGATCAACAAGTGCCTGAGAAGGATATTTTCCAAAAAATGGGAGTTGCCCATTGTCTATTCGCTTATATTGTTCCTTTGTTGGCCTTAGTAGACTAGTAGGAACTCTCATTTGCAATATTCCCGCAAAATTCAGTCTCTTCTGAATATACAAAACCTTATAGTCGGTCTTTGAGTTTGGAGCAAATATGCTACCACATTTGAAATTTCACGGATCAAGTGTGTAATGATGTGTACATGCATGTTAAAAAATGTTTGTTATGTGTACATAGGAGAGCAGGAACTACTTCCTTAAAATGAATGAAATATTAAAGAATGTAAAAAATGAATTTAAACAAATATGCATGAAATTTTTTGTCTGAATGTTCAACTGGGAAGTAAGAACCTTCTCGGATCCATCTATATCATCATACTTCGAAACTTGAACTATCGGCTTCAATCAAACTTTGGACCTTGTTCTTCAGGGCTCTATAATTCTTGTTCGTGTGACTTGTGCTTCCCTCGCGACATTGACATCATAATCGGGTGTATAGGGGTCCTTTTCGATTTAGATTGAACAAGTGTTGACAGCTCTTGATGAGGAGTGGAAACAATTCGGTATACGTTATAGAAATCTGGAAGTTGATTTTCTGTGCAAAATCTTCAAGACGATCTTTCAACTATTTTTGCCACTTTCTTTAGGTTACTATACGATCCTCCATTTGCTTCCTATAGTATTGAGTGAGATAAAAATACATGTGTGATGCAGATGTAAATGATGCATACAGTTAAAATGATATCAAAAATAATCAAATGCATGTGTGATGTAGATGCAGATGCAAATGATACAAAATGTATGCAAACAAAGCTATTGATCCCTGTTGGTAATCACCCTACTGGATTACTTTCACGGGAAATAGAAGGTCCATTACGATATTGGGAAAACTAGTCTTATACATTAGTACTAGCCCTAATTCTGATTTCTTATGGCCCTAAACTACTTGCTTGACAAAGGAATCTCTGTTACGTCACGAGCTTCAAGCTTCTCGATTGATCTGGTTGTTTCTGACTACCCCTTTAAACTTCGATCTTCGAGATTGTCTAGTAACGGTCTTGATCAAATATTACCTAAGCAACCTTGTAGTGTCGGTGCTTCTAGTAACAATTCTTTTCTGTTAATGCTTCTTTCAACATTCTGGATCATCTCCAATAATCCTGAATAGTGACCCCGATTCTCGTGAAATAGGCTAGTGAGGCACTAACTTCTCATTCTTCTTCTTGATGTCTGATATAAACCACTTCTTCATTGATGTGATTGAAATTCGGTACATTACCTTTTCTGATCAGCGATTTGTATCTGACTCTGAATCGAACTCTAGATGGAAAAATGGTATTGATTCTACATCTTTGACAAACCTTTCTGTTGTTAAATCTTTGGTGGTTTTCTGTTACATCTTTTACATCGGTTTATAATTCTCGGTGGTAAATTTGTTGTAAACTCGGGTAAGGCAAATCATTATTACCTTTTCTTGGTAGACTGATGCTTGATTCTGACCCGAACTTTGGATGGTGAGATGATATGGGTTCTCTGTCTTTGCTAACCCTTTGATTAATCTTTGGCTTTCTATTACATCCTCCATGTTCATTTGGAATCCCGGATTGTCATTCTGATGTAGACCCGGATGAATGCCTGGTTGTTACCTGATCGTTTAGTAGACTGTTGTCTGGGCTTCTTTGGTTGTTCTCTAACCGGGTTCTGATAAAAAAGGTTTATCGAATGGTGACCTTATCGAATCTCGTCCCTTAATTGATGTCTTTGATCGTTTTCTAATACTAAGGTTGAGGTTTTAGATACCTCTTTTCCTTGGTGAATGTTTCTTTTGTAGGATGAACCACTCGAATCAATACCTTCGATGCAAGATGCAAGATGCAATGTGCAATATGCAGTGGTGCATGCGAAAAAGGAAATAAAAGCCAAAGAAACCAAGTTAGTACCGGTAAAAATAATAAATGCAAAAATAAATTTAGAAAATTAAAATGCGTAAAAGTAAACAGAGAAGGGCAACCCTAGATATCCCGTCTAGTTCACCTAGGGTATCCGCATGGCTCTAATGAGGTGGGTAATCTAGTTCTCTATATGCAATGTTGGTGCTAATAAGGGACCCGAATTGTCCGAGCTGTCCTCTACTAAGAGTAGTAAGACCCCCGATCATCACCCGTTTATAGGCTCATCTTGACCGAGTTTAATTCAGGGGGACCCGTTCGCTTATGCCCATACGAAGGAATGATATCCTCACGAAAGCATAAGGTAGTGGAGCCCCGAAGGTACTTTGGCTAGGCCCATACGGGAGAACGATATCTCCACGAAAGCATTAGCCTTTTCCCCCACTTAAAAGGACGAGTTTAGATGTCAATTTTAAATGTGGAAAAATAAAAGCGCAAATTTAATTAAAAATTAATTTGATCGTCACTTTAGCCCGGAATCTTTATTATTCTCAAAGTGGTAATCATTTAAAAGCTTGACTCACTTTTTGTTTTTTGAAAAATAAAATTTTATCCCAGCGGAGTCGCCACCTATTGCTATCTAAAAAATCCACGATTAATTAAATTCGCTAAAAATATTTCTTTTTCTGAGTTGGAAAACATTTCTGATGTGTTATTTTAAAATGAATGTCTTCCACGTGGGGTTTTCGGTTAAAATAATGATTTTGTAAAATTGGAGTCGCCACCGGCCGTTTAGGTAGACCGGACACCATAAAACCAAAGATTTTAAAGTTTGGGGTTTGGGAGTCGGCTACGGATGGGGAATGATTAGCACCCCCACACCGTCCAAAAATTGGTACTTTATTTAATTATCGCTTCATTAATATTAAATTTTCTGGGCTAATTTGACTATCGAATTAATTTTTAATTAAATGTGCGCATTTATTTTAAAGCACCTAAAATCGAAGGTAAGCGTCCGAACCACTACCACTGCACTGGAGTTGGCCTCGCTTACGACCGAATTTAGGGGCCCGCATTAATTAATTAAGGTAAACATGCAATCTTAAACATTACAAAAAATTAAAAATATTACATAAAAAATACATAAAAGTATAAATATTAATCTAACAAATAAAAAGATTAATCTAAAAATAAATTAAAAAATACATAATATTAAACAATAAATTAATAAACAACTATTTTCATTAAAAATATTCAAAATACAAAAATAAAAAGAAATAGAAATTATACCTAAAAATACGAACGGCTAACTCCGATAAACTGCCCACCAAGATCTACTACGATCCCTCCAAAATTTTTAACTAGATCAAATCTTAAAAATAAGACTCGATCGAACCACCTAAAATTTAGAGAGAGCTAAACTCTCAAATTAAGATGATAGGGTACTACCCTCACCCAATTGGTTCTTCTCCCAAAAGGCTATCCATCCCCTCCTTTTATAGGCAATGAGAGAGGGAAAAGTCATGTTTCCCACCAATGTAGGATTCTAACCTACATCACTTTTCCTTTTCTTTCTTCTTCTTCTCCTTTCTCTTTTCATTTTTTCTCCCTTTTTTCTTCTATTTTTATTAATAATATTACTACTACAATAATACTACAAATACTAAAATTCGATAAAAAAAGAGTGATTACAAAGATTAATCTCAAATTTTTAGCTTTTTACTCGGTTAAAATTTGAACGGATTCGCTATAAAGCCCCTTTAGACATGTACATTTTAATCGCAAAAAACCGACAACCAAAAGTTATTAAATCATATTTTATGAGTTCAAATAGTTAATTGTGGGCTTTTGAACATAATTATAAGATTAATCTCAAATTTTCAGCTTTTTACTCAGTCAAAATTAGAACGGATTCGCTATAAAGCCCCTTTAGACATGCATGTTTTAATCGCAAAAAATGACAACCAAAAGTTATTAAATCAAATTCTATGATTGCAATTTGTTAATTATGGGCTTCTAAACTTAATTATAAGATTAATCTCAAATTTTCAGCGTTTTACTCGTTTAAAATTCGAACAGATTCGCTATAGAGCCCCTTTAGACATGGACGTTTTAATCGCAACAAAACGACAACCAAAAGTTATTAAATCAAATTCTATGAGTTCAATTTGTTAATTATGGCCTTTTGAACATAATTATACAGATTAATCTCAAATTTTCAGCTTTTTACTCGGTTAAAATTAGAACGAAATCGCTATAAAGCACCTTTAGATATGCATGTTTTAATAGCAAAAAAGAACGACAACCAAAAGTTATTAAAACAAATTCTATGAGTTCAATTTGTTAATTATGGGCTTTTGAACATAATTATAAGATTAATCTCAAATTTTTAGCTTTTTACTCGGTTAAAATTTGAACGGATTCGCTATAAAGCCCCTTTAGACATACACGTTTTAATCGGAACAAAACGACAACCAAAAGTTATTAAATCAAATTCTATGAGTTCAATTTGTTAATTATGGCCCTTTGAACATAATTATAAAGATTAATCTCAAATTTTCAGCTTTTTACACGGTTAAAATTCGAACGGATTCTCTATAAAGCCCCTTTAGACATGTACGTTTTAAACGCAATAAAACGACAACCAAAAGTTATTAAATCATATTTTATGAGTTCAAATAGTTAATTATGGGCTTTTGAAAATAATTATACAGATTAATCTCAAATTTTCAGCTGTTTACTCGGTTAAAATTCTTACTGATTCTCAATAAAGGTCATTTAGACATGCACGTTTTAAACGCAACAAAACGACAAACAAAAGTTATTAAATCAAATTTTTTGAGTTCAAAATGTTAATTATGGGCTTTTGAACATAATTATAAGATTAATCTCAAATTTTCAGCTTTTTACTCGGTTAAAATTCTTACTGATTCTCAATAAAGGTCATTTAGACATGCACGTTTTAAACGCAACAAAACGACAAACAGAAGTTATTAAATCAAATTTTATGAGTTCAAAATGTTAATTATGGGCTTTTGAACATAATTATAAGATTAATCTCAAATTTTCAGCTTTTTAATCGGTTAAAATTCGAACGAATTGCTATGAAGCCCTTTAGACATGCACGTTTTAATCGCAAAAAACGAAAACCAAAAATTATTAAATCAAATTATATGAGTTCAATTTTTTAATTATGGGGTTTTGAATATAATTATAAAATTAATCTCAAATTTTCAGCTTTTTACTCATTAAAATTCGAACAGATTTGCTATAAAGCCCCTTTAGACATGCACGTTTTAATCGGAACAAAACGACAACCAAAAGTTATTAAATCAAATTCTATAAGTTCAATTTGTTAATTATGGACTTTTGAACATAATTATACAGATTAATCTCAATTTTTCAGCTTTTTACACGGTTAAAATTCGAACGGATTCGCTATAAAGCCCCTTTAGATATGTACGTTTTAATCGCAAAAAAACGACAACCAAAAGTTATTCAGTCATATTTTATGAGTTCAAATAGTTAATTGTGAGCGTTTGAACAAAATTATATAGATTAATCTCAAATTTTCAGCTTTTTACTCTGTTAAAATTCGAACAGATTCGTTATAAAGCCCCTATAGATATACACGTTTTAATCTCAAAAAAACGACAACTAAAAGTTATTAAATCAAATTCTATGAGTTCAATTTGTTAATTATGGGCCTTTAAATATAATTATAAGATTAATCTCAAATTTTCAACGTTTTACTCGGTTAAAATTCGAACGGATTCGCTATAGAGCCCCTTTAGACATGCACGATTTAATCGCAAAAAAACGACAACCCAAAGTTATTAAATCATATTTTATGAGTTCAAAATGTTAATTATGGGCTTTTGAACATAATTATAAGATTAATCTCAAATTTTCAGCTTTTTACTCGGTTAAAATTCTTACTGATTTTCAATAAAGGTCATTTAGACATGCACGTTTTAAACGCAACAAAACGACAAACAAAAGTTATTAAATCAAATTTTTTGAGTTCAAAATGTTAATTATGGGCTTTTGAACATAATTATAAGATTAATCTTAAATTTTCAGCTTTTTACTCGGTTAAAATTCTTACTGATTCTCAATAAACGTCATTTAGACATGCACGTTTTAAACGCAACAAAACGACAAACAGAAGTTATTAAATCAAATTTTATGAGTTCAAAATGTTAATTATGGGCTTTTGAACATAATTATAAGATTAATCTCAAATTTTCAGCTTTTTAATCGGTTAAAATTCGAACGGATTTGCTATAAAGCCCCTTTAGACATGCACGTTTTTATTAAAAAAACGACAATCAAAAGTTATTAAATCAAATTCTATGAGTTCAATTTGTTAATTATGGGCTTTTGAACATAATTATAAGATTAATCTCAAATTTTCAGCGTTTTACACGATTAAAATTCGAACGGATTCGCTATAAATCCCCTTTAGACATACACGTTTTAATCGGAACAAAACGACAACCAAAAATTATTAAATCAAATTATATGAGTTCAATTAGTTAATTATAGGATTTTGAATATAATTACAAAATTATTTTCAAACTTTCAGCTTTTTACTCGGTTAAAATTCGAACGGATTCGCTATAGAACCACTTTAGACATGCACGTTTTAATCGTAACAAAACGATAACCAAAAGTTATTAAATCAAATTCTATGAGTTCAATTTGTTAATTATGGTCTTTTGAACATAATTATACAGATTAATCTCAAGTTTTCAGCTTTTTACACAGTTAAAATTCGAACAGATTCGCTATAAAGCCCCTTTAGACATGCACGTTTTAATCGCAAAAAAATAACAACCAAAAGTTATTAAATCATATTTTATGAGTTCAAATAGTTAATTATGAGCGTTTGAACAAAATTATACAGATTAATCTCAAATTTTCAGCTTTTTACTCGGTTAAAATTTGAACGGATTCGCTATAAAGTCCCTTTAGACATGTACGTTTTAATCGCAAAAAAACGACAACCAAAAGTTATTAAATCAAATTCTAAGAGTTCAATTTGTTAATTATGGGCATTTGAGCATAATTATAAGATTAATCTCAAATTTTCAGCTTTTTACTCGGTTAAAATTCGAACGGATTCGCTATAAAGCCCTTTAAACATGTACGTTTTAATCGCAATAAAACGGCAACCAAAAATTATTAAATCAGATTCTATGAATTTAATTTGTTAATTATGGGATTTTGAACATTATTATAAGATTAATCTCAAATTTTCAGCTTTTTACTTGATTAAAATTCGAACGAATTTGCTATAAAGCCGCTTTAGACATGAACGTTTTAATCGCAAAAAAACAACATCCAAAAGTTATTAAATCAAATTTTATGAGTTCAAATAGTTAATTATGGGCGGTTCAACAAAATTATACAGATTAGTCTCAAATTTTTAGCTGTTTACTTGGTTAAAATTCTTACTGATTCTCAATAAAGGTCATTTAGACATGCACGTTTTAATCGCAAAAGAACGACAACCAAAATTTATTAAATCAAATTATATGAATTTAATTTGTTAATTATGGGCTTTTAAACATAATTATAAGATTAATCTCAAATTTTCAGCTTTTTACTCTGTTAAAATTCGAACTTATTCGCTATAAAGCGCCTTTTGACATGCACGTTTTAATCGCAAAAAAACGACGACCAAAAGTTATTAATTCAAATTTTATGAATTCAAATAGTTAATTATGTGCGTTGGAACAAAATTATGCAGATTAATCTCAAATTTTCAGTATTTTACTCGGTTAAAATTCGAACGGATTCCCTAGAAAGCCCCTTTAGACATGCACGTTTTAATCGCAACAAAACGATAACCAAAAGTTATTAAATCAAATTCTATAAGTCAATTTGTTAATTATGGGCTTTTGAACATAATTATAAGATTAATCTCAAATTTTCAGCTTTTTACTCGATTCAAATTCGAACGGATTCGCTATAATGCCCCTTTAGACGTGTACATTTTAATCGCAACAAAACGACAACCAAATGTTATTAAATCAAATTCTATGAGTTTAATTTATTAAGTATAGGCTTTTGAACATAATTATAAGATTAATCTCAAATTTTCAGCTTTTTACTCGGTTAAAATTCGAAAGGATTCGCTATAAAGCTCCTTTAGACATGCACGTTTTAATCGTAAAAACACGACAACCAAATGTTATTAAATCATATTTTATGAGTTCAAATAGTTAATTATGGCATTTTGAACATAATTATACAGATTAATCTCAAATTTTCAGCTTTTTACTCGGTTAAAATTCTTACTGATTCTCAATAAAGGTCATTTAGATATGAACGTTTTAATTGCAACAAAACGACAATCAAAAGTTATTAAATCAAATTTTATGAGTTCAAATTGTTAATTATGGGCTTTTGAACATAATTATAAGATTAATCTCAAATTTTTAGCTTTTTACTTGGTAAAAATTCGAACGGATTCACTATAAAGCTCCTTTAGACATGCACGTTTTAATCGCAAAAAAATGATAACCAAAACTTATTAAATCATATTTTATGAGTTCAAGTAGTTAATTATGGGCTTTTCAACATAATTATACAGACTAATCTCAAATTTTAAGCTTTTTACTCGGTTAAAATTCTTACAGAATCTCAATAAAGGTCATTTAGACATGCACGTTTTAATCGCAACAAAGCGACAACCAAAAGTTATTCAATCAAATTTTATGAGTTCAAATTGTTAATTATGGGCTTTTGAACATTATTATAAGATTAATTTCAAATTTTCAGCTTTTTACTCGGTTAAAATTCGAACGCATTCGTTATTAAGCCCCTTTAGACATACATGTTTTAATCGCAATAAAACGACAACCAAAAGTTATTAAATCAAATTCTATGAGTTCAAATAGTTAATTATGGGCGTTTGAAAAAAATTATACAAATTAATCTCAAAATTTAAGCTTTTTACTCGGTTAAAATTCAAACGGACTTGCTATAAAGCCCCTTTAGACATGCACGGTTTAATCGCAAAAAACGACATCCAAAAGTTATTAAATCAAATTCGATGAGTTCAATTTTTTAATGATGGGCTTTTGAACATAATTATATGATTAATCTCAAATGTTCAGCTTTTTACTCGGTTAAAATTCGAACGGATTCGCTATAAAGCCCCTTTAGACATGTACGTTTTAATCGCAAAAAAACGGCAACTAAAAGTTATTAAATCAAATTTTATGAGTTCAAATAGTTAATTATTGGCATTTGAAGAAAATTATACAGATTAATCTTAAATTTTTAGCTTTTTACTCGGTTAAAATTCTTACTGATTCTCAATAAAGGTCATTTAGACATGCACGTTTTAATCGTAACAAAACGACAACCAAAAGCTATTAAATCAAATTTTATGAGTTCAAATTGTTAATTATGGGCTTTTGAACATAATTATAAGATTAATCTCAAATTTTTAGCTTTTTACTTGGTAAAAATTCGAACGGATTCACTATAAAGCTCCTTTAGACATGCACGTTTTAATCGCAAAAAAATGATAACCAAAACTTATTAAATCATATTTTATGAGTTCAAGTAGTTAATTATGGGCTTTTCAACATAATTATACAGACTAATCTCAAATTTTAAGCTTTTTACTCGGTTAAAATTCTTACAGAATCTCAATAAAGGTCATTTAGACATGCACGTTTTAATCGCAACAAAGCGACAACCAAAAGTTATTCAATCAAATTTTATGAGTTCAAATTGTTAATTATGGGCTTTTGAACATTATTATAAGATTAATTTCAAATTTTCAGCTTTTTACTCGGTTAAAATTCGAACGCATTCGCTACTAAGCCCCTTTAGACATACATGTTTTAATCGCAATAAAACGACAACCAAAAGTTATTAAATCAAATTCTATGAGTTCAAATAGTTAATTATGGGCGTTTGAAAAAAATTATACAAATTAATCTCAAAATTTAAGCTTTTTACTCGGTTAAAATTCAAACGGACTCGCTATAAAGCCCCTTTAGACATGCACGGTTTAATCGCAAAAAACGACATCCAAAAGTTATTAAATCAAATTCGATGAGTTCAATTTTTTAATGATGGGCTTTTCAACATAATTATATGATTAATCTCAAATTTTCAGCTTTTTACTCGGTTAAAATTCGAACGGATTCGCTATAAAGCCCCTTTAGACATGTACGTTTTTAATCGCAAAAAAACGGCAACTAAAAGTTATTAAATCAAATTTTATGAGTTCAAATAGTTAATTATTGGCATTTGAAGAAAATTATACAGATTAATCTTAAATTTTTAGCTTTTTACTCGGTTAAAATTCTTACTGATTCTCAATAAAGGTCATTTAGACATGCACGTTTTAATCGTAACAAAACGACAACCAAAAGCAATTAAATCAAATTTTATGAGTTCAAATTGTTAATTATGGGCTTTTGAAAATAATTATAAGATTAATCTCAAATTTTCAGCTTTTTACTTGGGAAAAATTCGAACGGATTCACTATAAAGCTCCTTTAGACATGCACGTTTTAATCGCAAAAAAACGATAACCAAAAGTTATTAAATCATATTTTATGAGTTCAAGTAGTTAATTATGGGCTTTTCAACATAATTATACAGACTAATCTCAAGTTTTAAGCTTTTTACTTGGTTAAAATTCTTATAGAATCTCAATAAAGGTCATTTAGACATGCACGTTTTAATCGCAACAAAGCGACAACCAAAAGTTATTCAATCAAATTTTATGAGTTCAAATTGTTAATTATGGGCTTTTGAACATAATTATAAGATTAATTTCAAATTTTCAGCTTTTTACTCGGTTAAAATTCGAACGCATTCGCTATTAAGCCCCTTTAGACATACACGTTTTAATCGCAAAAAAACGACATCCAAAAGTTATTAAATCAAATTCTATGAGTTCAAATAGTTAATTATGGGAGTTTGAAAAAAATTATACAGATTAATCTCAAATTTTAAGCTTTTTACTCGGTTAAAATTCAAACGGACTCGCTATAAAGCCTCTTTAGACATGCACGTTTTAATCGCAAAAAAACGACATCCAAAAGTTATTAAATCAAATTCGATGAGTTCAATTTTTTAATTATGGGATTTTGAACATAATTATATGATTAATCTCAAATGTTCAGCTTTTTACTCGGTTAAAATTCGAATGGATTCGCTATAAAGCCCCTTTAGACATGTACGTTTTAATCGCAAAAAAACGGCAACTAAAAGTTATTAAATCAAATTTTATGAGTTCAAATAGTTTATTATTGGCATTTGAAGAAAATTATACAGATTAATCTTAAATTTTTAGCTTTTTACTCGGTTAAAATTCTTACTGATTCTCAATAAAGGTCATTTAGACATGCACGTTTTAATCGTAACAAAACGACAACCAAAAGCTATTAAATCAAATTTTATGAGTTCAAATTGTTAATTATGGGCTTTTGAACATAATTATAAGATTAATCTCAAATTTTTAGCTTTTTACTTGGTAAAAATTCGAACGGATTCACTATAAAGCTCCTTTAGACATGCACGTTTTAATCGCAAAAAAATGATAACCAAAACTTATTAAATCATATTTTATGAGTTCAAGTAGTTAATTATGGGCTTTTCAACATAATTATACAGACTAATCTCAAATTTTAAGCTTTTTACTCGGTTAAAATTCTTACAGAATCTCAATAAAGGTCATTTAGACATGCACGTTTTAATCGCAACAAAGCGACAACCAAAAGTTATTCAATCAAATTTTATGAGTTCAAATTGTTAATTATGGGCTTTTGAACATTATTATAAGATTAATTTCAAATTTTCAGCTTTTTACTCGGTTAAAATTCGAACGCATTCGCTACTAAGCCCCTTTAGACATACATGTTTTAATCGCAATAAAACGACAACCAAAAGTTATTAAATCAAATTCTATGAGTTCAAATAGTTAATTATGGGCGTTTGAAAAAAATTATACAAATTAATCTCAAAATTTAAGCTTTTTACTCGGTTAAAATTCAAACGGACTCGCTATAAAGCCCCTTTAGACATGCACGGTTTAATCGCAAAAAACGACATCCAAAAGTTATTAAATCAAATTCGATGAGTTCAATTTTTTAATGATGGGCTTTTGAACATAATTATATGATTAATCTCAAATTTTCAGCTTTTTACTCGGTTAAAATTCGAACGGATTCGCTATAAAGCCCCTTTAGACATGTACGTTTTTAATCGCAAAAAAACGGCAACTAAAAGTTATTAAATCAAATTTTATGAGTTCAAATAGTTAATTATTGGCATTTGAAGAAAATTATACAGATTAATCTTAAATTTTTAGCTTTTTACTCGGTTAAAATTCTTACTGATTCTCAATAAAGGTCATTTAGACATGCACGTTTTAATCGTAACAAAACGACAACCAAAAGCAATTAAATCAAATTTTATGAGTTCAAATTGTTAATTATGGGCTTTTGAAAATAATTATAAGATTAATCTCAAATTTTCAGCTTTTTACTTGGGAAAAATTCGAACGGATTCACTATAAAGCTCCTTTAGACATGCACGTTTTAATCGCAAAAAAACGATAACCAAAAGTTATTAAATCATATTTTATGAGTTCAAGTAGTTAATTATGGGCTTTTCAACATAATTATACAGACTAATCTCAAATTTTAAGCTTTTTACTCGGTTAAAATTCTTATAGAATCTCAATAAAGCTCATTTAGACATGCACGTTTTAATCGCAACAAAGCGACAACCAAAAGTTATTCAATCAAATTTTATGAGTTCAAATTGTTAATTATGGGCTTTTGAACATAATTATAAGATTAATTTCAAATTTTCAGCTTTTTACTCGGTTAAAATTCGAACGCATTCGCTATTAAGCCCCTTTAGACATACACGTTTTAATCGCAAAAAAACGACATCCAAAAGTTATTAAATCAAATTCTATGAGTTCAAATAGTTAATTATGGGAGTTTGAAAAAAATTATACAGATTAATCTCAAATTTTAAGCTTTTTACTCGGTTAAAATTCAAACGGACTCGCTATAAAGCCTCTTTAGACATGCACGTTTTAATCGCAAAAAAACGACATCCAAAAGTTATTAAATCAAATTTGATGAATTCAATTTTTTAATTATGGGATTTTGAACATAATTATATGATTAATCTCAAATTTTCAGCTTTTTACTCAGTTAAAATTCGAACGGATTCGCTATAAAGCCCCTTTAGACATGCACGTTTTAATCGCAAAAAAACGGCAACTAAAAGTTATTAAATCAAATTTTATGAGTTCAAATAGTTTATTATTGGCATTTGAAGAAAATTATACAGATTAATCTTAAATTTTTAGCTTTTTACTCGGTTAAAATTCTTACTGATTCTCAATAAAGGTCATTTAGACATGCACGTTTTAATCGTAACAAAACGACAACCAAAAGCTATTAAATTAAATTTTATGAGTTTAAATTGTTAATTATGGGCTTTTGAACATAATTATAAGATTAATCTCAAATTTTCAGCTTTTTTACTTGGTAAAAATTCGAACGGATTCACTATAAAGCTCCTTTAGGCATGCACGTTTTAATCGCAAAAAAACGATAACCAAAAGTTATTAAATCATATTTTATGCGTTCAAGTAGTTAATTATGGGCTTTTCAACATAATTATACAGACTAATCTCAAATTTTAAGCTTTTTACTCGGTTAAAATTCTTACAGAATCTCAATAAAGGTCATTTAGACATGCACGTTTTAATCGCAACAAAGCGACAACCAAAAGTTATTCAATCAAATTTTATGAGTTCAAATTGTTAATTATGGGCTTTTGAACATAATTATAAGATTAATTTCAAATTTTTAGCTTTTTACTCGGTTAAAATTCGAACGGATTCGCTATTAAGCCCCTTTAGACATACACGTTTTAATCGCAAAAAAACGACATCCAAAAGTTATTAAATCAAATTCTATGAGTTCAAATAGTTAATTATGGGAGTTTGAAAAAAATTATACAGATTAATCTCAAATTTTAAGCTTTTTACTCGGTTAAAATTCAAACGGACTCGCTATAAAGCCTCTTTAGACATGCACGTTTTAATCGCAAAAAAACGACATCCAAAAGTTATTAAATCAAATTTGATGAATTCAATTTTTTAATTATGGGATTTTGAACATAATTATATGATTAATCTCAAATTTTCAGCTTTTTACTCGGTTAAAATTCGAAAGGATTCGCTATAAAGCCCCTTTAGACATGCACGTTTTAATCGCAAAAAAACGACAACTAAAAGTTATTAAATCAAATTTTATGAGTTTAAATAGTTAATTATTGGCATTTGAACAAAATTATACAGATTAATCTTAAATTTTTAGCTTTTTACTCGGTTAAAATTCTTACTGATTCTCAATAAAGGTCATTTAGACATGTACGTTTTAATCGTAACAAAACAATAACCAAAAGCTATTAAATCAAATTTTATGAGTTCAAATTGTTAATTATGGGCTTTTGAAAATAATTATAAGATTAATCTCAAATTTTCAGCTTTTTACTCGGTTAAAATTTGAACGGATTCTCTATAAAGCCCCTTTAAACATGCACGTTTTATTCGCAACAAACCGACAACCAAAAGTTATTAAATCAAATTTTATGAGTTCAATTTGTTAATTATGGGCTTTTGAACAAAATTATACAGATTAATATCAAATTTTCAGCTTTTTACTTGGTTAAAATTCGAACTGATTCTCAATAAAGGTCATTTAGACATGCACGTTTTAATCGCAACAAAACGACAACCAAATGTTATTAAATCAAATTTTATGAGATCAAATTGTTTATTATGGGCTTTAGAATATAATTATACAGATTAATCTCAAATTTTCAACTTTTTACTTTGTTAAAATTCGAACGGATTCGCTATAAAGCCCCTTTAGACATGCACGTTTTAATCTCAACAAACCGACAACCAAAAGTTATTAAATCAAATTCTATGAGTTCAATTTGTTAATTATGGGCTTTTGAATATAATTATACAGATTAATCCAAAATTTTAAGCTTTCTACACGGTTAAAATTCGAACTGATTCTAAAATGAGTTCATTTAGACATGCATATTTTAATCGCAACAAAACGAAAACCAAAAGTTATTAAATAAAATTTTATGAGTTCAAATTGTTGATTATGGGCTTTTGAACATAATTATAAAGATTAATCTAAAATTTTCAGCTTTTTACTCGATTAAAATTCGAACTGAATCTCAATAAAGATCATTTAGACATACATTTTTTTATCGCAACAAAACGTCAACCAAAAGTTATTAAATAAAATTTTATAAGTTCAAATTGTTAATTATGGGTTTTTGAACATAATCATACAAGTTAATCTCAAATTTTCAGCCTTTTACTCAGTTAAAATTCAAATGGATTATCTATAAAGCCCCTTTAGACATACACGTTTTAATCGCAACAAAACGACAACCAAAAGTTATTAAATCAAATTTTATAAGTTCAAATAGTTAATTATGGGCTATTGAACATAATTATATAGATTAATCTCAAATTTTCGGCTTTTTAATCGCAACAAAACAACAACAAAAATTTATTAAATCAAATTTTATGAGTTGAAATTGTTAATTATGGGATTCTATAAATAATCATACAAATTAATCTCAAATTCTCAGCTTTTTACTCAGTTAAAATTCGAACGAATTCTCTATAAAGCCTTTTTAGACATGCACGTTTTAATCACAAAAAAATGACAAACAAAAGTTATTAAATCAAATTTTATGACTTCAAATAGTTAATTATGGGCTTTTAAACATAACGACAACCAAAAGTTATTAAATCAAATTTTATGAGTTCAAATTGTTTATTATGGGCTTTAGAACATAATTATACAGATTAATCTCAAATTTTCAACTATTTACTTTGTTAAAATTCGAACGGATTCGCTATAAAGCCCCTTTAGACATGCACGTTTTAATCTCCACAAAACGACAACCAAAAGTTATTAAATCAAATTCTATGAGTTCAATTTGTTAATTTTTGGCTTTTGAACATAATTATAAGATTAATGTCAAATTTTCAGCTTTTTACTCGGTTAAAATTCGAACGGATTTGCTATAAAGCCCCTTTAGTCATGCACATTTTAATCGCTACAAAACGACAACCAAAAGTTATTAAATAAAATTTTATGAGTTCAAATTATTAATTATGGGCTTTTGAACATCATTATAAAGATTAATCTCAAAATCTCAAAATAAAGATTAATCGCAACAAAACGTCAAACAAAAGTTATTAAATCAAATTTTAAGAGTTCAAATTGTTAATTATGGTCTTTTGAACATAATCATACAGATTAACCTCAAATTTTCAACTTTTTACTCGGTTAAATTCGAACGGATTCTCTATAAAGCCCCTTTAGACATGCTCGTTTTAATCGCAACAAAACGACAACCAAAAGTTATTAAATCAAATTATATTAGTTCAAATTGTTAATTATGGGCTTTAGAACTTAATTATAAGATTAATCTCAAATTTTCAGCTTTTTACTCGGTTAAAATTCGAACGGATTCTCTATAAAGCCCCTTTAGACATAAACGTTTTAATTGCAACAAAACGATAACCAAAAGTTATTAAATCAAATTCTATGAGTTAAATTTGTTAATAATGGGCTTTTGAACATAATTATAAGTTTAAACTCAAATTTTCAGCTTCTTACTCGGTTAAAATTCAAACGGATTCGCTATAAAGCCCCTTTAGACATGCACGTTTTAATCGCAACAAAACGACAACCAAAAATTATTAAATCAAATTCTATGAGTTCAATTTGTTAATTATGGTCTTTTGAATATAATTATATAGATTATTCCAAAATTGTCATCTTTTTACTCGGTTAAAATTCGAACGGATTCGCTATAAATCCCCTTTAGACATGCACGTTTTAATCGCAAAAAAACGAAAACCAAAAATTATTAAATCAAATTTTATAAGTTTAAATAGTTAATTATGGGCTTTTGAACAAAATTATATAGATTAATCTTAAATTTTCAGCTTTTTACTCAGTTAAAATTCGAACTGATTCTCAATAAAGGTCATTTAAACATACACGTTTTAATCGCAACAAAACGACAACCAAAAGTTATTAAATCAAATTTTATGAGTTCAAACTGTTAATTCTGGGCTTTTGAACATAATCATACTAATTTATCTCAAATTTTCCGCTTTTTACTCGGTTGAAATTCGACAGATTCGTTATAAAGCCCCTTTAGACATTCACGTTGTAATCGCAACAAAACGACAATCAAAAGTTATTAAATCAAATTCTATGAGGTCAATTTGTTAATTATGGGCTTTTGAAAAAAATTATAAGATTAATCACAAATTTTCAGCTTTTTACTCGGTTAAAATTCGAACGGATTCTCTATAAAGCCCCTTTAGACATGCACGTTTTAATCGCAACAAAACGACAACCAAATGTTATTAAATCAAATTTTATAAGTTCAAATAGTTATTTATGGGCTTTTGAACAAAATTATACAGATTAATCTCAAATTTTTAGCTTTTTACTCGGTTAAAATTCGAACTGATTCTCAATAAAGGTCATTTAGACATTCACGTTTTAATCGTAACAAAACGACAACCAAAATTTATTAAATCAAATTTTATGAGTTCAAATTGTTAATTGTGGGCTTTTGAACATAATTATATAGATTAATCCAAAATTTTCAGCTTTTTACTCGGTTAAAATTCGAATTGATTCTCAATAAAGGTCATTTAGACTTGCACGTTTTAATCGCAATAAAACCCTTAATTATAAGATTAATCTCAAATTTTCAGCTTTTTACTCGGTCAAAATTCGAACGGATTCGCTATAAAACCCCTTGAAACATGCACGTTTTATTCGCAAAAAAACGAGAACCAAAAGTTATTAAATCAAATTTTATGAGTTAAAATAGTTGATTATGGGCTTTAGAATATAATTATACAGATTAATCTCAAATTTTCAGCTTTTTACTCGGTTAAAATTCGAACTAATTTGTAACCCCCCTTAGCCCGGCCTAGACGGAACCGGCACTAATGGGTTACACGGGGAATATCAAACCAAACCCGTGAGGGTCCGATTCGATAAACAACCCTAAAACTATTATATTTTTTTATTTTATCCTACCTGGATGCGCAATCTTATTCCTACGTGTCAAGGTCTCATACAAAGCATTAGTGGTAACACAATAATCAAAAACAAACGTCCGATTAAATTCTTAAGTAAATTAAGGACTAAAACGTAAAACTTTTTAATTCAATTAGTAAAGTAGAAATTCTTTCCATCAAAATTCAATTAAACCCTCAAGTGTTCTTCACAGCAAATTTTAACTCAAACGGATCATTCTAACATCATTAAATTCATGTCTCTCTAATTTAGGGACCAAAATGTAAATCTTCCAAAATACAAGGACTTCATCCAAATTAGGTTAACAATCTTGAAATTAAATCAACTTTATACATGCATGCAAAATTTCAGCTCAAAATAACATCTATAAGTACCTTAATCGAACAAAGGAAGATATCCGGGACTAAAGTATAATTTCCAACAACTAACAAATCCTGGTGGTCAAAGGTTTGGAAATCTTCCAGAAGGTTTCCAAACTTTTTGTAAAAGGTTTCGAAACTTTCCTGAAAGTTTCTAAACTTTTCGTGTCCAGTAGCTTTCCAAACTTGAAACTGCCCGCAAGGTTTGGAAACCTTCTTGAAGGTTTCCAAACTATTTTCCAAAGGTTTCGGAACCTTCCCAAAGGTTTCGAAACTTTGGGTCTGGAATCAAAAGTTCTGTCACACTAAGTGAACACTAACAATTCAATACACATCCTTTAATTAGAACCACTAAATGCATCAGTCCTAGGCATAATTAGCAACTTGTAACACATGATTAACAACATCACGGACATTAATCAAACTATAGGCATGCTTCCTAGAGGATGATTAAAAACATAACAATCATGCAAGTACATGCTTCAACAATCCAAACAATTTCATGGTTCAACAAACATCAATCAAACAATAATGGTCTTATTACAACATAAACCAAAGCCTAAGTACACTCTTCTCACATAGGTTGGGTTACACATTGCCTTGCCCAACTTATTTGCCGAAAATATACCAAATTCAAAGTGATTCTTCCCCTTGTTTTCCTTTCCTCGAACGAAGCCCCGAGTGCCTTTATTTTTCTGCAAGGATGAAAAGAGAGCTTAAGCTAACATTCTTAGTGAGGAAGCTTTACACAAATCATCAATGCATCTATTTAAAACAATGATGAAACCATAGTTTGCAGTACATCGTCAAATCATGCATGCTAACATCTCATGCTCATATTCTTTAAAACCATATGCATCCTTGAGTTTACATAACTTTGTCAAAACAATTTATAAATGATGCACAATCTACTTCTCAAATTCATGTATGTATATTGACATTCTAGTGACCACTTTAATGTAAACCTTGAGCTCACCGAATACACGGATCCATTGTTAGAGACCATTGTCTCGTATTGACACGAAGTCACCATTGACATGATACGAAGTCACCATTGACATGACACTAAGTCACCATTAGCACTACCACGCACGATCAGACACATAGTCACCCTTGTTATGTGTAGACGGCTCTACCATGCACGGTTGGACACAAAGTCACCCTTGTTACATGTAGGCAATATTCTGTATTCTCAATTTTGTTTATAGTGCACTTAAGACAATCCTAATGACATGTCATTCGTATTCGAATCTAAAGTTAGTGTCACTAAGCCAATATCATAATCAAATGTGCATGATAACTTGCTCCTCTTAATGCATGCATAATATGTTCAACAAATGAACTAAAAGCCATGCCCAAAGGCACCATCATATATAAAGCAATTAACCATATTGTATTCCAAATCATTTCTCATAATTTTCCTAAATCATGGATGCTAAATAAGCTATGCATTTCAGCAAGTAATTCTCATATATGCACCATTTCAAATCATGCTCATTCATTTTTATAAATCTCATTGCATTACCAACATAATGCCTTTACCAAATGTAGCCGAAACTCATATCGGTTTATCAAAAACATTTACTTTACTTACTCTTGAACTATGGAAGGTTTTCACACTCTTCCATAGTCCCCACACCAGAACCGTACCAAACGCGAATCGCTATCCGATGATCGCGCCAACGCACCAGCAATCAAGCACCTTCTTGTACCTCTTCTACAACATTAAAAACAGAGCATTCTCACATCATAACATGTTCAAACCAACAGCCATATCCGATCACCATTAAACTACCGAAAACTTAGCCGAAAAAACCGTAAACTAAGCCGAAACGCATCCGAACAACATCAGTCCAAAATCTAATGAATCTAACATCTACTCCACGTCAAATATGAACCAAAAACACATCCAAACCATCCTTATATCTCTAGCAACATAAAAACATCTAAAACAGCCCCTAAAACAACCGAAAAGAACCTTAAAACTACACCGATTGCATTATTCCGGGATTAAATTAATGAGCTATCAAACGAAGACTCAATTAATCATTTAATTAACATAAAAACATAATTGAATCCATATAACTCCAGCATTAAATGAGATCCAAAAAGATTTCACAAAACCATTCACAAAATCATTAGATCTAACATTGAAAACATAGAATTAAGTTTTTATTCAAAGATTAGCAAGCTAATACTTGGGAATTTCAATAAAGAACCTTAGAAAAGAATTAAAAATCTAGAAAATTACCTTTAAGATCTATTCACCAAAAAGATACAATTTCCTCTTCTTGATTCTTTGTAATTTGATGTTGATTTGATGAAATTGATGGTTAGGTTTTGTAAAGGATGGAAAGATGATTAAAATGATATAATCTTTGTTGAAAAAGATGCAAAAATCAGCAAGCAATTGAAGAGAAAAGATGAAGGAAAATGGAGAGAAAATGAGAGAAAATGAGAAAAAAGTAGTTTTGAGAGAAAATGATTAAAATCTCTAATTAAAGTAAATAAAAATACATTTTGGTGAATAAATCATTATTAGAAATTAGAAATGGGTTTATGACCCTCTAAGGATTCTAAGTTAAGCTTGCTTTTCAATTTAGTCACTAAAACATCAATTTTTCCGAAAATTACAAAATAAGTCCTCCAATTTATCCAAAAATTACAAATTGGTCACTTATGCATAATTAAGCATAATTAAAAATTAATATAAAGTCCAAATTATTTTCTTTTAATCTTGAAACACATTTTCAATATTTTAAACCATATTCCAAAATTATTATTTTTATTAATTAAAAATATTCTTATTTTATCTTTCCCGGAATAACGAACCGGAGAACCCGATTCGACCCGAATTGAATTCTCCTAACTAAGCCTAAACTAATAACCCCAAAAATATGATGTTACATGATTCTCAATAAAGGTCATTTAAACATGCACGTTTTAATCGCAACAAAACGTCAACCAAAAGTTATTAAATCAAATTTTATGAGTTCAAATTGTTAATTATGGGCTTTTGAACATAATCATACAGATTAATCTCAAATTTTCAGCTTTTTACTCGGTTAAAATTCGAACGGATTCGCTATAAAGCCCCTGTAGACATACATGTTTTAATCGCAACAAAACGATAACCAAAAGTTATTAAATCAAATTCTATGAATTCAATTTATTAATTATGGGCTTTTGGAACATATTTATAAGATTAATCTCAAATTTTCAGCTTTTTAATCGGTTAAAATTCGAACGGATTCACTATAAAGCTACTTGAAACATGCATGTTTTAATCGCAAAAAAATGACAACCAAAAGTTATTAAATCAAATTTTATGAGTTCAAATAGTTAATTATGGGCTGTAGAACATGATTATAAAGATTAATCTCAAATTTTCAGCTTTTTACTCGGTTAAAATTTGAACTGATTCTCAATAAAGGTCATTTAGACATACAAGTTTTAATCGCAACAAAATGATAACCAAAAGTTATTAAATCAAATTTTATGAGTTCAAATTGTTAATTATGGGATTTTGAACATAATTATAAAGATTAACCTCCAATTTTTAGCTTTTTACTCGGTTAAAATTCGAACGGATTCGCTATAAAGCCCCTTTAGACATGCACGTTTTAATCGCAACAAAACAACAACCAAAACTTATTAAATAAAATTTTATAAGTCCAAATAGTTAATTATAGGCTTTCGAACAAAATTATACAGATTAATCTCAAATTTTTAGCTTTTTCATCGGTTAAAATTCGAAATGATTCTCAATAAAGGTCATTTAGACATGCACGTTTTAATCGCAACGAAACGTCAACCAAAAGTTATTAAATCAAATTTTATGAGTTAAAATTGTTAATTATGGGCTTTTGAACATAATCATACAGACTAACCTCAAATTTTCAGCTTTTTACTTGGTTAAAATTCGAACGGATTCGCTATAAAGCCCCTTTAGACATGCACGTTTTAATCGCAACAAAAAGACAACCAAAAGTTATTAAATCAAATTCTATGAGTTCAATTTGTTAATTATGGGCATTTAAACATAATTATAAGATTAATCTCAAATTTTTAGCTTTTTACTCGGTTAAAATTCAAACTGATTCTCAATAAAGGTCATTTAGACTTGCACGTTTTAATCGCAAAAAAAAATCCACCAAAAGTTATTAAATCAAATTTTATGAGTTCAAATTGTTAATTATGGGCTTTTGAACATAAAAATATAGATTAACCTCAAATTTTCAGCTTTTTACTCAGTTAAAATTCAAACGGATTCGCTATAAAGCCCCTTTAGACATGCACGTTTTAATCGCAACAAAACGAAAACCAAATGTTATTAAATCATTTTTTATGTGTTCAAATTGGTAATTATGGGCTTTTGAACATAATTATATAGATTAATCCAAAATTTTCATCTTTTTACTCGGTTAAAATTCAAACTAATTCTCAATAAAGGTCATTTAGACATGCACGTTTTAATCACAATAAAACGACAACCAAAAGTTATTAAATCAAATTCTATTAGTTCAAATTGTTAATTATGGGATTTAGAACATAATTATAAGATTAATCTCAAATTTTCAACTTTTTACTCGGTTAAAATTCGAACGGATTCGCTATAAAGCCCCTTTAAACATGCACGTTTTAATCGCAACAAAACGACAACCAAAAGTTATTAAATCAAATTCAATTAGATTAATTTTTTAATTATGGGCTTTTGAACATAATTATAATATTACTCTCAAATTTTCAGTATTTTACTCAGTTAAAAATCGAACGGATTCGCTATAAAGCCCCTTTAAACATGCACGTTTTAATCTCAACAAAACGACAATAAAAAATTATTAAATCAAATTTTATGAGTTCAAATAATTAATTATGGGCTTTAGAACATAATTATATAGATTAATCTCAAATTTTCAGCTTTTTACTCGGTTAAAATTCGAACTGATTCTCAATAAAGGTCATTTAAATATGCACGTTTTAATCGCAACAAAACGTCAACCAAAAGTTATTAAATCAAATTTTAAGAGTTCAAATTGTTAATTATGGGCTTTTGAACATAATCATACAGATTAACCTCAAATTTTCAACTTTTTACTTGGTTAAATTCGAACGGATTCGCTATAAAGCCCCTTTAGACATGCACGTTTTAATCGCAACAAAACGACAACCAAAAGTTATTAAATCAAATTCTATAAGTTCAATTTGTTAATTATGGGCTTTTGAACATAATTATAAGATAAATCTCAAATTTTCAGCTTTTTACTCGGTTAAAATTCGAAGGGATTCGCTATAAAGCCCCTTTAAACATGCACGTTTTAATCGCAACAAAACGACAACCAAAAGTTATTAAATCAAATTCAATGAGTTTAATTTTTTAATTATGGGCTTTTGAACATAATTATAAGATTAATCTCAAATTTTCAGCTTTTTACTCTGTTAAAATTCGAAGGGATTCGCTAAGAAGCCCCTTTAAACATGCACGTTTTAATCGTAAAAAAAACAACAACCAAAAGTTATTAAATAAAATTTTATAAGTTCAAATAATTAATTATGGGCTTTAGAACATAATTATATAGATTAATCTCAAATTTTCAGCTTTTTACTCGGTTAAAATTCGAATTGATTCTCAATAAAGGTCATTTAAATATGCACGTTTTAATCGCAACAACACATCAACCAAAAGTTATTAAATCAAATTTTATGATTTCAAATTGTTAATTATGGGCTTTTGAACATAATCATACAGATTAACCTCAAATTTTCAACTTTTTACTTGGTTAAATTTCGAACTGATTCAAAATAAAGGCCTTCTAGACATGCACGTTTTATTCGCAACAAAACGTCAACCAAATGTTATTAAATCATTTTTTATGTGTTCAAATTGGTAATTATGGCCTTTTGAACATAATTATATAGATTAATCCAAAATTTTCATCTTTTTACTCGGTTAAAATTCAAACTGATTCTCAATAAAGGTCATTTAGAGATGCACGTTTTAATCACAATAAAACGACAACCAAAAGTTATTAAATCAAATTCTATTAGTTCAAATTGTTAATTATGGGCTTTAGAACGTCATTTAAATATGCACGTTTTAATCGCAACAAAACGTCAACCAAAAGTTATTAAATCAAATTTTAAGAGTTCAAATTGTTAATTATGGGCTTTTGAACATAATCATACAGATTAACCTCAAATTTTCAACTTTTTACTCGGTTAAATTCGAACGGATTCGCTATAAAGCCCCTTTAGACACGCACGTTTTAATCGCAACAAAACGACAACCAAAAGTTATTAAATCAAATTCTATAAGTTCAATTTGTTAATTATGGGCTTTTGAACATAATTATAAGATAAATCTCAAATTTTTAGCTTTTTACTCGGTTAAAATTCGAAGGGATTCGCTATAAAGCCCCTTTAAACATGCACGTTTTAATCGCAACAAAACGACAACCAAAAGTTATTAAATCAAATTCAATGAGTTTAATTTTTTAATTATGGGCTTTTGAACATAATTATAAGATTAATCTCAAATTTTCAGCTTTTTACTCTGTTAAAATTCGAAGGGATTCGCTAAGAAGCCCCTTTAAACATGCACGTTTTAATCGTAAAAAAAACAACAACCAAAAGTTATTAAATAAAATTTTATAAGTTCAAATAATTAATTATGGGCTTTAGAACATAATTATACAGATTAATCTCAAATTTTTAGCTTTTTACTCGGTTAAAATTCGAATTGATTCTCAATAAAGGTCATTTAAATATGCACGTTTTAATCGCAACAACACGTCAACCAAAAGTTATTAAATCAAATTTTATGATTTCAAATTGTTAATTATGGGCTTTTGAACATAATCATATAGATTAACCTCAAATTTTCAACTTTTTACTTGGTTAAATTTCGAACTGATTCAAAATAAAGGCCTTCTAGACATGCACGTTTTATTCGCAACAAAACGTCAACCAAATGTTATTAAATCATTTTTTATGTGTTCAAATTGGTAATTATGGCCTTTTGAACATAATTATATAGATTAATCCAAAATTTTCATCTTTTTACTCGGTTAAAATTCAAACTGATTCTCAATAAAGGTCATTTAGAGATGCACGTTTTAATCACAATAAAACGACAACCAAAAGTTATTAAATCAAATTCTATTAGTTCAAATTGTTAATTATGGGCTTTAGAACATAATTATAAGATTAATCTCAAATTTTCAGCTTTTTACTCGGTTAAAATTCGAACGGATTCGCTATAAAGCCCCTTTAAACATGCACGTTTTAATCGCAACAAAACGACAACCAAAAGTTATTAAATCAAATTCAATGAGTTTAATTTTTTAATTATGGGCTTTTGAACATAATTATAAAATTAATCTCAAATTTTCAGCTTTTTACTCGGTTAAAATTCGAAGGGATTCGCTAAAAAGCCCCTTTAAACATGTACGTTTTAATCGTAAAAAAAACAACAACCAAAAGTTACTAAATAAAATTTTATGAGTTTAAATAATTAATTATGAGCTTTAGAACATAATTATACAGATTAATCTCAAATTTTCAGCTTTTTACTCGGTTAAAATTCGAACGGATTCTCTATAAAGCCCCTTTAGACATGCACGTTTTAATCGCAACAAACCGACAACCAAAAGTTATTAAATCAAATTTTATGAGTTCAATATGTTAATTATGGGCTTTTGAACAAAATTATACAGATTAATATCAAATTTTTAGCTTTTTACTCGGTTAAAATTCGAACTGATTCTCAATAAAGGCCATTTAGACATGCACGTTTTAATCGCAATAAAACGTCAACCAAAAGTTATTAAATCAAATTTTATGATTTCAATTTGTTAATTATGGGCTTTTGAACATAATCATACAGATTAACCTCAAATTTTCAACTTTTTACTCGGTTAAAATTCGAACTGATTCTCAATAAAGGCCATTTAGACATGCACGTTTTAATCGCAACAAAACATCAACCAAATGTTATTAAATCATTTTTTATGAGTTCAAATTGGTAATTATGGGCTTTTGAACATATTTATATAGATTAATCCAAAATTTTCATATTTTTACTCGGTTAAAATTCAAACTGATTTTCAATAAAGGTCATTTAGACAAACACGTTTTAATCACAACAAAACGACAACCAAAAGTTATTAAATCAATTTCTATTAGTTCAAATTGTTAATTATGGGCTTTAGAACATAATTATAAGATTAATCTCAAATTTTCAGCTTTTTACTCGGTTAAATAAAATTTTATGAGTTCAAATAATTAATTATGCGCTTTAGAACATAATTATACAGATTAATCTCAAATTTTCAGCTTTTTACTCGGTTAAAATTCGAAAATGATTGTCAATAATGGTCATTTAAATATGCACGTTTTAATCGCAACAAAACGTCAACCTAAAGTTATTAAATCAAATTTTATGAGTTCAAATTGTGAATTATGGGCTTTTGAACATAATCATACAGATTAACCTCAAATTTTGAACTTTTTACTCGGTTAAAATTCGAACTGATTCTCAATAAAGGCCATTTAGACATGCACGTTTTAATCGCAACAAAACGTCAACCAAATGTTATTAAATTATTTTTTATGAGTTCAAATTGGTAATTATGGGCTTTTGAACATAATTATATAGATTAATCCAAAATTTTCAACTTTTTACTCGGTTAAAATTCAAACTGATTCTCAATAAAGGTTATTTAGAATTGCACGTTTTAATCACAACAAAACGACAACCAAAAGTTATTAAATCAAATTCTATTAGTTCAAATTATTAATTATGGGCTTTAGAACATAATTATAAGATTAATCTCAAATTTTCAGCTTTTTACTCGGTTAAAATTCGAACGGATTCGATATAAAGCCCCTTTAAACATGCACGTTTTAATCGCAACAAAACGATAACCAAAAGTTATTAAATCAAATTCAATAAGTTTAATTTTTTAATTATGGGCTTTTGAACATAATTATAAGATTAACCTCAAATTTTCAGCTTTTTACTCGGTTAAAACTCAAACGGATTCGCTATAAAGCCCCTTTAGACATGCACGTTTTAATCGCAACAAAACGACAACCAAAAGTTATTAAATCAAATTTTATGAGGTCAATTTGTTAATTATGGGCTTTTGAACATAATTATACAAATTAATTTCAAATTTTCAGCTTTTTACTCGATTAAAATTCGAAAAGTTTCGCTATAAAGCTCCTTTAGAGATGCACGTTTTATTCGCAACAAAACGAAAACCAAAAGTTATTAAATCAAATTCTATGAGGTCAATTTGTTAATTATGGGCTTTTGAACATAATTACAAGATTAATCTCAAATTTTCAGCTTTTTACTCGGTTAAAATTCGAACGGATTAGCTATAAAGCCCTTTTAGACATGCACGTTTTAATCATAACAAAATGGTAACCAAATATTATTAAATTAATTTTTATTAGTTCAAATATTTAATTATAGGCTTTTGAACAAAATTATACAGATTAATCTAAAATTTTCAGCTTTTTACTCAGTTAAAATTCGAACTGATTCTCACTAAAGGTCATATTGACATACATATTTTAATCGCAATAAAACGATAACCAAAAGTTTTTAAATCAAATTTTATGATTTCAAATTGTTAATTATGGGCTTTTGAACCTAATTATATAGATTAATCCAAAATTTTAGTTTTTTACTCGATTAAAATTCGAACTGATTCTCAATAAAGCCCCTTTATACATGCACGTTTTAATCGTAACAAAACGACAACCAAAAGTTATTAAATCAAATTCTATAAGTTCAATTTTTTAATTATGGGCTTTTGAACATAATTATAAGATTAATCTCGAATTTTCACCTTTTTACTCAGTTTAAATTCGAACGGATTAGCTATAAAGCCCTTTTAGACATGCACATTTTAATCGTAACAAAATGATAACCAAATATTATTAAATAAATTTTTATTAGTTCAAATATTTAATTATAGGCTTTTGATCAAAATTATACAGATTAATCTAAAATTTTCAGCTGTTTACTCGGTTAAAATTTGAACGGATTTGCTATAAAGCCCCTTTAGACATGCACGTTTTAGTCGCTACAAAACGAAAACCAAACGTTATTAAATCAAATTCTATGAGTTCAATTTGTTAATTATGGGCTTTTAAACATAATTATAAGATTAATCTCAAATTTTCAGCTTTTTACTCGATTAAAATTCGAACGAATTATCTATAAAGCTCTTTTAGACATGCACATTTTAATCGTAACAAAACAACAACCAAATATTATTAAATCAAATTTTATGAGTTCAAATTGTTAATTATAGGCTTTTTAACATAATTATACAGATTAATCTAAAATTTTCAACTTTTTACTCGGTTAAAATTCGAATTGATTCTCAATAAATATCATTTTGACATACAGGTTTTAATCGCAACAAAACGACAATCAAAACTTTTTAATTCAAATTTTATGAGTTCAAATTGTTAATTATGGGCTTTTGAACATAATTATATAGATTAATCGAAAATTTTCAGCTTTTTACTCGTATAAAATTCGAACTGATTCTTAATAAAGGTCATTTAGACATGCACGTTTTAATCGCAACAAAACGACAAACAAAAGTTATTAAATCAAATTTTATGAGTTCAAATTGTTAATTATGGGCTTTTGAACATAATTATACAGATTAATCTCAAATTTTTAGCTTTTTACTCGGTTAAAATTCGAACGGTTTCGCTATAAAGCCCCATTAGACATGCACGTTTTAATCGCAACAAAACGAAAACCAAAAGTTACTAAATCAAATTCTATAAGTTTAATTTTTTAATTATGGGCTTTTGAACATAATTATAAGATTAATCTCAAATTTTCAGCTTTTTACTCGATTAAAATTCGAACGGATTAGCTATAAAGCCCTTTTAGACATTCAAATTTTAATCGTAACAAAATGATAACCAAATATTATTAAATCAATTTTTATTAGTTCAAATATTTAATTATTGGCTTTTGATCAAAATTATACAGATTAATCTAAAATTTTAAGCTTTTTACTCGGTTAAAATTCGAACGGATTCGCTATAAAGCCCCTTTAGACATGCACGTTTTAATCGCAATATAACGACAAGCAAAAGTTTTTAAATCAAATTTCATGAGTTCAAATCGTTAAGTATATGATTTTGAACATAATTATACAGATTAATCTAAAATTTTCAGCTTTTTACTCGGTTAAAATTCAAATTGATTCTCAATAAAGGTCATTTAGACATGCAAGTTTTAATCGCAACAAAACGACAAACAAAAGTTATTAAATCGAATTTTATGAGTTCAAATTGTTAATTATGGGCTTTTGAACATAATTATACAGATTAATCTCAAATTTTCAGCTTTTTACTCGGTTAAAATTTGAACGGTTTCGCTATAAAGCCCCTTTATACATGCACGTTTTAATCGCAACAAAACGACAACCAAAAGTTATTAAATCAAATTCTATAAGTTCAATTTTTTAATTATGGGCTTCTGAACATAATGATAAGATTAATCTCAAATTTTCATCTTTTTACTCAGTTTAAATTCGAACGGATTAGCTATAAAGCGCTTTTAGACATGCACATTTTAATCGTAAAAAAATGATAACCAAATATTATTAAATCAATTTTTATTAGTTCAAATATTTAATTATAGGCTTTTGATCAAAATTATACAGACTAATCTAAAATTTTCAGCTGTTTACTCGGTTAAAATTCGAACGGATTCGCTATAAAGCCCGTTTAGACATGCACGTTTTAATCGCTACAAAACGACAACCAAACGTTATTAAATCAAATTCTATGAGTTCAATTTGTTAATTATGGGCTTTTAAACATAATTATAAGATTAATCTTAAATTTTCTGCTTTTTACTCGATTAAAATTCGACGAATTATCTATAAAGCTCTTTTAGACATGCACATTTTAATCGTAACAAAACGACAAAAAAATATTATTAAATCAATTTTTATTAGTTCAAACATTTAATTATAGGCTTCTGAACAAAATTATACAGATTAATCTAAAATTTTCAGTTGTTTACTCGGTTAAAATTCGAATGGATTCGCTATAAAACCCTTTAGACATGCACGTTTTAATCGCAACAAAACGACAACCAAAAGTTATTAAATCAAATTCTATGAGTTCAATTTTGTTAATTATGGGATTTTGAACATAATTGTGCGATTAATCTCAAATTTTTAGCTTTTTACTCGGTAAAAATTCGAACGTACTCGCTATAAAGCCCTTTAGACATGCACGTTCTAATCGCAAATAAACAACAACTAAAAGTTTTTAAATCAAATTTTATGAGTTCAAATTGTAAATTATAGGCTTTTGAACATAATTATACAGATTAATCTAAAATTTTCAACTTTTTACTCGGTTAAAATTCGAATTGATTCTCAATAAATATCATTTTGACATACAGGTTTTAATCGCAACAAAACGTCAACCAAAAGTTTTTAAATCAAATTTTATGAGTTCAAATTGTTAATTATGGGCTTTTGAACATAATTATATAGATTAATCGAAAATTTTCAGCTTTTTACTCGTTTAAAATTCGGACTGATTCTCAATAAAGGTCATTTAGACATGCACGTTTTAATCTCAACAAAACGACAAACAAAAGTTATTAAATCAAATTTTATATGTTCAAATTGTTAATTATGGGCTTTTGAACATAATTATACAGATTAATCTCAAATTTTCAGCTTTTTACTCGGTTAAAATTCGAACGGTTTCGCTATAAAGCCCCTTTAGACATGCACGTTTTAATCGCAACAAAACGACAACCAAAAGTTTTTAAATCAAATTCTATAAGTTTAATTTTTTAATTATGGGCTTTTGAACATAATTATAAGATTAATCTTAAATTTTCAGCTTTTTACTCGATTAAAATTCGAACGGATTAACTATAAAGCCCTTTTAGACATGCACATTTTAATCGTAACAAAATGATAAAGGTCATTTAGACATGCACGTTTTAATCGCAACAAAACGACAAACAAAAGTTATTAAATCAAATTTTATGAGTTTAAAAATTGTTAATTATAGGCTTTTGAACATAATTATATAGATTAATCTCAAATTTTCAGCTTTTTACTCGGTTAAAGTTCAAACGGTTTCGCTATAAAGCCCTTTTAGACATATACGTTTTAATCGCAACAAAACGACAACCAAAAGTTATTAAATAAAATTCTATGAGTTCAATTTGTTAATTATGGGTTTTAAACATAATTATAAGATTAATCTAAAATTTTCAGCTTTTTACTCTGTTAAAATTCGAACGGATTACACACCTGTCTTACATTTACAATATTCCTCTTATTTTCCTGGCTACGGAAGAATCTGCTCATGATATTGGTAAATCCTTAGGGTCTTTAATTGGCTCCGTCACAAAACTCGATACGCGGAAAATCGATTCCAACATGGTTGACTATCTACGGGTTGGTTTGTCTTTAGATGTTGCCCAGCCTGTTAGGCGTTGTGTTGCTATTGGGGGAGGGCCCTCCACAAGATTCCGTCCACTTCAGTATGAACGTCTTCCTACTTTTTGTCATTGCTGTGGCCGTATTGGACATTCTCTAGATTCTTGTTCTATCCCGACTGATTCACGACCGGAACAACTCCCTTTTGGCGATTGGCTACGTCATGTTCCTAAGAAGAAGGACCCACAACCCACTCAACGCGGTAGGATCCGTTATATCAGCAACGATTCTAATGCTCAAAAATTACCTACGCCATCCCAAACCACCACCGCCGCCAATACTAGTAATGGGGAGGATAAAGGTCTTTTGTCCTCTCTTCCGAATAGTGGCAACGACCCTGCTCCAAGTAGTGAACCTCCAATTTTCTCCAAAGGTCCTAGACTTCTCCCAACGGTCCCTAGCAAGATCACTGCTCGACGCTATCCCTCACAGCCGCTGCAAATGGTCTTTCCTGATCAGAGCTCCAATATTACCTCTCGGCTACCTTCCAACGCTAATACTGGGGACGTGAGCCTCCTTGATCCCGACCTCCAAGACTTGGAGGCTGATTTAGCCAATGACCAAGATTTCCAAGAAGCTGCTGAATGGCTCGAATCTGCTCCAACTCCTCGGAGAGCTGCTCGGACGACATCAGGTAGAGGTGCTAAGAGAACTCCTCCCTCTGATGAGAATGCTAGGGTTAAGCGACCACGAGCTAGCACTACCCCTTTAGAGAGAGCTGGGATGAGCAGCGTTAAAAACTCTGCGGCGGAGGTTGACACTGATCAGCCCCGCCGACAGAAATGAGTTGTCTACTTTGGAACTGTCAGGGCTTTGGCAAGACCTTGACAGTTTCTCTTCTACATCTTGCTGGTTTCATGCGTTTTGTTTTTTCTTTTCTTTTCTTTAGGTGTTTTTGGTTCTCGCTTTTGTTAAGAACCTTTAGTTACTTTGGCCTCTTTTTTCTTTTTTTGATGTTTTTTGTTTTATGGAATACTAATAATATTTCTTTTTTGTTTGTTTACTTTTTTCGTTTCTACCTTTATTTTATTTTATTTTTTGCTATTTATCCATTTATTACTTCACTATTTCTCTATTCTGTTTGTTTTCTTCCTTTTGAGGAACTTCCAACGGCTCTGCCTTTACCACCCTTTTTAAGGGATTTCTCTAACATCTCTAATGGTGTTGTTCCAATCCGATCTTTTACCTTTATTTTCGGCTCATGTATACGTTCTTCTGGATGTTCTACTTTCTTACCTTTGAATTCTCCAACGTCTTTCACTTATTGTTTCTATTTTTTCCCATTCATTTCAACCTTTTCTTGCATTAGGATTTGTCTTTCGTCTTGGGCCAGATTTGATTTAGCTGGGATGAGCAGCGTTAATAACTCTTCGGCGGAGGTTGATAGTGATCAACCCCGCCGAGACAAATGAAACTCTTATGTTGGAACTGCCAGGGACTTGGCAACGCCCAGGCAGTTCTTGCGCTTCAACGTGCTACTTTAAAGCATGCTGCAGATTGTGTTTTTCTTTGCGAAACTAGATTGACTCAATCCAATATGGAGAGGATTAAACATAAACTAGGCATGCATGGATGCATAGCCGTTGACTCCAGACCTTCTTGTACGGGCCTTGCTTTTCTTTGGAACAACAATGTCTCTGTCGATTTACTTTCCTACTCCGATCGACACATTGATGTCATTCTCTCTTTCGGTGTGTTATCCTTCCACTTCTCTGGTTTACATGGGTTCCCAGAAACTGCAAATAAATATAAAACATGGCAGCTGATAGATTCCCTTCATTCAACATCCACCCTTCCCTGGCTTTTAGGGGGGGACTTTAATGAAATTCTTTCTGATTTTGAAAAACGAGGTGGGCCTCGGCGTGCAAGATCACAAATTAATAATTTTCGGGATTGTCTTGACAAGAACGATCTTTTTGACTGCAAACCAACATCTGGTTGGTTCACTTGGACTCGATCAGGTCGTGCTACGGAAACTATCATGGAACGACTTGATCGCTTTCTAGGCAATTCTGCTTGGTTCCAAGCTTTCCCTAATTGTCAAGCTATGTCCTTCTTTCAAGCGCGTTCTGATCATTGTCCTATCCTAATGGATACAAACCCTTGCCAATCTCAACGTTCTCTGCGCCTTCACATTCCTTTTCGTTATGAGAACTGTTGGGCTGATAACCCAGAGGTTCTTTCTCGAATTACTGCGATTTGGTCTAACCGAAATTGCTCGACTATTCAGAAGCTGCACAAGATTGGACGTTTTTTGGCTAAATGGCAATCTAATAAGCGTACGCATCACTCAGCTTACTGAGTTTATCAATATGTGTCTTCAACGTCAACACTCGGATACGAATGCTCCTAACTTCCTTGCTGCCAAGAGTGAGCTTGACCGCTTACTTAATGAGAAGGAAATTTATTGGGCTCAACGAGCTCGGGTACACTGGTTAGTCCATGTTGATAAGAACACTTCCTTTTTTCATGCAAGGGCAACCAACCGGCGACGAAAGAATCATATTGCTGGGCTTTTTAACAATCAGAATTTATGGCAAACTAATACACCTGATATAATGTCTATTGTTGTTAGTTACTTTCAATATCTCTTTGCTTCTTCCTCCCCTACTAGTGCGTCTTCCATTTTGGACAACATTCCCCCTATTGTTTCTGATTCAATGAATAATGACCTTAATAAGGACTTTACAGCAGATGAAGTCTATGCTGCCTTTCGTGACATTGACCCGAGGAAAGCTCCTGGTGTTGATGGCTTCCCGAGCGGCCTTTTTTGAAAGTACTAGGACATTCTTGGTCCGGAATTTATAAGCCTCTGCCTCGGACTTTTACGAGGGACGGTCAATTTAGACGAGGTCAATCGATCCATTATTGTTCTTATCCCTAAAGTAAGCGACCCCACTACGATGAGACATCTACGACCTATTAGTCTTTGCACAGTCATTTATAAAACTATTTCAAAAGTTTTAGTCAACCGGCTAAAATCTATCATGCCCTTATGCATTAGTGGTAATCAGGCTGCGTTCGTTCGTGGGTGGAATATTTCTGATAACATTCTTATCGCTCATGAGCTTATCCATACTCTTAACACTGATGTTACTTCTTTGGCTAAAGGAGCCAGCCTCAAGCTGGATATGGAAAAAGCCTTCGACCGTGTTGAATGGCCTTTTCTTGAACAAGTTATGCTTCGTCTGGGTTTCAACTCAGACTGGGTTTCTCTTATTATGAGGTGCGTTTCCTCGGTCTCTTATCAAGTTCGCATCAATGACTCTCTTTCAAGGCCTTTTAAACACAGTAGAGGGTTGTGGCAAGGTGACCCCCTCTCCCCCTTTTTGTTTCTTTTCTGCACTCAAGGTCTCTCGGCCTTGCTCAATTCTGAACAAGCCAATGGGCACCTCCCTGGTCTCCGTGCCAGTAGGAATGGGCCTCGCATCAATCACCTTCTTTTTGCGGATGACTGTGTTGTCTTTATCAAAAATTCACCCGCAGAGGCTCAGCGCCTCAAGGATGTTTTGCAGACTTATACTTCCTCGTCGGGACAAGCAGTGAACTTTGAAAAGTCTACTATCTTTTTCTCACGGAAAACTTCCTCTCTGCTTAGGACTGAGATTAATGATATCCTTTGTGTACGAGAGGTGGATGACCCTGGTATTTATTTAGGGATCCCCCTCCTTATTGGGAAGAACAAAACTGCAGCCTTAGGGTTTACCAGGGATAATATGAGTGCCCGGCTGAGTACTTGGGATAAACATCTCCTTTCCTTCAGTGGTCGTGAAGTTTTCATTAAAGTAGTTATCCAATCTATGCCTCAATATGTCATGTCTTGTTACCTCTTACCACACAATATTATTGACGATATGACTACCGTCATACGTCGATATTGGTGGTCGGGGAAAGCTGGTAAACGTGGGTGGCACATGCTTTCCTGGGATACTCTCTGCCTCCCTAAAGCTGCTGGAGGTGTAGGGTTTCGTGATCTTCACCACTTTAATATCGCTCTGTTAGGCAAGCAAGTTTGGCGGTTAATTTGTGAACCTGATAACCTTCTAAGTCAGGTTTACAAGTGCAAGTACTACCCTACGGGTTCGGTCCTAGAGTCTACTCATACGCGTAGTTCTTCTTTTGCTTGGAAAGGTCTAAGCGTTGCTATTTCCAAGCTTTGTCACGGGTTTTTCAAACGCCCTGGCATGTCCAGTAACATTAAGGTTCATTTTGATAGGTGGGGTGGTTCTCAGCCCGTTCACCTTTATGGTACTTATGAAATGAATGATGAAGTCCCTCTTCGTGCAGGTTCTTTCATGCTCCATAATTCAACTCGTTGGGATGAAGCAAAAGTGAGGTTTTTTTTCCCATGAAGATGCTAATACCATCCTTAACGTCCCAATTATTAATGATTGCAATGACTCTACCCTTTGGGGTTACCATGATGCAGGTCTTTACACGGTCCGTTCTGGTTATCATTTTTTGCAGTCGCAATTCGGGCCTGTTAACAGGCCTTCTAAACTATGGAAAATCTTGTCTAAGTTGCCTACTCTGCCCAAAGTTCGGTCATTTGGTTGGCATTTATGTCATGATGCGTTACCTTCCGGTCAGAAAATTATGCAGGCTAATCTTGGACCTGGAGTTTTCCCTATATGCAACTTGACTGTCGAAACGTCTATCCATGCTATGCGTGATTGTCCTAGTGCTAAGGAGGCGATTCTCTTGGCAGGCCTTCCCCTTAGGCTGTTGTCTACTGTCTATACCTCTCCCTTTCAATGGCTTTCTGCTGCTGCTGGTTTCCTTACCCTACACCAATTCTCCCTTCTTGTCACAATCTTATGGAACCTATGGAACCGCCGTAATGATTTTGTTCATAACAACCATATTCAACCGATTTGGCTAATTGTTGCCTCCACCCAAAATTTGCTCACTGACTATACATCCTCTAATGATAAGGCCCACAAATCCTCCCGGCTAGCTGAGCCCACTCTTGCTCCAGCTAGATGGATGAAACCGGCTCCAGGTTTTGTCAAAATTAACACGGATGGGGCATTTCATCCTGTTATGAGAGGAGCTGCTGCTGGGGTTATTGCTCGCGATTCTTCTGGCTTCGTGCTTGGTGGCTGCTTCATGCCCCTCCTTTGCCCGGATCCTACCTCTGTTGAGGCTCTTGCTATTCTGGAAGGCTTACGGCTTGCTGCTGCCAACGGATGGTCTAACGTGATTCTAGAAACTGACTCTGCGTCCATTGCTAACAAAGTTAATCATGCTCCGTCTCGAGATCTTTCCACAGTGCAGCACTTGATTGCTCGCATTCGTACCACCCTGGGTACTGTGCCTAATTGTAAGATTTGTTATGTACCTAGAGATGCAAACGTTGTTGCCCATACTTTGGCTAGTAGGGCTTTGCGTTCTTTTACCTTTGCTTCTTTTGATTGTTTCTTTCCCGACTTTATTCGGGCCTCTGTAAACCTGGAGAGGTTCTCCTCTTCTTCTCAATAAAACTTTGGGTACTCTTTTCCCCATAGGGGCCTTCCCACCCCTCGGGGTGGTCGGGTATAGGGGTTTTTTAATGAGGCCCTTTTTCAAAAAAAAAAAATCGAACGGATTAGCTATAAAGCTCTTTTAGACATGTACGTTTTAATCGTAACAAAACGACAACCAAATATTATTAAATCAATTTTTATTAGTTCAAATATTTAATTATAGGCTTTTGAACAAAATTCCATAGATTAATCTAAAATTTTTAGCTGTTTACTCAGTTAAAATTCGAACGGATTCGCTATAAAACCCATTTAGACATGTACGTTTTAATCGCGACAAAACGACAAACAAAAGTTATTGAATCAAATTTTATGAGTTCAAATTGTTAATTATGGGCTTTTGAACATAATTATTAAGATTAATCTCAAATTTTTAGCTTTTTACTCGGTTAAAAATCCAACGGCTTCGCTATAAAACACCTTTAGACATGCACGTTTTAATCGCAACAAAATGACTAAAAAAAGTTATTAAATAAAATTTTATGAGTTCAAATTGTTAATTATGGGATTTTGAACCTAATTATACAGATTAATCTAAAATTTTCAGCTTTTTACTCGTTTAAAATTCGAACTGATTCTCAATAAAGGTCATTTAGACATGCACGTTTTAATCGCAACAAAACGACAAACAAAAGTTATTAAATCAAATTTTATGAGTTCAAATTGTTAATTATGGGCTTTTGAACATAATTATACAGATAAATCTCAAATTTTCAGCTTCTTACTCGGTTAAAATTCGAACGGTTTCCCTATAAAGCCCCTTTAGACATACACATTTTAATCGCAACAAAACGACAACCAAAAGTTTTTAAATCAAATTTTATGAGTTCAAATTGTTAATTATGGGCTTTTGAACATAATTATATAGATTAATCAAAAATTTTCAGCTTTTTACTCGGTTAAAATTCGAACTGATCCTTAATAAAGGTCATTTAGACATACACGTTTTAATCGCAACAAAATGACAAACAAAAGTTATTAAATCAAATTTTATGAGTTCAAATTGTTAATTATGGGCTTTTGAACATAATTATACAGATTAATCTAAAATTTTCAGCTTTTTACTCAGTTAAAATTCGAACGATTTCGCTGTAAAGCCCCTTTAGACATGTACGTTTTAATCGCAACAAAACAACAACCAAATGTTATTAAATCAAATTCTATGAGTTCAATTTGTTAATTATGGGCTTTTGAACATAATTATTAGATTAATCTGAAATTTTTAGCTTTTTACTCGGTTAAAATTCGAACGGATTAGCTATAAAGCACATTTAGATATGCACGTTTTAATCATAATAAAACGACAACCAAATACTATTAAATCAATTTTTATTAGTTCAAATATTTAATTATAGTCTTTTGAACAAAATTATACAGATTAATCTAAAATTTTCAGCTTTTTACTCGGTTAAAATTCGAACGGATTCGCTATAAAGCCCCTTTAGACATGCACGTTTTAATCGCAACAAAACGACAACCAAAAGTTATTAAATCAAATTCTATGAGTTAAATTTTGTTAATTATGGGATTTTGAATGTAATTATAAGATTAATCTCAAATTTTCAGCTTTTTAATCGGTTAAAATACGAACGGACTCGCTATAAAGCCATTTATACATGCACGTTTTAATGGCAAAAAACAACAACAAAAAGTTATTAAATCAAATTTTATGAGTTCAAATTGTTAATTATGGGATTTTGAACATGATTATAGAAATTAAACTAAAATTTTCAACTTTTTACACGATTAAAATTTGAACTGATTCTCAAAAAAGGTCATTTAGTCATGTAAGTTTTAATCGCGATAAAACGACAAACAAAAGTTATTAAATCAAGTTTTATGACTTCAAATTGTTAATTATAGGCTTTTGAACATAATTACACAGATTAATCTCAAATTTTCAACTTTTTACTCGGTTAAAATTCGAACGGATTCGCTATAAAGCCCCTTTAGACATGCACATTTTAATCGCAACAAAACGACAACCAAAAGTTATTAAATCAAATTCTATGAGTTCAATTTGTTAATTATTGGCTTTTGAATATTATTATAAGATTAATCTAAAATTTTCAGCTTTTTACTCGGTTAAAATTCGAACGGATTCGCTATAAAGCCCCTTTAGATATGCACGTTTTAATCGAAAAAAAACAACAACCAAAAGTTATTAAATCAAATTTTTTGAGTTCAAATTGTTAATTATGGGCTTTTGAACATAATTATACAGATTAATCTCAAATTTTCAGCTTTTTACTCGGTTAAAATTCGAACGATTTCGCTATAAAGCCCCTTTATACATGCACGTTTTAATCGCAACAAAACGGCAACCAATAGTTATTAAATCAAATTCTATAAGTTCAATTTTTTAATTATGGGCTTTTGAACATAATTATAAGATTAATCTCAAATTTTCAGCTTTTTACTCGATTAAAATTCAAAAGGATTAGCTATAAAGCCCTTTTAGACATACACATTTTAATCGTAACAAAATGATAACCAAATATTATTAAATCAATTTTTATTATTTCAAATATTTAATTATTTGCTTTTGATCAAAATTATACAGATTAATCTAAAATTTTAAGCTTTTTACTCGGTTAAAATTCGAACGGATTCGCTATAAAGCCCCTTTAGACATGCACGTTTTAATCGCAATAAAATGACATGAAAAAGTTATTTTGGCATACAAGTTTTAATCGCAACAAAACGACAACCAAAAGTTTTTAAATCAAATTTTATGAGTTCAAATTGTTAATTATGGGCTTTTGAACATAATTATATAGATTAATGCAAAATTTTCAGCTTTTTACTCGGTTAAAATTCGAACTGATTCTCAATAAAGGTCATTTAGACATGCACGTTTTAATCGCCACAAAATTACAAAAAAAAGTTATTAAATCAAATTTTATGAGTTTAAAAATTGTTAATTATAGGCTTTTGAACATAATTATACAGATTAATCTCAAATTTTCAGCTTTTTACTCGGTTAAAATTCGAACGGTTTCGCTATAAAGCCCCTTTAGACATATACGTTTTAATCGTAACAAAACGACAACCAAAAGTTATTAAATAAAATTCTATGAGTTCAATTTGTTAATTATGGGCTTTTAAACATAATGATAAGATTAATCTAAAATTTTCAACTTTTTACTCTGTTAAAATTCGAACGGATTAGCTATAAAGCTCTTTTAGACATGTACGTTTTAATCGTAACAAAACGACAACCAAATATTATTTAATCAATTTTTATTAGTTCAAATATTTAATTATAGGCTTTTGAACAAAATTCCACAGATTAATCTAAAATTTTCAGTTTTTTACTCAGTTAAAATTCGAACGGATTCGCTATAAAGCCCATTTAGACATGTACATTTTAATCGCGACAAAACGACAAAAAAAAGTTATTGAATCAAATTTTATGAGTTCAAATTGTTAATTATGGGATTTTGAACATGATTATAGAAATTAAACTGAAATTTTCAACTTTTTACTCGGTTAAAATTTGAACTGATTCTCAAAAAAGGTCATTTAGTCATGCAAGTTTTAATCGCGATAAAACGACAAACAAAAGTTATTAAATCAAGTTTTATGACTTCAAATTGTTAATTATAGGCTTTTGAACATAATTACACAGATTAATCTCAAATTTTCAACTTTTTACTCGGTTCAAATTCGAACGGATTCGCTATAAAGCCCTTTAGACATGCACATTTTAATCGCAACAAAACGACAACCAAAAGTTATTTAATCAAATTCTATGAGTTCAATTTGTTAATTATGGGCTTTTAAACATAATTATATAGATTAATCTTAAATTTTCAGCTTTTAACTCGGTTAAAATTCGAACGGATTAGCTATAAAGCTCTTTTAGACATGTACGTTTTAATTGTAACAAAATGACAACCAAATATTATTAAATCAAATTTTATTAGTTCAAATATTTAATTATAGGCTTTTGAGCAAAATTTTACAGAATAATCTAAAATTTTCTGCTTTTTACTTGGATAAAATTCTTACGGTTCTCAATAAAGGTCATTTATACATGCACGTTTTAATCGCAACAAAACGCCAAACAAAAGTTATTAAATAAAATTTCATGAGTTCAAATTGTTAAATATGGGCTTTTCAACAAAATTATACAGATTAATCTCAAATTTTCAGCTTTTTACTCCGTTAAAATTTGAACGGATTTGCTATAAAGCCCCTTTAGACATGCACGTTTTAATCACAACAAAACGACAACTAAAAGCTATTCAATCATATTCTATAAGTTCAATTTGTTAATTATAGGCTTTTGAGCAAAATTATACTGATTAATCTCAAATTTTCAGCTTTTACTCGAATAAAATTTGAACGGATTCGCTATAAAGCCCCTTTAGACATGCACGTTTTAATAGCTACAAAACGAAAACCAAAAGTTATTAAATCAAATTTTATGAGTTCAAATTGTTAATTATGGGCTTTTGAACTTAATTATACATATTAATCTCAAATTTTCAGCTTTTTACTCAGTTAAAATTCGAACGGATTCGCTATAAAGACCCTTTAGACATGCACGTTTTAATCGCAACAAAACGACAACCAAAAGTTATTAAATCAAATTTTATGAGTTCAAATAGTTAATGATGAGCTTTTGAACATAATTATATAGATTAATCTCAAATTTTCAGCTTTTTACTCGGTTAAAATTCAAACTGATTCTCAATAAAGGTCATTTAGACATGCACGTTTTAATTGCAACAAAACGACAACCAAAAGTTATTAAATCTTTATGAGTTCAAATAGTTAATTATGGGCTTTTGAACATAATTGTACAGATTATTCTTAGATTTTTAGCTTTTTACTCGGTTAAAATACGAATGGATTCGCTATAAAGCCCCTATAGACATGTACGTTTTAATCACAACAAAACGAAAACCAAAAGTTATTAAATCAAATTTTATAAGTTCAAATAGTTAATTATGGGCTTTTGAATATAATTATACAGATTAGTATAAATTTTTTAGCTTTTTACTCGGTTAAAATTCGTATTGATTCTCAATAAAGGTCATTTAGACATGCACGTTTTATTCGCAACAAAATGAAAACCAAAAGTTATTAAATCAAATTTTATGAGTTCAAATTGATAATTATGGGCTTTTGAACCTAATTATACAGATTAATCTCAAATTTTTAGCTTTTTACTCAGTTAAACTTCGAACTGATTAGCTATAAAGCACATTTAGATATGCACGTTTTAATCGCAACAAAACGAAAACCAAAAGTTATTAAATCAAATTTTATGACTTCAAATTATGAATTATGGGCTTTTGAACATAATTATAAGATTAATCTCAAATTTTCAACTTTTTACTCGATTAAAATTCAAACGGATTAGCTATAAAGCCCTTTTAGACATGCACGTTTTAATCGCAACAAAATGACAACCAAAAGTTATTAAATCAAATTTTATGAGTTCAAATAGTTAATTATGGACTTTTGAACATAATTATTCATATTAATCTCAAATTTTCAATTTTTTACTCGGTTAAAATTCTTACTGATTCTCAATAAAGGTCATTTAGACATGCACGTTTTAATCGCGACAAAACGACAACCAAAAGCTATTAAATCAAATTTTATAAGTTCAAATTGTTAATTATGGGCTTTTGAACATAATTATATAAATTAATCTAAAATTTTTAGTTTTTTACTCGGTTAAAATTCGAACTGATTCTCAATAAATCTCATTTTCACATGCACGTTTTAATCGCAACAAAACGACGACCAAAAGTTATTAAATAAAATTTTATGAGCTCAAATAGTCAATTATGGTCTTTTGAACATAATTATATAGATTAATCTCAACTTTTCAGCTTTTCACTCGGTTAAAATTTGAACTGATTCTCAATAAAGGTCATTTAGACATGCACATTTTAATCGTAACAAAACAACAACCAAAAGTTATTGAATCAAATTTAATGAGTTCAAATTGTTAATTATGGTCTTTGGAACATAATTATACAGATTAATCTCAAATTTTTAGCTTTTTACTATGTTAAAATTTGATTCGCTATAAAGCCCCTTTAGACATGCACGTTTTAATCGTAAGAAAACGACAACCAAAAGTTATTAAATCAAATTTCATGAGTTCAAATAGTTAATTATGGTCTTTTGAACATAATTATACAGATTAATCTCAAATTTTCAGCTTTTCACTCGGTTAATATTCGAATTGATTCTCAATAAAGGCCATTTAGACGTACACATTTTAATCGTAACAATACGATAACCAAATATTATTAATTCAATTTTTATTAGTTCAAATAGTTAATTATAGGCTTTTGAACAAAATTATACAGATTAATCTCAAATTTTCAGCTTTTTACTCGATTAAAATTCAAACTGATTCGCTATAAAGCCCCATTACACATGCACATTTTAATCGCAACAAAACGACAACCAAAAGTTATAAAATAAAATTTAATGAGTTCAAACTGTTAATTATGGGCTTTTGAACATAATTATACAGATTAATCTCATAGTTGCAGCTTTTTACTCCGTTAAAATTCGAACGTATTAGTTAGAGAGTCCCTTTAGACATGCAAGTTTTAATCGTAACAAAACGACGACCAAATATTATTAAATCAATTTTTAATAGTTCAAATAGTTAATTATAGGATTTTAAAGAAAATTATACAGATTAATCTCAAATTTTCAGATTTTTACTCGGTTAAAATTCGAACGGATTCGCTATAAAGCTCATTAGACATGCACGTTTTAATCACAAAAAAACGACGACCAAAAGTTATTAAATCAAATTTTATAAGTTCAAATATTTAATTATGGTCTTTTGAACATAATTATATGGATTAATCTCAACTTTTCAGCTTTTCACTCGGTTAAAATTTGAATTGATTCTTAATAAAGGCCATTTAGACATGCACATTTTAATAGTAACAAAACGACAACCAAAAGTTATTAAATCAAATTTAATGAGTGCAAATTGTTAATTATTGGCTTTGGAACATAATTATACAGATTAATCTCAAATTTTCAGCTTTTTACTAGGTTAAAATTTGATTCGCTATAAAGCCCCTTTAGACATGCAGGTTTTAATCGCAAGAAAACGACAACCAAAAGTTATTAAACCAAATTTCATGAGTTCAAATAGTTAATTATGGTCTTTTGAACATAATTATACAGAGTAATCTTAAATTTTTAGCTTTTCACTCGGTTAAAATTCGAACTGATTCTCAATAAAGGTCATTTAGACGTACACATTTTAATCGTAACAAAACGACAACAAAATATTATTAAATCAATTTTTATTATTTCAAATAGTTAATTATAGGCTTTTGAACAAAATTACACAGATTAATCTCAAATTTTGAGCTTTTTACTCGGTTAAAATTCAAACGGATTCGCTATAAAGCCCCTTTAGACATGTACGTTTTAATCGCAACAAAACGACAACCAAAAGCTATTATATCAAATTCTATGAGTTCTGTAACATCCCTTTTTTGGGGTTATTAATTTAGTCTTAGTTAGGAGAATTCGATTCGGGTTGAATCGGGTTCTCCTGTTCATTATTCCGGGGAAAAATGAATAAGAATATTTTAATTAGGGAAAATAATAATTTTGAAATATGGTTTAAAATATTGAAAATATATTTCAAGATTAAAAGAAAATAATTTGGACTTTATATTGATTTTTAATTATGCTTAATTATGCATAAATGACCAATTTGTAATTTTTGGAAAAATTGGAGGACTTATTTTGTAATTTTCGAAAAATTACATGTTTTAGTGACTAAATTGAAAAGCAAGATAAACTTAGAATCCTTAGAGGGCCATAAACCCATTTCTAATTTTTAATAATGAATTATTCACCAAAATGTATTTTAATTAGAGATTTTTAATCATTTTCTCTCAAAAGCACTTTTCTCTCATTTTCTCTTCACTTTCTCTTCATCTTTTCTCTTCAATTCCTTGCTGATTTTTGCATCTTTTTCCATAAAGATTACATCATTTTCATCATCTTTCCATCCTTTACAAAACCTAAGCATCAATTTTATCAAATCAACATCAAATTGCAAGGAATCAAGAAGAGGAAATTACATCTTTTTGGTGAATAGATCTTGAAGGTAATTTTCTGGATTTTTATTCTTTTCTAAGGTTCTTTATTGAAATTCCCAAGTATTAGCTTGCTAATCTTTGAATAAAAACTTAATTCTATGTTTTTAATGTTAGATCTAGTGTTTTTGTGAAAGTTTTTGTGAAATCATTTTAGATCTCATTTAATGCTGGAATTAGATGGATTCAATTGTGTTTTTATGTTAATTAAATGATTAATTGAATCTTCATTTGATAGTACATTGATTTAATCCCAGAATAATGCAATCGGTGTAGTTTTAAGGTGTTTTTCGGTTGTTTTATGGGCTGTTTTAGATGCTTTAATGTTGTTGGAGATATAAGGATGGTTTGGATGTGTTTTTGGATCATAATTGAATTAGATTAGATGTTAGATTCGTTAGGTTTTGGGCTGATGTTGTTCGGATGCTTTTTGGCTTAGTTTACGGTCTTTTCGGCTAAGTTTTCGGTAGTTTAACGGTGATCGGTTATGGCTGTTGGTTTGAGCATGTTATAATGTGAGAATGCTCTGTTTTTAATGTTGTAGAAGAGGTACAAGAAGAAGCTTGAGTTCTGGTGCGTTGATTCGATCATCGGATAGCGGCAAAAGCTCGTTCGCTTATTGTTGAGTGATTACGGATTTTAAAGCGAATCGCGTTTGGTACGGTTCTATTTTGGGGACTATGGAAGAGTGGGAAAACCTTCCATAGTTCAAGAGTAAGTAAAGTAAATGTTTTTGATAAACCGATATGAGTTTCGGCTACATTTGATAAAGGCATTATGTTAGTAATGCAATGAGATTTATGGAAATGCATGAGCATGTTTTGAAATGGTGCATACATGAGAATTATTTGCTGGAATGCATAGCTTATTTAGCATCCATGATTGTGAAAAATTATGAGAAATGATTTGGGATACAATATGGTTATTTGCCTTATATATGATGGTGCCTTTGGGCATGGCTTTTGGTTCATTTGTTGAACATATTATGCATGCATTATGAGCAACAAGTTATATGATTTAAAATATAATATAGTTAATTGCCTTATACATGATGGTGCCTTTGGGCATGGCTTTTGGTTCATTTGTTGAACATATTATGCATGCAGTATGAGCAGCAAGTTATCATACATATTTGATTATGATATTGGCTTAGTGACACTAACTTTAGATTCGAATACGAATGACACGTCATTAGGATTGTCTTAAATGCACTATAAACAAAATTGAGAATACAGAATATTGCCTACACGTAAACAAGGGTGACTTTGTGTCCAACCGTGCGTGATAGAGCCGCCTACACGTAAACAAGGGTGACTTTGTGTCCAACCGTGCGTGATAGAGCTGCCTACACATAAACAAGGGTGACTTTGTGTCCGACCGTGCGTGTAGAGCTTGCCTATATGTAAACAAGGGTGACCTTGTGTCCAACCGTGCATATAGTTGACCCATACGTAAACAAGGGTGACTTTGTGTCCGACCGTGCGTAGTGGGGGTAACATGTATACAAGGGTGACTAAGTGTATGACCGATGCATGTTGAGACCAAGAGTCTCCAGTTATGAGAAAAAGGATCCGTGTATTCGGTGAACTTAAGGTTCACATTAAAGTGGTCACTAGAATGCCAATATACATACATAAATTTGAGAAGAAGATTGTGCATCATTTATAAATTGTTTTGATAAGATTATGTGAACTCAAGGATGTATATGATTTAAAGAACATGAGCATGAGATGTTAGCATGCATGATTTAACAATGTATTACAAACTATGGTTTCATCATGATTTTAAATAGATGCATTGATGATTTGTGTAGAGCTTCCTCACTAAGCATGTTTGCTTAAGCTCTCTTTTCATCCTTGCAGATAATAAAGGCACTTGGAGCTTCGTTCGAGGCAAGGAAACCAAGGGGAAGAATCACTTTGAATTTGGTATGTTTTTGGCAAACAAATTGGGCAAGGCAATGTGTAACCCAACCAATGTGAGGAGTGTGTACTTAGGTTTTGGTTTATGTTGTAATAAGACCATTATTGTTTGGTTGCTAATTGTTGAACTTTGGAATTGTTTGAATTATTGAAGCATGTACTAGCATGATTGATATGTTGTTAATCATTTCCTAGGGAGCATGCCTATAGCTTGATTGATGTCCGTGTCGTTGTTGATTATGTGCCATATGTTACTAAATATGCCTAGGATTGATGCATTTAGTGGATCTAATTAATGGTTGAGTATTGAGTAATTGGTATGCACTTAGTGTAACGAAACTTTTGGTTCTAGACCCAAAGTTTCGAGACCTTTGGGTGAGGGTTCCGAAACCTTTGTCAAATAGTTTCGAAACCTTCACAAGGTTTCGAAACCTTGGGGGCAGTTTCAATTCTGGATAGCTACTGGACGCGAAAAGTTTCGAAACTTTCCAGGAAATTTTCGAAACCTTTTACAAAAAGTTTCGAAACCCTTGGGAAGATTTCGAAACCTTTGATCATCAAGAATTGAAAGTTGCTAGAAATTATACTTTAGTCCCAGATATCTTCCTTTGTTCGATTAAGGTGCTTACCGATGTTATTTTGAGCTAAAATTTTGCATGCAAGTATAAAGTTGATTTAATTTCAAGATGGTAATCCTAATTGGGATGAAGTCCTTGTAATTTGGAAGATTTACATTTTGGTCCCTAAATTAGAAGAACATGCAATTGATGATGATAGAATGATCCGTTTAAGTTGAAATTTGCTATGAGGAAATCTTGTATGTTTAATTGAACATTGATGGAAAGAATTTCTACTTTGCTAATTGAATTTAAAAGTTTTACGTTTTAGTCCTTAATCTACTCAAGTGTTTAATCGGATGTTTGTTTTAGTTAATGTGTTACCGATAATGCTTTTTGTGAGACCTTGTCACGTAGGAAAAAAAAGATTGCGCATCTAGGTAAGATAATAAAAAAATATAGCGGTTTTAGGGTTGTTTATCGGATCGAACCTTCGCAGGTTTGGTTTGATATTCCCCGTGTAACCTGTTAGTGTCGGTTCTGTCTAGGCCGGGCTAAGGGGGTTACAAGTTCAATTTGTTAATTATGGGCTTTTGAATATAATTATAGAGATTAATCTCAAATTTTCAGCTTTTTACTCGGTTAAAATTCGAACAGATTAACTATAAAGCTCCTTTAGACATGCACGTTTTAATCGCAACAAAACGACAACCAAAAGTTATTAAATCAAATTTCATGAGTTCAAATAGTTAATTACGGTATTTTGAACAGAATTATACAAATTAATCTTAAATTTATAGTTTTTCGCTCGGTTAAAATTCAAGTTGATTCTCAATAAAGCCCCTTTAGACATGCACATTTTAATCGCAACAAAACGACAACCAAGAGTTATTAAACAAAATTTAATGAGTTCAAACTGTTAAATATGGGCTTTTGAACAAAATTATACAGATTAATCTCAAATTTGCATCTTTTTACTCATAACAAAATTTTAATCGAACGAATTCGCTATAAAACCCCTTAGACATGCACATTTTAATCGTAACAAAACGACAACCAAATATTATTAAATCAACTTTTATTAGTTCAAATAGTTAATTATAGGCTTTTGAACAAAATTATACAGATTAATCTCAAATTTTCAGCTTTTTACTCGGTTAAAATTCAAACAGAATCGCTATAAAGCCCCTATCGACATGCACGTTTTAATCACAACAAAACAGCAACTAAAAGTTATTAAATCAAATTTTATGAGTTTAAATTGTTAATTATGGGCTTTTGAGCAAAATTATGCAAATTAATATCAAATTTTTAGCTTTTTACTCGGTTAAAATTCGAACGGATTCGCTATAAAGCCCCTTTAGACATGCACGTTTTAATCACAAAAAAGTGACAACCAAAAGTTATTAAATCAAATTTCATGAGTTCAAATAGTTAATTATGGTATTTTGAACATAATTATACAGATTAATCTCAAATTTTTGGCTTTTCACTCGGTTAAAAGTCGAACTGGTTCTCAATGAAGGCCATTTAGATATGCACATATTAATCGCAATAAAACGAGAACCAAAAGTTATTAAATCAAATTTCTTGAGTTCAAATAGTTAATTACGGTCTTTTGAACATAATTATACAGATTAATATCAAATTTTCAGTTTTTTACTCGGTTAAAATTCGAACTGATTCTCAATAAAGGCCATTTAGACATACACATTTTAATCGTAACAAAACGAAAACTAAATATTATTAAATAAATTTTTATTAGTTCAAATAGTTAATTATAGGCTTTTGAACAAAATTATACAGATTAATCACAAATTTTCAGCTTTTCACTTGGTTAAAATTCATACTGATTCTCAATAAAGCCCATTTAGACATGCACATTTTAATCGCAACAAAACGATAACCGAAAGTTATTAATAAAATTTAATGAGTTTGAATTGTTAATTATGGGCTTTGAATATAATTATACAGATTAATCTCAGTTTTTCAGCTTTTTACTCTGTTAAAATTTGAACGGATTGGCTATAAAGCCCCTTTAGACATGCACGTTTTAATCGCAACAAAACGACAACCAAATATTATTAAATCAATTTTTTTAGTTCAAATAGTTAATCATAGGCTTTTGAACAATATTATACAGATTAATCTAAAATTTTAAGCTTTTTACTCGGTTAAAATTCGAACGGATTCGCTATAAAGCCCCTTTAGATGTGCACGTTTTAATCGCAACAAAACGAACACCAAAAGTTATTAAATCTATTTTCATGAGTTCAAATCGTTAATTATATTCTTTTGAACATAATTATACAGATTAATTTTAACTTTTCAACTTTGAACTGATTCTCAATAAAGGCCATTTAGACATGCACATTTTAATCGCAATAAAACGAAAACCAAAAGTTATTAAATCAAATTTAATGAGTTCGAATTGTTAATAATGAGATTTTGAACATAATTATACAGATTAATCACAAATTCATAGCTTTTTACTCGGTTAAAATTCGAACGGATACGCTATAAAACCCCTTTAGACATAGACGTTATAATCGCAACAAAACGACAATCAAAAGTTATTAAATCAAATTCTATAAGTTCAATTTGTTAATTATGGGCCTTTGAACATAATTATACAGATTAATCCCAAATTTTCAGCTTTTTACTCGGTTAAAATTCGGACGGATTCGCTATAAAGCCCCTTTAGACATACACGTTTTAATCGCAACAAAACAACAACCAAAAGTTATTAAATCAAATTCTATGAGTTCAATTTGTTAATTATGGGCTTTTGAACAGAATTATAAGATTAATCTTAAATTTTCAGCTATTTACTCGATTAAAATTTGAACTGATTAGCTATAAAGCCCTTTTAGACATGCACGTTTTAATCGTAACAAAACGACAACCAAATATTATTAAATCAATTTTTATTAGTTCAAATAATTAATTATAGGCTTTTGAACAAAATTATACAGATTAATCTTAAATTTTCAGATTTCTACTCGGTTAAAGTTCAAATAGTTTCGCTATAAAGCCCCTTTTGACATCCACGTTTTTATCGCAATAAAACGACAACCAAAAGTTATTAAATGAAATTTAATGAGTTCGAATTATTAATTATGGGTTTTTAAACATAATTATACAGATTAATCTCAAATTTTCAGCTTTTTACTCGTTAAAATTCGAACGGATTCGCTATAAAGCCCCTTTAGACGTGCACGTTTTAATTGCAACAAAACGACAACCAAAAGTTATTAAATCAAATTTCATGAGTTCAAATAGTTAATTATGGTCTTTTGTACATAATTATACAGATTAATCTCAAGTTTTGAGCTTTTCACTAAGTTAGAATTAAAACTGATTCTCAATAAAGGCCATTTAGACATGCACATTTTAATCGCAACAAAACGAAAACCAAAAGTTATTAAATCAAATTTAAAGAGTTCGAATTGTTAATTATGGGATTTTGAACATAATTATACAGATTAATCTCAAATTTTCAGCTTTTTACTCGGTTAAAATTCGAATAGATACGCTATAAAACCGCGTTAGACATGCACGTTATAATCGCAACAAAACGATAATCCAAAGTTATTAAATCAAATTCTATGAGTTCAATTTGTTAATTATGGGCCTTTGTACATAATTATACAGATTAATCTCAAACTTTTAGCTTTTTACTCGGTTAAAATTCAAACGGAATAGCTTGAGAGTCCCTTTAGACATGCACGTTTTAATCGTAACAACACGACAACCAAATATTATTAAATCAATTTTTAATAGTTCAAATAGTTAATTATAGGATTTTGAAGAAAATTATACAGATTAACCTCAAATTTTCAGATATTTACTCGGTTAAAATTCGAACGGATTCGCTATAATGCCCCTTTAGACATGCACATTTTAATCGCAAAAAAACGACAACCAAAAGTTATTAAATCAAATTTCATGAGTTCAAATAGTTAATTATGGCCTTTTGAACATAATTATATAGATTAATCTCAAATTTTCAGCTTTTCACTCGGTTAAAATTCTAACTAATTCTCAATAAAGGCCATTTAGACATGCACATTTTAATCGTAACAAAACGACCACCAAAAGTTATTAAATGAAATTTAATGAGTTCGAATTCTTGGTTATGGGCTTTTGAACATAATTATATACATTAATCTCAAATTTTTAGCTTTTTACTCGGTTAAAATTCGAACGGATTTGCTATAAAGCCCCTTTAGACATGTACGTTTTAGTCGCAACAAAACGACAACCAAAAGCTATTAAATCAAATTCTATGAGTTCAATTTGTTAATTATGGGCTTTTGAACGTAATTATACAGATTAATCTCAAATTTTTAGCTTTTCACTCGGTTAAAATTTGAACGGATTAGCTATAGCGCCTTTAGACATGCAGGTTTTAATCGTAACAAAATGACAACCAAATATTATTAAATCAATTTTTATTATTTCAAGTAGTTAATTATAGGCTTCTGCACAAAATTATACAGATTAATCTAAAATTTTAAGATTTTTACTTGGTTAAAATTCGAACTTATTCGCTATAAAGCCCCTTTATACATGCACGTTTTAATCGCAAAAAAACGACAACCAAAAGTTATTAAATCAAATTTCATGAGTTCAAATCGTTAATTATGGTCTTTTGAACATAATTATATAGATTAATCTCAAATTTTCAGCTTTTCACTCGGTTAAAAATTAAACTGGTTCTCAACAAAGGCCCTTTAGATATGCACATTTTAATCGCAACAAAACGAAAACGAAAAGTTATTAAATCGAATTTAATGAGTTCAAATTGTTAATTATGGGCTTTTAAACATAATTATATAGATTAATCTCAAATTTTTAGCTTTTTACTCGGTTAAAATTTGAATGGATTCGCTATAAAGCCCCATTAGACATTCACGTTTTAATCGCAACAAAACGACAGCCAAAAGTTATTAAATCAAATTCTATGAGTTCAATTTGTTAATTATGGGCCTTTGAACATAATTATACAGATTAATCTTAAATTTTCAGCTTTTGACTCGGTTAAAATTCGAACGTATTAGCTTTAAAGCCCCTTTAGACATTCACGTTTTAATCGTAACAAAACGACAACCAAATATTATTAAATCAAATTTTATTATTTCAAATAGTTAATTATAGGCTCTTAAAAAAAATTATACATATTAATCTTAAATTTTCAGATTTCTACTCGGTTAAAGTTCGAACAGTTTCACTATAAAGCCCCTTTAAACATCTACGTTTTAATCGCAACAAAACGACAACCAAAAGTTATTAAATCAAATTTAATGAGTTCGAATTGTTAATTATGGGCTTTTGAACAAAATTATACAGATTAATCTAAAATTTTAAGCTTTTTACTCGGTTAAAATTCGAACGGATTCGCTATAAAGCCACTTTAGACATGCACGTTTTAATCATAAAAAAACGACAACCAAAAGTTATTAAATCAAATTTCATGAGTTCAAATCGTTAATTATGGTCTTTTGAACATACTTATACAGATTAATCTCAAATTTTCAGCTTTTCACTCGGTAAAAATTCGAACTGGTTCTCGATAAAGGCCATTTAGATATGCACATTTTAATCGCAACAAAACGACAATAAAAAGTTATTAAATCAAATTTAATGTGTTTGACTTGTTATTTACGGGCTTTTGAACATAATTATACAGATTAATCTCAAATTTTAAGCTTTTTACTCGGTAAAAATTCGAACGAATTCGCTATAAAGCCCTTTTAGACATAAACGTTTTAATCCCAACAAAACGATAAACAAAAGTTATTAAATCAAATTCTATGAGTTCAATTTGTTAATTATGGGCCTTTAAACAGAATTATATAGATTAATCTCAAATTTTCAGCTTTTTACTCGGTTAAAATTCAAACGGATTAGCTATAAAGCCCCTTTAGACATGCACAGTTTAATCGTAACAAAAACGACAACCAAATATTATTAAATCAATTTTTATTAGTTAAAATAGTTAATTATAGGCTTCTGAACAAAATTATACAGATTAATCTTAAATTTTCAGATTTTTACTCGGTTAAAATTCAAACGGTTTCGTTATAAAGCCACTCTAGACATGCACGTTTTAGTCGCAACAAAACGACAACCAAAAGTTATAAAATCAAATTTAATCAGATCGAATTGTTAATTATGGGCTTTTGAACATAATTATACAGATTAATCTAAAATTTTTACCTTTTTACTCAGTTAAAATTCGAACTGATTCTCTATAAAGGTCATTTAGATATGCACATTTTAATTGCAACAAAACGACAACCAAAAGTTATTAAATCAAATTTAATGAGTTTGAATTGTTAATTATGGGGTTTTAAACATAATTATACAAATTAATCTCAAATTTTCAACTTTTTACTCGGTTAAAATTCGAACGAATTTGCTATAAAGCCCTTTTAGACATGCACGTTTTAATCGCAACAAAACGATAACCAAAAGTTATTAAATCAAATTATATGAGTTCAATTTGTTAATTATGGGCCTTTAAACATAATTATACAGATTAATCTCAATTTTTCAGCTTTTTACTCGGTTAAAATTCAAACGGATTAGCTATAAAGCCCCTTTAGACATGCACAGTTTAATCGTAACAAAAACGACAACCAAATATTATTAAATCAATTTTTATTAGTTAAAATAGTTAATTATAGGCTTTTGAATAAAATTATACAGATTAATCTCAAATTTTCAGATTTTTACTTGGTTAAAATTCGAACGGTTTCGCTATAAAGCCCCTCAAGACGTGCATGTTTTAGTCGCACCAAAACAACAACCAAAAGTTAGTAAATCAAATTTAATAAGATCGAATTGTTAATTATTAGCTTTTGAACATAATTTTACAGATTAATCTAAAATTTTCAGTTTTTTACTCGGTTAAAATTCAAACTGATTCTCAATAAAGGCCATTTAGACATGCACATATTAATCGTAACAAAACGACAACCAAAAGTTATTAAATCAAATTTAATGAGTTGAAATTGTAAATCATTGTCTTTAGAACATAATTATACAGATTAATCTCAAATTTTCTACTTTTTACTCGGTTAAAATTCAAACGGATTCGCTATAAATCCCCTTTAGACATGCACGTTTTAATCACAACAAAATGACAACTAAAAGTTATTACATCAAATTCTATGAGTTCAATTTGTTAATTATGGACTTTTGAACATAATTATAAGATTAATCTCAAATTTTCAGCTATTTACTCAGTTAAAATTCGAACGGATTAGCTATAAAGCCCTTTTAGACATGTACGTTTTAATCATAATAAAACGACAACCAAATATTTTTAATTCAATTTTTATTAGTAAAAATACTTAACTATAGGTTTTTGAACAAAATTATATAGATTAATATCAAATTTTCAGATTTCTACTCGGTTAAAATTCGAACAGTTTCGCTATACAACCCCTTTAGACATGCACGTTTTATTCTCAATAAAACAACAACCAAAAGTTATTAAATCAAATTTAATGAGTTCAAATTGTTAATTATGGGCTTTTGAACTTAATTATATAGATTAATCTCAAATTTTCAGCTTTTTACTCGGCTAAAATTCGAACAGATTCGCTATAAAGCCCCTTTAGACATGCACGTTTTAATCGCAACAAAACAACAACCAAAAGTTATTAAATCAAATTCTATGAGTTCAAAATGATAATTATGGGCTTTCGAACAAAATTATACAGATTAATCTCAAATTTTTAGCTTTTTACTCGTTTAAAATTCGAACGTATTCGTTATAAAGCTCCTTTAGACATGCATGTTTTAATAGCAACAAAACGACAACTAAAAGTTATTAAATCAAATTCTATGAGTTCAATTTGTTAATTATGGGCTATTGAACATAATTATAAGATTAATCTCAAATTTTCAGCTTTTTACTCGGTTAAAATTTGAACGGATTATCTACAAAGCCCTTTTTGACGTGCACGTTTTAATCGTAACAAAACGACAACCAAATATTATTAAATCAATTTTTATTAGTTCAAATATTTAATTATAGGCTTTTAATAAAATTATACAGATTAATCTAAAATTTTCAACTTTTTACTCTGTTAAAATTCGAACGGATTCGCTATAAAGCCCCGTTAGACATGTACGTTTTAATCGCAACAAAACGACAACCAAAAGTTATTAAATCAAATTCTATGAGTTCAATTTTGTTTATTATGGGATTTTGAACATAATTATAAGATTAATCTCAAATTTTCAGCTTTTTACTCGGTTAAAATTCGAACGGGCTCGCTATAAAGCCCTTTAGACATGCACGTTTTAATCGCAAAAACAAACAAACAAAAGTTATTAAATCAACTTTTATGAGTTCAAATTGTTAATTATGAACTTTTGAACTTAATTACACAGATTAATCTCAAAATTTCAGCTTTTTACTCGGTTAAAATTCGAACGGATTCGCTATAAAGCCCCTTTAGACATGCACGTTTTAATCGCAAAAAAACAATAACCAAAAGTTATTAAATCAAATTTTATGATTTCAAATTATAAATTATGGGCTTTTGAACATTATTATACAGATTAATCTAAAATTTTCAACTTTTTACTCGGTTAAAATTCGAATTAATTCTCAATAAAGGTTATTTTGGCATACACGTTTTAATCTCAACAAAATGACAACCAAAAGTTTTTAAATCAAATATTATGAGTTCAAATTGTTAATTATGGGCTTTTGAACATAATTATATAGATTAATCCAAAATTTTCAGCATTTTACTCGGTTAAAATTCGAATTGATCCTCAATAAAGATCATTTAGACATGCACGTTTTAATCGCAACAAAACGACAAACAAAATTTATTAAATCAAATTTTATGAGTACAAATTATTAATTATGGGCTTTTGAACATAATTATACAGATTAATCTCAAATTTTCAACTTTTTACTCGATTAAAATTCGAACGGTTTTGCTATAGAGCCCCTTTAGACATACACGTTTTAATCGCAACAAAACAACAACCAAAAGTTATTAAATCAAATTCTTATAGTTCAATTTGTTAACTATGGGCTTTTGAACATAATTATAAGATTAATCTCAAATTTTCAGCTTTTTACTTGGTTAAAATTCGAACGGACTCGCTATAAAGCCGTTTGGACAAGCACGTTTTAATCGCAAAAAAACAACAACCAAAAGTTATTAAATCAAATTTTATGAGTTCAGATTGTTAATTATGGGATTTTGAACATAATTATACAGATTAATCTAAAATTTTCATCTTTTTACTCGATTAAAATTCGAACAGTTTCGCTACAAAGCCCCTTTAGACATGCACGTTTTAATCGCAACAAAACAACAACCATAAGTTATTAAATCAAATTCTTTAAGTTCAATTTGCTAATTATGGGCTTTTGAACATAATTATAAGATTAATCTCAAATTTTCAACATTTTACTCGGTTAAAATTCGAACGAATTAGCTATAAAGCCCTTTTATACATGCACGTTTTAATCATTACAAAACGACAACCAAATATTATTAAATCAATTTTTATTAGTTCAAATATTTAATTATAGGATTTTGAACAAAATTATACAGATTAATCTAAAATTTTTAGCTTTTTACTCGGTTAAAATTTGAACGGATTCGCTGTAAAGCCCTTTTAGACATGCACGTTTTAATCGCGACAAAACGATAACCAAAAGTTATTAAATCAATTTCTGTGAGTTCAATTTTCTTAATTATGGGATTTTGAACATAATTATAAGATTAATCTCAAATTTTCAGCTTTTTACTCGGTTAAAATTCGAACGGACTCGCTATAAAGCCCTTTGGACAAGCACGTTTTAATCGCAAAAAAAACAACAACCAAAAGTTATTAATTTAAATTTTATGTGTTCAAATTGTTAATTATGGGATTTTGAACATAATTATACTGATTAATCTAAAATTTTCAACTTTTTACCCGATTAAAATTCGAACTGATTCTCAATAAAGGTCATTTATATATGCACGTTTTAATCTCGACAAAACGACCAACAAAAGTTATTAAATCAACTTTAATGAGTTCAAATTGTTAATTATGGGCTTTTGAACTTAATTACACAGATTAAACTCAAATTTTCAGCTTTTTACTCGGTTAAAATTCGAACGGATTCGCTATAAAGCCCCTTTAGACATGCATGTTTTAATCGCAACAAAACGACAACCAAAAGTTATTAAATCAAATTTTATGAGTTCAATTTGTTAATAATGGGCTTTTGAACATAATTATAAGATTAATCTCAAATTTTTAGCTTTTTACTAGGTTAAAATTCGAATGGATTCACTATAAAGCCCCTTTAGACATGCACGTTTTAATCGTAAAAAAACGACAACCAAAAGTTATTAAATCAAATTTTATGAGTTGAAATTGTTAATTACGGGCATTTGAACATAATTATACAAATTAATCTAAAATTTTCAACTTTTTACTCGGTTAAAATTCGAATTGATTCTCAATAAAGGTTATTTTGGCATACACGTTTTAATCGCAACAAAACGACAACCAAAAGTTTTTAAATCAAATTTTATGAGTTCAAACTGTTAATTATGGGCTTTTGAACATAATTATATAGATTAATCCAAAATTTTCAGCTTTTTACTCGGTTAAAATTCGAATTGATCCTCAATAAAGGTCATTTAGACATGCACGTTTTAATCGATACAAAACGACAAAAAAAAGTTATTTTAAATAAAATTTTATGAGTTCAAATTGTTAATTATGGGCTTTTGAACATAATTATATAGATTAATCTCAAATTTTCATCTTTTTACGCGATTAAAATTCGAACGGTTTCGCTATAAAGCACCTTTAGACATGCACGTTTTAATCGCAACAAAACAACAACCAAAAGTTATTAAATCAAATTCTTTGAGTTCAATTTGTTAATTATGGGCTTTTGAACATAATTATAAGATTAATCTCAAATTTTCAACTTTTTACTCGGTTAAAATTCGAACGAATTATCTATAAAGCCCTTTTAGACATGCACGTTTTAATCGTAATAAAACGACAACCAAATATTATTAAATCAATTCTTATTAGTTCAAATATTTAATTAATGTATTTTGAACAAAATTATACAGATTAATCTAAAATTTTTAGCTTTTTACTCGGTTAAAACTCGAACGGATTCGCTATAAAGCCCTTTTAGACATGCACGTTTTAATCGCGACAAAACGATAACCGAAAGTTATTAAATCAATTTCTATGAGTTCAATTTTCTTAATTATGGGATTTTGAACATAATTATAAGATTAATCTCAAATTTTCAGCTTTTTACTCGGTTAAAATTCGAACGAACTCTCTATAAAGCCCTTTGGACAAGCACATTTTAATCGCAAAAAAACAATAACCAAAAGTTATTAAATCAAATTTTATGAGTTCAAATTGTTAATTATGGGATTTTGAACATAATTATACAGATTAATCTAAAATTTTCAACTTTTTACCCGATTAAAATTCGAACTGATTCTCAGTAAAGGTCATTTATATATGAACGTTTTAATCGCGAGAAATCGACCAACAAAAGTTATTAAATCAACTTTAATGAGTTCAAATTGTTAATTATGGGCTTTTGAACTTAATACACAGATTAAACTCAAATTTTCAGCTTTTTACTCGGTTAAAATTCGAACGGATTCGCTATAAAGCCCCTTTAGACATGCATGTTTTAATTGCAACAAAACGACAACCAAAAGTTATTAAATCAAATTCTATGAGTTCAAATTGTTAAATATGGGCTTTTGAAAATAATTATAGTATTAATCTTAAATTTTCAGCTTTTTACTAGGTTAAAATTCGAACGGACTCGCTATAAAGCCCTTTAGACATGCACGTTTTAATCGTAACAAAACGACAACCAAAAGCTATTAAATCAAATTTTATGAGTTGACATTGTTAATTATGGGCTTTTGAACATAATTATAAGATTAATCTAAAATTTTCAGCTTTTTACTCGGTTAAAATTCGAACGGATTCGCTATAAAGCCCCTTTAGACCTGCACATTTTAATCGTAAAAAAACGACAACCAAAAGTTATTAAATAAAATTTTATGAGTTCAAATTGTTAATTATGGCCTTTTGAATATAATTATATAGATTAATCTCAAATTTTCAGCTTTTTACTCGGTTAAAATTCGAGCGGTTTCGCTATAAAGCCCTTTTAGACATGTAGGCTTTAATCGCAACAAAACAACAACCAAAAGTTATTAAATCAAATTCTATGAGTTCAATTTTTTAATTATGGGCTTTTGAACATAATTATAAGATTAATCTCAAATTTTAAACTTTTTACTCGGTTAAAATTCGAACGGACTCGCTATAAAGCCCTTTAGACATGCACGTTTTAATCGCAGAAAAACAATAACCAAAAGTTATTAAATCATATTTTATGATTTCAAATTGTTAATTATGGGCTTTTGAACATTATTATACAGATTAATCTAAAATTTTCAAATTTTTACTCGGTTAAAATTCGAATTAATTCTCAATAGTGGTCATTTTGACAAACACGTTTTAATCGCAACAAAACGACAACCAAAAGTTTTTAAATCAAATTTTATGAGTTCAAATTGTTAATTATGGGCTTTTGAACATAATTAGATAGATTAATCCAAAATTTTCAGCTTTTTACTCGGTTAAAATTCGAACTGATCCTCAATAAAGGTCATTTAGACATGCACGTTTTAATCGCAACAAAACGTCAAACAAAAGTTATTAAATCAAATTTTATGAGTTCAAATTGTTAATTATGGTCTTTTGAACATAATTAAAAGATTAATCTCAAATTTTGAGCTTTTTACTAGGATAAAATTCGAACGGATTCGCTATAAAGCCCCTTTAGACATGCACGTTTTAATCGTAAAAAAACGACAACCAAAAGTTATTAAATCAAATTTTATGAGTTCAAATTGTTAATTATGGGCATTTTAACATAATTATACAAATTAATCTAAAATTTTCAACTTTTTACTCGGTTAAAATTCGAATTGATTCTCAATAATGGTCATTTTGATATACACGTTTTAATCGCAACAAAACGACAACCAAAAGTTTTTAAGTCAAATTTTATGAGTTCAAATTGTTAATTATAGGATTTTGAACATAATTACACAGATTAATCTCAAATTTTTAGCTTTTTACTCGGTTAAAATTCGAACGGATTCACTATAAAGCCCCTTTAGACATGCACGTTTTAATCGCAACAAAACGACAACCAAAAGTTATTAAATCAAATTCTATGAGTTCAATTTGTTAATTATGGGCTTTTGAAAATATTTATAAGATTAATCTCAAATTTTGAGCTTTTTACTAGGTTAAAATTCGAACGGATTCGCTATAAAGCCCCTTTAGACATGCACGTTTTAATCCTAAAAAAACGTCAACCAAAAGTTATTAAATCAAATTTTATGAGTTCAAATTGTTAATTATGGGCCTTTGAACATAATTATACAAATTAATCTAAAATTTTCAACTTTTTACTCGGTTAAAATTCGAATTGATTCTCAATAAAGGTCATTTTGACATACACGTTTTAATCGCAACAAAACGACAACCAAAAGTTTTTAAATCAAATTTTATGAGTTCAAATTGTTAATTATAGGCTTTTGAACATAATTATATAGATTAATCCAAAATTTTCAGCTTTTTGCTCGGTTAAAATTCGAATTGATCCTCAATAAAGATCATTTAGATATGCACGCTTTAATCGCAACAAAACGACAAAAAAAGTTATTAAATCAAATTTTATGAGTTCAAATTGTTAATTATGGGCTTTTAAACATAATTATACAGATTAATCGCAAATTTTCAGCTTTTTACTCGATTAAAATTCGAACGGTTTCGCTATAAAGCCACTTTAGACTTGCACGTTTTAATCGCGACAAAACAACAACCAAAAGTTATTAAATCAAATTCTTTGAGTTCAATTTCTTAATTATGGGCTTTTGAACATAATTATAAGATTAATCTCAAATTTTCAACTTTTTGCTCGATTAAAATTCGAACGAATTAGCTATAAAGCGTTTTTAGACATGCACGTTTTAATCATAATAAAACGATAACCAAATATTATTAAATCAATTTTTATTAGTTCAAATATTTAATTATAGGCTTTTGAACAAAATTATACAGATTAATCTAAAATTTTTAGCTTTTTACTTGGTTAAAATATGAACGGATTCGCTATAAAGCCCCTTTAGACATGCACGTTTTAATCGCGACAAAACGATAACCAAAAGTTATTAAATCAATTTCTATGAGTTTAATTTTCTTAATTATGGTATTTTGAACATAATTATAAGGTTAATCTTAAATTTTCAGCTTTTTACTCGGTTAAAATTCGAACGGACTCGAACTGATTATCTTAGGATGAAACGCTCTCTCCTCTCCCTTCTCTCCTTCTCTCCCCTCTTTTTTCTTTTCACACTTTCTGCCGCCATCCCTCCCCCCTACCGACTCTGGTCTTTGTTCGGCCTCCTACCTCCTTCCCCCGTGGGAGAGGAAGATGCGTCTATTCTTCTCTATCCAGCACCGTCGTCCGTGCAACCGGGCTTCTTCCGGGATTCTTTCATTACAGGCTTCATCCGATACGTGTTCACTGTCATCAGTGTTCTTGGAGGCTCTCAAGGGCTTTCGTCATGTTATCCTTTCAAGGGTTATCTTCTCATCGGGAATACAGGTCACTTTCTCTTTTTACCACCCCTCCTGGGGCTAACCTTTCATACCACGGAGTGTTGTCTCTCTGATGTATTACAAGGGCTGCCTGCAAACCCTTTGCGGTTGGTTAACGGAGCTCGGGTTTCTTACCACGCTGTCTTCCTGGCTTTAGGGGTATGTGTCTCTGATCTTCGTCTAAGGCCCATCACCTTTGTTTCTTTGTGTTGGTTATCATCGGGGTTTTGCCGTGTTCAACGGTATAGTCCGCCGTGTTTCTCCGTTTCGGTGTTCAGTCTTTTGGCTCTTTATTCATCCTGTATCCTTTGCGATCTGATCGTTTTCTTGCCGTTTCTTTCGCTTTCTCTTGACCGTCGTAGACCTTCTTTCTCTTCTTTGGGGGAGTACGTTAGGCTCGTTTGCGGTCGTCTTTCACGAATCTGGTACCGAGCCAGACGTGGGTTTACTCATCCTTTTGGTTTGGTTACTGGCTCGGAGTTTAACTCCTTGAAGGACTTTTATTCCTTTCTTCTTTATATCTCTTTGCCCCATTGCTTTGAACCTGTGGTGAAGGCCAAGGCCCCGTTGGGTTCTGATTTTTTTCTAGCTATCGTTGAGAGCTTAGTCCCCTTCGATGTTGTGATTACTGTGTTTTATTCGTCCTGGTTTGGAGAGTCCTCGTCTCTGCGTGTTGGCTTTGGAAAGGCAGCGGCTCTGGTTTGGAGAGTCCTCGTCTCTGTGTTTTATTCTCCTTCTACCTTTTGTTTCTTTCCTTTTCTGCTCCTTCTTTTCCAACCCTTGTCAAGGGATTCTACTAACACCTGTTATGGTGTCTTGCGACTAACTCTTTTGTTTGCCCGCTTATTTTACGTTGCATGGGCGCAATCTTGGGCTAGCTTTGGCCGGCTGAGTTGCCGTTTGTCGCAGACTTCCCTGGTGGTCTCCTTAGCAGTACGTGCTTTGTTGTTCTTCAGTGTTTACGTCTGGGTTTGGGTGGTGTTATACCAGATGGGTCACGGTTTTGCTCTCTATCCTTGCATGGGGCACGGATTTGCTCTCTATCCATGCATGGGCAACCCTTCTGCGTCTGGTGGTCTCTCCCCTTGGTCAACGTTTGTTTTTGTCCATTTTAATTTTGTCCATCTCGATTCGTATGGTTACGATAGGTACGATATATTTCCAAATTATCGAATGTTCTCATCTTGGTTACGGTATAAAGTGTTTCTTACATGTCGCTATGCTCCGTTTCGTTATTTTCTATACCTATCTTATTTTGTTGTTTTGGTTCTTTTCTTTCTTTTTACTTATCTATCAATAATGATGTGTTATCTAATTCTCTCATGGCCTTTTCTCATACTTTGTGATAACTACTTGTTTTCTTGTTGTTTACCAACCTTATATAAGGTTCATACCAACACCTTCCCTGGTGTCCTCTTCAACTTGTGGTCTGACTTTCAGACTTTTATACCAACTATTTCTCTGTGTCTCATCCTTTACTTTATTCTATTTCCAATTTTCTTCAATTTTGGACTCTTTCTTTTTCTCATTAAAAATACAATTCTTTCTATATACTACTTTGTGTCTCGTCCTTTTTTAATTTTTTTAATAGTTTTTTGGTATCTTTTATCCAGCTTTCTTATCTTCTTTTTAAAAGATGTTCTATTCCTTTTCCAACTCTTTTCCCCTATCCTACTCCTAGTGATACTCTTCTATCCTCCATTCATATGAACTCTTCACCTATATATATGATAACATATTCTCTTCTTGCTTTATTCTTTCCTATCTTTTATTCATCTTACCGCCTTTACTCTCCTCTTATTTTTCTAATGGACTCCAATTCTTTTCTCCAACAACTCGGGAATATTCAATTTACCGAGGAAGAACAATCCACTATCTTTCAAACTAGCCCACCTTGGGACTTTGCTGATGCAGATTCACAAACAACTCTTTTAGGGAATATGATTACCTCCAAAGATATTGACGATCAGATTATAATTAAAGCATTGACTGAAATCTGGACTCCGGCTAAGTTATCTTCTATGCGCCCATTGCGATCACGGCTGTTTCTTATATGCTTTAAGGATGAAAAGACTAAAGAGGATATCCTTTCCAGAGGACCATGGACCTACAAGGATGAGTGGCTTTCCCTTACGCAATATGATCCTGCTATCAGTATTGATGATCATTCTTTTATGACTATGAATGTGTGGGTGCGTATTTATAATATTCCACCTATCCTTCTTGCTTCGGAGGAATCTGCTAATGATATTGGTCAATCACTTGGGGCTCTCATTGGATCTGTTACAAAAATTGATACGAGGAAAATGGATCTCAATATGGTCGACTATCTTCGAGTAGGGTTAACTATGGATGCTTCCAAACCAGTTCGACGTTGTGTTGCTCTCGGAGGGGGCTCTTCTACACGTTTTTGTCCCCTACAGTATGAACGCCTTCCCACTCTCTGCCATTGCTGTGGTCGTATTGGTCACTCTCTTGATTTCTGTTCCATTCCAGCTGAGGAGAGACCTAAACAACTTCAATATGGGGACTGGCTCCGCTATCTCCCTAAGAAGAAGATTTCTCAACCTATGCAGAGAGGACGCATCCGTTACATTTCGCAAAGCGCTCAAGCATCTCCTTCCACGGGTTCCAATGATAAAGGCAAGGCTCCTGTGATAGACCTATCAGCTCAGGAGATCGGCCCTCCTTCTGAGTCTATGCCTGTTTTCTCACAAGGCCCTCGTACTCTTCCACCTGTCCCAAGTAAACTATCTGTTCGGCGTGGCCCTACTCAGCCCCTGCAAACGGTCTTTCCAGACTTGGATCCCAATGTAACTACTCGGTCTACGATCCCTGATGGTGATGCTGATGATAGCCTGTCGGCGCCAGAACTCCAAGAACTGGAGCTTGAGCTTGCCAATGATGCCGCCTTCCAGGAGGCTGCTAACTGGATTGAAAATGCGCCGCCAGCTAAGAGAATTGCTCGTGCAGTTGCTACTAGGGGCTCTAAACGAACTCCCCCATCTGATGAGGGCTCTCGGCCTAAACGCCCTCGGCCACCTCCTCAAGGATCTGCAGAAAAAGCTGGGATGAGCAGCACAAACAACTCTCCGGCGGAGGTTGACAGTGGTCAACCCCGCCGAGCCAAATGATCGACCTTTTTTGGGACTGTCATGGTTTCTGTACCACAGCAGTTCTAACTTTAGTTTATCTCTTTATTTTTTTCGTTGTTTTAAGTTTATTGAGTTTATTAGGACAGTCTCTTTACTTTGCATCTCCTTTTGGGTTTGTTTTTTGGTTTAATAATATTTCTTTTTCTTTTTTTTTTTACTTTGGTTCTTTTTCTGCTCTTATTTTCTTTCGCTCTTCTTTTTTCTTCTCTTTGTTATTTCGTTTCTTTTTTGTTCTCCGTTTTCGTCTACCACCCTTCGAAAGGGATCTTTCCAACGTCTACTCTGACGTACCTTTTAAGAGGAATTGCTTTCCTATTCTACTTCATTTTAATTTACATTCTTGGCTAGCTGGGATGAGCAGCTTAAACAACTCTCCGGCGGTGGTTGACAAGGTTCAACCCCGCCGAGAAAAATGAAAATTTTATGTTGGAACTGCCAGGGTCTTGGCACCTCCCAGGCAGTTCTTGCTTTACAACGTGCTGTTTCCAAACATCAGGCTGATTGTCTCTTTCTTTGTGAGACTATGTTAAACAGACATAACATGGATCGTATTAAACTTAAACTTGGTATGCATGGATGTCTAACCGTTGATCCTAGGCCATCCTGTACAGGTCTTGCAATCATATGGAACAATACTTCTTCTATTGACCTTCTTTCGTACTCAGATCGACATATTGATGTTATTGTTTCCTTTGAACAAACTCAATTCCACTTTACTGGCGTCCATGGCTTTCCTGAAACTGCGAACAAACACAAGACTTGGCAATTAATAGATTCCCTGAATGTAGCCAGTTCTCTTCCTTGGCTTTTAGGGGGGGACTTTAATGAAATTCTTTACGATAATGAAAAACAAGGTGGTTCTCGCCGTGCTCGTTCACAAATTAACAATTTTCAAGAGTGCCTCGATAATAATCATCTTTTTGACTACAAACCTGAGTCTGGATGGTTCACTTAGACCAGATCGGGACGCAACTCAGTAACCATTATGGAAAGACTGGACAGGTTTCTTGGTAATTCAACCTGGTTCAATACTTTCCCTAGCTGCCAAGCTATCTCTTTCTTTCAGGCGCGTTCTGACCACTGTCCTATTTTAATGGATACTAGTCCTATAATGGGTCCTCCAATTATGCGAACCAGCACCCTGTTCCACTATGAGAACTGTTGGGCTGATAACCCTGAGGTTCTTTTACGTATTAAAGAGCTATGGTCTACTCCATCTCGATCAATTCTAAGTAAACTACACGACATTAGACACTTCCTTGCTACTTGGCAAACTAACAAACGATTGAAATCCAATAAGCGTATCTCCCAGTTGAATAACTTCATTAACCTATGCCTCACGCGACATCTTTCCAACTCTGAAATCGATGGCCTTCTCTCTGCTAAATGCGAGCTTGATAGTTTACTTACTGCGAAGGAAGTCTATTGGGCTCAGCGCGCTCGAACACTTTGGTTAGAGCACGGTGACAAAAACACTTCTTTCTTTCATGCCAGAGCATCTAGCCGACGGAGGAAAAACCAGATTGTTGGTCTTTTCAACGAACAAAATACTTGGCAATCTAATTCAACTGATATTATGACTATCGCTGTTACATACTTTCAAAGTCTTTTTTCCTCATCCTCTCCTATTATAGATTCATCAATTTTGAACAACATTCCCACAGTTGTTACTGATTCCATGAATAATGAACTTAATAAGGATTTCACTCCAGATGAAATTCATACTGCTTTCCGTGATATCGATCCGAGGAAGGCCCCGGGGGTCGACGGTTTCCCAAGCAGTTTCTTTCGGAAGCACTGGGATATCCTTAGCCATGACTTTATATCTCTATGCCTTGGGCTCCTTCAAGGGTCCGTTAATATGGAAGAAGTCAATCGTACCATCATTGTGCTTATCCCTAAAATTGATGAGCCTACTACAATGCGTCATCTTAGACCTATTAGTCTCTGTACTGTTATTTATAAAACTGTCTCGAAAGTTCTTGTTAATCGGCTAAAATCTATCATACCTATTTGTATAAGTGGCAACCAAGCTGCTTTTGTTCACGGCAGGAATATTACGAATAATATTCTTATAGCTCATGAACTCATCCATACCCTTAATACTGATGCTACATCCCTTGCGAAAGGGGCTAGTTTAAAGCTAGATATGGAAAAGGCTTTTGACCGTGTTGAATGGACTTTTTTAGAACATATTATGATTCGTCTAGGCTTTAACTCCAACTGGGTGTCCCTTATTATGCGGTGTGTATCCTCAGTTACCTTTCAAGTTCGAGTGAATGATTCTCTTTCTCGGCCTTTTAAGCCCTTTAGAGGTTTACGGCAGGGGGACCCTCTCTCCCCCTTTTTGTTTCTTTTCTGTACACAGGGTCTTTCGGCCTTACTTAATGCTGCGCAATCCTCTGGTGACCTCCCGGGGCTTTGTGCTTGCAGAAATGGACCACGTGTCAATCATCTTCTTTTTGCAGACGATTGTGTTGTCTTTATCCGGACCAAAATGGCAGAAGTGCAGCGCCTTCGGGATGTTCTGCACATTTATGCCACTTCGTCTGGGCAAGCAGTGAACTTTGAGAAATCTACTATTTTCTATTCTCGGAAAACCCCTTTGTCACTTCGTACAACCATCAATGACATACTGCATGTCAGGGAGGTGAATGATCCTGGACTTTACTTAAGAGTCCCTCTTCTCATTGGGAAAAATAAAACTACTGCTCTGGGTTTTACCAGAGATAAAATGACTGCTAGAATGAACAGCTGGGACAAACATCTCCTCTCTTTTAGTGGGAGAGAAGTCTTCATCAAATCTGTTCTTCAATCTATGCCTCAATATGTGATGTCTTGCTACCTTCTGCCACTCAATATTATTGATGACATGACTACTTCTATACGCCGCTACTGGTGGTCTGGAAAAGCTGGCAAAAAAGGATGGCACATGCTTCCCTGGGATACTGTCTGTCTTCCGAAAGCGGCTGGGGGAGTCGGCTTTCGTGATTTACACCATTTTAATATTGCTTTACTTGGTAAGTAGATTTGGCGCCTTGTGTGTGCTCCTGGGAGCCTTCTTAGTCAAATTTACAAATGCAAGTACTACCCGACTGGTTCTTTGCTTGACTCTGCTTCTCCACGGAGTTCCTCCTTTGCTTGGAAAGGGCTCAGTGTAGCTATTTCTAAACTTCGTGATGGATTTTTTATACGTCCAGGCATGAATAGTACTATCCAGATCCACTTTGACAACTGGGGTGGCTCTCAGCCTTTGCGCTTTTATGGTGATTATGAGATCAATGATGAAGTGCCTTTGCGTGCCGACACTTTTATGATACCTAACTTACCCCGATGGGATGCATCCAAAGTTCGGAATTACTTTACACATGAGGATGCTAATACTATCCTTAATGTTCCGATTATTAATGATACACAGGACACCAACCTCTGGGGTAACCATGACTCTGGTATCTATTCCGTACGTTCGGGCTATCAATTTTTGCAGCTTCAGCCAGGTCCAGTTAATAGGCCCTCTAAACTTTGGAAAGTCCTTTCTAAATTACCCACTCTTCCCAAGGTACGTTCTTTTGCTTGGCGTTTGTGTCATGATGCACTTCCCTCTGGTCACAAAATCCTTCAGGCCAATCTAGGTTCGGGGATTTGCTCTATATGCAATTTGGCCATTGAAACCACCATCCATGCTATACGGGACTGCCCTTGCACTAGAGAGGCGTTCCAGTTGGCAAGACTCCCTTCTCGACTTCTTTCTCCTGTTTATACCTCCCCTCATCAATGGCTTTCTGCGGCAGCTGGCTTTCTTTCTCTTCAGCAATTTTCTTTATTTCTCACGATCTTATGGAATCTTTGGAACCGTCGCAATGACTTTGTCCATAATAACCATCTTCAACCGGTGTGGTTAACTGTTTCTAATGCTCTAAGTCTTTTACATGATTACACCTCAGCTAACAGTGCCTCCCGTCTACATTCTCGGCTAGCTGAGCCCACTCTTGCTCTTGCTAGATGGACAAAGCCAGACCCTGGTTACGTCAAGATTAACACGGATGGTGCGTTCGACCCCGTGTTAAAAGGAGCAGCAGCTGGCGTCATTGTTAGGGATTCCTCTGGCATTGTCCTTGGTGGTTGTTCTTTGTCTCTCCTCTGTCCGGATCCTGCCTCTACTGAAGCTCTTGCCCTCTTGGAAGGTCTGAAGCTTGCCTTTTCCAATGGCTGGACCCGTGTTGTCTTCGAGACCGACTCTGCTTCCATTGCTAACAAGGTCAACGACCCCTTCTACCAGGATCGTTCCTCGGTGCAACATTTGGTGTCTCGTATTCGTTCCACTCTTGGTACTTTGCCTGACTGTAAGATTTGTTATGTACCTAGAGAGGCTAATGTTGTAGCCCATGTGCTAGCCACTAGGGCTTTGCGTTCCTTTTCTTCTTGCTTTTTCTCCTGTGACTTTCCCGATTTTATCCGGGCTTCTGTAAACTCGGAGAGGTTTTCCTCCCCTACTCAATAAGACCTTGGGTACTCTTTTCCCCATAGGGGCCTTCCTGCCCTCCGGGCGGTCGGCTATAGGGTTTTTTTAATGAGGCCCTTTCTCAAAAAAAAAATTCGAACGGACTCGCAATAAAGCCCTTTAGACATGCACGTTTTAATCGCAAAAAAAAAATAACCAAAAGTTATTAAATCAAATTTTATGAGTTCAAATTGTTAATTATGGGATTTTGAACATAATTATACATATTAATCTAAAATTTTCAACTTTTTACCCGGTTAAATTCGAACTGATTCTCAATAAAGGTCACTTAGACATACACGTTTTAATCGCGATAAAACGACAAACAAAAGTTATTAAATCAACTTTTATGAGTTCAAATTGTTAATTATGGGCTTTTGAACTTAATTACACAGATTAATCTCAAATTTTCAACTTTTTACTCGGTTAAAATTCGAATTGATTCTCAATAAAGGTCATTTTGACATACACGTTTTATTCGCAACAAAACGACAACCAAAATTTTTAAATCAAATTTTATGAGTTCAAATTGTTAATTATGGGAATTTGAACATAATTATATAGATTAATCTAAAATTTTCAACTTTTTACTCGGTTAAAATTCGAACGGATTAGCTATAAAGCCCTTTTAGACATGCACGTTTTATTCGTAACAAAATGACAAACAAGTATTATTAAATCAATTTTTATTCGTTCAAATATTTAATTATAGGCTTTTGAACAAAATTATACAGATTAATCTAAAATTTTCAGCTTTTTACTTGGTTAAAATTCGAACGGATTCGCTATAAAGCCCCTTTAGACATGCACGTTTTAATCGCAACAAAACGACAACCAAAAGTTATTAAATCAAATTCTATGAGTTCAAATTGTTAAATATGAGCTTTTGAACACAATTATAGGATTAATCTCAAATTTTCAGCTTTTTACTCGGTTAAAATTCGAACGGACTCGCTATAAAGCCCTTTAGACATGCACGTTTTAATCGCAACAAAACGACAACCAAAAGCTATTAAATCAAATTTTATGAGTTGAAATTGTTAATTATGGGATTTTGAACATAATTATACAGATTAATCTAAAATTTTCAGCTTTTTACTTGGTTAAAATTCGAACGGATTCGCTACAAAGCCCCTTTAGACATGCACGTTTTAATCGCAACAAAACGACAACCAAAAGTTATTAAATCAAATTCTATGAGTTTAATTTGTTAATTATGGGCTTTTGAACATAATTATAAGATTAATATAAAATTTTCAGCTTTTTACTCAGTTAAAATTCGAACGGATTTGCTATAAAGCCCCTTTAGACATGCACATTTTAATCGTAAAAAATCCACAACCAAAAGTTATTAAATAAAATTTTATGAGTTCAAATTGTTAATTATGGCCTTTTGAATATAATTATACAAATTAATCTCAAATTTTCAGCTTTTTACTCGGTTTAAATTCGAACGGATTATCTATAAAGCCCTTTTATACATACACGTTTTAATCATAACAAAATGACAACCAAATATTATTAAATCAATTTTTATTAGTTCAAATAGTTAATTATAGGCTTTTGAACAAAATTATACAGATTAATCTAAAATTTTCAGCTTTTTACTTGCTTAAAATTCAAACAGATTCTCAAAAAAAGGTCATTTAGACATGCACGTTTTAATCGCAACAAAACGATAACTAAAAGTTATTAAATCAAATTTTATGAGTTCAAATTGTTAAATATGGGCTTTTGAACAAAATTATACATATTAATCTCAAATTTTCAGCTTTTACTCGGTTAAAATTCGAACGGATTCGCTATAAAGCTCCTTTAGAAATGCACGTTTTAATCACAACAAAACAAGAAACAAAAGTAATTAAATCAATTTTTATGAGTTGAAATTGTTAATTATGGTCTTTTGAACATAATTATATAGATTAATATCAAGTTTTCTGCTTTTTACTCGGTTAAAATTCGAACGGATTCGCTATAAAGCCCCTTTAGATATTCCCATTTTAATCGCAACAAAACGAAAACCAAAAGTTATTAAATCAAATTTTATGAGTTCAAATTGTTAATTATGGGTTTTTGAACTTAATTATACATATTAATCTCAAATTTTCAGCTTTTTACTCGGTTAAAATTCGAACGGATTAGCTATAAAGCCCCTATAGATATGCACGTTTTAATCGCAATAAAACGATAACCAAAAGTTATTAAATCAAATTTTATGAGTTCAAATAGTTAATTATGGTCTTCTAAACATAATTATATAGAGTAATATCAAATTTTCAGCTTTTTACTCGGTTAAAATTCGAACTGATTCTCAATAAAGGTCATTTAGACATGCACGTTTTAATTGCAACAAAACGACAACCAAAAGTTATTAAATCTTTATGAGTTCAAATACTTAATTATGGGCTTTTGAACATAATTATACACATTATTCTCAAATTTTCAGCTTTTTAGTCTGTTAAAATACGAACGGATTCGCTATAAAGCCCCTATAGACATGCACGTTTTAATCCCAATAAAACGACAACCAAAAGTTATTAAATCAAATTTTATGAGTTCAAATAGTTAATTATGGGATTTTGAACATAATTATACATATTAATATAAAATTTTTAGCTTTTTACTCGGTTAAAATTCTTATTGATTCTTAATAAAGGTCATTTAGATATACTCGTTTTACTTGCAACAAAACAAAAACCAAAAGTTATTAAATCAAATTTTATGAGTTTAAATTGTTAATTATGGGCTTTTGAACATAATTATACAGATTAATCTCAAATTTTTAGCTTTTTACTCGGTTAAAATTCAAATTGATTAGCTATATAGCCCCTCTAGACATGCACGTTTTAATCGCAATAAAACGACAATCAAAAGTTATTAAATCAAATTTTATGAGTTCAAATTGTTAATTATGGGTTTTGAACATAATTATATATATTAATCTCAAATTTTCAATTTTTTACTCGGTTAAAATTCTTACTGATTCTTAATAAAGGTCATTTAGACATGTACGTTTTAATCGCGACAAAACGATAAACAGAAGCTATTAAATCAAATTTTATGAGTTCAAATTGTTAATTATGGGCTTTTGAACATATTTATATAGATTAATCTAAATTTTTTAGTTTTTTACTCGGTTAAAATTCGAACTGATTCTCAATAAAGGTCATTTACACATGTACGTTTTAATCGCAAAAAAACGACGACTAAAAGTTATTTAATAAAATTTTATGAGTTAAAATTGTTAATTATGGGGATTTGAACATAATTACACAGATTAATCTCAAATTCTCAGCTTTTAACTCAGTTAAAATTCGAACTGATTCTCAATAAAGGCCATTTAGACATGCACGTTTTAATCGCACCAAAACGACAGCCAAAAGTTATTAATTCAAATTTTATAAGTTCAAATTGTAAATTGTGAGCTTTTGAATATAATTCTAAGGATTAATCTCAAATTTTCAGCTTTTTACTCGGTTAAAATTCGAACGGATTCGCTATAAACTTCGTTTAGACATGCACGTTTAATCTCAACAAAACGACAACCAAGAGTTATTAAATCAAATTCTATGAGTTCAATTTATTAATTATGTGCTTTTGAACATAATTATACAGATTAATCTCAAAATTTCAGCTTTTTACTTTGTTAAAATTCGAACGGATTAGCTATAAAGCCCCTTTAGATATTCACGTTTTATTCTTAACGAAACGACAACCAAATATTATTAAATCAATTTTTATTAGTTCCAATAGTTAATTATAGGCTTTTGAACAAAATTATACAGATTAATCTCAAATTTTCAGCTTTTTACTCGGTTAAAATTCGAACTGATTCGCTATAAAGCCCCTTTAGACATGCACTTTTAATCGCAACAAAATGACAACCATAAGTTATTAAATAAAATTTTATGAGTTCAAATTGATAATTATGGGCTTTTGAACAAATTTATATAGATTAATCTAAAATTTTCAACTTTTTACTCGGTTAAAATTCGAACTGATTCTCAGTAAAGTTCATTTAGACATGCACGTCAAATTCCATGAGATCAATTTGTTAATTATGGGCTTTTGAACATAATTATACTAATTAATCTTAAATTTTCAGGTTTTTACTCGGTTAAAATTCGAACGGATTAGCTATAAAGCCCCTATAGATATGCACGTTTTAATCGCAACAAAACGACAACCAAAAGTTATTAAATCAAATTTTATGAGTTCAAATAGTTAATTATGGTCTTTTGAACATAATAATACAGATTAAGCTCAAATTTTCAGCTTTTCACTCGGTTAAAGTTCGAACTGATTCTCAATAAAGGCCATTTAGACGTACACATTTTAATCGTAACAAAACGACAACCAAATATTATTAAATCAATTTTTATTTGTTCAAATAGTTAATTATAGGCTTTTGAATAAAATTATACAGATTAAAATCAAATTTTCAGCTTTTTACTCGGTTAAAATTCAAACGGATTCGCTATAAAGCCCCCTTAGACATGCACGTTTTAATCGCAACAAAACGACAACAAAAGTTATTATATCAAATTCTATGAGTTCAATTTGTTAATTATGGGCCTTTGAATATAATTATAGAGATTAATCTCAAATTTTTAGCTTTTTACTCGGTTAAGATTCGAACAGATTAACTATAAAGCCCATTTAGACATGCAAGTTTTAATCGCAACAAAACGACAACCAAATATTATTAAATCAATTTTTTTTAGTTCAAATAGTTAATCATAGGCTTTTGAACAAAATTATACAGATTAATCTAAAATTTTCAGCTTTTTACTCGGTTAAAACTTGATTCGCTATAAGTCCCCTTTAGACATGCACGTTTTAATCGCAAGAAAATGACAACCAAAAGTTATTAAATCAAATTTAATGAGTTCAAATAGTTAATTATGGGCTTTTGAACATAATTATACAGATTAATCTCAAATTTTTAGCTTTTCACTCGGTTAAAATTTGAACGGATTAGTTATAGAGCCCCTTTACACATGCACGTTTTAATCATAACAAAATGACAACCAAATATTATTAAATCAATTTTTATTAGTTCAAATAGTTAATTATAGGCTTTTGAACAAAATTATACAGATTAATCTAAAATTTTAAGCTGTTTACTTGGTTAAAATTCGAACAGATTCTCTATATAGCCCTTTTAGACATTCACGTTTTAATCGCAACAAAACGACAACCAAATATTATTAAATCAATTTTTTTAGTTCAAATAGTTAATCATAGGCTTTTGAACAAAATTATACAGATTAATCTAAAATTTTCAGCTTTTTACTCGGTTAAAATTCAAATTGGTTCTCAATAAAGGCCATTTAGATATGCACATTTTAATCGCAAAAAAACGACAACCAAAAGTTATTAAATCAAATTTAATGAGTTCAAATTGTTAATTATGGGCTTTTGAACATAATTATACAGATTAATCTCAAATTTTCAACTTTTTACTCGGTTAAATTTTGAACGGATTCGCTATAAAGCCCCTTTAGACATGCACATTTTAATCGCAACAAAACAAAAACCAAAAGTTATTAAATCAAATTCTATGAGTTCAATTTGTTAGTTATGGGCCTTTGAACATAATTATACAAATTAATCTTAAATTTTCAGCTTTTTACTCGGTTAAAATTCGAACGGATTAGCTTTCAAGCCCCTTTAGACATGCAAGTTTTAATCGTAACAAAACGACAACCAAATATTATTAAATCAATTTTTATTAGTTCAAATAGTTAATTATAGGCTTTTGAACAAAAATATACAGATTAATCTTAAATTTTCAGATTTCTAGTCGGTTAAAGTTCGAACAGTTTCGCTATAAAACCCTTTAGACATGCACGTTTTAATCGCAACAAAACGACAACCAAAAGTTATTAAATCAAATTTAATGAGTTCGAATTGTTAATTATGGGCTTTTGAACATAATTATACAGATTAATCTCAAATTTTCAGCGTTTTACTCGGTTAAAATTCGAACGAATTCACTATAAAGCCCCTTTAAACATGTACGTTTTAATCGCAACAAAACGACAACCAAAAGTTATTAAATCAAATTCTATGACTTCAACTTGTTAAATACGGGCTTTTGAAAATAATTATACAGATTAATCTCAAATTTTTAGCTTTTCACTCGGTTAAAATTTGAACGGATTAGCTATTTAGCCCATTTAGACTTGCACGTTTTAATCGTAACAAAAGGACAACCAAATATTTTTAAATCAATTTTTGTTAGTTCAAATAGTTAATTATAGGCTTTTGAACAAAATTATACAGATTAATCTAGAACTTTTAGCTTTTTACTTGGTTAAAATTCGAAAGGATTCGCTATAAAGCCCCTTTAGACATGCACGTTTTAATCGCAAAAAAACGACAATCAAAAGTTATTAAATCAAATTTCATGATTTCAAATTGTTAATTATGGTCTTTTGAATAAAATTATACAGATTAATCTCAAATTTTCAGCTTTTCACAAGGTTAAAATTTGAACTGGTTCTCAATAAAGGCCATTTAGATATGCACATTTTAATCATAGCAAAACGACAATCGAAAGTTATTAAATCAAATTTAATGAGTTTGAATTGTTAATTATGGTCTTTTGAACATAATTATACAGATTAATCTCAAATTTTCAGCTTTTTACTCGATTAAAATTTGAATGGATTCGCTATAAATCCCTTTTAGACATGTACGTTTTAATCGTAACAAAACGATAATCAAAAGTTATTAAATTAAATTCTATTAGTTCAATTTGTTAATTATGGGCCTTTGAACATAATTATACAGATTAATCTCAAATTTTTAGCTTTTTACTCCGTTAAAATTCAAACGGATTAGCTATAAAGCCCCTTTAGACATGCACAGTTTAATCGTAACAAAAACGACAACCAAATATTATTAAATCAATTTTTATTAGTTAAAATAGTGAATTAAAGGCTTTTGAACAAAATTAAACAGATTAATCTCAAATTTTAAGATTTTTACTCGGATAAAATTCGAACGGTTTCGCTATAAAGCCTCTCAAGACATACACGTTTTAGTCGCAACAAAACGACAACCAAAAGTTAGTAAATCAAATTTAATAAGATCAAATTGTTAATTATTGACTTTTGAACATAATTTTACAGATTAATCTAAAATTTTCAGCTTTTTGCTCGGTTAAAATTCAAACTGATTCTCAATAAAGGCCATTTAGACATGCACATTTTAATCGTAATAAAACGACAACCAAAAGTTATTGAATCAAATTTAACGAGTTCAAATTATAAATTATAGGTTGTAGAACATAATTATACAGATTAGTCTCAAATTTTCAACATTTTACTCGGTTAAAATTCGAACGGATTCGTTATAAATCCCCTTTAGACATGCTTGTTTTAATCACAATAAAACGACAACCAAAAGTTATTAAATCAAATTCTATGAGTTTAATTTGTTAATTATGGGCTTTTGAACATAATTATAAGATTAATCTCAAATTTTCAACTATTTACTCGGTTAAAATTCAAAAGGATTAGCTATAAAGACCTTTTAGACATGCACGTTTTAATCATAATAAAACGAAAACCAAATATTATTAAATCAATTTTTATTAGTACAAATAGTTAATTATAGGCTTTTGAACAAAATTATAAAGATTAATCTCAAATTTTCAGATTTCTACTCGGTTAAAATTCGAACAGTTTCGCTATACAGCCCCTTTAGACATTCATGTTTTAATCGCAACAAAACGACAACCAAAAGTTATTAAATCAAATTTAATGAGTTCAAATTGTTAATTATGGGCTTTTAAACATGATTATACAGATTAATCTCAAATTTTCAACTTTTTACTCGGTTAAAATTTGAACGAATTAGCTATAGCGTCCCTTTAGACATGCACGTTTTAATCATAACAAAACGATAACTAAATATTATTAAATCAATTTTTATTTGTTCAAATAGTTAATTCTAGGCCTTTGAATAAAATTATACAGTTTAATCTCAAATGTTCAGAGTTTTACCCGGTTAAAATAGTTAATTTTAGGCTTTTGAACAAAATTATACAGATTAATCTAAAATTTTAAGCTTTTTACATGGTTAAAATTCGAACGGATTCGCTATAAAGCCCCTATAGACATGCACGTTTTAATCGCAAAAAACCGACAACCAAAAGTTATTAAATCAAATTTCATGAGTTCAAATCGTTAATTATGGTCTTTTGAACATAATTATACACATTAATCTCAAATTTTCAGCTTTTTGCTTGGTTAAAATTCGAACTGATTCTTAATAAAGGCCATTTAGACATACACATTTTAATCGTAACAAAACGACAACCAAAAGTTATTAAATCAAATTTAATGAGTTTGAATTGTTAATCATAGGCTTTTAAACAAAATTATACAGATTAATCTCAAATTTTCAACTTTTTACTCGGTTAAATTTTGAACGGATTCGCTATAAAGCCCCTTTAGACATGCACGTTTTAATCGCAAGAAAATGACAACCAAAAGTTATTAAATCAAATTTCATGAGTTCAAATAGTTAATTATGGGCTTTTGAACATAATTATACAGATTAATCTCAAATTTTTAGCTTTTCACTCGGTTAAAATTTGAACGGATTAGTTATAGAGCCCCTTTAGACATGCACGTTTTAATCGTAACAAAACGACAACTAAATATTATAAAATTAATTTTTTTAGTTCAAATTATACAGATTAATATCGAATTTTCAGCTTTTTACTTGGTTAAAATTCGAACGGATTCTCTATAAAGCCCCTTTAGACATGCATGTTTTAATCACAACAAAACGAAAACAAAATATTATTAAATCAATTCTTATTAGTTCAATTAGTTAATTATAGGCTTTTGAACAAAATTATACAGATTAATCTCACATTTTCAGCTTTTTACTTGGTTAAAATTATACAGGTTCGCCATAAAGCCACTTTAGACATGCACGTTTTAAACACAAAATAACGACAACCAAAAGTTATTAAATCAAATTTAATGAGTTCAAATAGTTAATTATGGTCTTTTAAACATAATTATACAGATTAATCTCAAGTATTCAGCTTTTCACTCGGTTAAAATTCGAACTAATTCTCAATAAAGGCCATTTAGACATGCACATTTTAATCGCAACAAAACGAAAACTAAAATTCGAACGGATTCGCTATAAAGCCCCTTTAGAAAAAATTATGGGCTTTTGAAAAAAATTATACAGATTAATCTAAAATTTTTAGCTTTTTACTCGGCTAAAATTCAAACGAATTCGCTATAAAGCCCCTTTAGACATGCACGTTTTAATAGCAACAAAATTGAAACCAAAAGATATTAAATCAAATTTTTTAAGTTCAATTTGTTAATTATGGGCTTTTAAACAAAATTATACAGATTAATTTCAAATTTTCAACTTTTTACTCAGTTAAAATTCGAACAGATTTGCTATAAAGCCCCTTTAGACATGCATGTTTTAATAGCAACAAAATTGAAACCAAAAGATATTAAATCAAATTTTTTAAGTTCAAATTGTTAATTATGGGCTTTTAAACAAAATTATACAGATTAATTTCAAATTTTCAACTTTTTACTCAGTTAAAATTCGAACAGATTTGCTATAAAGCCCCTTTAGACATGCACGTCTTAATCGCAACAAAACGACAACCAAAATTTATTAAATCAAATTTCATGAGTTCAAATGGTTAATTATCGTCTTTTGAACATAATTATACATATTAATCTCAAATTTTCAGCTTTTCACTCGGTTAAAATTCGAACTGATTCTCAATAAAGGCTATTTAGACATGCACATTTTAATCGTAACAAAACAACAACCAAAATTTATTAAATCAATTTTAATGAGTTCGAATTGTTAATTATGGGCTTTTGAACATAATTATATAGATTAATCTCAAATTTGCAGACTTTTACTCGGTTAAAATTCGAACAGATTCCCTATGAAGGCCATTTAGACATACACATTTTAATCATAACAAAACGATAACCAAATGTTATTCAATCAAATTTTATGAGTTCAAATACTTGATTATGGGCTTTTGAACAAAATTATAAAGATTAATCTCAAATTTTCAGATTTTTACTTGTTTAAAATTCGAACTGATTCGCTATAAAGCCACTTTAGACATATACTTTTTACTCGATTAAAATTCAATTTGTTAATTATGGGCTTTTGAATATAGTTATACAGATTAATCTCCAATTTTCAACTTTTTACTCTATTAAAATTCGAGCGGATTCGCTATAAAACCCCTTTAGACATGCACGTTTTAATCGCAACAAAAAGACAACCAAAAGTTATTAAATCAAATTCTATGAGTTCAAATTGTTAATAATGGGCCTTTGAGCATAATTATACAGATTAATCTAAAATTTTTAGCTTTTTACTCGGTTAAAATTCTAACGGATTCGCTATAAAGCCCCTTTAGACATGCACGTTTTAATCGCAACAAAACGATAACCAAATATTATTAAATCAAATTCTATGAGTTCAATTTGTTAATTATGGGCCTTTGAACATAACTATACAGATTAATCTAAAATTTTCAGCTTTTTACTCGGTTAAAATTCGAACGGATTCGCTATAATGCCCATTTAAATGCACGTTTTAATCGTAACAAAACGACAACCAAATATTATTAAATCAATTTTTATTAGTTCAAGTAGTTAATTATAGGCTTTTGAACAAAATTATACAGATTAATCTCAAATTTGCAGCTTTTTACTCAGTTAAAATTTGAACGGTTTCGCTATAAATACCCTTTAAACATGCAAGTTTTAATCGCAAGAAAACAAAAAGAAAAAGTTATTAAATCAAATTTTATGAGTTCAAATTGTTAATTATGGGTTTTTGGACAAAATTATACAGATTAATCTCTAATTTTCAGCTTTTTACTCAGTTAAAATTTGAACGGATTCCCTATAAAGCCCATTTAGACATGTACGTTTTAATCGCAACAAAACGACAACCAAAAGTTATTAAATCAAATTTCATGAGTTCATATAGTTACTTATGGTCTTTTGAACATTATTATACAGATTAATCTCAAATTTTTAGCTTTTTACTCGGTTAAAATTCGAACAGATTCGCTATAAAGCCCCTTTAGACATACACGTTTTAATCGCAATAAAACGACAACCAAAAGTTATTAAATCAAATTCTACGAGTTCAATTTGTTAATCATCAGCCTTTGAACATAATTATATAGATTAATCTAAAATTTTTAGCTTTTTACTCGGTTAAAATTCTAACGGATTAGCTACAAAGCCCCTTTAGACATTCACGTTTTAATCGTAACAAAACAACAACCAAGTATTATTAAATCAATTTTTATTAGTTCAAATAGTTAATTATAGGCTGTTGAACAAAATTATACAGATTAATCTAAAATTTTCAGATTTTTACTTGGTAAAAATTTGAACGGTTTCGTTATAAAGTACCTTTAGACATGTACGTTTTAATCGTAACAAAACGACAACCAAAAGTTATTAAATCAAATTTTATGAGTTTAAGTTGTTAATTATGGGCTTTTGAACAAAATTATACAGATTAATCTCTACAGCCTTTGGTGGCCATGATTCGTATCACCATAGGGAGTTTAGTTAATTGTCGGATCACTTATGTACCTAGATTGGCCAATATTGTAGCCCATACTCTTGCTTCTAGGGCCATGTGCACGTTTTGTACTCTTCAATTTGATTCAGATATGCCGATTTTATAAGGGCTTTTGTAAACTCTGAGAGATTTAACTCTTCTTTTCAATAAAATACTAGGGGTAGACTTTTCCCTATAGGGGCTTTCAACCCTTCTTTGGTGTTGGAAGTATTAGGGGTTTTTTAATGAGGCCCTTTTCCATTAAAAAAATTCGAACGGATTCGCTATAAAGCCCCTTTAGACATGCACGTTTTAATCGCAAAAAAACAACAACCAAAAGTTATTAAATCAAATTTTATGAGTTCAAATAGTTAATTATGGGCTTTTGAACATAATTATACATATTAATCTCAAATTTTCAGCTTTTTACTCGGTTAAAATTCGAATAGATTCTCTATAAAGACAATTTAGACATACACGTTTTAATCATAACAAAACGATAATCAAATGTTATTAAATAAAATTTTATGAGTTCAAATACTTGATTATGGGCTTTTAAACAAAATTATACATTAATCTCAAATTTTCAGTTTTTTACTTTGTTAAAATTTGAACGTATTCTCTATAAAGCCCATTTAGACATCAACGTTTTAATCGCAATAAAACGATAGCCAAATGTTATTTAATCAAATTTTATGAGTTCAAATACTTCATTATGGGCTTTTGAACAAAATTATACAAATTAATATCAAATTTTGATCTTTTTACCCTGTTAAAATTCGACAGTTTCTCTATAAAGGACATTTAGACATACACGTTTAATCCCAAAAAAAGACAACCAATTGTTATTAAAAAGAATTTATTAGTTCAAATAGTTAACTATTTGATTTTGAACAAAATTATACAGAATTAGACAGATTTATCCCTAAAAAAGACAGAATTTTATGAATTCAAACAGATTCTCTATAAAGGTCATTTAGACATGTACGTTTTAATCCCAACAAAACGATAATCAAATGTTAATAAATCAAATTTTATGAGTTCAAATACTTAATTATGGGCTTTTGAACAAAATTAGACTGATTAATCTCAAATTTTTAGATTTTTACTCAATTAAAATTCAAACGGATTCGCTATAAAACCCCTTTAGACATGCACGTTTTAATCGCAAAAAAATGACAACCAAAAGTTATTAAATCAAATTTTACGATTTCAAATAGTTAATTATGGTCTTTTGAACATAATTATACAGATTAATCTAAAATTCTCAACTTTTTACTCGGTTAAAATTCGAACTGATTCTCAATAAAGGCCCTTTAGACATGCACGTTCAATCGCAACAAACTGACAATCAAAAGTTATTAAATCAAATTTAATGTGTTCAAATTATTAATTATGGTCTTTTGAACATAATTAAACAGATTAATATCAAATTTTCAGCTTTTTACTTGGTTAAAATTCGAACGGATTCGCTATAAAGTCCCTTTAGACATGCACGTTTTAATCGCAAAAAAACGGGAACCGAAAGTTATTAAATCAAATTTTATGAGTTTAAATTATTAATTATGGTCTTTTAAAAAAATTATACAGATTAATCTCAAATTTTCATCTTTTTACTCGGTTAAAATTCGAATGGATTCCCCATAAACCCCCTTTAGACATGCACATTTTAATAGCAACAAAACGGCAACCAAAAGTTATTAAATCAAATTTTATGAGTACAAACTATTATTTATGGGATTTTAAACAAAATTATACAGATTAATCTCAAATTTTCAGCTTTTTACTCGGTTAAAATTCGAACGGATTCGCTATTAAGGCCCTTTAGACATGCACATTTTAATCGTAAAAAACGACAACCAAAAGTTATTAAATCAAATTTCATGAGTTCAAATAGTTAATTATGATCGTTTGAACATAATTATATAGATTAATCTCGAATTTTCAACTTTTTACTCTTGTTAAAATTCAAAATGTTTCTCAATAAAGGCCATTTAGACATGCACTTTTTAATCGCACCAAAACGACAATCAAAAGTTATTAAATCAAATTTAATGATTTCAAATTTTTAATTATGGGCTTTTGAACATAATATATAGATTAGTCTCAAATTTTCAGCTTTTTACTCAGTTAAAATTCGAACGGATTCGCTATAAAGCCTCTATAGACATGCACGTTTTAATCGTAACAAAACGACAACCAAAAGTTATTAAATCAAATTTTATGAGTTCAAATTGTTAATTATGGGCTTTTGAACATAATTATAGAGATTAATCTCAAATTTTTAGCTTTTTACTCAGTTAAAATTTGAATAGATTCTCTATAAAGGCCATTTAAACATGCACGTTTTAATCATAACAAAACGATAACCAAATGTTATTAAATCAAATTTTATGAGTTCAAATACTTGACTATGGGCGTTTGAACAAAATTATACAGATTAATCTCAAATTTTCAGCTTTTTACTCTGTTAAAATTCGAATATATTCTCTATACAGCCCATTTACACATCCACGTTTTAATCGCAACCAAACGACAACCAAAAGTTATTAGATCAAATTTTTTGAGTTCAAATACTTAATTATGGGCTTTTGAACAAAATTATAAAAATTAATATCAAATTTTTATCTTTTTACCCAGTTTAAATTGGAATCGAGCAAAATTTTAATCCCAACAAAAAGATTTCCAATTATTTTTAAAAAAACTTTTATTAGCTCAAATAGTTACTTCTATGCTTTTGAATAAAATTATACAGATTAATCTCAAATATTCAGATTTTTAATCGGTTAAAATTTGAACAAATTCTCCATAAAGACCATTTAGACATGCACGTTTTAATCACAACGAAACGATAACCAAATGTTATTAAATCAAATTTTATGAGTTCAAATACTTAACTATTGTAATATCCCGATTTTAAGGTTTGTAATTTGGGTATTAGTTAGGAGAATTCGATTCGGGGTGAATCAGGTTCTTCGGTTCGTTATTTTGGGGAAATATAAAATAAAAGTATTTTAATTAGAAAAGTAATAATTTTGGAATATGGTTTAAAAATATTAAAAGATGTTTCAAAATTAATAGAATGTAATTTGAACTTTAAATTGTGCCTAATTATGCATTGGTGAGCGGATTGTAATTTTTGGAAAACAATGGAGGATTTAATTTATAATTTTCAGAAATTGTTATTTTTAGTGACTAAATTGGAAAGCGAGCTATACTTAGAATCCTTATAGGGCCATAAACCCAATTCAATTTTTAAATGATGATTTATTCACCAAAATGATTTTTAATTAGTTTATTAAAAGATAATAATCATTTTCTCACTTAACCACTTATTTTCTCTCATCTTTTTCTCTCATTTTCTCTTCATTTTTTTCTTCATCTATTTTTTTCAATTCCTTGCTGATTTTCCACCTTTTCAACAAGAATTACTTCATTTTAATCATCTCTCCATTCTTTACGAAGCCTAATCATCAATTTTACTAAATCAACAACAATTTGCAAGGAATCAAGAAGAGAAATTCTCATCTTTTTGGTGGATAGATCTTAAAGGTAATTTGCTTGCTAATCTTTAAATGAAACTTGATTTTATGTTTTCAATGCTAGATCTAATGATTTTATGAATATTTTTATGAAATCTTTTTAGATCTCATTCAATATTGTAATTAGATAGATTTAATTATGTTATTATATCAATTAAATGATTAATTGAGTCTTCAATTGATGACACATTAATATAATCCCAGAATAATGCAATCGGTGTTGTTTTAAGGTGATTTTTGGTTGTTTTAGGGGTTATTTTAGATGTTTTAATATTGCTGGAGGTATAAGGATGGTTTAGATGTGTTTTTGTTTCATAATTGAAGTAGATTAGATGTTAGAATCATTAGGTTTTGGGCTGGTGTTGGAATCATTAGGTTTTGGGCTGGTATTGTTCAGATACGTTTCGGCTTAGTTTTCGGTCTTTTCGGCTAAGTTTTTGGTAGTTTTGTGGACGTTTGATGTGGCTAATGGTTTGAGCATGTTATGATGTGAATATGCTCTATTTTTAATGATGTAGAGGTAGTGCAAGAAGGTGCATAAGTGGCTGGTGCATTGGCGTTGCCATCGAAGCATCGGCGAAGGATCGTTTTGCTTGTCGGTGAGTGTTTTCGGACTTAAAGTGAATCACATTGGTTCGGTTCTGTTTTAGGGGATATGGAATAGTGTGAAAACTTTCCATAGTTCAAGATTAAGTAAAGTAAATGTTTGATATATTACAGGAGCTTCAGCTACATTCGATAAAGACATTGATGTTCGTAATGCAATGGGATTTTTGGAAATGCATAAACATGATTTTGAATTGGTGCATGCATGAGATAATTGTTGAAAATGCATGGTTTAGAAAGACATACATGGTTAAGGAAAAACATGGAAAATGAATTTAGAATATATGTGGTTATTTGCCTTCAAATTAAAGGTGCCATTAGGTATGACTTTCGGTTCATTTGTTGAGCATATTATGGAGGCATTATGAGCTAAAATGAATTGGAATATTATGTAGTTATTTGCCTTGAAATTGATGGTGCCATTGAGCATGACATTTGGTTCATTTGTGAACATATTATGCATGCATTATGAGCAGCAAATTATCATACACATTTATTTATGATATTGTCTTCGTGACACTAACTTTAGATTCGAATACGAATGACATATCATTAGGATTGTCTTAAATGCACTATAAACATTATTGAGAATAAAGAATATTGTCTACACGTAACAAGGGTGAATTTGGATCCAATCATGCGTCGTAGAGCCGCCTACACGTAACAAGGGTGACTATGTGTCCAATTGTGCGTGGTAGTGCTATAATGGTGACTTCGTGTCATATCAATGGTGACTTCGTGTTATGTCAATGGTGACTTAGTGTCATGTCAATGGTGACATGGTGTCATGTCAATGGTGACTTTGTGTTATGACAAGACTAATGGTCTCTAACAATGGATCCGTGTATTCAGTGAACTTAAGATTTATAATAAGTGATCACTAGAAGCCAATATGCATACATGGATTAAAAGAGAACATTGTGCTTGATCCATGAATTGTATTGATAAAGTTAAACATACTCAAGAAAGTGATTTGATATTATAGATATGAACGTGGAATGTTATGCATGCATGGTTTTAATGATACATTGTAAACTATGGTTTCATTATGGTTTTAAATAGATGCATTGATGATCTTGTTTAGAGCTTCCTCACTAAGCATGTTTGCTTAAGCTCTCTTTTCATCCTTGTAGAAAAATAAAGGCACTCGGGACTTCATTTGGAGCAAGGAAACCAAGGGGAAAGGTTACTCAAATTCGGTATGTTTTGGCAAATAAGTTGGGGCTTGGCAATATGTAAACCCAACCTATGTGAGGAGTGTGAACTTAGACTTTGGTTTATGTTGAAATAAGATCTATGTTGCTTGATTGTTAATTGATGGACTATGGTATTGTTTGGATTGGTGAAGCATATACTTGCATGATCGTTAAGACTTTAATCATGTTCTAGGTAGCATGCCTATAGTTTTCTTGATATTCTTGACGTTGATAATCATGTGTTATATGTTGTTAATTATGCCTAGGACTTATGCATATAGATGGTAGTGTTTGACGGTTGTGTTTGAGCCGATGATATTCACTTAGTGTGATGAAATACTTAGGTTCCAGACCTAAAGTTTCAAAACCTTGGGGAAGGTTTCGAAACCTTTGCCAAACAGTTTCGAAACCCTGCGGGCAATTTCGATTCTAAAAAGTTACTAGATGCAAAAAGTTTCAAAACTTTTAGGGAAGTTTCGAAACCTTTTACATAAAGTTTCAAAACCTTTATGAAAGGTTTCGAAACCTTTGGCTGCTAGAAATTGATAGTTGCTGGAAATTGCATTTTAGTCCCGAAAATCTTTCCTTGTTCAATTAGGGTATCTACAGATGTTATTTTGAGCTGAAATTTAACATGGATGCATAAAGTTGATTTAATTTCAATATGTCTAACTCAATTTTTAAGAAGTCCTTATAATCTGAAAGATTTACATTTTGGTCCCTAACTTAGTGAAACATGCAATTGATGAAGTTAGAATGTTTCGTTTGACTTGAAATTTTCCGTGAGAGATACTCGTATGTTTAATTAAACTTTTTTGAAAATAATTTATACATTGTTATTAGAATTTAAAAGTTTTACGTTTTAGTCCTTAATTTACTTAAGTGTTTAATCGGATGTTTGTTTATGATCGGATTATTTCCGTTAATGTCTTGTATGAGACCTTGACATGTAGGAATACAATTATTCATCTAGAAAAAATATAACGATTTTAGGGTTGTTTATCGAATGAAACTTTCGCGGGTTTGGTTTGATATTCCCCGTATAACCCATTAGTGTCGGTTTCGTCTAGACCGGGCAAAGGGGGTTACATTTGGTGGTATCAGAGCCAGGTTTATAAAGTATGTAGTTGGTTGGTTAAAGCATGTGTAGGATTGCTAAGTTATGTGTTTAAATGTGCGATTGATCATGATATGTGTGATTGAGCATTATATGTTGTTGGTGTGTGAAAATCTATTCATGATGATTATACTTTGAGTAATGACGGTTAAACTGGGGTTATCGGTTACACATTGCCAATGCCAACATATTTTCAGATGCTCTCAGTTTTCCCTTGGATCTTGCCCGAATGCAAGTTTGTTTTGTTTTAATATTATATTTTAAATTGCATGTTTAAAGTTTTTGAATATGCTTCTGAGACTTAAGTCATTAGCTAGTGTTGGTATGAACATTGATGGTCCAGATTGAAGATAAAGCGATACGGCTGTTGCTAATCTGACTTGGGAGTTGTCAACATGATGGTAGTTGAAGTTGTTGGAATTGAGGATGTTATTTGTGAGTGTGAACAATAATCATGCTTACAATAAGAGTACATATATGTATATATATCTATAGATAATGTAGGACATGTATACATTCTTGAGCATGACATTAGAAATTGCATTTACATGTATATGCACTTGCATAGGCATTTATTAGGGCATACAGGAAATCATGCATACATTTGTTCACACTTACGAGTAGCTCCTTGAGGGTGTAAGTGGAGTGTGATTGGTTCTTTTAAGGTGAAGGTATGGAAAAAAAGGGGTTAAAAGGACTTTCTTGTGGTGTTGAGTTGAATGTATAATGGGCAAGCTACCCTTTTTGGTTAGGGAATAGTCTTGGATGAAGAATTAGTGGTTGGTCTCAGAGTTGTGAATGTTTGAAACCGAGGTAAATACCCTGAGTTATGGTTAGTATGAGTTGGTCATTACTAAAGGTAAGGCTGAGTTTAGCGGATTCTTTTTAGTTAGGATTTGGAGGTTGTAAAAAGGTTGCAGCATGTTTTGTGGAGTAAGGCGGGTTTGTGTTTTTCTGAGTGATGTGAAATTATTTTGTGGAAATTATAAGGAATTTCTTGTAGTGTGGTTAGTGTGAAGTTAGATCGGAGGTTGCGACCGATCTGGTATAGTCAGGATAGAAATAAAATATGAGGTACGTATTGGTATGGGAGTTGTGATATCAGGGGTTTGAATTATAGATTATTGTGAGCTAGAGAGGTTTGGTTGTACTATAAAGGGGGAAAGTGTGCATGTTGGGTTTATAGGATGTTAATTGGATATACCTCAGGTAAAGTTAGTTTTTGATGATGTTTGAAGTGGTGTATCGAGGACCGCTGGACAATTTATGGTTTGTATCGGTTATTCAGTCTTGTGGGTTTGCTTTTATCGAAAAGTGTTGTGAGGTTTTGTGTTTGGTGGGTTCGTGTTTATGGATATTTCATCAATATGGTCTCTACTTTGGCAAGTTTATAAAATAAGAGATGTTGGAGCTAGCGGAAGGAATAATTCTACAAGTTTGGATTTTGTTGTGGTATAGTTAAGGTAAGAGTTGGTTTGTCGATGAGTTGATAATGGGAAGGAGTTTTGGGTTAAGTGTCAAGGCACTTAATGATGTGTAGATTTTAAAGTTTGAACTATGGTGTTGAGTTGGTTATGGTGGCTAAACCTTGAGTTTGAGGTATTATCGATGAGATGAGTATAATGTTGGGTTTGACACAAAGTTGGTAAGTTTCTTGTATGGTATGTTTTGTAGAATGTTAGCTATCGGGGATGACTTGGCTTACATAAGGATGCTTGCAATGGGATTTTGTTATGTGGGGTAAGCCTGGGTTGTTGTGGAGTTACGAAGGAAGATGTTCGGTTAACCTATAGGGAGACCTAGTAAAATGGTGGAGCTATGAGCGGGACTCTATCTTGGTAAAGTTGATCGGGGATAAGTCGTGGCAAGGTGTTTGTTGAGGGTCTAGTTAAGGATATACTTGGCAAGGTTTAGTTTTGTGTTGAGAATCTTTTTGTGTTATGTGAATCGTATGGTTGTTTCGAAAAGTGTCGAGATAGAATGGTATCTTGATCAGGGCTTATGGTAATCTTTTTCCATGAGTTGGGTGGTAAGTGTTGTGGTAGGAGTTGGGGAAAACATGTGTTTTCGACTAAGCTTGTTTGGATTATGTTTGAATCATATGTAAATGTTTATCTTGCTGATAAGGTAAGAGTGAGTATCAATTTTCTTTGGGTTATTATTAGTAGTAAAGGTGTCAAGGTTGAAGTCGAAAAGAATCATCATAAGTTTGGTAGTAAGTTCTATGGATGGTATGGAGTTTTCTTATGAGGGTTGTTGTATCAATTGTTTGTTTGAGTACGGTTTTCTTGGGTTTCTAAGTCCCATTGGAAAGGTGTGTGAGTGGTGTATCTATAATATGTTAAGATTTGTGAGTTTTTTTAAGACCGACATAGGTTGTCGTTTGGATGTTGGGTTTTATCATTCATAGGTAAATGGATGATATGCTGTGATGTTGTGATATTGTTAATATGACTCATAATGAAGTTGTTGGTGGTGGTGGAGTTGCGTGAGACAGTGTTTACAGTTTTGTGCAAAATTAGTTTGAAGCTTGTTGGTGGAGCATCATTGTGTGGGTAGAGGTTGGTGAAAGGCTTAGTTGGTTACCTGGTATGTGGGAGGATGTCAAAAATCAGGTTAGTTCGATGGTGGTTGTATGGAAACCATTGCGGTTATCAAGAGTTGATTATCAATCTTAGGGGGTTTCCTTTTGAGTTATGTTTTTTGTAAAGGTTGAGATGGTGTGGTGGGTTGTGCATGGTTGCTTTGGTGTGAGGAAAGAATCTGTTGGTTTTCTGAAGAGGGTAAGTGTGGGTTGTCTGTTGCATACCATCCGAAGAAAGCTAATATGATTGCTGAATCTTTGAGCCGTAAGACGGTAATTGAGTTGAGGGTGATGTTTGCTAAGTTGAACATTTCAAAGGAAGGTGGTTGAGTGGTGGAGTTGTAAGTAAAACCTATCTTGGTTGAGATGTAAGGTAAAACAGTTAGAGGATGAGACGTTGAAACCTTTTGTGGAGGATATTACTGAGGGTAGACCGAACGAGTATCATTTTGATGATGATGAGATGTTGTGGTTTAGGGGTCAGATTGTGGTGCCGGATGATGTTGAGTTGAGGTAAGCTAGTTTGGCAGAAGCACATACTAGTTCGTTTTCTATGCATACGGGTAGAGTGAAGATGTATATAGATCTCAAAAGTGTGTACTTTTGGATTGGTTTAAAGAAAGATGTGACAGAGTCCAAGAAGGATTTTATAAGGGTTATTGTTGATAGGTTTTCAAAGTGTGCACATTTTCTTGCCGTGCATACGACGTGTTCTATGGATAAGTTGGTAGAGTTGTATGTTTTCTGAGGTGTAAGAGCGAATTGGTCCTGTTGTTTATCGATTGAGGTTGCTGGTGGAGTTGAGTTGGATGCATTATGTTTTTAATGTATCGATGCTTCGTAAGTATGATTCAGATCCTTCTCATGTTGTTCTAGTTAAGGAGTTTGAGTTAAGAGCGGATATGAGTTATAAGGAGGAACCAGTAAGGATTTTGGATGTGGATACAAAAGTTCTTCGAGGAAGGACCATAGATTTGGTTAAAGTGCTTTGGAAACACTGAGGTGTCGAAGAGGCAACTTAGGAGACAAGGAAAAAGTATGGAGGGGCAGTTCCTCACTTGTTTGCTTCAGGTGAGAATTTCGAGGATAAAATTTTCTTAAGAGGGGAAGAGTTGTAACATCCCGATTTTGGGGTTAGTACTTTGGATATTAGTTAGGAGAATTCGAGTCGAGTCGAATCGGGTTCTTCGATTCATTATTCCGGGAAATATAAAATAAAAGTATTTTAATTAGAAAAATAATAATTTTGGAATATGGTTTAAAAATATTAAAAAGATCTTTCAAAATTAAAAGAATGTAATTTGAACTTTAAATTGATTTTTAATTGTGCCTAATTATGCATTGGTGACCAAACTGTAATTTTTAAAAAACAATGGAGGATTTAATTGGTAATTTTCGGAAATTGTTATTTTTAGTGACTAAATTGGAAAGCAAGCTATACTTAGAATCTTTAGAGGGTCATAAACCCAATTTAATTTTTAAATGATGATTTATTCACCAAAATGATTTTTAATTAGTTTATTAAAAGATGATAATCATTTTCTCACTTAACCACTTATTTTCTCTCATTTTTTCTCCATTTTTCTTCATCTATTTTCTTCAATTCCTTGCTGATTTTTTCATCTTTTTCAACAAGAATTACTTCATTTTAATCATCTCTCCATTCTTTACAAAGCCTAATCATCAATTTTACTAAATCAACAATAATTTGTAAGGAATCAAGAAGAGAAATGCTCATCTTTTTGTTGAATAGGTCTCAAAGGTAATTTGCTGAATTTTTAACTCTTTTTCTAAGGTTTTTTATTGAAATTCCCAAGTATTAGCTTGCTAATCTTTAAATGAAACTTGATTTTATGTTTTCAATGCTAGATCTAATGATTTTATGAATGTTTTTGTGAAATCTTTTTAGATATCATTCAATGTTGTGATTAGATGGATTTAATTATGTTATTATGTCAATTAAATGATTAATTGAGTCTTCAATTGATGACACATTAATTTAATCCCGGAATAATGCAATCGCTGTTGTTTTAAGGTGATTTTCGGTTGTTTTAGGGGATGTTTTAGATGTTTTAATATTGCTGGAGGTATAAGGATGGTTTAGATGTATTTTTGGTTCATAATTGAAGTGTATTAGATGTTAGAATCATTCGGTTTTGGGCTGGTGTTGTTCGGATGCGTTTCGGCTTAGTTTTTGGTCTTTTCGGCTAAGTTTTCGATAGTTTTGCAGAAGTTTGATGTGGCTGCTGGTTTGAGCATGTTATGATATGAATATGATCTAGTTTTAATGATGTAGAGGTAGAGCAAGAAGGTGCATAAGTGGCTGGTGCATTGGCTTTGCCATCGGAGCATCGACGAAAGATCGTTTTGCTTGTCAGTGAGTGTTTTCGGACTTAAAGCGAACCGCATTGGTTCGATTCTATTTTGGGGGCTATGGAGTAGTGTGAAAACTTTCCATAGTTCAAGAGTAAGTAAACTAAATGTTTTTGATATATTAACATGAGCTTCGGCTACATTCGGTAAAGACATTGATGTTGGTAATGCAATGAGATTTTTGGAAATGCATAAACATGATTTTGAATTGGTGCATGTATGAGATAATTGCCGAAAATTCATGGTTTAAAAAGACATACATGGTTAAGGAAAAACATGGAAAATGAATTTGGAATATATGTGGTTATTTGCCTTCAAATTAAAAGTGCCATTGGGCATGACTTTCGGTTCATTTGTTGAGCATATTATGGATGCACTATAAGCTGAAAATGAATTGGAATATTATGTGGTTATTTTCCTTGAAATTGATGGTGCCATTGGGTATGACATTTGGTTCATTTGTGAACATATTATGCATGCATTATTAGCAGCAAATTACCATGCACATTTGATTATGATATTGGCTTAGTGACACTAACTTTAGATTTGAATACGAATGACATGTCATTAGGATTGTCTAGTGCACTATAAACATTATTGAGAATAAAAAATATTGCCTACACGTAACAAGGGTGACTTTATGTCCAATCGTGCGTGGTAGAGCAGCCTACACGTAACAAGGGTGACTATGTGTCCAATCTTACGTGGTAGTGCTATAATGGTGACTTTGTGTCGTGTTAATGGTGACTTCGTGTCATGTCAATGTGACTTAGGGTCATGTCAATGGTGACTTGGTGTCATGTCAATGGTGACTTTGTGTCATGACGAGACTAATGGTCTCTAACAATGGATCCGTGTATTCGGTGAATTTGAGGTTCACAATAAGTGATCACTAGAAGCCAATATGCATACATGGATTAAAAGAGAACATTGTGCATCATTCATGAAATGTATTGATAAAGTTGAACATACTCAAGAAAGTGATTTGATATTATAGACATGAATGTGGAATGTTAAGCATGCATGGTTTTAATGATGCATTACAAACTATGGTTTCATTATGGTTTTAAATAGATGCATTGATGATCTTGTGTAGAGCTTCCTCACTAAGCATGTTTGCTTAAGCTCTCTTTTCATCCTTGCAAAAAAATAACGGCACTCGGGACTTCATTCAGAGCAAGGAAACCAAGGGGAAAGGTTACTCAAATTCGGTATGTTTTGGCAAATAGGTTGGGGCTTGGCAATGTGTAAACCCAGCTATGTGAGGAGTGTGAACTTAGACTTTGGTTTATGTTGAAATAAGACCTATGTTGCTTGATTGTTAATTGATGGACTATGGTATTGTTTGGATTGTTGAAGCATGTACTTGCATGATCGTTAAGACTTTAATCATGTTCTAGATAGCATGCCTATAGTTTGCTTGATATTCTTGACGTTGATAATCATGTGTTATATGTTGTTAATTATGCCTAGGACTTATACATATAGATGGTAGTGTTTGACGGTTGTGTTTGAGCCGATGATGTTCACTTAGTGTGATGAAATACTTAGGTTCCAGACCTAAAGTTTTGAAACCTTTGCCAAACAGTTTCGAAACCTTCCTGAAGGTTTCGAAACCTTGCGGACAATTTCGATTCTGAAAAATTACTGGATGCAAAAAGTTTTGAAACTTTCAAAGAAGTTTCGAAACCTTTAACATAAAGTTCCAAAACCTTTATGAAAGGTTTCGAAACCTTTGGACATGCACGTTTTAATCGCAACGAAACTACAACCAAAAGTTATTAAATTTTATGAGTTCAAATTGTTAATTTTGGGCTTTTGAACATAATTATAGAGATTAATCTCAAATTTTTAGCTTTTTACTCGGTTAAAATTCGTACGGATTCGCTATAAAGCCCCTTTAGACATGTACATTTTAATCGCAACAAAATGACAACCAAAAGTTATTAAATCAAATTTAATGAGTTCAAATAGTTAATTATGGTCTTTTGAACATAATTATACAGATTAATCTCAAATTTTCAGCTTTTTACTTGGTTAAAATTCGAATAGATTCTCTATAAATGCCATTTAGACATGCACATTTTAATCACAACAAAACGATAATAAATTATAATTAAATCAAATTTTATGTGTTAAAATACTTGATTATGGGCTTTTGAAAAAAATTATACAGATTAATCTCAAATTTTCAACTTTTTATTCTGTTAAAATTCGAACGTATTCTTTATAAAGTCCATTTAAACATTCATGTTTTAATCGCAACAAAACGACAACCAAATGTTAATAAATCAAATTTTATGACTTCAAATACTCTATTATGGGCTTTTAAACAAGCTTATATTGATTAATCTCAATTTTCATCTTTTTACTCTATTAAAATTCGAACGGATTCTCCATAAAGCACATTTAGACATACACTTTTTAATCGCAATGAAACGATAACCAAATGTTATTAAATAAAATTTTATGTGTTCAAATAATTAATTATGGGCGTTTGAAAAAATTATACAGATTAATCTCAAATTTTCAGCTTTTTACTAGGTTAAAATTCGAACAGATTCTCTGTAAAGGCCATTTAGACATGCACGTTTTAATCACAACAAAATGATAACCAAATCTTATTAAATAAAATTATATGAGTTCAAATTTTTGATTATGGGCTTTTGAACAAAATTAAACATATTAATCCCAAATTTTTATCTTTTTACTCTGTTAAAATTCTAACGTATTCTCTATAAAGCCCATTTAGGCATCCACGTTTTAATCGCAACAAAACGACAACCAAATGTTATTAAATCAAATTTTATGAGTTCAAATACTTGATTATGGTCTTTTGAACAAAATTATACAAATTAATATCAAATTTTTATATTTTTACCTAGTTAAAATTCGAACGGATACTATATAAAGCACATTTAGACATGCACATTTTATCCAAATAAAAAGACTACCAATTATTATTAAAACAAATTTTATTTATTCAAATAGTTAATTATAGGCTTTTGAACAAAATTATACAGATTAATCTCAAATTTTTAGATTTTTACTCAGTTAAAACTCGAACGGATTCTCCATAAAGCCCATTTAGACATGCACGTTTTAATCGCAACAAAACGATAACCAAATTTTATTAAATCAGATTTTATGAGTTCAAATACTTAACTATGGGCGTTTGAACAAAATTTTACAGATTAATCTAAAATTTTTAGCTTTTTAGTCGGTTAAAATTCGAATGGATTCTTTATAAATCCCCTTTAGACATGCACGTTTTAATCGCAACAAAACGACAACCAAAAGTTATTAAATCAAATTTTATTAGCTAAAATTGTTAATTATGGGCTTTTGAACAAAATTATAAAGATTAATCTCAAATTTTCAGCTTTTTACTCGGTTAAAATTTGAACGGATTCGCTATAAATCCTCTTTAGATATGCACGTTTTAATCGTAATAAAACGATAACCAAAAGATATTAAATCAAATTTTATTAGCTAAAATTGTTAATTATGGGCTTTTGAACAAAATTATACAGATTAATCTTAAATTTTTAGGTTTTTCCTTGGTTAAAATGTAAACTGGTTAGCTATAAAGCCCCTTTAGACATACACTTTTTAATCGCAACAAAACGATAACCAAAAGTTATTAAATCAAATTCTATGAGTGCAATTTGTTAATTATGGGCCTTTAAACATAATTATACAGATTAATCTCAAATTTTTACCCTTTTACTCGGTTAAAATTCAAACTGGTTAGCTATAAAGCCCCTTTAGACATGCACGTTTTAATTGCAACAAAACGGCAACCAAAAGTTATTAAATCAAATTCTATGAGTTCAAATTGCTAATTATGCGCTTTTGAACATAATTATACAGATTAATATCAAAGTTTTAGGTTTTCACTCGGTTAAAATTCGAACTGATTAGCTATAAAGCCCTTTAGACATGCACGTTTTAATTGCAAAAAAATAACAACCAAAAGTTATTAAATCAAATTTTATGAGTTCAAATAGTTAATTATGGTCTTTTGAACAAAATTATACAGATTAATCTAAGATTTTCAACTTTTTACTCGGTTAAAATTCGCACGGATTCGCTATAAAGCCCCTATAGACATGCACGTTTTAATTGCAATAAAACGACAACCAAAAGTTATTAAATCAAATTTTTTGATTTAAAATAGTTAAATATGGGCTTTTGAACAAAATTATAAAGATTAATCTCAAATTTTTAGCTTTTTACTCAGTTAAATTTCACATAGAAGCACTATAAAGCCCTTTTAGACATGCACGTTTTAATCGCAATAAAACGACAACCAAAAGTTATTAAATCATATTTTATGAGTTCAAATAGTTAATTATGGGCTTTTGAACATAATTATAAAGATTAATCTCAAATTCTCAGCTTTTTACTTGGTTGAAATTCGAACAAATTCTCTATAAAGACCATTTAGGCATGCACGTTTTAATCACAATTAAACGATAACCAAATGTTATTAAAACAAATTTTATGAGTTCAAATACATGATTATAGGCTTTTGAACAAAATTATACAAATTAATATCAAATTTTCATCTTTTTACTCTGTTAAAATTCGAACGTATTCTCTATAAAGCCCATTTAGACATCCATGTTTTAATCGTAACAAAACGACAACCAAATGTTAATAAATCAATTTTTATGAGTTAAAATACTTGATTATGGGCTTTTGAACAATATTATACTGATTAATCTCAAATTTTCATCTTTTTACTCTGTTAAAATTCGAACGGATTCTCTATAATGCATATTTAGACAAACACATTTTAATCGTAATAAAACGATAACCAAATATTATAAAATCAAATTTTATAAGTTCAAATAATTAATTATGGATGTTTTTAAAAAATTATACAGATTAATCTCAAATTTTCAGCTTTTAATTGGTTAAAATTCGAACAGATTCTCTATAAAGACCATTCAGACATGCACGTTTTAATCACAACAAAATGATAACCAAATGTTATTAAATCAAATTTTATCAGTTCAAATACTTGATTATGGGCTTTTAAACAAAATTATACAGATTAATCTCAAAATTTTAGATTTTTACTCTGTTAAAATTCGAACGTATACTCTATAAAGCTCATTTAGACATCCACATTTTAATCACAAAAAAACGACAACCAAATGTTATTAAATCAAATTTTATGATATAAAATACTTGATTATGGGCTTTTGAAATAAATTATATAAATTAATATCAAATTTTCATCTTTTTACACAGTTAAAATTCGAACAGATTCTCTATATTGCATATTTAGACATGCACGTTTAATCGCAACAAAACGATAATCATATGTTATTAAATCAAATTTTATGAGTACAAATACTTAATTATGGGATTTTAAACAGAATTTTAAAGATTAATCTCAAATTTTTAGCTTTTTACTCGGTTAAAATTTGAACGGATTCGGTACAAAGCCCCTTTAGACATGCACGTTTAAATCGCAACAAAACGACAACCAAATGTTATTAAATCAAATTTTATGAGTTCAAATACTTGATTATGGTCTTTTGAACAAAATTATACAAATTAATATCAAGTTTTTATCTTTTTACCCTGTTAAAATTCGAACGGATTCTCTATAAAGCACAATTAGACATACACGTTTAATCCCAACAAAAAGACTACCAATTGTTATTAAAACAAATTTTATTAGTTCAAATAGTTAATTATAGGCTTTTGAATAAAATGATACATATTAATCTCAAATTTTCAGATTTTTTCCCGATTAAAATTCGAACGAATTCTCCATAAAGCCTATTTGGACATGCACGTTTTAATCGCAACAAAACGATAACCAAATATTTTTAAATCAAATTTTATGAGTTCAAATACTTAACTATGCGCTTTTGAACAAAATTGCACAGGTTAATCTAATATTTTCAGCTTTTTATTCTCTTAAAATTCGAATGGATACGCTATAAATCCCCTTTAGACATGCACGTTTTAATGGCAACAAAACGACAATCAAAAGTTATTAAATCAAATTTATGAGTTCAAATTGTTAATTGTGGGGTTTTGAAGATAATTCTACAGATTAATCTCAAATTTTCAGCTTTTTACTCGGTTAAAATTCGAACGTATTCGCTATAAAGCCCCTTTAGACATGCACATTTTAATCGCAACAAAACGAAGACCAAAAGTTATTAAATCAAATTCTATGAGTTCAAATTGTTAATTATATGCTTTTGAACATAATTATACAGATTAATCTCAAATTTTTAGTTTTTTACTTGGTTAAAATTCGAACGGATTAGATATAAAGCCCCTATAGACATTCACGTTTTAATCGTAATAAAACGACAATCAAATATTATTAAATTAATTTTTATTAGTTTAAATAGTTAATTATAGACTTTTGAACAAAATTATACAGATTAATCTAAAATTTTCAGCTTTTTACTCGGTTAAAATTCGAACGGATTCACTATAAAGCCCCTTTAGACATGCTGGTTTTAATCGCAACAAAATAACAACCAAAAGTTATTAAATAAAATTTTATGAATTCAAATTGTTAATTATGGGCTTTTGAACAAAATTATACAGATTAATCTCAAATTTCAGCTTTTTACTCAGTTAAAATTCGAATGGATTCGCTATAAATCCCCTTTAGACATGCACGTTTTAATCGCAACAAAACGACAACTAAAAGTTATTAAATCAAATTTTATTAGCTAAAATTATTAATTATGGACTTTTGAACAAAATTATAACGATTAATCTCAAATTTTCAGCTTTTTACTCGGTTAAAATTCGAACTGGTTAGCTATAAAGCCCCTTTAGACATGCACATTTTAATCGCAACAAAACGACAATCAAAAGTTATTAAATAAAATTTTATGAGTTCAAATTGTTAATTGTGGGATTTTGAAGATAATTATACAGATTAATCTCAAATTTTTAGCTTTTTACTTGGTTAAAATTCAAACTAGTTAGCTATAAAGCCCCTTTAGACATGCACGCCTTAATCGCAAAAAAACAATAACCAAAAGTTATTAAATAAAATTTTATGAGTTCAAATAGTTAATTATGGGATTTTGAACATAGTTATACAGATTAATCTCAAATTTTAAGTTTTTTACTCGATTAAGAATCGAACTGATTCTCAATAAAGACCATTTAGACATGCACGTTTTAATAAAAAAAATGACAACTAAAAGTTATTAATTCAAATTTTATGAGTTCAAATAGTTAATTATGGGATTTTGAACATAATTGTATTGATTAATCTCAAATTTTCAGCTTTTTACTCGGTTAAACCTCGAACTGATTCTCAATAAAGGCCATATAGAAATGCACCTTTTAATCGCAACAAAACGAGAACCAAAAATTATTAAATCAAATTTTATGAGTTCAAATTGTTAATTATGGTGTTTTGAAAAAAATTATACAGATTAATCTCAAATTTTAGCTTTTTACTCAGTTAAAATTCGAATGGATTCGCTATAAATCCCCTTTAGACATGCACGTTTTAATCGTAACAAAACGACAACCAAAAGTTATTAAATCAAATTTATTAGCTAAAATTATTAATTATGGGCTTTTGAACAAAATTATAAAGATTAATCTCAAATTTTCAGCATTTTACTCGGTTAAAATTTGAACTGGTTAGCTATAAAGCTCCTTTAGACATGCATGTTTTAATCGCAACAAAACGACAATCAAAAGTTATTAAATCAAATTTTATGAGTTCAAATTGTTCATTGTGGGCTTTTGAATAAAATTATACAGGTTACTCTCAAATTTTCAGCATTTTACTCCATTAAAATTCGAACGTATTCGCTATAAAGCCTCTTTAGACATGCACGTTTTAATCGCAACAAAACGACGATCAAAAGTTATTAAATCAAATTCTATAAGTTCAAATTGTTAATTATGCACTTTTGAACATAATTATACAGATTAATCTCAAATTTTCTACTTTTTACTTGGTTAAAATTTTAACAGATTAGCTATACAGCCCCTTTAGACATTCACGTTTTAATCGTAACAAAACGACAACCAAAAGTTATTAAATCAAATTCTATGAGTTCAAATTGTTAATTATGCGCTTTTGAACATAATTATACATATTAATGTCAAATTTTTAGCTTTTTACTTAATAAAAATTCGAACGGATTAGCTATACAGCCCCTTTAGACATTGACGTTTTAATCGTAACAAAACGAGAACCAAATATTATTAAATCAATTTTCATTAGTTCAAATAGTTAATTATAGGCTTTTGAACAAAATTATACAGATTAATCTAAAATTTTCAGCTTTTTACTCGGTTAAAATTTGAACGAACTCACTATAAACCCCCTTTAGACATGCATGTTTTAATCTCAACAAAACGAAAATCAAAAGTTATTCAATCAAATTTTATGAGTTCAAATTGGAAAATAGTTATGGGCTTTTGAACAAAATTATACAGATTAATCTCAAATTTTCAGCTTTTTACTCGGTTAAAATTCGAATGAATTCGCTATAAAGCCCCTTTATACAAACACGCTTTAATCGCAAAAAAATGACAACCAAAAGTTATTAAATCAAATTTTATGAGCTCAAACAGTTAATTATGGGCTGTAACCCCCTTAGCCCGGCCCAGACCAAACCATAAATTGTTCAGCGATCAATATTATACCACTTCAGACATCATCAAAAACTAACTTTACCCGAAGTATATCCAACTTAACATCCTGCAAACACAACGTGTACACTTTCCTCCTTTATAATACAACCAAACATCTCAAGGTCATAACAATCTATGATTCAAACCCCCGATTTCACAACTCTCATACCAGACTATGTCTCATATTTTACTTCCATCCCAACCATACCAGATCGGTCACAACCTCCGATCTAACTGCACACTAACCACACTACAAAGAACTCCATGTAATTTACACAAAATAATTTCATATCACTCAGAAAAACACCAACCCGCCTTACTCTACAAAACATGTTGCAACCTTGTTACAACCTCTAGATCTTAACTAGAAAGAATCCGTAAAACTCAACACTTCCTTTAGTAATGACCAACTCAAACTAACCATAACTCAGGGTATTTACCTTGGTTTCAAACATTCACAACTCTGAGACCAACCACTCATTGTTCATCCAAGACCATTCCCTAACCGAAAGGGTAGTTTGCCCACTACACATTCAGCTTAACACCACAAGAATATTCTTTCAACCTCTTTTTTTTCCATACCTTCATCTTAAAAGAACTAACCACACTCCACTTACACCCTCAAGGAGCTACTCGCAAGTGTGAACAAATGTATGTATGATTTCCTGTATGCCCTCATAAATGCCTACGCAACTGCATATGCATGTAAATGCAATTTCTAATGTCATGCTCAAGAATGCATGCATGTCCTACATTATCTATAAATATATACATATATGTGCTCTTAATCTAAACATGATTATTGTTCACACTCACAAATAACATCCTCAATTCCAACAACCTCAACTACCATCTTATCGACAACTCCCAAGTCAGATTAGCAACATCTGTACCTGCTTCAGCAGACTAAAACACACTCGAAAGAACGGTGCAACACCATAAACTAACCTTCTGGCCTAACCGAAGGCACACTTACAAAGGAGGAAGAATTTACTCTTCCCTAACAGTCGTTTCATCTTCAATCTTGACCATCAAAGTTCATACCAACAGTATCTAGTGACTTACGTCTCAGAAACATATTCAAAAACTTTAAACATGTAGTTTAAAACATAATGTTCAAATAAAACAAACTTACATTCGGGCAAGATCCAAGGGAAAACTGAGAGCATCTGAAAATATGTTGGCATTGGCAATATGTAACCGATAACCCCAGTTTAACCATCATTAATCAAAGTAAAATCATCAAGAGTAGATTTTCACACTCCAATAACATATCATGTTCAATCACACATATCATGATCAATCGTACATTTAAGCACATAACTTAGCAATCATATACATGCTTTAACCAACCAATTACACACTTTACAAATCAACTACACATTTTACAAACTTTACAATACACTTTTCAAACCAACTACACATTTTATTCAACCTGGCTCTGATACCACCAAATGTAAACCCCTTAGCCCGGCCCAAACGAAACCGGCACTAACGGGTTACACGGGGAATATCGAACCAAACCCGTGAGGATCCAATCCGATAAACAACCCTACAACCGTTATATTTTTTTATTTTATCTTAGCTAGATGCATATTCTTACTCCTACATGTCATGGTCTCATACGAAGCACTATCGGTAACACATTAATTAAAAACAACCATCCGATTAAACACTAACATGGATTAAGGACTAAAACGTAAAACTTTTAAATACGATTAGCAAAGTAGAAATTCTTTCCATCAAAGTCCAATTAGACACCCAAGTATACTACACAGCAAGTTTCAACTCAAACGGATTATTCTAACATCATCAATTGCATGTTTCTCTATTTTAGGGACCAAAATGTAAATATTCCAAAATACAAGGACTTCATCTGAAATAGGTTAACCATATTGAAATTAAATCAACTTTAATCATGCATGCAAAATTTCAGCTCAATATAACATCTGTAAGTACCTTAATCGAATAAAGGAAGATATCCAGGACTAAAATATAATTTCCAGCAACTTTCAATTCTAAACATGATTAACAACATATGGTACATAATTAACTACGTCATGGACATCATTCAATCTATAGGAATGCTCCCTAAGAAGAGATTAACAACATAGCAATCATGATAGTACATGCTTCAACAATTCAAACAATTTCCAAAGTTCAACAATAGCAATCAAACATTAATGGTCTTATTACAACATGATTCAAAGCCTAAGAACACACTCCTCTCATAGGTTGTGTTACACATTGTCTTGCCCAATTTATTAGCCAAAAACATACCAAATTCAAAGTGATCTTTCCCCTTGGTCTCCTTGCCTCGAACGAAGCTCCAAGTGCCTTTATTTCTCTGCATGGATGAAAAGAGAGCTTAAGCAAACATGCTTAGTGAGGAAGCTCTACACAAACCATCAATGCATCAATTTAAAACCATGATAAAACCATAATTTGCAATACTTTGTTAAATCATGCATGCTAACATCTCATGCTCAAGCTCATTAAATCATATGCATCCTTGAGTTCACATAACCTTGTCAAAACAATTTATAAATGATGCTCAAACCTTTTCTCAATTTCATGTATGTATATTGGCTTTCTAGTGAACACTTAATGTGAACCTTGAGTTCACCGAATACACGGATCCATGAGACATTTGTCTCGTCATGACACGAAGTCACCATTGACATGACACGAAGTCACCATTGACATGACACGAAGTCACCATTGACATGATATTAAGTCACCATTGACATGACACTAAGTCACCATTAGCACTACCACGCACGATCGGACACATAGTCACCCTTGTTACGTGTAGGCGACTCTACCACGCACGGTTAGACACAAATTCACCATTGTTACGTGTAGGCAATTTTCTGTATTCTCAATTTTTGTTATAGTGCACTTAAGACAATCCTAATGACATGTCATTCGTATTCGAATCTAAAGTTAGTATCACTAAGCCAATATCATAATCAAATATGCATGATAACTTGCTACTCATAATGCATGCATAATATGTTCAACAAATGAACCAAAAGCCATGCCCAAAGGCACCATTATATATAAGGCAAATAACCATATTGTATTCCAAATCATATAACTTGTTGCTCATAATGCATGCATAATATGTTCAACAAATGAACCAAAAGCCATGCTCAAAGGCACCATCATATATAAGGCAAATAACCATATTGTATCCCAAATCATTTCTCATAATTTTTCATAATCATGGATGTTAAATAAGCTATGCATTTCAGCAAGTAATTCTCATGTATGCACCATTTCAAAACATGCTCATACATTTCCATAAATCTCATTGCATTACCAACAAAATACCTTTGTAAAATGTAACCAAAACTCATACCGGTTTATCAAAATAAATACTTACTCTTGAACTATGGAAGGTTTTCACACTCTTCCATAGTCCCCAAAAATAGAACGTACCAAACGTGATTCGCTTTAAAATCCGTAACCACTCACCGACAAGCGAAACGAGCTTTCGTCGCTATCCGATGATCGCACCAACGCACCAGCACTCAAGATTCTTCTTGTACCTCTTCTACAACACTAAAAACAGAGCATTCTCACATCATAACATGCTCAAACCAACAGCCATATCCGATCACCATTAAACTACCAAAAACTTAGCCGAAAAGACCAAAAACTAAGTTGAAACGCATCCAAACAACACCAGCCCAAAACCTAACGAATCTAACATCTAATCCACCTCAATTATGATCCAAAAACACATCCAAACCATCCTTATATCTCCAGCAACATTTAAGCATCTAAAACAGCCCATAAAACAACCGAAAAGTACCTTAAAACTACATCGATTGCATTATTCCGGGATTAAATTAATGTGTTATCAAATCAAGACTCAATTAATCATTAAATCAACAGAAAACATGATTGAATTCATCTAATTTCCAACATTAAATGAGATCCAAAAAGATTTCACAAAAATATTACAAAATCACTAGATCTAACAATAAAAACATAGAATCAAGTTTTTATTCAAAGATTAGCAAGCTAATACTTGGGAATTTCAATAAAGAACCTTAGAAAAGAATAAAAATCCAGAAAATTACCTTCAAGATTTATTCACCAAAAATATGAGATTTTCCCCTTCTTGGTTCCTTGCAATTTGATGTAGATTTGATGAAATTGATGCTTAAGTTTTGTAAAGGATGGAAAGATGATGCAAATGATGTAATCTTTGTTGAAAAAGATGCAAAAATCAGCAAGGAATTGGAGAGAAAAGATGAAGAGAAAGTGGAGAAAAATGAGAGAAAAAGATGAGAGAAAAATGAGGAAAAAGTGGTTTTGAGAGAAAATGATTAAAAACCAAATTAAAGTAATTAAAAATATATTTTGGTGAATAAATCATCATTAAAAATTAGAAATGGGTTTATGGCCCTCTAAGAATCCTAAGTTTAGCTTGCTTTTCAATTTAGTCACTAAAAATATCATATTTTCAAAAATCACCAAATCGGTCCTCCAAATTTTTCAAAAAATTACAAATTGGTCGTTTATGCATAATTAAGCATAATCAAAAATCAAAAATAAATCTAAATTATTTTCTTTTAAATTTGAAGCATATTTTTAATATTTCAAACCACCTTCCAAATTATTATTTTTCTTAATTAAAAATATCTTTATTTTATTTTTCTCGGAATTAATGAACCGGAGAACCCGATTCGTCCCGAATCGAATTCCCCTAACTAATCCTAAACTAATAACCCCAAAAACTGGATGTTACAACTCTCCCCCTCTTAAGAAAATTTCGTCCTCGAAATTTACCTCAAGTAAACAAGTGAGGAAACTGCTCCTCTATACTTTTCCATGTCTCCCAAGTTACCTCTTCGACACCTCGGTGTTTCCAAAGCACTTTAACCAAAACTATGGTCCTCCCTCGAAGAACTTTTGTATCCACATCCAAAATCCTCACTAGTTCCTTCTCATAACTCATATCCGCCTCAGACTCCTCAACTAGAACAACATAAAAAGGATCTGAACGATACTTACGAAGCATCAATACATGGAAACACATAATGCATCTTACTCAACTCCACCAACAACCTCAACCGATAACAACCAATTGTGTTTTTATGTTAATTAAATGATTAATTGAGTCTTGATTTGATAGCACATTAATTTAATCCCGGAATAATGCAATCGGTGTAGTTTTAAGGTGCTTTTCGGTTATTTTATGGGCTGTTTTAGATGCTTAAATGTTGCTGGAGATATAAAGATGGTTTGGATGTGTTTTTGGATCATAATTGAAGTGGATTAGATGTTAGATTCATTAGGTTTTGGGCTGATGTTGTTCGGATACGTTTCGGCTTAGTTTACCGTCTTTTCGGCTAAGTTTTCGGTAGTTTTTTTTGGTGATAGGATATGGCTGTTGGTTTGAGCATGTTATAATGTGAGAATGCTCTGTTTTTAATGTTGTAGAAGAGGTACAAGAAGAAGCTTGAGTGCTGGTGCGTTGGTGCGATCATCGGATAGCGGCGAAAGCTCGTTTCGCTTGTTGGTGAGTGGTTACAGATTTAAAGCGAATCGCGTTTGGTACATTCTGTTTTTGGGGACTATGGAAGAGTGTTAAAACCTTCCATAGTTCAAGAGTAAGTAAAGTAATTGTTTTTGATAAACCGATATGAGTTTCGGCTACATTTTATAAAGGCATTATGTGATAATGCAATGAGATTTATGTAAATGCATGAGCATGATTTGAAATGGTGCATACATGAGAATTACTTGCTGAAATGCATACCTTATTTAGCATCCATGATTATGGAAAATTATGAGAAATGATTTGGAATACAATGTGGTTAATTGGCTTATACATGATTGTGCCTTTGGGCATGGCTTTGGTTCTTTTGTTGAACATATTATGCATGCATTATGAGCAGAAAGTTATCATGCACATTTGATTATGATATTGGCTTAGTGACACTAACTTTAGATTCGAATACGAATGACATGTCATTAGGATTGAGTGCACTATAAAATAAAGAGAATATTGGTATTGCCTACACGTATACAAGGGTGACTTTGTGTCCAACCATGCGTGGTAGTGCCACCTACACGTAAACAAGGGTGACTTTTTGTCCGACCGTGCATGTAGAGCTTGCCTATATGTAGACAAGGGTGACTTTGTGTCCAACCGTGCATATAGTTGACCCATACGTAAGCAAGGGTGACTTTGTGTCCAACCGTGCGTAGTGGGGGATAACATGTATACAAGGGTGACTACGTGTCCGACCGATGCATGTTGAGAAAAAGGATCCGTGTATTCGGTGAACCCATGGTTCACATTAAGTGGTCACTAGAATGCCAATATACATACGTGAATTTGAGAATAAGATTGTACATCATTTATAAATTGTTTTGAAAAGGTTATGTGAATTCAAGGATACATATGATTTTAAGAATATGAGCATGAGATATTAGCATGCATGATTTAATAAAGTGTTTCAAGTTATAGTTTCAACATGGTTTTAAATAGATGCATTGATGATTTGTGTAGAGCTTCCTCACTAAGCATGTTTGCTTAAGCTCTCTTTTCATCCATGCATAGAAATAAAGGTACTTGGAGCTTCGTTCGAGGCAAGGAAATCAAAGGGAAGATCACTTTGAATTTGGTATGTTTTTGGCAAATAATTTGGGCAAGGCAATGTGTAACACAACCTATGTGAGGAGTGTGTACTTAGGCTTTGGTTCATGTTGTAATAAGACCATCATTGTTTGATTGTTAATTGTTGAACTTTGGATTGGTTGGGTTGTTGAAGCATGTACTAGCATGATTGTTATGTTGTTAGTCAATCTTTAGGAAACATGCCTATAATGGCTGAATTGCGTCCGTCTCTGTGTTACTTGAGTTAATTACACATAGGAGATTAATCGTGCATCTAGATAAAAAAAAAGTATTGCGGTTTTCAGGGTCATTTATCGGATCGGACCCTCACGGGTTTGGTTCGATATTCCCCGTGTGACCCATTAGTTTTGGTTCTGTCTAAGCCGGGGTAAGGGGGTTACATTTAGTGGTATTAGAGCCAGGTTGGTAAAATGTGTAGTTGGTTTGTCAAGTATGTATTGGTTTGCCATGTTTTGTGTTGGTATGATAGAATGTTAGATTGAACATGACATGCTTTGTTGTGGGCATACCTATGTATTGTGAGTGCATCTATAATGATTATGAGTATAAGAGGTGGTCAGTTACACATTGCCAATGCCAACATATTTTTAGATGTTCTTTGGTTTCCCTTGGATCTTGCCCGAATGTAAGTTTATTATGTCTTAATGTTATGTTTTAAATTACATGTTGGAAGTTTTTGGATAATGCCTCCGAGACGTGAGACACGTGCTACCGCAAGCTTGATCACCGATGGTCAGGCCGAGGGAGAGGCGAGTGTGAGGGAGGAACCGCTTCCACCTCCTCCACCAGTTGGCGTGCCACTCGCTGGTGTGCCTCCGGTTCCAGTGGGAGGCCAGTTCGGAGACTTTGCACCGTTCATACAGGCTATGACGGGTGCGTTTCAGGTAGTTATGGCTGGAGTGCAAGTATCGGCTCCCGCACCTGCCGTTGTGGTTACCCTAGGGCTACCGCTTGAACGTTTGCGTAGCTTGGGAGGTGTTGAGTTTCGTGGATCTGACCCGAGTGTAGCTGAGGAGTGGCTGGCTAGCACCGAGAGGATTTTGGATCAGATGGACTGTCAGGATGCCCGTAGGTTGGGTTGTGTAGTCTCTCTGCTTCAAGGGGATGCTTATAGATGGTGGACTACCACGAGAGCAGGGGCAGCAGTTGCTAACCTGACTTGGGAGTACTTCAGGACCGCCTTTGTGCGGAAGTTCTTGGGTCCGCAGTACGAGGATGCACGAAAGAGGGAGTTTATGTCCCTAGTGCATGGCACTAGGAGTGTGGCTGACTATGAGATACAGTTTATCCGATTGAGTCACTATACTCTTGAGTTGGTTCCAACGGAGCGTAAGAGGTGTGATAGGTTCCGATATGGTTTAGATCCGGAGATCAAGACATACTTGTTGGCTGCGGAGTACACTGAGTTTGATGTGCTCATGAATCAGGCTAAGGATGTCGAGGAGTCTTTGAGGGAGGCTAGGAAGTCTTCCGATGTCGGAAAGAGGCCTGCTGAGGCTAGTACCCAAGGTGGTAAGGGTAAGAAGTTCCGGGACAACCGATATAGAGCTGATCGACGTTGGGGTGATTTTGGATACGGCAGACGTGCTCAGCAGTATGCTAGGGGGGTGGTGATGCAGCAGTTTGTAACTTGTGTTCTCGATGCCATCCGGGAGAGTGTTGGTGGGCCACTGGTGCCTGTATGGGTTGTGGATCTAAGGATCACAGGAGGAGAGATTGTCTGAGGTTTGCTGGTGAGGCTGGTAACCGAGCTGAGGTTGTCGTGGTACCTGGCAGAGGATGCGGTGGAGGTAGAGGTCCTTTCCAAAGACAGGGAGATGGCCGTAGAGTTTATGCTCAGCGCGAGACCTGTAATGCTACAGATATGGTTGCAGGTACTTTTTCTTTACGGAATGTACCATTGTTTTCTTTGATAGATTCGGGATCTACGCATTCTTATGTTTTGAGTAAGCATGCATATATGTAGGATACCCCTGTTAATGTTCTAGATGTGGGAGTTGTGGTTACTAGTTCTTTGGGTGAGACGGTGACCGTAAAAAGGTTGTATAGGAGATGTTCGTTGGAGGTGCAAGGGTATGTCTTTGAGGTTGACTTGATGGAGTTGTCGTTTCATGGTTTTGATCTTATCTTAGGGGTTGATTGGTTGGCAGAGCATAGAGCGGTGGTGGATTTTGAAAAGAAACGGGTTACTTTGAGGTTGTCGGATGGTAGTGAGGTTGTGGTGAAGAGTGAGTATACGGGATTCTTGTCTAATGTAGTTTCGGCCTTACAAGCAGAAAAGTTGATGCAGCATGGTGGAGTGGCATATCTAGTTTATGTGATGAATCCGGGTATAGGAGAGGTTCGACTGCAGGACATTCGAATGGTGCGCGATTTTCCAGAAGTTTTTCCTGAGGAGTTGCCAGGATTACCTCCTAGTCGTGATGTGGAGTTTAGTATCGAGACTTATGCTGGTACCAGTCCGGTGTCCATTGCTCCTTATCGCATGGCACCTAAGGAGTTAAAGGAGTTAAAGATGCAGTTGCAGGAGTCGCTTGACCGTGGTTTTATACAACCGAGTGTGTCACCTTGGGGTGTACCGGTGTTGTTTGTGAAGAAGAAAGATGGCACAATGAGGATGTGCATTGATTATCGGCAATTGAATAAGTTGACCATGAAGAATAAGTATCCTTTGCTGAGGATTGATGATTTGTTTGATCAATTTCGAGGAGCAAGTGTGTTCTCGAAGATTGATTTGAGATCGGGGTACTACCAGTTGAAAGTGAAAGAGGAGGATGTGTTGAAAACGGCTTTTCGGACAAGGTATGGTCATTATGAGTTTTTGGTGATGCCGTTTGGTTTGACGAATGCCCCTGCTACTTTTATGGATATGACGAATCGGGTGTTTCATGAGTACTTGGATCAGTTTGTGGTAGTGTTCATAGATGATATCCTCGTGTATTCACGTACCGAGGAAGATCATGATCAGCATTTGCGGTTGGTGTTGCAAGCGTTGAAAGAGAACCAGTTGTATGCTAAGCTAAGTAAGTGTGAGTTTTGGTTTAAAGAGGTGGTGTTTCTTGGTCATGTGGTGTCGGAAAAAGGTATTAGTGTTGATCCAATGAAGATAGAGGCGGTTATGGGTTGGAAGCAACCGAGATCGGTGTCGGAGGTTCGGAGTTTCCTAGGTTTGGTTGGGTATTATCGTAGGTTCGTTGAGGGTTTTTCGAGTATTGCTGCTCCTATGACCAAGTTGTTGCAAAAAAGGTTCATTTTGAGTGGAAGGAAAGTCAACAAAGGAGTTTTGAGAAGTTGAAGGAGGTGTTAACTAGTGCACCGGTGTTGGTTCAACCCGAATCCGGTAAGGATTTCGTGGTTTATAGTGATGCATCATACGTTGGTCTTGGGTGTGTTTTGATGCAAGAGGGGAAAGTTGTAGCTTATGCTTCTAGACAGTTGAGGGTACATGAAAAGAACTATCCGACACATGATTTGGAGTTGGCGGTGGTGGTTTTTGCCTTGAAGATTTGGAGATATTATTTGTATGGAGAGAAGTGTACTATATATACGGATCATAAGAGTTTGAAGTATCTCATGTCACCAAAGGATTTGAATCTTAGGCAACGAAGATGGATGGAGTTGCTTAAGGATTATGATTTATCTATTGAGTATCATCCGGGGAAAGCCAATGTGGTGGCCGATGCTTTGAGCCGTAAGGCGGCGGTTGAGTTGAGAGCAATGTTTGCTAGACTGAGTATTTCTAAGGAAGGTGGTTTAGTGGCGGAGTTGCAAGTAAAACCTATTTTGGTTGAGATGATCAAGGTGAAACAGTTGGAGGAAGAGGCTATGGTACCTTTTGTGGAGGATATTGCTGAGGGTAGGCCAACCGATTATCATTTTGATGATGATGAGGCGTTGTGTTTTAGAGGTCGAATTGTGGTGCTGGATGATCAAGAGTTGAGGCAAGCTATCTTGGTGGAGACTTATACTAGTCCGTTTGCTATGCATCCGGGTAGTGTGAAGATGTATAGAGATCTCAAAAGTGTGTACTTTTGGGTTGGTTTAAAGAGAGATGTGACGGAGTTTGTTTCTCGTTGTATGGTGTGTCAGCGGGTGAAAGCTGAACATCAGTTCCCTGCAGGTTTGTTGCGACCAGTTTAGGTTCCGGAATGGAAATGGGAGAGAGTTACCATGGATTTTGTGACGGGATTGCCATTAACACCGTCCAAAAAAGATTCTATATGGGTGATTGTTGATAGGTTTACGAAGTGTGCACATTTTCTTGCCGTACATACAACGTACTCCATGGATAAGTTTGCAGATTTGTATGTTTCTGAGGTGGTGAGATTGCATGGGGTGCCTAAGTCGATCATATCGGATAGAGATCCGCGGTTTACATCCAAGTTTTGGAGGAGTTTGCAGACAGCTTTGGGTACGAGGCTTAGTTTTAGTACGGCTTATCATCCACAGACGGATGGACAGTCTGAGCGTGTTATACAGACTTTGGAGGATATGTTGAGGTGTTATGTTATCGAGTTTCAAGGTTCTTGGGAGAAGCAATTGTCGTTGGTAGAGTTTGCTTATAATAATAGTTTTCAGACGAGTATACAGATGGCACCGTTTGAGGCGTTGTATGGGCGTAAGTGTCGTACACCTTTGTGTTGGAAGGAAGTTGGACAGAAGTATGTTTCTTTGCCTCAAGTGTTGAAGGATACGAATGAGAAAGTTAAGTTGATATGTACTAAACTTAAGGAAGCTTCGGATAGGCAGAAGTCCTATGCCGATTTGAAACGTAGGGAGATAGAGTATGATGTTGGGGACAAAGTGTTTCTTAAGGTTTCTCCATGGAAGAAGGTGATGAGGTTTGGATGTAAGGGTAAGTTGAGTCCTCGTTTTATTGGACCATATGAGGTGTTGGAGCGTGTTGGTCCTGTTGCTTATAGATTGAGGTTGCCGGAGGAGTTGAGTAGGATGCATGATGTTTTTCATGTATCAATGCTTCGTAGATATAGATCGGATCCTTCTCATGTGGTACCGGTTGAGGAGATCGAGTTAAGAGAGGATATGAGTTATGAGGAAGAACCGGTGAGAATTTTGGATGTGGATACAAAGGTTCTTCGAGGGAAGACCATAGATTTGGTCAAAGTGCTCTGGAAACACCGAGATGTTGAAGAAGCAACTTGGGAGACAAGGAAAAGCATGGAGGAGCAGTTTCCTCACTTGTTTGCTTTAAGTAAATTTCGAGGACGAAATTTTCTTAAGAGGGGGAGAGTTGTAACATCCCGTTTTTGGGGTTATTAGTTTATGCTTAGTTAGGAGGATTCGATTCGGGTCGAATCGAGTTCTCCGATTCATTAATTCTGGGAAAAATAAAATAAGGATATTTTTAATTAAGAAAAATAATAATATGGAAGGTGGTTTAAAATATTTAAAATATGTTTCAAAATTAAAAGAAAATAATTTAGATTTTATAATGATTTTTAATTATGCATAAGTGACTGATTTGTAATTTTTGGAAAATTGGAGGACTACTTTGTAATTTTCAGAAATTTCATGTTTTAGTGACTAAATTGAAAAGCAAGCTAATCTTAGAATCCTTAAAGGGTCATAAACCCATTTCTAATTTTTAACGATAATTTATTCACCAAAAAGGTATTTTTAATTACTTTAATTAGATTTTTAATCATTTTCTCTCAAAACCACTTTTCTCTCATTTTCTCTCATCTTTTTCTCTCATTTTCTCTCCACTTTCTCTTCATCTTTTCTCTTCAATTCCTTGCTGATTTTTGCATCTTTTTCAACAAAGATTACATCATTTGCATCATCTTTCCATCCTTTACAAAACCTAAGCATCAATTTCATCAAATCTACATCAAATTGCAAGGAATCAAGAAGGGGAAAATTATATATTTTTGGTGAATAGATCTTGAAGGTAATTTTCTGGATTTTTATTCTTTTCTAAGGTTCTTTATTGAAATTCTCAAGTATTAGCTTGCTAATCTTTTAATAAAAACTTGATTCTATGTTTTTAATGTTAGATCTAGTGTTTTTGTGAAAGTTTTTGTGAAATCTTTTTGGATCTCATGTAATGCTGGAATTAGATGGATTTAATTGTGTTTTTATGTTAATTAAATGATTAATTGAGTCTTGATTTGATAGCACATTAATTTAATCCCGGAATAATGCAATTGGTATAGTTTTAAGGTGCTTTTCGGTTGTTTTATGGGCTGTTTTAGATGCTTAAATGTTGCTGGAGATATAAGGATGGTTTAGATGTGTTTTTGGATCATAATTGAAGTGGATTAGATGTTAGATTCATTAGGTTTTGGGTTGATGTTGTTTGGATACGTTTCGGCTTAGTTTACGGTCTTTTCGGCTAAGTTTTCGGTAGTTTTTTTGGTGATCGGAAATGGCTATTGGTTTGAGCATATTATGATGTGAGAATGCTCTGTTTTTAATGTTGTAGAAGAGGTACAAGAAGAAGCTTGAGTGTTGGTGCGTTGGTGCGATCATCGGATAGCGGCGAAAGCTCGTTTCTCTTGTTGGTGAGTGGTTACGGATTTAAAGCGAATCGCGTTTGGTACATTCTATTTTTGGGGACTATGGAAGAGTGTGAAAACCTTCCATAGTTCAAGAGTAAGTAAGGTAATTATTTTTGATAAACTGATATGATTTTCGGCTACATTTTATAAAGGCATTATGCGATAATGCAATGAGATTTATGTAAATGCATGAGCATGATTTGAAATGGTGCATACATGAGAATTACTTGCTGAAATGCATAGCTTATTTAGCATCCATGATTATGGAAAATTATGAGAAATGATTTGGAATACAATGTGGTTAATTGCCTTATACATGATTGTGCCTTTGGGCATGGCTTTGGTTCTTTTGTTGAACATATTATGCATGCATTATGAGCAGAAAGTTATCATGCACATTTGATTATGATATTGGCTTAGTGACACTAACTTTAGATTCGAATACGAATGACATGTCATTAGGATTGAGTGCACTATAAATAAAGAGAATATTGGTATTGCCTACACGTATACAAGGGTGACTTTGTGTCCAAACGTGCGTGGTAGTGCCACCTACACGTAAACAAGGGTGACTTTTTGTCCGACCGTGCATGTAGAGCTTGCCTATATGTAGACAAGGGTGACTTTGTGTCCGACCGTGCATATAGTTGACCCATACGTAAGCAAGGGTGACTTTGTGTCCAACCGTGCGTAGTGGGGGATAACATGTATACAAGGGTGACTACGTGTCCAACCGATGCATGTTGAGAAAAAGGATCCGTGTATTCAGTGAACCCATGGTTCACATTAAGTGGTCACTAGAATGCCAATATAAATACGTGAATTTGAGAATAAGATTGTACATCATTTATAAATTGTTTTGAAAAGGTTATGTGAATTCAAGGATACATATGATTTTAAGAATATGAGCATGAGATATTAGCATGCATGATTTAATAAAGTGTTTCAAGTTATAGTTTCAACATGGTTTTAAATAGATGCATTGATGATTTGTGTAGAGCTTCCTCACTAAGCATGTTTGCTTAAGCTCTCTTTTCATCCATGCAGAGAAATAAAGGCACTTGGAGCTTCGTTTGAGGCAAGGAAACCAAAGGGAAGATCACTTTGAATTTGGTATGTTTTTGGGAAATAATTTGGGCAAGGCAATGTGTAACACAACCTATGTGAGGAGTGTGTACTTAGGCTTTGGTTCATGTTGTAATAAGACCATCATTGTTTGATTGTTAATTGTTGAACTTTGGATTGGTTGGGTTGTTGAAGCATGTACTAGCATGATTGTTATGTTGTTAGTAAATCTTTAGGAAGCATGCCTATAGGTCTCCTTGTGATCTTCCCAAATGTTTCAAGGTGTGTTTATGTTGAGGGAGATGCCTAGGAATGTTGCATATAGTTTCGGGTTATTAAAGTTTATTCTTGGGTTGGTTTAGATGAGCTTGATACGTCTCACCTCAGTCCCGAATGCAGGGGGTATCGAAACACCCTATGGCAGTATCGATACCCCTATGCATATTTGAACGTCTGTATCGAACCAGGGTTCGATACCAAAAGCTACTGGACATGGCTGTTCCGAAACACCCTATGGTTGTTTCGAAACAGGTGGCCATAGTTCGATCCATGGTCCAAAACAAAAGTTCACTGGACACATGTGTTTCGAAACACTCTAAGGCTGTTTCGAAACACCTGGCCTAGAAAGGGCAATTCGAGAGTTTTGAGTGCATGAAACGTAGGATTTAATTTAGTAAGAGAATACAGTGGATTTATGAGTAATTTAGGAGATGTTGTGACACCATGATTCATGTCTTAACCCGAACACACATCGAATGATATAAGATGGATGAAATACCTAATATTACATACTTTGCAATTAGTTTCTTACATTTTGGTCCCTAATCATGTATACGTTTAATTGATCGACTTATAATGGTTATGGTGATGCATGTGTATATGGTGAATGTGTTAAGCTTGCTTAATTGTTATCTGGGGGATTGATTGTGGATATGGTGATGCAAATTAGTTTCTTACATTTTGGTCCCTAATCATGTATGCGTTTAATTGATCGACTTATAATGGCTGAATTGCGTCCGTCTCCGTGTTACTTGAGTTAATTACACATAGGAGATTAATCGTGCATCTAAATAAAAAAAAGTATTGCGGTTTTCAAGGTCGTTTATCGGATCGGACCCTTATGGGTTTTGTTCGATATTTCCCGTGTAACCCATTAGTTCTGGTTCCGTCTAAGCCGGGCTAAGGGGGTTACAATTATACAGATTAATCTCAAATTTTTAGCTTTTCATCCGGTTAAAATTCAAACTGGTTAGCTATAAAGCCCTTTAGACATGCACGTTTTAATCGCAACAAAACGACAACCAAAAGTTATTAAATCAAATTCTATGATTTCAAATTGTTAATTATGCGCTTTTGAACATAATTATACAGATTAATCTCAAATTTTTAGGTTTTTACTCGGTTAAAATTCGAACTGATTAGCTATAAAGCCCTTTAGACATGCACGTTTTAATTGCAAAAAAATGACAACCAAAAGTTATTAAATCAAATTTTATGAGTTCAAATAGTTAATTATAGGCTTTTGAACAAAATTAAACAGATTAATCTAAGATTTTCAACTTTTTACTCGGTTAAAATTTGAACAGATTCGCAATAAAGACCCTTTAGACATGCACGTTTTAATCGCAACAAAACGACAACCAAAAGTTATTAAATCAAATTCTATGAGTTCAAATGGTTAATTATGCGATTTTGAACTTAATTATATAGATTAATCTCAAATTTTTAGCTTTTTACTCGGTTAAAATTCAAACTGATTAGCTATAAAGCCCCTTTAGATATGCACGTTTTAAACGTAAGAATACAACAACCAAAAGTTATTAAATCAAATTTTATGAGTTCAAATAGTTAATTATGGGCTTTTGAACATAATTATTTAGATTAATCTCAAATTTTCTGCTTTTTGCTCGGTTAAAACTTGAACTGAATCTCAGTAAAGGCCATTTAGATATGCACATTTTAACCGCAACAAAAAGACAAAAAAAGTTATTAAATCAAATTCTATGAGTTCAAATGGTTAATTATGCGATTTTGAACATAATTATATATATTAATCTCAAATTTTTAGCTTTTTACTCGGTTAAAATTCAAACTGATTAGCTATAAAGCCCCTTTAGATATGCACGTTTTAAACGTAAGAATACAACAACCAAAAGTTATTAAATCAAATTTTATGAGTTCAAATAGTTAATTATGGGCTTTTGAACATAATTATTTAGATTAATCTCAAATTTTCTGCTTTTTGCTCGGTTAAAACTCGAACTGAATCTCAGTAAAGGCCATTTAGATATGCACGTTTTAACCGCAACAAAAAGACAAAAAAAAAGTTATTAAATCAAATTCTATGAGTTCAAATTGTTAATTATGCGTTGTTGAACATAATTATACAAATTAATCTCAAATTTTTAGCTTTTTACTCTATTAAAATTCAAACTGATTCGCTATAAAGCCCCTATAGACATGTACGCTTTAATCGATATAAAACGACAACCAAAAGTTTTTAAATCAAATTTTATGAGTTCAAATAGTTAATTATGGGATTTTGAATATAATTATACAGATTAATCTCAAATTTTCAACTTTTTACTCGGTTAAAACTCGAACTAATTCTCAATAAAGGTCGAATCAATTATTATCCCGATTTTAGGGGTGTTACAAACTCCTTCTGTATAGAGCTTCGAGTCTTTGTGTTTGGTGTGTACAAGTTCTTTCTGTATAGAACTGCTACAAATTCTCTTTCTGTGGGACTCGAGTTATGTCGGTACCCTCTGTATGGAACCTTCATCTCCAAGTCTTTTGGTACTCATGCCGGGAAGACTACCAAGGTTTTCTCTGAATCGGGACTCATGCCGGGAAGACTGGCAATGTTTTCTCTGAATCGGGACTTATGCCGGGAAGGTTGCCAATGTTTTCTCTGAATCGGGACTCACGTCTATAGAGACTACCAAAAAATCTATTACTTCGAGACTCATGCCAAATTGGTTGCCAATCTTTTTTCTAAATCGAGACTCATGCCGGGAAGGCTGCCAATGTTTTCTTTGAATCGGGACTCACGTCTATAAAGATTGCCAAAAAATTTGTTTCTTCGAGACTCATGCCAGAGTGGTTGTCAATCTTCTTCGAATCGAGACTGACATCTAGTAGCTACCAATCTTCTTTCTAAAAACATCTGGGTTTTCTGGATTGCCCCAATGTCTTGATCTTTGTACTCGGTTCCTCTTTCGTTTTGGAGACACATTCACTGTCTGTCAAGTTTCGTCTCGAGAATGTTTTTCTTTTTTCTTTCTTCTTCTTTTCTTTTTCTTCTTCTTTTTGTGATGTCTCGGTATCACAACTAGACTTAGCTCTCGGTCTGCTCAGTTTTTTCTTTCTCTATACTCTCGTTTAATTGTCGGGCTCAAATTCCCGTGCTCAGCTTAGTTTTTTCTTATTCTCTTCTTCTTCTTCTTTCTTTCTTTATTTTCTTTTCTTTTACCTCGAGAGATGACTCAGTTCTATCCATCTGGATATCAGAATAGACTTATCACATGCGATGCTGAAAATTTGAAAGGTTGATCTTTCTGGTCCAATCTTTCTTATTTTCCTTCTTTCTATAGGAAGGTGGTATTCGAATGAGCGTTTATAGAAGGTGCAAAGATGCACAAAATCCTTGTTGGGGTTATCTTTCTTTATCACTATCTGTCTTTTCTTGTAAGACGATTGTTTATAAAAAAAAATGATGCATGAGCATTTTCATTATGCATGTGTTCATGAAGTATACTGAGATGTAAAGATGCAACGTATTTATAGCATATACAATGATGCATGAAGTTCCTATCAACACTATTTCAAAAATTTGGTGCCCCGGTCCTCATTCTGTCTATCAGGTAAGCTTCATTAGCTAAACTTTGTCAATAATCATGACACCTCTGGTTACATTAGATTCAAGCTTTGATTCTGTCATTTCACGGATAATGGTGCCCCGCTAGTATTCTTTATATTCTCTTCTGGATCAGTATAATGGTTGATTGGACGTCTCTGTGTCCTGATTTCATTTCTGTGCTCGTCAGGGTACCTCACCGGAGGTTGACTCTCAGTTTTTTCAATTCTTGGAATAATGAATTTATTTGCATGTATTTTAACATGCAATAAAATTTTTAGAAAATGTATAAAATTTGGAAGTTTATTGCAAAAAGTATTTAAAACATATTTGCCTTCCTGAATATCAAATGCAATGACATATTTGCCCCAATCTGGCAAAGAAAAACTCTAACGAAGAGTATATTTAAAAGATCTCCGTTAATTACGGGATATAAGCAAATGCCTAGTCTCTTCTAGACTCTCGGGCTTTCAAAAGGAACAATTCCCTTCCTAGAGGCTACCCCTTTTTGGTGGTACTCATTATCTCTCTTTCTTATTCTGCCCCATCTTTCCCTCATTTAGGTGTCGATCAGGCACTTCGAGGCTCGACGTTCCTTGAAGCAAGGTTAACCTTTGGGCGGAAGTGTGATCTGAAGACAATCTCATTTAGTTTGGACATCACTGAATGATCAGAATGGTCTTTGAAAGCTTGTAAGAGCTGAGTCTATGATCGGTGTAAAAAGGTTTCTATATTTGGTATGTGTATTTCTAATATTTTTTCTTTTTTCTTTTTTCTTTCATCTTTTTCCTTTTTTCTTTTCTTTTCTTTTTCTTTTTTCTTTTTTCACCGAAAATGACAATCTGCAGGCCGATTTGTCTTTGATGGCTTCGATATTCGCTTCTGTGCAAATCTGTGTGATCGTGAGGCATTCAAAATGAAGATTATTTGTTTCTCCTTGCCTCATTTCCTCTGGTTGAATTTTTGCTTCTGAATTGTTTGATCTGAATATGAAGTGTGTACAGTAAATGTATTTGTATTTGTCATATGTGTACTTCTATTTTTTGAGTCGCTCTAGACTGCCTGTTTTAGGTTTTCACCCTAGAGTTCATTCTCTTTTTTGAAAATGGCAATCTTCAGGCCAACTTATCTCGGATGTGCTTCGATATTTGTTTCTGTGTAAATTTATGAGATCCTGAGGTATCTAGAATGAGGATTCTTTTCCCATCTTTACCTCGTTCCTTGTGCTGAATTTCTGATTCTGAATTGTCTGATATGAATGAAGCGTGTACAATATTGTTTCCTTCACATTTCTTTTTCCTCTTTCAAGTTTCTGGATGCGTCACCAGATTGAGGTATTTTTCGATTATTCACTACTTGAACTCGATTTTCTTTGTGCATCTTGTTGATATTGCTTGGATTCAACCACCTTTACGTGATCTCCTAACGTTGTGCTCTGCCAAAATCCTCTTTTACTTGATTCAGACTCGTTTCGGCCTTCCGATTGTCATTCTCTTTCTTTTTTCTTTCTTTTTTTCTTTTTCTTTTTTCTCTTTTTTTTTCCTTTCTCTTTTGCGTGTGTCTTAGCTCTCGACTATTTCTTACTAATAGTCTTCCTATTTCAATATCTAATTTGTCTGATCTTGCCCTCCTTTTCTGCTGAGGTGAGATAATGTAATTCGTCATCTCATTCAAGGATGTTTTGAGAAAGTCTTCAGGGGGTAGAAGTTTAAGGTCGACTCTCGATTCAAGGATCTTGATCAACAAGTGCCTGAGAAGGATATTTTCCAAAAAATGGGAGTTGCCCATTGTCTATTCGCTTATATTGTTCCTTCGTTGGCCTTAGTAGACTAGTAGGAACTCTCATTTGCAATATTCCCGCAAAATTCAGTCTCTTCTGAATATACAAAACCTTATAGTCGGTCTTTGAGTTTGGAGCAAATATGCTACCACATTTGAAATTTCACGGATCAAGTGTGTAATGATGTTTACATGCATGTTAAAAAATGTTTGTTATGTGTACATAGGAGAGCAGGAACTACTTCCTTAAAATGAATGAAATATTAAAGAATGTAAAAAATGAATTTAAACAAATATGCATGAATTTTTTTGTCTGAATGTTCAACTGGGAAGTAAGAACCTTCTCGGATCCATCTATATCATCATACTTCGAAACTTGAACTATCGGCTTCAATCAAACTTTGGACCTTGTTCTTCAGGGCTCTATAATTCTTGTTCGTGTGACTTGTGCTTCCCTCGCGACATTGACATCATAATCGGGTGTATAGGGGTCCTTTTCGATTTAGATTGAACAAGTGTTGACAGCTCTTGATGAGGAGTGGAAACAATTCAGTATACGTTATAGAAATCTGGAAGTTGATTTTCTGTGCAAAATCTTCAAGACGATCTTTCAACTATTTTTGCCACTTTCTTTAGGTTACTATACGATCCTCCATTTGCTTCCTATAGTATTGAGTGAGATAAAAATACATGTGTGATGCAGATGTAAATGATGCATACAGTTAAAATGATATCAAAAATAATCAAATGCATGTGTGATGTAGATGTAGATGCAAATGATACACAATGTATGCAAACAAAGGTATTGATCCCTGTTGGTAATCACCCTACTGGATTACTTTCACGGGAAATAGAAGGTCCATTACAATATTGGGAAAACTAGTCTTATACATTAGTACTAGCCCTAATTCTGATTTCTTATGGCCCTAAACTACTTGCTTGACAAAGGAATCTCTGTTACGTCACGAGCTTCAAGCTTCTCGATTGATCTGGTTGTTTCTGACTACCCCTTTAAACTTCGGTCTTCGAGATTGTCTAGTAACGGTCTTGATCAAATATTACCTAAGCAACCTTGTAGTGTCGGTGCTTCTAGTAACAATTCTTTTCTGTTAATGCTTCTTTCAACATTCTGGATCATCTCCAATAATCCTGAATAGTGACCCCGATTCTCGTGAAATAGGCTAGTGAGGCACTAACTTCTCATTCTTCTTCTTGATGTCTGATATAAACCACTTCTTCATTGATGTGATTGAAATTCGGTACATTACCTTTTCTGATCAACGATTTGTATCTGACTCTGAATCGAACTCTGGATGAAAAAATGGTATTGATTCTACATCTTTGACAAACCTTTCTGTTGTTAAATCTTTGGTGGTTTTCTGTTACATCTTTTACATCGATTTATAATTCTCGGTGGTAAATTTGTTGTAAACTCGGGTAAGGCAAATCATTATTACCTTTTCTTGGTAGACTGATGCTTGATTCTGACCCGAACTTTGGATGGTGAGATGATATGGGTTCTCTGTCTTTGCTAACCCTTTGATTAATCTTTGGCTTTCTATTACATCCTCCATGTTCATTTGGAATCCCGGATTGTCATTCTGATGTAGACCCGGATGAATGCCTGGTTGTTACCTGATCGTTTAGTAGACTGTTGTCTGGGCTTCTTTGGTTGTTCTCTAACCGGGTTCTGATAAAAAAGGTTTATCGAATGGTGACCTTATCGAATCTCGTCCCTTAATTGATGTCTTTGATCGGTTTCTAATACTAAGGTTGAGGTTTTAGATACCTCTTTTCCTTGGTGAATGTTTCTTTTGTAGGATGAACCACTCGAATCAATACCTTCGATGCAAGATGCAAGATGCAATGTGCGATATGCAGTGGTGCATGCGAAAAAGGAAATAAAAGCCAAAGAAACCAAGTTAGTACCGGTAAAAATAATAAATGCAAAAATAAATTTAGAAAATTAAAATGCGTAAAAGTAAACAGAGAAGGGCAACCCTAGATATCCCGTCTAGTTCACCTAGGGTATCCGCATGGCTCTAATGAGGTGGGTAATCTAGTTCTCTATATGCAATGTTGGTGCTAATAAGGGACCCGAATTGTCCGAGCTGTCCTCTACTAAGAGTAGTAAGACCCCCGATCATCACCCGTTTATAGGCTCATCTTGACCGAGTTTAATTCAGGGGGACCCGTTCGCTTATGCCCATACGAAGGAATGATATCCTCACGAAAGCATAAGGTAGTGGAGCCCCGAAGGTACTTTGGCTAGGCCCATACGGGAGAACGATATCTCCACGAAAGCATTAGCCTTTTCCCCCACTTAAAAGGACGAGTTTAGATGTCAATTTTAAATGTGGAAAAATAAAAGCGCAAATTTAATTAAAAATTAATTTGATCGTCACTTTAGCCCGGAATCTTTATTATTCTCAAAGTGGTAATCATTTAAAAGCTTGACTCACTTTTTGTTTTTTGAAAAATAAAATTTTATCCCCAGTGGAGTCGCCACCTATTGCTATCTAAAAAATCCACGATTAATTAAATTCGCTAAAAATATTTCTTTTTCTGAGTTGGAAAACATTTCTGATGTGTTATTTTAAAATGAATGTCTTCCACGTGGGGTTTTCGGTTAAAATAATGATTTTGTAAAATTGAAGTCGCCACCGGCCGTTTAGGTAGACCGGACACCATAAAACCAAAGATTTTAAAGTTTGAGGTTCGGGAGTCGGCTACGGATGGGGAATGATTAGCACCCCCACACCGTCCAAAAATTGATACTTTATTTAATTACCGCTTCATTAATATTAAATTTTCTGGGCTAATTTGACTATCGAATTAATTTTTAATTAAATGTGCGCATTTATTTTAAAGCACCTAAAATCGAAGGTAAGCGTCCGAACCACTACCACTGCACTGGAGTTGGCCTCGCTTACGACCGAATTTAGGGGCCCGCATTAATTAATTAAGGTAAACATGCAATCTTAAACATTACAAAAAATTAAAAATATTACATAAAAAATACATAAAAGTATAAATATTAATCTAACAAATAAAAAGATTAATCTAAAAATAAATTAAAAAATACATAATATTAAACAATAAATTAATAAACAACTATTTTCATTAAAAATATTCAAAATACAAAAATAAAAAGAAATAGAAATTATACCTAAAAATACGAACGGCTAACTCCGATAAACTCTTCACCAAGATCTACTACGATCCCTCCAAAATTTTTAACTAGATCAAATCTTAAAAATAAGACTCGATCGAACCACCTAAAATTTAGAGAGAGCTAAACTCTCAAATTAAGATCATAGGGTACTACCCTCACCCAATTGGTTCTTCTCCCCAAAGGCTATCCATCCCCTCCTTTTATAGGCAATGAGAGAGGGAAAAGTCATGTTTCCCACCAATGTAGGATTCTAACCTACATCACTTTTCCTTTTCTTTCTTCTTCTTCTCCTTTCTCTTTTCATTTTTTCTCCCTTTTTTCTTCTATTTTTATTAATAATATTACTACTACAATAATACTACAAATACTAAAATTCGATAAAAAAAGAGTGATTACAAAGATTAATCTCAAATCTTTAGCTTTTTACTCGGTTAAAATTTGAACGGATTCGCTATAAAGCCCCTTTAGACATGTACATTTTAATCGCAAAAAACCGACAACCAAAAGTTATTAAATCATATTTTATGAGTTCAAATAGTTAATTGTGGGCTTTTGAACATAATTATAAGATTAATCTCAAATTTTCAGCTTTTTACTCAGTCAAAATTAGAACGGATTCGCTATAAAGCCCCTTTAGACATGCATGTTTTAATCGCAAAAAATGACAACCAAAAGTTATTAAATCAAATTCTATGATTGCAATTTGTTAATTATGGGCTTCTAAACTTAATTATAAGATTAATCTCAAATTTTCAGCGTTTTACTCGTTTAAAATTCGAACGGATTCGCTATAGAGCCCCTTTAGACATGGACGTTTTAATCGCAACAAAACGACAACCAAAAGTTATTAAATCAAATTCTATGAGTTCAATTTGTTAATTATGGCCTTTTGAACATAATTATACAGATTAATCTCAAATTTTCAGCTTTTTACTCGGTTAAAATTAGAACGGAATCGCTATAAAGCCCCTTTAGATATGCATGTTTTAATAGGAAAAAAGAACGACAACCAAAAGTTATTAAAACAAATTCTATGAGTTCAATTTGTTAATTATGGGCTTTTGAACATAATTATAAGATTAATCTCAAATTTTTAGCTTTTTACTTGGTTAAAATTTGAACGGATTCGCTATAAAGCCCCTTTAGACATACACGTTTTAATCGGAACAAAACGACAACCAAAAGTTATTAAATCAAATTCTATGAGTTCAATTTGTTAATTATGGCCCTTTGAACATAATTATAAAGATTAATCTCAAATTTTCAGCTTTTTACACGGTTAAAATTCGAACGGATTCTCTATAAAGCCCCTTTAGACATGTACGTTTTAAACGCAATAAAACGACAACCAAAAGTTATTAAATCATATTTTATGAGTTTAAATAGTTAATTATGGGCTTTTGAACATAATTATACAGATTAATCTCAAATTTTCAGCTTTTTACTCGGTTAGAATTTGAACTGATTCTCAATAAAGGCCATTTATACATGCACGTTTTAATCGCAACAAAACGACAATCAAAAGTTATTAAATCAAATTTTATGAGTTCATGTAGTTAATTATGGGATTTTTAACATAATTATACAGATTAATCTCAAATTTTCAGATTTTTACTTGGTTAAAATTCGAACGTATTCGCTATAACGCCCCTTTAGACATGCACGTTTTATTCGCAACAAAACGACAACCAAAAGTTATTAAATCAAATGCTATGAGTTCAAATTTTTAATTTTGCGCTTTTGAATATAATTATACATATTAATCTCAAATTTTTAGCTTTTTACTTGGTTAAAATTCGAACGGATTAGCTATACAGCCCCTTTAGACATTCACGTTTTAATCGTAAAAAACGACAACCAAAAGTTATTAAATCAAATTATATGAGTTCAAATTGTTAATTATGCGCTTTTGAACATAATTATATAGATTAATCTAAAATTTTTAGCTTTTTACTCGGTTAAAACTCAAACTGATTCTCAATAAAGGCAATTCTGACATACACGTTTTAATCGCAATAAAACGACAACCAAAAATTATTAAATAAAATTTTATGTATTCAAATTGTTAATTATGGGCTTTTGAAGAAAATTATACAGATTAATCTTAAATTTTCAGCTTTTTACACGGTTAAATTCGAACGGATTCGTTATAAAGCCCCTTTAGACATGCACGCTTTAGTCGATAAAAAACGACAACCAAAAGTTATTAAATCAAATTTTATGGGTTCAAATAGTTAATTATGGGCTTTTAAACATAATTATATAGATTAATCTGAAATTTTCAGCTTTTTACTGGGTTAAAATTCGAACTGATTCTCAATAAAGGCCATTTAGACATACACGTTTTAATCGCAACAAAACGACAATCAAAAGTTATTAAATCAAATTTTATGAGTTCAAATTGTTAATTGTGGGCTTTTAAACATAATTATACAGATTAATCTCAAATTTGCAGCTTTTTACTCGGTTAAAATTCGAACGTATTCGCTATAAAGCCCCTTTAGGCATGCACGTTTTAATCGCAACAAAACGATAATCAAAAGTTATTAAAAATAAAATTTTATGAGTTCAAATAGTTAATTATGGGCTTTTGAATATAATTATATAGATTAATATCAAATTTTCAGCTTTTTACTCGGTTAAAACTCGAACTAAATCTCAATAAAGGTCATTTAGACATGCATGTTTTAACCGCAACAAAACGACAAACAAAAGTTATTAAATCAAATTCTATGAGTTCAAATGGTTAATTATGCGATTTTGAACATAATTATATAGATTAATATCAAATTTTTAGCTTTTTACTCGGTTAAAATTCGAACTGATTATCTATAAAGCCCCTTTCGACATGCACGTTTTAATCGCAAAAAAATGACAACCAAAAGTTATTAAATCAAATTTTATGAGTTCAAATTGTTAACTATGAGATTTTGAACATAATTATACAGATGAATCTCAAATTTTCAACTTTTTACTCGGTTAAAACTTGAACTAAATCTCAATAAAGGCCATTTAGATATGCACGTTTTAATCGCAACAAAACGACAACCAAAAATTATTAAATCAAATTTTATGAGTTCAAATTGTTAATTATGGGCTTTTGAACACAATTATACAGATTAATCTCAAATTTTTAGCTTTTTACTCGGTTAAAATTCAAACTAGTTAGCTATAAAGCCCCTTTAGATATGCACGTTTTAATTGCAAAAAAATGACAACTAAAAGTGATGAAATCAAATTTTATGAGTTGAAATAGTTAATTATGGGCTCTTGAACATAATTATACAGATTAATCTAAAATTTTCAGCTTTTTACTCGGTTAAAACTCGAACTGATTCTCAATAAAGGCCATTTAGACCTGCACGTTTTAATCGCAACAAAACGACAATCAAAAGTTATTAAATCAAATTTTATGAGTTAAAATTGTTAATTATGAGATTTTAAACATAATTATACAGATTAATCTCAAATTTTCTGCTTTTTACTCGGTTAAAATTCGAACGTATTCTCTATAAAGCCCCTTTAGACATACACGTTTTAATCGCAACAAAACGACAACCAAAACTTATTAAATCAAATTCTATGAGTTCAAATTGTTAATTATGCGCTTTTGAACATAATTATACATATTAATCTCAAATTTTTAGCTTTTTACTTGGTTAAAATTCGAACGGATTAGCTATACAGCCCCTTTAGACATGCACGTTTTAATCATAACAAAACGACAACCAAATATTATTAAATCAATTTTCATTAGTTCAAATAGTTAATTTGTCATAACCCAATTTTTCCCCTTTGACTAAGTCAAAATCCCTAAATTGTACCCTAGAGTTTGGGAAATTTCTAAAATTAATTTCTAGACCAAATTGCAAATTTTGAAACCTTGAGGGTCTCATTTTAAATTCTGAAAAATCCAAACCCTTGAAGGGTAATTACGCCATTTTCAAATGGGAAACCCTTCTTCTTCCCGTTCATGCTTCAGTTACGTTTTGGAGAATAAATATCCTTTATGTTTTGTTTCTAAAATTGTTTTCTCTTCTACATTTTGAATCAACCGGGTTAAGCTTCTATTTTCCTTGTTTTTCTGTCGAATCTGTTGTGGTGTGGGTTGGTAAGTTGCAAGCCTTTTTCCTTTTAAGTTTGTTCAGTTCTGATTTTGGTTATGAGGTGATGTTGTTCGAATTTTGTCTAGTTTGGGTATTTTGTGTTTTGGTTAAGTTTTGTTCGGTTTTAAGGGTGTGTTTTAGTGTCCGGTTGTATGATTCTAAAATAGGGAGGATTTGTTTTAGTTTAATCGGTTTGGGTTAGGGGTTGAATTGTTTAAACGAATCATGTTTAACTCGAATCGGGAAGGGGTTTAATTCCGAAAATCGAATCGAATCTGGGTTAGGGAGAATCGAATCTGGAAACATTAAAAAGAAAATCTAGAAAACCCAAATTTACCCGGAAAATCTAGAAAACCCAGATTTTCCTGGGAAAATCCTGGGAACCCGGCAGTGACTCGACCCGACCGACCCGATCCATGACCCGGCTAACGTCATCGCTGACGTCACTGTTGACGCCATCACTGACGTCAGCATTAACCCGTGCTGACGTCAGTAGTTGACTTTTTCGACCCAGGCCCACTTTATGTTTTTCAAGGTCCTGAGTTCGATGGCGCTGTCTGTTTTTTAAAATTCGAACCCGAAGTGTCGTTTTTGGGGATTTTATGTTCAATTTGTTATTTAGAAGTTATTAGTATCAGATTCTAAACCAGTTTCTGTTTGCTTCAGGTGACGTAGATTCCGACCCTGAGCATCTACCTCCTCCTCCTCTTATACGCTGTCCCATTCATCCGTATTTGGGACCTTCACGTGAGTAACGATTTAATTCTGTTTAGTGTACTTTTTGGTATAGTGACTTAGTAGGGTGTCTGACTTATTCCGTTATTTGTAGACTCTACACCTGCTCAGTCTAGTGGTAGAGCCGAGTCTAGTAGACATTGTTCTTGGCACTGACTTTCTACTTCAGGTGTGTTCTCTTCCGTTAATCCTGTTAACTCTGTTATTCAGTATACTTAATTTCTGTTAAGCCTGTATGATCATGCGTCATCCTATCATTTTATTTTTAATCCTGATATTTGTCATGCTTGCCTCTTGTTAGACTATAAGGCTTGCATTCTGATTCTGTATGTGAATGTAACATGACATCTGGTAGATTATATTTTTGTACGGGGAAGTTAGTGATTTATCACTTCTGTTCAGTGGCTCCACCTATGGGTCGAGATACAACTTCTGTTGGTGTTATGGTGTTAGAGTAGTCCAGGGGACCTACTCTTCTGTGGTGTTCGGAGATGGGTGCATATTATGCATACTTTACATCATTTGCATTTTACTGTTCTGTAATTTCGTTTATCTGCTCTAAAGACACACTAGGCTCCCTAGCTTACACCCTCTCAGCTTCTTGTTTCAGATCTCAGTCCTAGGCTCGGTATGGTACTTGGAGGATCCTGATTCAGATTGTTATTTGTAGTATGTTTTACAGTTTCAGATTCCGGATTATTATATCATATTTGAATAATAATTTCTATATAACGGACATTAAACTTTTATCAGTTTTTGCGACTTTAATTGTTTATGGAATTTATGGGTTGAACTAAATTATTTAAATGTTTAATTTTTATTATTTTAAATTATTAAATATTTAATAATTTATCCGAATAATATATTTATTTTTGTAAAAACCTTAACTTGCGAAACAAGTTTTCAATCTGTAAACCCTAACTTATAATCTAAGAAATTAGGTTTCTAGAGGTTATATTTAATGGTATCAGAGCCTGGTTCAACCCACGGACTGTGAAGTCCAAAATGATTTTTGATGTAGTAATGCTTTGTCAAAATTATTTGAAAATCCAGATTTCTGTTTTGACTCTTATTTTAAAAATTTCTGAAATATTTTGAATATTACTCCAAGTACCGATTCTAATGTAGGACTCAATCTGTCTTTCTGTAGATACTCTACTATGCCACCATGACGAAGTACACGTTTGACGACCGGTAGAGGTCGTGGCCGAGGCCGTGGCCGGGGTCGATCTGCTTCTTCTTCTAGTGATGATCTAACTCTTGTGGACCCGCCACAGGATTAGAGTTTGACCCAGAATTTAGGAGAGGATGATCAGCGCAAGATATAGACTGAGGCTCAGCAAGCCGAGGTTGATCAACCGGTCCAGAGTGAGGGACCTTATGTGTCTGGTGATAGTGAGACTGTCGGTTTGGACTCTGTGACTGCGCAGAGGGAGTTACTTAGATATCTGCGGCAGAATGAGGGTTCCAGGAAACTTATATCTACCGAGTTTTTAGCTGCTAGGATGACCATGTTTGATGGTAAGACCAGTACTGACCCAGTCGATGTAGAGTATTGGCTGAAGAAGCTTCAGCGACTGTTCGTTGAGATGGAATACCCCTCTGACAGGAAATTGAGGGCTGTTGTATCTTTGCTTCAGGGAGAGGGCCTGAACTGGTAGGAGGCAGAAGAAAAGTTTACTGCTTCAGAGAAGATCAACTGAGAATTCTTCAAACAGAGTTTTGAGGATCGGTATGTAGGTCTTGAGTACTTGGCTAAATGCCGAGAGGATTTTCTAAACCTGCAGCAGAATGACATGTCTATTAAGGATTATGAGATAGAGTTCCCGAGACTACTCCAGTATGCTCCTGGTATTGTGTCGACTGAGAAAAAAAAGTGTGATCATTTTCTGAAGGGACTCCGGGTATCGCTGAAGATTGCAGTTGCCACACATCATGATATGGAGTACAAGATGATCACTCGGCGTACTAGGACAGCCGAGCGTAATGAGATTTTGAGGGTTCAGCTAGAATCCCAAGGTCCAGGAAGAGAGACCGCGATGAGTTTGAGCCTCAGAGTTCGAAACGATCTAGACCAGCAGTGTCAGCTGTCCCTGCTGCTAGTGGAGCTGGATCCACTAGTACTTGAGTGTTACCTCAGTGTTCATTCTTTAAGAAGTGACACTCCGGAGAGTGTCGTATGCAGAGTGGAGCCTGCTTCCGATGTGGTTCTCTTGATCACCGTCTCAGAGACTGTCTAGTGGCACCATAGTCTGGTTATACTCCGGGGCAATCACAGGCATCAGTTCAGACCCCAGTTGAGGGAAGAGGAAAGGGTAGACCCCCAGCATCAAGTACTGGTAGTAGGGGCAGACCCAGTTAGTTTAAAGGAGCTGCCAGATCAGGAGGATCTCAGCCTGGCTTGGTATATGCTACGAGGAGACAGGAGGATCGGGATGAGCCAGACGTCATTGCTGGTACTTTTTCTGTACATGCTATTTCTTTCTTCACACTATTAGATAATGGGTCGACACATTCGTATGTCTCTAGTTCTGTATCGGGGTATCTGGAAATTCCAGTAAAAGATACTGGTAGTTTTGTCTCAGTTTATAGTCCTGTAGGTCACCCTGTGGACGTTACCAAAGTTTACAGGGATTGTCCTCTTGAGGTTCAAGAGGAAATCTTTCCTGCTAATCTGATGGAGTTGCCATTTGTGGACTTTGACTTGATTTTGGGGATAGATTGGTTGTCTGCTCACCGAGTTACTCTAGATTGCGAGCGTTAGAGGGCAACTCTGAGAACTTTTGATGATCGAGAGGTAACTCTCATCGGTGAGCGTAGAGGTTATCTGTCTAATCTTATATCTACCCTGAAAGATGAAAAGATGATCAGGAAGGGGTCTATAGCCTGTCTTGCCTACATTCTTGACCCGAGGCAATCTAATTCTGGAATGGATAAGATCCGAGTGGTGTGTGATTTTCTAGATGTTTTTCCAGAAGAGCTACCGGGAGTACCCCCTAAGCGTGAGGAGGTGGAGTTTGGCATTGAGTTGTATCCGGGGACTACTCTAGTGTTTATGGCACCTTATCGGATGGCTCCGAAAGAGCTTGAGGAGCTTAAGGTTCAGCTACAGGAACTTCTGGATAGAGGTTTCATACGACACAGTGTTTCTCCGTGGGGAGCCCCTGTTCTGTTTGTTAAAAAGAAAGATGGCTCTCTGCGTTTGTGTATTGACTACCGGAAGTTGAACAAGTTGACCATCAAGAACAAGTACCCCCTTCCCCGCATCGACGATCTGTTTGATCAGTTCCGAGGAGCTTCTGTTTTCTCTAAGATAGACCTGAGATCTGGTTATTACCAACTCAAGGTTAAGGATTCTGATGTTTTCAAGACAGCTTTCTGAACTCGTTATGGTCACTACGAGTTTCTGGTAATGCCCTTTGGTCTTAGGAATGCCCCTACTGCATTCATGGACATGATGAATAGGGCGTTTCGACCCTATCTGGATCAGTTTGTAATGGTTTTCATAGATCATATTCTGGTCTACTCCAAGTCTGAGGATGAGCATGAGCAACATCTCCGTATTGTGTTACAGACTCTGAGGAAGAAACAACTTTATGCAAAGTTCAGCAAATGTGAGTTCTGGCTTTCTAAGGTTGTTTTTCTGGGACACGTGGTTTCAGCTAAGGGTGTTCAGGTTGATCCGAAGAAAATTGAGGCTATTATGTATTGGAAACAACCCAAGAATATGGTAGAGATTCGTAGTTTTTTGGGTTTAGCTGGTTATTATCGGAGGTTTGTAGAGGGTTTTTCTTTTATTGCTTCCCCGTTAACTAAGCTTCTGAGGAAGGATGTTCCTTTTTCTTGTACTGAATCACAGTAGAAGAGTTTTGAGAAACTCAAGTCGGTTCTGACAGAAGCATCGGTTCTAACACATCCAGAGTCAGGAAAACCCTATACTATTTACAGTGATACCTCATACACCGGTTTGGGTTGTGTTCTGATGCAGGATGGGAAGGTAGTGGCTTATGCGTCTCGATAGTTGAAACCACATGAGTATAACTAGCCCACCCATGATCTAGAGTTAGCAGCCGTAATCTTTGCTTTCAAGATCTGGAGACACTACCTCTACGGAGAGAAGTGTTACATCGATACAGACCATAAGAGCCTTAAGTATCTTCTCCCTCAGAAAGAGCTCAACCTGAGACAACGACGTTGGTTGGAGCTTCTAAAAGGCTATGACTGTGAGATTGATCACCATCCTGGTAAAGCTAATGTCGTTGTGGATGCTTTGAGTCGCAATGCCATTTCTGATCTAAGATCTCTGTTTGCTCGGATAAGTCTGTTTGAGGATGGTAGTCTATTGGTAGAGCTTCGTGTGATTCCTACTCTGATAACTGATATTCAAGCTGAACAGCCTAATGATCCGTACTTGGCTCACCGTATTGCGGAAGTTCAGGAGGGAACTTCTCAGGATTTTTCTCTGAATCAGGATGGTGTTTTGTGTTTCCGGGGTCGACTCTGTGTTCCGAGGAACTCTGAACTGAAATAGGTTATTCTACGAGAAGCTCATGATAGTCCGTATTCTATGCATCCTGGTGGTGATAAGATATATAAGAATCTCCGAGAAAAGTACTGGAGGAAAGGTCTCAAATACGATGTTGTCAGTTTTGTATCCAAGTGCTTGACTTGCTAGAAAGTTAAAGCAGAATATCAGCGTCCATCTGGGCTTCTTCAGCATATTGAGATTCCTCAGTGGAAATGGGAGAGTGTGACCATGGATTTTGTCAGTGGTTTACCTTTGACGCCGTCAAAGAAAGATTCTGTCTGGGTCATCGTTGATCGTTTCACCAAGTCTACACACTTCATTCCTGTCAAGATCACTTACCCTCTGAGTAAGTTGGCCCGGTTATACATCTCCGAGATTATTCGGCTGCATGGAGTGCCTCTGTCCATTATATCTAATCGGGATCCGAGATTTACGTTGAAATTCTAGGGATCTCTACATTCTGCTCTGGGTACTCGATTGAACTTCAGCACCGCTTATCACCCACAGACCGATGGTCAGTCTGAACGTGTGATTCAGATCCTCGAGGATATGTTGAGAGGATGTATTCTGGATTTCAGAGGTAGTTGGGAGGATTTCTTACCATTGGCAGAGTTTGCATACAATAACAGTTATCAGGCCAGTATTAAGATGGCACCTTATGAGGCTTTGTATGGGCGTAAGTGTCTCACCCCTATTGGTTGGACTAAGCTTAACGAGCATCGTTTATTGGGTCCAGATCTTATGCATGAGGCTGAGGAGACAGTTAGATTGATTCGGGATCGGCTCAATGTAACATCCCATTTTTGGGGTTATTAGTTAGGCTTAGTTAGGGGAATTCAATTCGGGTCGAATCGGGTTCTCCGATTCATTATTCCGGGAAAGATAAAAATAAGGATATTTTTAATTATGAAAAATAATAATTTTGGAATAAGGTTTGGAATATTAAAAATATGTTTCAAAATTAAAAGAAAGTAATTTGGATTTATTTTTTGATTTTTGATTATGCTTAATTATGCATAAATGACCAATTTGTAATTTTTGGAAAAATTTGGAGGACTGATTTGGTGAGTTTCGAAAATATGATGTTTTTAGAGACTAAATTGAAAAGCAAGCTAAACTTAGAATCCTTAGAGGGCCATAAACCCATTTCTAATTTTTAATGATGATTTATTCACCAAAATATATTTTTAATTACTTTAATTTGGTTTTTAATCATTTTCTCTCAAAACCACTTTTCTCTCATTTTCTCTCCACTTTCTCTTCATCTTTTCTCTTCAATTCCTTGCTGATTTTTGCATCTTTTTCAACAAAGATTACATCATTTGCATCATCTTTTCATCCTTTACAAAACCTAAGCATTAATTTATCAAATCTACATCAAATTGCAAGGAATCAAGAAGGGGAAAATCTCATATTTTTGGTGAATAGATCTTGAAGGTAAATTTTCTGGATTTTTATTCTTTTCTAAGGTTCTTTATTGAAATTCCCAAGTATTAGCTTGCTAATCTTTGAATAAAAACTTGATTCTATGTTTTTAATGTTAGATCTAGTGATTTCGTGATGTTTTTGTGAAATCTTTTTGGATCTCATTTAATGCTGGAAATTAGATGAATTCAATCATGTTTTTATGTTGATTTAATGATTAATTGAGTCTTCTTTTGATAGCACATTAATTTAATCCCAGAATAATGCAATCGGTGTAGTTTTAAGGTGCTTTTCGGTTGTTTTATGGGCTGTTTTAGATGCTTAAATGTTGCTGGAGGTATAAGGATGGTTTGGATGTGTTTTTGGATCATAATTGAAGTGGATTAGATGTTAGATTCGTTAGGTTTTGGGCTGATGTTGTTCGGATGCGTTTCGGCTTAGGTTTTGGTCTTTTCGGCTAAGTCTTTAATAGTTTAATGGTGATCGGATATGGCTGTTGGTTTGAGCATGTTATGATGTGAGAATACTCTGTTTTTAATGTTGTAAAAGAGGTACAAGAAGAAGCTTGATTGCTGGTGCGTTGGTGCGATCATCGGATAGCGGCGAAAGCTCGTTTCGCTTGTTGGTGAGTGGTTACGGATTTAAAAGCGAGTCGCGTTTGGTACGTACTTTTTTTGGAGGCTATGGAAGAGTGTGAAAACCTTCCATAGTTCAAGAGTAAGTAAAGTAATTGTTTTGATGAACCGATATGAGTTTCGGCTATTTTTGACAAAGGTATTTTATTGGTAATGCAATGAGATTTATGGAAATGCATGAGCATGTTTTGAAATGGAGCATACATGTGAATTACTTGCTGAAATGCATAGCTTATTTAGCATCCATGATTATGAAAAATTATAAGAAATAATTTGGGATACAATATGGTTATTTGCCTTATATATGATGGTGCCTTTGGGCATGGCTTTTGGTTCATTTGTTGAACATATTATGTATGCATTATGAACAGCAAGTTATATGATTTGGAATACAATATGGTTAATTGCCTTATACATGAGAGTGCCTTTGGGCATGGCTTTTGGTTCATTTGTTGAACATATTATGCATGCATTATGAGCAACAAGTTATCATGCACATTTGATTATGATATTGTCTTAGTGACACTAACTTTAGATTCGATTACAAATGACATGTCATTAGGATTGTCATAAGTGTACTATAATCAAAACTGAAAATACAGAATATTTCCTACACGTAACAAGGGTGACTTTGTGTCCAACCGTGCGTGGTAGAGCTGCCTACATGTAACAAGGGTGACTATGTGTCCGATCGTGCGTGGTAATGCTAATGGTGACTTAGTGTCATGTCAATGGTGACTTCGTGTCATGTCAATGGTGTAACATCCCGTTTTGGGGGTTATTAGTTAGGCTTAGTTAGGTGAATTCGATTCGGGTTGAATCGGATTCTCCGGTTCATTAATTCCGGGAAAAATAAAATAAAGATATTTTTAATTAAGAAAAATAATAATTTGGAAGGTGGTTTAAAATATTAAAAAAATATGTTTCAAAATTAAAAGAGAATAATTTGGATTTTATAATGATTTTTAATTATGCTTAATTATGCATAAATGACCAATTTGTAATTTTTGGAAAATTAGAGGACTTAATTTGGTGATTTTCGGCCATAAAGATGTTTTAGTGACTAAATTGAAAAGCAAGCTAAACTTAGAATCCTTAGAGGGCCATAAACCCATTTTTAATTTTTGATGATGATTTATTCACCAAAATATATTTTAATTACTTTAATTTGGTTTCTTAATCATTTTCTCCTAAAACCACTTTTTGACCCATTTTCTCACATCTTTTTCTCTCATTTTCTCTCCACTTTCTCTTCATCTTTTCTCTTCAATTCCTTGCTGATTTTTGCATCTTTTTCCACAAGATTTACATCACTTGCATCATCTTTTCATCCTTTACAAAACCTATGCATTGATTTCATCAAATCTACATGGAATTGCAAGGAATCAAGAAGGGGAGAAATCTCATAATTTTGGTGAATAGATCTTGAAGGTAATTTTCTGGATTTTTATTATTTTCTAAGGTTCTTTATTGAAATTCCCAAGTATTAGCTTGCTAATCTTTGAATAAACACTTGATTCTATGTTTCTAAAGTTAGATCTAATGTTTTTGTGATGTTTTTGTGAGATTTTTTTTGGATCTTGTTTAATGCTGGAAATTATATGATTTCAATCATGTTTTTATGGTGATTTAATGATTAATTGAGTCTTGATTTAGCATCACATTAATTTAATCCCGGAATAATGCAATCGGTGTAGTTTTAAGGTGCTTTTCGGTTGTTTTAAGGGCTGTTTTAGATGCTTAGATGTTGCTGGAGGTATAAGGATGGTTTTGATGTGTTTTTAGATAATAATTGAGGTGGATTAGATGTTAGATTCCTTAGGTTTTGGGCTGATGTTGTTCGGATGCGTTTCAACTTAGTTTTCGGTCTTTTCGGCTATGTTTTCGGTAGTTTAATGGTGATCGGATATGGTTGTTGGTTTGAGCATGTTATGATGTGAGAATACTCTGTTTTTAATGTTGTAGAAGAGGTACAAGAAGAAGCTTGAGTGCTGGTGCGTTGGTGTGATCATCGAAGAGCGGCGAAAGCTCGTTTCGCTTGTCGGTGAGAGGTTTTCGGATTTAAAGCGTATCGCGTTTGGTACGTTCTGTTTTTGGAGGCTAGGGAAGTGTGTGGAAACCTTCCATAGTTCAAGAGTAAGTAAAGTATTTGTTTTGTTAAACCGATGTGAATTTCGGCTACATTTTACAAAGGTATTATGCTGATAAAGCTTGAGATTTATGGAAGTGCATGAGCATGTTTTGAATTGATGTATATATGAGAGATACTTGCTGAAAATGCATGATTTATTTAGCATCCATGATTATGGAAAACTATGAGAAATGTTTTGGATTACAACATGGTTATTTGCCTTATACATGATGGTGCATTTGGGCATGGCTTTTGGTTCATTTGTTGAACATACTATGCATGCATTATGAGCAGCAAGTTATCATGCACATTTGATTATGATATTGGCTTAGTGACACTACTTTCGATTCGAATACGAATGACGTCATTAGGATTGTTTTAAGTGCACTATAATCAAAACAGAGAATACAGAATATTGCCTACACATAACAAGGGAGACTTTGTGTCCAACCGTGCGTGGTAGAGCCGCCTACACGTAACAAGGGTGACTATGTGTCCGATCGTGCGTGGTAGTGCTAAAGTTGACTTAGTGTCATGTTAAAGGTGACTTAGTGTCATGTCAAAGTTGACTTAGTGTCATGTTAATGGGGACTTTGTGTCCTGACGGGACGAATGTCTCATAGATCCGTGTATTCGGTGAGCTCAAGGTTCACACTAAGTGTTCACTAGAAAGCCAATATACATACTTGAAGTTGAGAAAAGGTTTGAACATCATTTGTAATTTGTTTTGATGAGATTATGTGAACTCAAGGATGCATATGATTTAACGAACTTGGACATGGAATTTTAGCATGCATGATTTAATTGTGAAATGCAAAATTATGTTTTCTTCATGGTTTTAAATTGATGCATTGATGATTATTTGTGGAGCTACCTCACTAAGCAAGTTTGCTTAAGCTCTCTTTTCATCTTTGTAGAAAAATAAAGGCACTTGGAGCTTCGTTCGTGGCAAAGAAACCAAGGGGAAGATCACTTGAATTAGGTATGTTTTTGGCAAATAAATTGGGCAAGGCAATGTGTAACATAATCTAAGAGAGGAGTGAGCTATTAGGCTTTGGATTATGTTGTAATCAGACCATTATTGTTTGATTGTTAATTGTTGAACTTTGGATTTGTTTGAATTGTTGAAGCATGTACTAGCATGATTGTTATATTGTTAATATCTTCTTAGGGAGCATGCCTATAGCTTGTATGATGTCCATGACGTAGTTAATTATGTACCATAAGTTGTTAATCATGTTTAGGATTGATGCATTTAGTGGTTCTAATTAATGGTTGAGTATTGAGTAAATGTTGTGTACTTAGTGTAACGAAACTTTTGGTTCCAGACCCAAAGTTTCGAAACCTTAGTGAAGGTTCCAAAACCTTTGACAAATAGTTTGGAAACCTTCACGAAGGTTTCCAAACCTTGCGGGCAGTTTCAAGTTGAAACGCTACTGGACGCGAAAGGTATGGAAACTTTCAGGAAAGTTTCGAAACCTTTTACAAAAAGTTTGGAAACCTTCAGGAAGGTTTCCAAACCTTTGACCACCAGGATTTGTTAATTGTTGAAATTTTATTTTAGTCCCGGATATCTTCCTTTGTTCGATTAAGGTACTTACCGATGTTATTTTAAACTGAAATTTTGTATGCATGCATAAAGTTGATTTAATTTCAAGTAGGTTAATTTAATTTGGGTAAAGTCCTTGTATTTTGGAATATTTACATTTTGGTCCCTGATATAGAGAAGCATGCAATTGATGATGTTAGAATGATCCCTTTAAGTTGAAATTTGCTGAGATGAATACTTGGACGTTTAATTGAACTCTGATGGAAATAATTTCTACTTTGCTAATCGTATTTAAAAGTTTTACGTTTTAGTCCTTAATCCATGTTGGTGTTTAATCGGATGGTTGTTTATGATTAATGTGTTACCGACAATGCTATGTATGAAACCTTGTCACATAGGAATAAGATTGTGCATCTAGTAAGATAAAATAAAAAAAAGTAACGGTTTTAGGGTTGTTTATCGAATCGAACCTTCATGGGTTTGGTTTGATATTCCCCGTGTGACTCGTTTAGTGCCGGTTTTGTCCAGGCCGGGTTAAGAGGGTTACATTTGGTTGTATCAGAGCCAGGTTGGTTAAAAAGTGTGATTGGTTTGAATAAAACACGTTGTTGGATTGTCTAGTGTGTAGTTGGTTTGTTAAAACACGTATTTGTTTGTCATGTATTCTGTTGGTATGTTAGCATGTTTGGTTGAACATGATATGTTGATGTTGCATGCATACTTATATATTGTGAGTGCATCTAGAATGGTTATGAGTATAAGAGGTGGTCGGTTACACATTGCCAATGCCAACATATTTTCAGATGCTCTCAGTTTTCCCTTGGTTCTTGCCCGAATGTAAGTTTATTTTATTTGGATATTATGTTTTAAACTGCATGATTAAAGTTTTTGAATATATTTTTGAGACACTGGATACTGTGGTATGAATTTTGAAGGTCAAGATTGAAAATGAAATGACTGCTAAGGTAGAGTAAATTCTTCCTCCTCTGTGAGTGTGCCTTCGGTTAGGCCGGAAGGTTAGTTTGTGGTGTTGCACTGTTCTTTCGGTTGTGTTTTAGTCTGCTGAAGCTAGTACGGCTGTTGCTAATCTGACTTGGGAGCTGTCAATAGGTTAGTAGTTGAAGTTGTTAGAATTGAGGATGTTATTTGTGAGTGTGAACAATAATCATGCATAGAATAAGAGCACATATATGTATATATCTATAGATAATGTAGGACATGCATGCATTCTTGAGCATGACATTAGAAATTGCATATACATGCATATACACTTGCTTAGGCATTTATGAGGGCATACAGGAAATCATGCATACATTTGTTCTCACTTGCGAGTAGCTCCTTGAGGGTGAAGGTGGAGTGTGGTAGGTTCTTTTGAGGAGAAGGTGTGAAAAAAAAAGAAGAGGTTGAAAGAACTTTCTTGTGGTGTTAAGCTGAGTGTGTAGTGGGCAAGCTACCCTTTTAGATAGGGAATAGTCTTGGATGAACAATGAGTGGTTGGTCTCAGAGTTGTGAATGTTTGAAACCAAGGTAAATACACTGTGTTATGGTTAGTTTGAGTTGGTCATTACTAAAGGAAGGGCTGAGTTTTGTGGATTCTTTCTAGTTATGATCTGGAGGTTGTAACAAGGTCGCAGCATGTTTTGTAGAGTAAGACGGGTTGGTGTTTTCTGAGTGATGTGAAATTATTTTGTGGAAATTACATGGAATTCTTTGTAGTATGATTAATGTGCAGTTAGATCGGGGGTTGTAACCAATCTGGTATGGTTAGGATGAAAGTAAAATATGAGATATAGTCTGGTATTGGAGTTATGGAATCGGGGGTTTGAATCATAGATTGTTGTGATCTTAAGAGGTTTGGTTGTACTATAAAGAAGGAAAGTGTACACGTTGTGTTTATAGGATGTTAAGTTGGATATACTTCGGGTAAAGTTAGATTTTGATGATGTCTGAGTGGTGTAATATGGATCGCTGGACAATTTATGGTTTGTAGAAATTGTTCAGTCTTATGAGTTTGCTTTTATCGAAAAAGTGTTTTGAGGTTTTGTGTTCAGTGGGTTCGTGTTTGTGGATGTTTCATCATTATGGTTATCGCTTGGGCAAGGTTATAAAATAAGATATGTTGGAGCTAGTGAAAGAAATAGTTCTACAAGCTTGGATTTTGTTGTGGTATAGCTAATATAGGAGTTGGGTTGTTGATAAGTTGATAATAAAAAAAAAGGTTTTGGGGTTAAGTATCAAGGCACTTAATGGTGTGTAGATTTTAAAGTTTGAACCATGGTGTTGAGTAGGTTGTGGTGGCTAAACCTTAAGTTGGAGATATTGTTGTTGTGATGAGTATAATGTTGAGGTTGACACAAAGTTGGTAAGTTTCTTGTATGATATATTTGTAGGATGTTAGCAACCGGGAATGACTTGGCTTATATAAGGATGCTTGCAATGGGAGTTTGTTATGTGGGATAAGTCTAGGTTGTTGAGTTACAAGGGAAGATGTTCTGTTAACCTATAGGGAGACCTAGTTATATGGTGGATCTATGAGCGAAATTCAACCTTGGTAAAGTTGATCGGGGGCAAGTTGTGGCAAAGTGTTTTGTTGAGGGTCTAGTGAAAGATATGTTCTTGGCAAGGTTTAGTTTTGTGTTGAGAATCTTTTTGTGTTATGTTAACCGCATGGTTGCTACAGAAAGTGTCGAGATGGAATGGTATTCTGAGCAGGGCTTATGGTAATCTTTTTCCATGGGTTTGGTGGTGAATGTTGCGCTAGGAGTTGGGGAAAAACATGTGTATTTGACTAAGCTGGTTTGGATGATGTTGAAATCATATGTAAATGTTTGTCATACTAATAAGGTAAGTGAGTATCAATTTTCTTTGGGTTATTGTTAGTAGTAAGAGTGCCCAGGGTTGAAGTCGGGAAGAATCATCATAAGTTGGTAGTAAGTTCTATCGATGGAATGGAGTTTTCTTGTGAGGTTTGTTGGATCAATCTTTTGTTGGAGTACGGTTTTCTTGGGTTCCTAAGTCCCATTGGAAGGATGTGTGAGTGGTGTATATATAACATGATAAGATTTGAAAGTTTTTAGGACCGACGTAAGTTGATGTTTGGATGTTGGGTTTTATCATTCATAGGTAAATAGATGATATATTGTGACATTGTGATATGGTTAATATGACTCATAATGAGGATTTTTTTTTTACGGTGGAGTTTGCTTAAGACGTTGTTGACAGTTTTGTGTAAGGTTAGTCTGTAGTTTGTTGTATGGAGTGGAGGTTGGTGAAAGGCTTAGTTGGTTACCTGGTATGTGGGACGATATCAAAAGTAAGGTTAATTCGATGATGATGGTTTGGAAACTGTTGCGGTTATCAAGAATTTGTTATCAACCTTATGGGGTTTTCTTTCGAGTTATGTTTTCTATAGAGGTTATGGTGGAATGGTAGGTTGGGCATTGTTGCTTTGGTGTGGGGGAAGAATTTGTTGGTTGTCCGAAGAGGGTAAGTGTGGGTTGTCTGTTGTATACCATCCGGGGAAAGCTAAGGTGATGGCTGAATCTTTGAGTCGTAAGACGGCAGTTGAGTTGAGAGTGATGTTTGCTAAGTTGAGTATTTCTAAGGAAGGTGGTTTGGTGGCGGAGTTGCAAGTAAAACCAGTTTTGGTTGAGATGATCAATGTGAAACAGTTGGAGGATGAGACTTTGGTACCTTTTATGGAGGATATTGCTGGAGGTAGACCGACCGATTATCATTTTGATGATGATGAGGTGTTGTGTTTTAGAGGTCGGATTGTGGTGCCAGATGATCGAGAGTTGAGGCAAGCTATCTTGGTGGAGGCTCATACTGGTCCGTTTGCTGTGCATCCGGGTAGTGTGAAGATGAATAGAGATCTCAAAAGTGTGTACTTTTGGGTTGGTTTAAAGAGAGATGTGACGGAGTTTATTTCTCGTTGTATTGTGTGTTAGCGGGTGAAAGCTGAACATCAGTTCCCTGCAGGTTTGTTGCAACTTGTTCAAGTTCCGGAATGGAAATGGGAGAGAATCACCATGGATTTTGTGACGGGGTTACCTTTAACACCGTCCAGAAGGGATTCTATATGGGTGATTGTTGATAGGTTTATGAAGTGTGCACATTTTCTTACTGTGCATACAACATACTCCATGGATAAGTTGGCAGACTTGTATGTTTCTAAGGTGGTGAGGTTGCATGGTGAGCCTAAGTCGATCATATCGGTTAGGGATCCGCGGTTTACATCCAAATTTTGGAGGAGTTTGCAGACAGCTTTGGGTACGAGGCTTAGTTTTAGTACGGCTTATCATCCACAGACGGATGGACAGTCTGAGCGTGTTATTCAGACTTTGGAGGATATGTTGAGGTGTTGTATCATCGAGTTCCAGGGTTCTTGGGAGAAACAGTCGCTGTTGGTAGAGTTTGCTTACAATAACAGTTTTCAGACGAGGATACAGATGGCATCGTTTGAGGCGTTATATGGGCGTAGGTGTCGTAGACCTTTGTGTTGGAAGGAAGTTGGACAGAAGTATGTTTCTTTGCCTCAAGTGTTGAAGGATACGGATGAGAAAGTTAAGTTGATATGTGCTAAGCTCAAGAAAGCTTCGGATAGGTAGAAGTCCTATGCCGACTTAAAGCGTAGAGAGATAGAGTATACTGTTGGGGACAAAGTTCTCTTAAGGTTTCTCCGTGAAAGAAGGTGATGAGGTTTGGACGTAGGAGTAAGTTGGGCCATATGAGGTGTTAGAGCCAATTGGTTGTTATCGGTTGAGGTTGCTGGTGGAGTTGAGTAAGTGCCCTATGTGTTTCAATGTATCGATGCTTCATAAGTATCGTTCAGATCCTTTTCATGTTGTTCTAGTTGAGGAAGAACCGGTGAGGATTTTGGAGGTGGATACAAAGGTTTTCGAGGAAGAACCATAGGTTTGGTTAAGGTGCTTTGGAAACACCGAGGTGTCGAAGAGGTAACTTGGGAGGCATGGAAAAGTATAGAGGAGTAGTTTCCTCACTTGTTTACTTGAGGTAAATTTCGAGGACGAAATTTTCTTAAGAGGGGGAGAGTTATAACATCCCGTTTTTGGGGTTATTAGTTAGGCTTAGTTAGGTGAATTCGATTTGGGTTGAATCGGATTCTCCGATTCATTAATTCCGGGAAAAATAAAATAAAGATATTTTTAATTAAGAAAAATAATAATTTGGAAGGTGGTTTAAAATATTAAAAAAATATGTTTCAAAATTAAAAGAGAATAATTTGGATTTTATAATGATTTTTAATTATGCTTAATTATGCATAAATGACTAATTTGTAATTTTTGGAAAATTAGAGGACTTAATTTGGTGATTTTCGGCCATAAAGATGTTTTAGTGACTAAATTGAAAAGCAAGCTAAACTTAGAATCCTTAGAGGGTCATAAACCCATTTTTAATTTTTGATGATGATTTATTCACCAAAATATATTTTAATTACTTTAATTTGGTTTCTTAATCATTTTCTCCTAAAACCATTTTTGACCCATTTTCTCTCATCTTTTTCTCTCATTTTCTCTCCACTTTCTCTTCATCTTTTCTCTTCAATTCCTTGCTGATTTTTGCATCTTTTTCCACAAGATTTACATCACTTGCATCATCTTTCATCCTTTACAAAACCTATGCATTGATTTCATCAAATCTACATCGAATTGCAAGGAATCAAGAAGGGGAAAAATCTCATAATTTTGGTGAATAGATCTTGAAGGTAATTTTCTGGATTTTTATTATTTTCTAAGGTTCTTTATTGAAATTCCCAAGTATTAGCTTGCTAATCTTTGAATAAACACTTGATTCTATGTTTCTAAAGTTAGATCTAATGTTTTTGTGATGTTTTTGTGAGATTTTTTTTGGATCTTGTTTAATGCTGAAAATTATATGATTTCAATCATGTTTTTATGGTGATTTAATGATTAATTGAGTCTTGATTTAGCATCACATTAATTTAATCCCGGAATAATGCAATCGGTGTAGTTTTAAGGTGCTTTTCGTTTGTTTTAAGGGCTGTTTTAGATGCTTAGATGTTGCTGGAGGTATAAGGATGGTTTTGATGTGTTTTTGGATCATAATTGAGGTGGATTAGATGTTAGATTCCTTAGGTTTTGGGCTGATATTGTTCAGATGCGTTTCGGCTTAGTTTTCGGTCTTTTCGGCTATGTTTTCGGTAGTTTAATGGTGATCGGATATGGCTGTTGGTTTGAGCATGTTATGATGTGAGAATGCTCTGTTTTTAATGTTGTAGAAGAGGTACAAGAAGAAGCTTGAGTGCTGGTGCGTTGGTGTGATCATCGAAGAGCGGCGAAAGCTCGTTTCGCTTGTCGGTGAGTGGTTTTCGGATTTAAAGCGCATCGCGTTTGGTACGTTCTGTTTTTGGGGGCTATGGAAGTGTGTGGAAACCTTCCATAGTTCAAGAGTAAGTAAAGTATCTGTTTTGTTAAACCGATGTGAATTTCGGCTACATTTTACAAAGGTATTATGCTGATAAAGCTTGAGATTTATGGAAGTGCATGAGCATGTTTTGAATTGATGCATATATGAGAGATACTTGCTGAAAATGCATGATTTATTTAGCATCCATGATTATGGAAAACTATGAGAAATGTTTTGGATTACAACATGGTTATTTGCCTTATACATGATGGTGCCTTTGGGCATGGCTTTTGGTTCATTTGTTGAACATACTATGCATGCATTATGAGCAGCAGGTTATCATGCACATTTGATTATGATATTGGCTTAGTGACACTACTTTTGATTCGAATACGAATGACATCATTAGGATTGTTTTAAGTGCACTATAATCAAAACAGAGAATACAGAATATTGCCTACACGTAACAAGGGAGACTTTGTGTCCAACCGTGCGTGGTAGAGCCGCCTACACGTAACAAGGGTGACTATGTGTCCGATCGTGCTTGGTAGTGCTAAAGTTGACTTAGTGTCATGTTAAAGGTGACTTAGTGTCATGTCAAAGTTGACTTAGTGTCATGTTAATGGGGACTTTGTGTCCTGACGGGACGAATGTCTCATAGATCCGTGTATTCGGTGAGCTCAAGGTTCACACTAAGTGTTCACTAGAAAGCCAATATACATACTTGAAGTTGAGAAAAGGTTTGAGCATCATTTGTAATTTGTTTTGATGAGATTATGTGAACTCAAGGATGCATATGATTTAACGAACTTGGACATGGAATTTTAGCATGCATGATTTAATTGTGAAATGCAAAATTATGTTTTCTTCATGGTTTTAAATTGATACATTGATGATTATTTGTGGAGCTACCTCACTAAGCAAGTTTGCTTAAGCTCTCTTTTCATCTTTGCAGAAAAATAAAGGCACTTGGAGCTTCGTTCGTGGCAAAGAAACCAAGGGGAAGATCACTTGAATTAGGTATGTTTTTGGCAAATAAATTGGGCAAGGCAATGTGTAACATAATCTAAGAGAGGAGTGAGCTATTAGGCTTTGGATTATGTTGTAATCAGACCATTATTGTTTGATTGTTAATTGTTGAACTTTGGATTTGTTTGAATTGTTGAAGCATGTACTAGCATGATTGTTATATTGTTAATCTCTTCTTAGGGAGCATGCCTATAGCTTGTATGATGTCCATGACGTAGTTAATTATGTACCATAAGTTGTTAATCATATTTAGGATTGATGCATTTAGTGGTTCTAATTAATGGTTGAGTATTGAGTAAATGTTGTGTACTCAGTGTAACGAAACTTTTGGTTCCAGACCCAAAGTTTTGAAACCTTAGTGAAGGTTCCGAAACCTTTGACAAATAGTTTGGAAACCTTCACAAAGGTTTCCAAACCTTGCGGGCAGTTTCAAGTTGAAACGCTACTGGACGCGAAAGGTATGGAAACTTTCAAGAAAGTTTCGAAACCTTTTACAAAAAGTTTGGAAACCTTCAAGAAGGTTTCCAAACCTTTGACCACCAGGATTTGTTAATTGTTGAAATTTTATTTTAGTCCCGGATATCTTCCTTTGTTCGATTAAGGTACTTACCGATGTTATTTTAAACTGAAATTTTGTATGCATGCGTAAAGTTGATTTAATTTCAAGTAGGTTAATTTAATTTGGGTAAAATCCTTGTATTTTGGAATATTTACATTTTGGTCCCTGATATAGAGAAGCATGCAATTGATGATGTTAGAATGATCCCTTTAAGTTGAAATTTGCTGAGATGAATACTTGGACGTTTAATAGAACTGTGATGGAAATAATTTCTACTTTGCTAATCATATTTAAAAGTTTTACGTTTTAGTCCTTAATCCATGTTGGTGTTTAATCGGATGGTTGTTTATGATTAATGTGTTACCGACAATGCTATGTATAAAACCTTGTCACATAGGAATAAGATTGTGCATCTAGTAAGATAAAATAAAAAAAGCAACGGTTTTAGGGTTGTTTATCGAATCGAACCTTCATGGGTTTGGTTTGATATTCCCCATGTGACTCATTTAGTGCCGGTTTCGTCCAGGTCGGGCTAAGGGGGTTACAAATGGTGACTTCGTGTCATGACGAGACAAATGTCTCATGGATCCGTGTATTCGGTGAACTCAAGGTTCACATTAAGTGTTCACTAGAAAGCCAATATACATACATGAAATTGAGAAAAAGGTTTGAGCATCATTTATAAATTGTTTGATAAGGTTATGTGAACTCAAGGATGCATATGATTTAATGAATTTGGACATGTAATATTGGCATGTATGATTTGAAAAAGTATTGCAAATTATGGTTTCAACATGGTTTTAAATAGATGCATTCATGATCTTTTGTGGAGCTACCTCACTAAGCAAGTTTGCTTAAGCTCTCTTTTCATCCTTGCAGAAAAATAAAGGTACTTGGAGCTTCGTTCGAGGCAAGGAAACTAAGGGGAAGAATCACTTTGAATTTGGTATGTTTTTTGCAAATAAATTGGGTAAGGCAATGTGTAACACAACCTATGTGAGGAGTGTGTACTTAGGCTTTGGTTTATGTTGTAATAAGACCATTATGGTTTGATTGCTAATTGTTGAACTTTGGAATGGTTTGAATTGATGAAGCATGTACTAGCATGATTGTTATGTTATTAATCATTTTTCTAGGGAGCATGCCTATAGCTTGATTGAAGTCCGTGACGTTATTGATTATGCGTCATATGTTGCTAATTAAGTATACCAATCACCAAGAATTGAAAGTTGCTAGAAATTATACTTTAGTCCCAGATATCTTTCTTTGTTCGATTAAGGTACTTACCGATGTTACTTTGAGCTGAAATTTTGCATACAAGTATAAAGTTGACTTAATTTCAAGATGGTAATCCTAAATTGGATGAAGTAAATTTATTTTGGAAGATTTACATTTTGGTCCCTAAATTAGAAGAACATGCAATTGATGATGATAGAATGATCCGTTTAAGTTGAAATTTGCTATGAGGAACTCTTGTATGTTTAATTGAACATTGATGGAAAGAATTTCTACTTTACTAATGGAATTTAAAAGTTTTACGTTTTAGTCCTTAATCTACTCAATTGTTTAATTGGATGTTTGTTTTTAATTAAAGTGTTACCGATAATGCTTTGTATGAGACCTTGACACATATGAATAAGTTTGCGCATCTAGGCAAGATAAAATAAAAAAATATAACGGTTTTAGGGTTGTTTATCGGATCGGACCCTTGCGGGTTTAGTTTGATATTCCCCGTGTAACCCATTAGTGTCGGTTCCGTCCAGGCCGGGCTAAGGGGGTTACATTTGGTGGTATCAGAGCCAGGTTTGTAAAATTTGTGGTTGGTATGTAAAGTGTGTTGTAAGGTTTGTAAAATATGTTGTTGATTTGTAAAGCATGTAGTTGGTTGGTTAAAGTATGTATAGGATTGCTACGTTATGTGCTTAAATGTGCGATTGATTATGATATGTGTGATTGATCATGATATATTGTTGGAGTGTGGAAATCTATTCGTGATGATTGTATTTTGCGTAATGATGGTTAAATTGGGGTTATCGGTTACACATTGCCAATGCCAACATATTTTCAGATGCTCTCAGATTTCCCTTGGTTCTTGCCCGAATGTAAGTTTATTTTATTTGGATATTATGTTTTAAACTGCATGTTTAATGTTTTTGGAATATGCTTATGAGACGTGAAACACGAGCTAGTGTTGGTATGAACATTAATGGTCAAGATTATGGATGAAACGACTGTTAGGGAAGAGTAATTCTTCCTCCTCTGTAAGTATGCCTTCGGTTAGGCCGGAAGGTTAGTTTATAGTGTTGCACCGTTCTTTCAGGTATGTTTTAGTCTATTGAAGCTGGTACGGCTGTTGCTAATCTGAATTGGGAGTTGTCAATAGGATGGTAGTTGAAGTTGTTGGAATTGAGGATGTTATTTGTGAGTGTGAACAATAATCATGTTTAGATTAAGAGCACATATATGTATATATTTATAGTTAATGTAGGACATGCATGCATTCTTGAGCATGACATTAGAAATTGCATTTACATGCATATGCACTTGCATAGGCATTTATGAGGGCATACAGGAAATCATGCATATATTTGTTCACACTTGAGAGTAGCTCCTTGAGGGTGTAAGTGGAATATGGTTGGTTCTTTTAAGGTGAAGATTTGGGGAAAAAAAGAAGAGGATGAAAGAACTTTCTTGTGGTGTTAAGCTGAATGTGTAGAGGGCAAGCTACCCTTTTGGTTAGGGAATAGTCTTGGATGAACAATGAGTGGTTGGCCTTAGAGTTGTGAATGTTTGAAATCGAGGTAAATACCTTGAGTTATGGTTAGTTTGAGTTGGTCATTACTAAAGGTAGGGCTGAGTTTTGCGGATTCTTTTTAGTTAAGATCTGGAGGTTGTAACAAGGTTGCAGTATGTTTTGTAGAGTAAGGCGGGTCGGTGTTTTTTTTGAGTGATGTGAAATTATTTTGTGGAAAGTACAAGGAATTCTTTGTGGTGTGGTTAATGTGCAGTTAGATCGGAGGTTGTGACCGATCTGGTATGGTCAAGATGGAAGAAAAATATGAGATATAGTTTGGTATGAGAGTTATGAAATCGGGGGTTTGAATCATAGATTGTTGTGACCTTGAGAGGTTTGGTTGTACTATAAAGGAGGAAAGTGTACACGTTGTGTTTACAGGATGTTAAGTTGGATATACTTCGGGTAAAGTTAGTCTTTGATGATGTCTGAAGTGGTGTAATATGGATCGCTGGACAATTTATGGTTTGTATCGAATGTTCAGTCTTATGGGTTTGTTTTTATCGAAAAGTGTCTTGAGGTCTTTGTGTTCGGTGTGTTCGTGTTTGTGGATGTTTCATCATTATGAGTACCGCTTTGGCAAGGTTATAAAATAAGAGATGTTGGAGCTAGTGAAAGAAATAGTTTTATAAGTTCGGATTTTATTGTGGTATAGTTAATGTAAGAGTTGGTTTGTCGATGAGTTGATAATGGAAAAAAAAAGTTTTGGGTTAAGTATCAAGACACTTAATGATGTGTAGATTTTAAATTTTGAACCTTGGTGGAGTTGGCTATGGTGGCTAAACCTTAAGTTGGAGATATTATCGTTATAATGAGTATAATGTTGAGGTTGACACAAATTTGGTAAGTTTCTTGTATGATATGTTTTGTAGAATGTTAGCAATTGGGGATGACTTGGCTTACATAAGCATGCTTGCAATGAGAGTTTGTTATGTGGGGTAATCATGGGTTGTTGTGGAGTTACGAGGGAAGATGTTCGGTTAACCTATAGGGAGACCTAGTTATATGGTGGATCTTGAGCGAAATTCAACCTTGGTAAAGTTGATCGGGGATAAGTCGTGGCAAAGTGTTTGTTGAGGGTCTAGTGAAGGATATGTTCTTGGCAAGGTTTAGTTTTGTGTTGAGAATCTTTTTGTGTTTTGTTAACCGCATGGTTGTTACGGAAAATACCGAGATGGAATGGTATCTTGATCAGGGCTTATGGTAATCTTTTTCCATGGGTTTGGTGGTGAATGTTGTGGTAGTAGTTGGGGAAAAACATGTGTATTTGACTAAGCTGGTTTGGATTATGTTAGAATCATATGTAATTGTTTATCATGTTGATAAGGTAAGAATGAGTATCAATTTTCTTTGGGTTATTATTAGTAGTAAGGGTGCCCAGGGTTGAAGTCGGGAAGAATCATCATAAGTTTGGTAGTAAGTTCTATCGATGGTATGGAGTTTTCTTATGAGGTTTGTTGGATCAATCGTTTGTTGGAGTACGGTTTTCTTGGGTTCCTAAGTCCCATTGGAAAGATGTATGGATGGTGTATCTATAACATGATAAGATTTGAGAGTTTTTAGGACCGACATAGGTTGTTGTTTGGATGTTGGGTTTTATCATTCATAGGTAAATGAATTTTATGTTGTGACGTTGTGATAGGGTTAATATGACTCATAATGAAGTTATTGTTGGTGGTGGAGTTTGCTTAAGACAATGTTGACAGTTTTGTGCAAAGCTAGTCTGAAGTTTATTGTGTGGAGTGGAGGTTGGTGAAAGGCTTAGTTGGTTACCTGGTATGTGGGAGGATGTCAAAAGTAAGGTTAGTTCGATGGTGATGGTATGGAAGCTGTTGCGGTTAACAAGAGTTTGTTATCAACCTTATGGGGTTTTCTTTTGAGTTATATTTTCTATAAAGGTTGAGATGGTGTGGTAGGTTGTGCATTGTTGCTTTGGTGTGAGGAAGAAACTTGTTGGTTGTCCGAAGAGGGTAAGTGTGGGTTGTTTGTTGCTTACCATTCGGGGAAAACTGAGGTGATTGCTGAATCTTTAAGCCATAGGAAGGCAGTTGAGTTGAGAGTGATGTTTGCTAAGTTGAGTATTACAAAGAAAGGTGGTTGAGTGGTGGAGTTGTAAGTAAAACCTATCCTGGTTGTGATGATAAGATGAAATAGTTAGAGGATGAGACATTGGTATCTTTTATGGAGGATATGGCTAAGGGTAGACCGACCGAGTATCATTTTGATGATGATGAGGTGTTGTGTTTTAGAGGTCGGATTGTGGTGGCGGATGATCTGGAGTTGGGTCAAGTTATCTTGGTGGAAGCTCATACTAGTCCGTTTGCTATGCATCCGGATAGTGTGAAGATGTATAGAGATCTCAAAAGTGTGTACTTTTGGGTTGGTTTAAAGAAGATGTGACAGAGTCCAAGAAGGATTCTATATGGGTTATTGTTGATAGGTTTTCAAAGTGTGCATATTTTCTTGCCGTGCACACAATATGATCTATGGATAAGTTGGTAGAGTTGTATGTTTCTGAGATGGTGAAGTCGCATAGTATGCTTAAGTTGATCATATCGGATAGAGGCGCGCGGTTTACATCTATGTTCTGGGAGAGGTTGTAGGTTACTTTGAGTACACGGCTTAACTTTAGTATAGCTTATCATCCACGGACCGATGGACAGTCTGAGCGTGTTATGCGGACTTTAGAAGATATGTTGAGGTGTTGTATCATCGAGTTTCAAGGTTCTTGGGAGAAGCAATTGCCGTTGGTAGAGTTTGCTTATAATAATAGTTTTCAGACAAGTATACGGATGGCACCGTTTGAGGCTTTATACGGGAATAGGTGTTGTACACCTTTGTGTTAGAAAGAAGTTAGGCAAAAGTATGTTTCTTTGCCTCAAGTGTTGAAGGGTACGGATGAGAAAGTTAAGTTGATATGTACTAAACTTAAGGAGGCTTCGGATAGGCAGAAATCCTATGCCGATTTGAAACGTAGGGAGATAGAGTATGATGTTGAGGACAAAGTGTTTCTTAAGGTTTCTCCATGGAAGAAAGTGATGAGATTTGGAAGAAAGGGGAAGTTGAGTCCTCGTTTTATTGGAACATATGAGGTGTTGGTGCGTGTTGGTTCTGTTGCTTATAGGTTGAGGTTGCCAGGGGAGTTGAGTAAGATGCATTATATGTTTCAATGTATCGATGCTTCGTAAGTATCGTTCAGATCCTTTTCATGTTGTTCTAGTTGAGGAGTCTGAGTTAAGGGTGGATATGAGTTATGAGAAGGAACTAGTGAGGATTTTGGATGTGGATACAAAAGTTCTTCGAGGGAGGACCATAGTTTTGGTTAAAGTGCTTTGGAAACACCAAAGTGTCGAAGAGGTAACTTGTGAGACATGGAAAAGTATAGAGGAGCAGTTTCCTCACTTGTTTACTTGAGGTAAATTTCGAGGACGAAATTTTCTTAAGAGGGGGAGAGTTGTAACATCCCGTATTTGGGGTTATTAGTTAGGCTTAGTTAGGGAATTCGATTCGGGACGAATCGGGTTCTCCGATTCATTATTCCGGGAAAGATAAAAATAAGGATATTTTTAATTATGAAAAATAATAATTTTGGAATAAGGTTTGGAATATTAAAAATATGTTTCAAAATTAAAAGAAGGTAATTTGAATTTATTTTTTTATTTTTGATTATGCTTAATTATGCATTAGTGACCAATTTGTAATTTTTGGAAAAATTTGGAGGACTGATTTGGTGATTTTCGAAAATATGATGTTTTTAGTGACTAAATTGAAAAGCAAGCTAAACTTAGAATCCTTAGAGGGCAATAAACCCATTTCTAATTTTTAATGATGATTTATTCACCAAAATATATTTTTAATTACTTTAATTTGGTTTCTTAATCATTTTCTCCTAAAACCACTTTTTGACCCATTTTCTCACATCTTTTTCTCTCATTTTCTCTCCACTTTCTCTTCATCTTTTCTCTTCAATTCCTTGCTGATTTTTGCATCTTTTTCCACAAGATTTACATCACTTGCATCATCTTTTCATCCTTTACAAAACCTATGCATTGATTTCATCAAATCTACATGGAATTGCAAGGAATCAAGAAGGGGAGAAATCTCATAATTTTGGTGAATAGATCTTGAAGGTAATTTTCTGGATTTTTATTATTTTCTAAGGTTCTTTATTGAAATTCCCAAGTATTAGCTTGCTAATCTTTGAATAAACACTTGATTCTATGTTTCTAAAGTTAGATCTAATGTTTTTGTGATGTTTTTGTGAGATTTTTTTTGGATCTCATTTAATGCTGGAAATTAGATGAATTCAATCATATTTTTATGTTGATTTAATGATTAATTGAGTCTTCTTTTGATAGCACATTAATTTAATCCCGGAATAATGCAATCGGTGTAGTTTTAAGGTGCTTTTCGGTTGTTTTATGGGCTATTTTAGATGCTTAAATGTTGCTGGAGGTATAAGGATGGTTTGGATGTGTTTTTGGATCATAATTGAAGTGGATTAGATGTTAGATTCGTTAGGTTTTGGGCTGATGTTGTTCGGATGCGTTTCGGCTTAGTTTTCGGTCTTTTCAGCTAAGATTTTGGTAGTTTGATAGTGATCGGATATGGCTGTTGGTTTGAGCATGTTATGATGTGAGAATACTCTGTTTTTAATGTTGTAGAAGAGGTACAAGAAGAAGCTTGATTGCTGGTGCGTTGGTGCGATCATCGGATAGCGGCGAAAGCTCGTTTCGCTTGTTGGTGAGTGGTTACGAATTTAAAAGCGAGCCGCGTTTGGTACGTACTTTTTTTGGAGGCTATGGAAGAGTGTGAAAACCTTGCATAGTTCAAGAGTAAGTAAAGTAATTGTTTTGATGAACAGATATGAGTTTCGGCTATTTTTGACAAAGGTATTTTATTGGTAATGCAATGGGATTTATGGAAATGCATGAGCATGTTTTGAAATGGAGCATACATGAGAATTACTTGCTGAAATGCATAGCTTATTTAGCATCCATGATTATGAAAAATTATAAGAAATAATTTGGGATACAATATGGTTATTTGCCTTATATATGATGGTGCCTTGGGGCATGGCTTTTGGTTCATTTGTTGAACATATTATGCATACATTATGAGCAACAAGTTATATGATTTGGAATACAATATGGTTAATTGCCTTATACATGATGGTGCCTTTGGGCATGGCTTTTGGTTCATTTGTTGAACATATTATGCATGCATTATGAGCAACAAGTTATCATGCACATTTGATTATGATATTGGCTTAGTGACACTAACTTTAGATTCGAATACGAATGACATGTCATTAGGATTGTCTCAAGTGCACTATAATCAAAACTGAAAATACAGAATATTGCCTACACGTAACAAGGGTGACTTTGTGTCCAACCGTGCGTGGTAGAGCCGCCTACACGTAACAAGGGTGACTATGTGTCCGATCGTGCATGGTAGTGCTAATGGTGACTTCGTGTCATGTCAATGGTGACTTCGTGTCATGACGAGACAAATGTCTCATGGATCCGTGTATTCGGTGAACTCAAGGTTCACATTAAGTGTTCACTAGAAAGCCAATATACATACATGAAATTGAGAAAAAGGTTTGAGCATCATTTATAAATTGTTTTGATAAGGTTATGTGAACTCAAGGATGCATATGATTTAATGAATTTGGACATGTAATATTGGCATGTATGATTTGAAAAAGTATTGCAAATTATGGTTTCAACATGGTTTTAAATAGATGCATTGATGATCTTTTGTGGAGCTACCTCACTAAGCAAGTTTGCTTAAGCTCTCTTTTCATCCTTGCAGAAAAATAAAGGCACTTGGAGCTTCGTTCGAGGCAAGGAAACTAAAGGGAAGAATCACTTTGAATTTGGTATGTTTTTGGCAAATAAATTGGGCAAGGCAATGTGTAACACAACCTATGTGAGGAGTGTGTACTTAGGCTTTGGTTTGATTGCTAATTGTTGAACTTTGGAATAGTTTGAATTGATGAAGCATGTACTAGCATGATTGTTATGTTGTTAATCATTTTTCTAGGGAGCATGCCTATAGCTTGATTGAAGTCCGTGACGTTATTGATTATGCGTCATATGTTGCTAATTATGTATACCAATCACCAAGAATTGAAAGTTACTAGAAATTATACTTTAGTTCCAGATATCTTTCTTTGTTCGATTCAGGTACTTACCGATGTTACTTTGAGCTGAAATTTTGCATGCAAGTATGAAGTTGATTTAATTTCAAGATGGTAATCCTAAATTTGATGAAGTCCTTGTATTTTGGAAGATTTACATTTTGGTCCCTAAATTAGAAGAACATGCAATTGATGATGATAGAATGATCCGTTTAAGTTGAAATTTGCTATGAGGAACTCTTGTATGTTTAATTGAACATTGATGGAAAGAATTTCTACTTTACTAATGGAATTTAAAAGTTTTACGTTTTAGTCCTTAATCTACTCAATTGTTTAATTGGATGTTTGTTTTTAATTAAAGTGTTACCGATAATGCTTTGTATGAGACCTTGACACATATGAATAAGTTTGCGCATCTAGGCAAGATAAAATAAAAAAATATAACGGTTTTAGGGTTGTTTATCGGATCGGACCCTTGCGGGTTTGGTTTGATATTCCCCGTGTAACCCATTAGTGTCGGTTCCGTCCAGGCCGGGCTTAAGGGGGTTACACTCAAAGCCGCTTTTGATAGGCAGAAATCTTACGCGGACTTGAGGCGTAAGGATCTTGAGTTTCAGGCTGGTGACGAGGTTTTTCTGAAAGTATCTCCGTGGAGGAAGGTACTACGTTTTGGCCGTAAGGGCAAGCTCAGTCCCAGATATATTGGACCCTACCGGATTATCAGACGTATTGGACCTGTAGCTTATCAGCTTGAGTTACCACCTGAACTCAAGCGTATCCATGATGTATTCCATGTTTCTGTACTGAGAAGTTATCGAGCTGATCCGTCTCATGTTCTGGAAAACCCAGATTTTCTCAGGAAAATCCTGGAAACCCGGCAGTGACCCGACCCGATCGACCCGATCCATGACCCGGCTGACGTCATCACAGACGTTATCGCTCATGTCACTGTTGACATTATCGCTGACATCACTGCTGACGTCATTGCTGGTGTCACTACTGACATCATCGTTGACGTCGCTGCTGACATCATCTACTGATGTCAGCGTTGACCAGTGCTGACGTCAGCAATTGACTTTTTCGACCCGGACTCACTTTTTGTTTTTCGACGTCCTGAGTCCGGTGGCGCTGTCTATTTTTCGAAATTCGAACCCAAAGTGTTGTTTTTGGGGGCTTTTATGTTCGATTTGTTATTTGGAAGTTATTAGTATCGGATTCTGAACCAGTTTCTGTTTGCTGCAGGTGACGTGGATTCCGATCCTGAGCATTTGCCTCCTCCTCCTCCTGTACGTTGTCCCATTAATCCGCATTCGGGACCTTCACGTAAGTAACGATTTAATTCTGTTTAGTGTACTTTTCGGTACAAGGGCTTAGTAGGGTGTCTGACTTATTCCGTTATTTGTAGACTCTACACCTGCTCAGTCTAGTGGTAGAGCCGAATCCACTAGACATCGTTCTAGGCGCTGACTTTCTGCTTTAGGTGTGTTCTCTTTCGTTAATCCTATTAACTCTGTTATTCAGTATACTAAATTTCTGTTAAGCCCGTATGATCCTACATCATCCTGTCATTTCATTTCTGATTCTGATATTTGTCATGCTTGCCTCCTATTAGACAATAAGTCTTGCATTCTGATTTTGTATGTGGATGTAACATGACATCTGGTAGATTATATTTGTGTACGGGGAAGTTAGTGATTTATCATTTCTGTTCAGTGGCTCCACCTACGAGTTGAGATACCACTTCTGTTGGTGTGATGGTGTTAGAATGGTCCAGGGGACCTACTCTTCTGTGGTGTTCGGAGATGGATGCATATCATGCATACTTTACATCATTTGCATTTTACTGTTCTGTAATTCCGTTTATCTACTCTAGAGACACACTAGGCTCCCTAGCTTACACCCTCTCAGCTTCTTGTTTTAGATCTCAGTCCTAGGCTCTGTATGGTACTTGGAGGATCCTGATTCAGATTGTTATTTGTAGTATGTTTTATAGTTTCGGATTCCGGATTATTATATCATATTTGAATAATAATTTTTGTATAACGGACATTAAACTTTTATCGGTTTTTGCGACATTAATTGTTTATGGAATTTATTGGTTGAACTAAATTATTTAAATGTTTAATTTTTATTATTTTAAATTATTAATTATTTAATAATTTATCCGAATAATATATTTAT